>CAWUFW010001483.1:0-699961 GCA_963921515.1 Calotriton arnoldi | reverse complement strand
TTCAGTGCTAGCTTGAAAGCATGGTGAGGTAGGGTTATTTGCTAGAGTTGTTCCGCCTTCAGCTGTTTAACTGACACCGCTATTTTCTCTGACCAAGAATTTGGATTTGGGGGCGTTGAATGCAGTTTCTTGCAAAAACAAGGCTCTTAGTGAGTTTGGGTGTGCCTGTCTCAGCAGGGACGCATATTTGAGGAAAGAACACTCCTGTATCAGTTCATGATCCTGGGGGCCAAATTCTAGTCTGATTTGTGCCAGAGAGGTGCTTTGTGGCAGTGGCAGAAGACTTTGCTCTGTGCAATGTTCAAGAAGCTTGCAAGCTTACCGGGAAAGATTTCCAGGCCGTATTTTAACATTGGTAGGACCTTTGCCTTTATCGCTGTAAGCAGTGACTGCCAGGTTGGACTTTGAAATTTGGTTGCCAGGACTTGGAGGGCTGAGATTTGTGACGCCACCCTTGCTATCAGAGTATTTAAATGCAGGCGCTGGGTCCAGGGGTCCTGGAGCCATCCACCTAGGTACTTGTAGACACTTCCATCACAGACGTCACCGGTCAGGTGACCCTGCCAATAAAAGTGGCCGAGCACACATGTCCTAGGCCAGTTACGTGACCCGTATACCATGTGTCTGTGTCGTCCGTGCTGCTGCATGTGGGCCTCGGGCCCAAGACCCTACAGCAGCCTTGTTTTATACCTCTGTCTATCTGTCTATTTCTGATTAACATTACTAGGTAGAAGGTGAATGAATGGAGGAGTAATTGATTGAACTAATCAAGCAATGAGTAAATCAATCAATTTATGGATTGCAGGGCTCTGTGAACTCGAGGTATTTCCTGACTTCAAGCCAGGTTCTAGAAGAGGCTAGAACAGGGGAACTGAAGAGAGGTGATTGGTCTCAAGGAAATGCTCACAGGTAAGCACGAGTTACACAAAAGGGTCTGTTTCATGCTCGGTAGCTGTTAACATCCTTTAAGGAGGTGTGGTGGTTTGACTTCTGGACGAGGAAGAGCCATTGGAGACAGAAACGTGGTGTGGAATTACGAGGATAAAATATGACCTACAGCCTGACTTCAGAACTAGAGCACAGGGTTCGAGCCCCAGCGTTGGCTCAAAAGTCTGTGTAATATAATCTGGCACTTGTTCTAAGCGGCCCTTGGCCCACGTTCGCGGCTTCGAGCTATTAAACAACTGCAAAAAATTAAACCAAAAAATGTAGATTGTGTGTAATATTCCTCCACGGCCTGCTTCCCCTATGTCTTCGTCGCATTCTGAGACTGGTCTAGGAAATTATGGGCCGCCTCTTCTCTAACGTGTCACCACTGCCCCCTGCTGGCCTTTGTCATTGTTGCACCCGAGGATCTAGACACTCTCGAAAGGCACTTTCCCAAAACGAGGGAAAAAATGCCTTTTTTAATTATTAAACGTCTCTAACTAAAAGTTCTAAATACTGTCATAGCCTAGAGGCGTTGACATCGTTAAAGGTGTTTTGTCAGCCATAGACCGATACATACACAGATGAGGACAGTGCAGATAATGATGGGCATCCAGAGGATCCGCCACCCCGTTAAAGTATGCTGCATTTGTCCCGGCGTAAGTCGGCCACACCAGGCCACATTCGGCAGCTTCAGCATGGAGACGGCCTGCTTTCTCTACAGAGCAACAACCTGCAGGGGGTGCTGAGGGAAGGGTTCTTAAATTTTACTTCCAGCTGGCCCAGAATCAATGCCTGATTTAAAGGGCCTTTTGTTCGACTGGGAGCTTAGCTCCTAGACGCCAGTGCAATGGAGGGAAATAAAGCACGCAGCTGTTACCACTTCAAAGTTCTTAAGAGACACCCTGCTTTGGTGGAAGGGCTTTGACTCCTTTCGAGCCCTGTACATAAGCGATATGCATGCACTGTAAGAATGCCAGGTGTATCTGTATGCATGCACTGTAAGAATGCCAGGTGTATCTGTATGCATGCACTGTAAGAATGCCAGGTGTATCTGTATGCATGCACTGTAAGAATGCCAGGTGTAAGAATGCCAGGTGTATCTGTATGCATGCACTGTAAGAATGCCAGGTGTATCTGTATGCATGCACTGTAAGAATGCCAGGTGTATCTGTATGCATGCACTGTAAGAATGCCAGGTGTATCTGTATGCATGCACTGTAAGAATGCCAGGTGTAAGAATGCCAGGTGTATCTGTATGCATGCACTGTAAGAATGCCAGGTGTATCTGTATGCATGCACTGTAAGAATGCCAGGTGTATCTGTATGCATGCACTGTAAGAATGCCAGGTGTAGGAATGCCAGGTGTATCTGTATGCATGCACTGTAAGAATGCCAGGTGTATCTGTATGCATGCACTGTAAGAATGCCAGGTGTATCTGTATGCATGCACTGTAAGAATTCCAGGTGTATCTGTATGCATGCACTGTAAGAATGCCAGGTGTAAGAATGCCATGTGTATCTGTATGCATGCACTGCAAGAATGCCAGGTGTATCTGTATGCATGCACTGTAAGAATGCCAGGTGTATCTGTATGCATGCACTGTAAGAATGCCAGGTGTAAGAATGCCAGGTGTATCTGTATGCATGCACTGTAAGAATGCCAGGTGTATCTGTATGCATGCACTGTAAGAATGCCAGGTGTATCTGTATGCATGCACTGTAAGAATGCCAGGTGTATCTGTATGCATGCACTGTAAGAATGCCAGGTGTAAGAATGCCAGGTGTATCTGTATGCATGCACTGTAAGAATGCCAGGTGTATCTGTATGCATGCACTGTAAGAATGCCAGGTGTAAGAATGCCAGGTGTATCTGTATGCATGCACTGTAAGAATGCCAGGTGTATCTGTATGCATGCACTGTAAGAATGCCAGGTGTATCTGTATGCATGCACTGTAAGAATGCCAGGTGTATCTGTATGCATGCACTGTAAGAATGCCAGGTGTAAGAATGCCAGGTGTATCTGTATGCATGCACTGTAAGAATGCCAGGTGTATCTGTATGCATGCACTGTAAGAATGCCAGGTGTATCTGTATGCATGCACTGTAAGAATGCCAGGTGTATCTGTATGCATGCACTGTAAGAATGCCAGGTGTAAGAATGCCAGGTGTATCTGTATGCATGCACTGTAAGAATGCCAGGTGTAAGAATGCCAGGTGTATCTGTATGCATGCACTGTAAGAATGCCAGGTGTATCTGTATGCATGCACTGTAAGAATGCCAGGTGTAAGAATGCCAGGTGTATCTGTATGCATGCACTGTAAGAATGCCAGGTGTAAGAATGCCAGGTGTATCTGTATGCATGCACTGTAAGAATGCCAGGTGTATCTGTATGCATGCACTGTAAGAATGCCAGGTGTATCTGTATGCATGCACTGTAAGAATGCCAGGTGTAAGAATGCCAGGTGTATCTGTATGCATGCACTGTAAGAATGCCAGGTGTATCTGTATGCATGCACTGTAAGAATGCCAGGTGTATCTGTATGCATGCACTGTAAGAATGCCAGGTGTAAGAATGCCAGGTGTATCTGTATGCATGCACTGTAAGAATGCCAGGTGTATCTGTATGCATGCACTGTAAGAATGCCAGGTGTATCTGTATGCATGCACTGTAAGAATGCCAGGTGTATCTGTATGCATGCACTGTAAGAATGCCAGGTGTAAGAATGCCAGGTGTATCTGTATGCATGCACTGTAAGAATGCCAGGTGTAAGAATGCCAGGTGTATCTGTATGCATGCACTGTAAGAATGCCAGGTGTATCTGTATGCATGCACTGTAAGAATGCCAGGTGTAAGAATGCCAGGTGTATCTGTATGCATGCACTGTAAGAATGCCAGGTGTAAGAATGCCAGGTGTATCTGTATGCATGCACTGTAAGAATGCCAGGTGTATCTGTATGCATGCACTGTAAGAATGCCAGGTGTATCTGTATGCATGCACTGTAAGAATGCCAGGTGTATCTGTATGCATGCACTGTAAGAATGCCAGGTGTAAGAATGCCAGGTGTATCTGTATGCATGCACTGTAAGAATGCCAGGTGTAAGAATGCCAGGTGTATCTGTATGCATGCACTGTAAGAATGCCAGGTGTATCTGTATGCATGCACTGTAAGAATGCCAGGTGTAAGAATGCCAGGTGTATCTGTATGCATGCACTGTAAGAATGCCAGGTGTATCTGTATGCATGCACTGTAAGAATGCCAGGTGTATCTGTATGCATGCACTGTAAGAATGCCAGGTGTAAGAATGCCAGGTGTATCTGTATGCATGCACTGTAAGAATGCCAGGTGTATCTGTATGCATGCACTGTAAGAATGCCAGGTGTATCTGTATGCATGCACTGTAAGAATGCCAGGTGTATCTGTATGCATGCACTGTAAGAATGCCAGGTGTAAGAATGCCAGGTGTATCTGTATGCATGCACCTGTAAGAATGCCAGGTGTATCTGTATGCATGCACTGTAAGAATGCCAGGTGTATCTGTATGCATGCACTGTAAGAATGCCAGGTGTAAGAATGCCAGGTGTATCTGTATGCATGCACTGTAAGAATGCCAGGTGTATCTGTATGCATGCACTGTAAGAATGCCAGGTGTATCTGTATGCATGCACTGTAAGAATGCCAGGTGTATCTGTATGCATGCACTGTAAGAATGCCAGGTGTAAGAATGCCAGGTGTATCTGTATGCATGCACTGTAAGAATGCCAGGTGTATCTGTATGCATGCACTGTAAGAATGCCAGGTGTAAGAATGCCAGGTGTATCTGTATGCATGCACTGTAAGAATGCCAGGTGTATCTGTATGCATGCACTGTAAGAATGCCAGGTGTATCTGTATGCATGCACTGTAAGAATGCCAGGTGTATCTGTATGCATGCACTGTAAGAATGCCAGGTGTAAGAATGCCAGGTGTATCTGTATGCATGCACTGTAAGAATGCCAGGTGTATCTGTATGCATGCACTGTAAGAATGCCAGGTGTATCTGTATGCATGCACTGTAAGAATGCCAGGTGTATCTGTATGCATGCACTGTAAGAATGCCAGGTGTAAGAATGCCAGGTGTATCTGTATGCATGCACTGTAAGAATGCCAGGTGTATCTGTATGCATGCACTGTAAGAATGCCAGGTGTATCTGTATGCATGCACTGTAAGAATGCCAGGTGTATCTGTATGCATGCACTGTAAGAATGCCAGGTGTAAGAATGCCAGGTGTATCTGTATGCATGCACTGTAAGAATGCCAGGTGTAAGAATGCCAGGTGTATCTGTATGCATGCACTGTAAGAATGCCAGGTGTATCTGTATGCATGCACTGTAAGAATGCCAGGTGTAAGAATGCCAGGTGTATCTGTATGCATGCACTGTAAGAATGCCAGGTGTAAGAATGCCAGGTGTATCTGTATGCATGCACTGTAAGAATGCCAGGTGTATCTGTATGCATGCACTGTAAGAATGCCAGGTGTATCTGTATGCATGCACTGTAAGAATGCCAGGTGTATCTGTATGCATGCACTGTAAGAATGCCAGGTGTAAGAATGCCAGGTGTATCTGTATGCATGCACTGTAAGAATGCCAGGTGTAAGAATGCCAGGTGTATCTGTATGCATGCACTGTAAGAATGCCAGGTGTATCTGTATGCATGCACTGTAAGAATGCCAGGTGTATCTGTATGCATGCACTGTAAGAATGCCAGGTGTATCTGTATGCATGCACTGTAAGAATGCCAGGTGTAAGAATGCCAGGTGTATCTGTATGCATGCACTGTAAGAATGCCAGGTGTATCTGTATGCATGCACTGTAAGAATGCCAGGTGTATCTGTATGCATGCACTGTAAGAATGCCAGGTGTATCTGTATGCATGCACTGTAAGAATGCCAGGTGTATCTGTATGCATGCACTGTAAGAATGCCAGGTGTAAGAATGCCAGGTGTATCTGTATGCATGCACTGTAAGAATGCCAGGTGTATCTGTATGCATGCACTGTAAGAATGCCAGGTGTATCTGTATGCATGCACTGTAAGAATGCCAGGTGTATCTGTATGCATGCACTGTAAGAATGCCAGGTGTAAGAATGCCAGGTGTATCTGTATGCATGCACTGTAAGAATGCCAGGTGTAAGAATGCCAGGTGTATCTGTATGCATGCACTGTAAGAATGCCAGGTGTATCTGTATGCATGCACTGTAAGAATGCCAGGTGTAAGAATGCCAGGTGTATCTGTATGCATGCACTGTAAGAATGCCAGGTGTAAGAATGCCAGGTGTATCTGTATGCATGCACTGTAAGAATGCCAGGTGTATCTGTATGCATGCACTGTAAGAATGCCAGGTGTATCTGTATGCATGCACTGTAAGAATGCCAGGTGTATCTGTATGCATGCACTGTAAGAATGCCAGGTGTAAGAATGCCAGGTGTATCTGTATGCATGCACTGTAAGAATGCCAGGTGTAAGAATGCCAGGTGTATCTGTATGCATGCACTGTAAGAATGCCAGGTGTATCTGTATGCATGCACTGTAAGAATGCCAGGTGTATCTGTATGCATGCACTGTAAGAATGCCAGGTGTAAGAATGCCAGGTGTATCTGTATGCATGCACTGTAAGAATGCCAGGTGTATCTGTATGCATGCACTGTAAGAATGCCAGGTGTATCTGTATGCATGCACTGTAAGAATGCCAGGTGTATCTGTATGCATGCACTGTAAGAATGCCAGGTGTATCTGTATGCATGCACTGTAAGAATGCCAGGTGTATCTGTATGCATGCACTGTAAGAATGCCAGGTGTATCTGTATGCATGCACTGTAAGAATGCCAGGTGTATCTGTATGCATGCACTGTAAGAATGCCAGGTGTATCTGTATGCATGCACTGTAAGAATGCCAGGTGTAAGAATGCCATGTGTATCTGTATGCATGCACTGTAAGAATGCCAGGTGTATCTGTATGCATGCACTGTAAGAATGCCAGGTGTATCTGTATGCATGCACTGTAAGAATGCCAGGTGTATCTGTATGCATGCACTGTAAGAATGCCAGGTGTAAGAATGCCAGGTGTATCTGTATGCATGCACTGTAAGAATGCCAGGTGTATCTGTATGCATGCACTGTAAGAATGCCAGGTGTATCTGTATGCATGCACTGTAAGAATGCCAGGTGTATCTGTATGCATGCACTGTAAGAATGCTAGGTGTATCTGTATGCATGCACTGTAAGAATGCCAGGTGTATCTGTATGCATGCACTGTAAGAATGCCAGGTGTATCTGTATGCATGCACTGTAAGAATGCCAGGTGTAAGAATGCCAGGTGTATCTGTATGCATGCACTGTAAGAATGCCAGGTGTATCTGTATGCATGCACTGTAAGAATGCCAGGTGTAAGAATGCCAGGTGTATCTGTATGCATGCACTGTAAGAATGCCAGGTGTATCTGTATGCATGCACTGTAAGAATGCCAGGTGTATCTGTATGCATGCACTGTAAGAATGCCAGGTGTAAGAATGCCAGGTGTATCTGTATGCATGCACTGTAAGAATGCCAGGTGTATCTGTATGCATGCACTGTAAGAATGCCAGGTGTATCTGTATGCATGCACTGTAAGAATGCCAGGTGTATCTGTATGCATGCACTGTAAGAATGCCAGGTGTAAGAATGCCAGGTGTATCTGTAGGCATGCACTGTAAGAATGCCAGGTGTATCTGTATGCATGCACTGTAAGAATGCCAGGTGTATCTGTATGCATGCACTGTAAGAATGCCAGGTGTATCTGTATGCATGCACTGTAAGAATGCCAGGTGTAAGAATGCCAGGTGTATCTGTATGCATGCACTGTAAGAATGCCAGGTGTAAGAATGCCAGGTGTATCTGTATGCATGCACTGTAAGAATGCCAGGTGTATCTGTATGCATGCACTGTAAGAATGCCAGGTGTAAGAATGCCAGGTGTATCTGTATGCATGCACTGTAAGAATGCCAGGTGTAAGAATGCCAGGTGTATCTGTATGCATGCACTGTAAGAATGCCAGGTGTATCTGTATGCATGCACTGTAAGAATGCCAGGTGTATCTGTATGCATGCACTGTAAGAATGCCAGGTGTATCTGTATGCATGCACTGTAAGAATGCCAGGTGTAAGAATGCCAGGTGTATCTGTATGCATGCACTGTAAGAATGCCAGGTGTAAGAATGCCAGGTGTATCTGTATGCATGCACTGTAAGAATGCCAGGTGTATCTGTATGCATGCACTGTAAGAATGCCAGGTGTATCTGTATGCATGCACTGTAAGAATGCCAGGTGTAAGAATGCCAGGTGTATCTGTATGCATGCACTGTAAGAATGCCAGGTGTATCTGTATGCATGCACTGTAAGAATGCCAGGTGTATCTGTATGCATGCACTGTAAGAATGCCAGGTGTATCTGTATGCATGCACTGTAAGAATGCCAGGTGTATCTGTATGCATGCACTGTAAGAATGCCAGGTGTATCTGTATGCATGCACTGTAAGAATGCCAGGTGTAAGAATGCCAGGTGTATCTGTATGCATGCACTGTAAGAATGCCAGGTGTATCTGTATGCATGCACTGTAAGAATGCCAGGTGTATCTGTATGCATGCACTGTAAGAATGCCAGGTGTATCTGTATGCATGCACTGTAAGAATGCCAGGTGTATCTGTATGCATGCACTGTAAGAATGCCAGGTGTAAGAATGCCAGGTGTATCTGTATGCATGCACTGTAAGAATGCCAGGTGTATCTGTATGCATGCACTGTAAGAATGCCAGGTGTATCTGTATGCATGCACTGTAAGAATGCCAGGTGTATCTGTATGCATGCACTGTAAGAATGCCAGGTGTATCTGTATGCATGCACTGTAAGAATGCCAGGTGTAAGAATGCCAGGTGTAAGAATGCCAGGTGTATCTGTATGCATGCACTGTAAGAATGCCAGGTGTATCTGTATGCATGCACTGTAAGAATGCCAGGTGTATCTGTATGCATGCACTGTAAGAATGCCAGGTGTATCTGTATGCATGCACTGTAAGAATGCCAGGTGTATCTGTATGCATGCACTGTAAGAATGCCAGGTGTAAGAATGCCAGGTGTATCTGTATGCATGCACTGTAAGAATGCCAGGTGTATCTGTATGCATGCACTGTAAGAATGCCAGGTGTATCTGTATGCATGCACTGTAAGAATGCCAGGTGTAAGAATGCCAGGTGTATCTGTATGCATGCACTGTAAGAATGCCAGGTGTATCTGTATGTATGCATGCACTGTAAGAATGCCAGGTGTATCTGTATGCATGCACTGTAAGAATGCCAGGTGTATCTGTATGCATGCACTGTAAGAATGCCAGGTGTAAGAATGCCAGGTGTATCTGTATGCATGCACTGTAAGAATGCCAGGTGTATCTGTATGCATGCACTGTAAGAATGCCAGGTGTATCTGTATGCATGCACTGTAAGAATGCCAGGTGTATCTGTATGCATGCACTGTAAGAATGCCAGGTGTAAGAATGCCAGGTGTATCTGTATGCATGCACTGTAAGAATGCCAGGTGTAAGAATGCCAGGTGTATCTGTATGCATGCACTGTAAGAATGCCAGGTGTAAGAATGCCAGGTGTATCTGTATGCATGCACTGTAAGAATGCCAGGTGTATCTGTATGCATGCACTGTAAGAATGCCAGGTGTATCTGTATGCATGCACTGTAAGAATGCCAGGTGTATCTGTATGCATGCACTGTAAGAATGCCAGGTGTATCTGTATGCATGCACTGTAAGAATGCCAGGTGTATCTGTATGCATGCACTGTAAGAATGCCAGGTGTAAGAATGCCAGGTGTATCTGTATGCATGCACTGTAAGAATGCCAGGTGTATCTGTATGCATGCACTGTAAGAATGCCAGGTGTAAGAATGCCAGGTGTATCTGTATGCATGCACTGTAAGAATGCCAGGTGTATCTGTATGCATGCACTGTAAGAATGCCAGGTGTATCTGTATGCATGCACTGTAAGAATGCCAGGTGTAAGAATGCCAGGTGTATCTGTATGCATGCACTGTAAGAATGCCAGGTGTATCTGTATGCATGCACTGTAAGAATGCCAGGTGTATCTGTATGCATGCACTGTAAGAATGCCAGGTGTATCTGTATGCACGCACTGTAAGAATGCCAGGTGTAAGAATGCCAGGTGTATCTGTAGGCATGCACTGTAAGAATGCCAGGTGTATCTGTATGCATGCACTGTAAGAATGCCAGGTGTATCTGTATGCATGCACTGTAAGAATGCCAGGTGTATCTGTATGTATGCACTGTAAGAATGCCAGGGGTAAGAATGCCAGGTGTATCTGTATGCATGCACTGTAAGAATGCCAGGTGTAAGAATGCCAGGTGTATCTGTATGCATGCACTGTAAGAATGCCAGGTGTATCTGTATGCATGCACTGTAAGAATGCCAGGTGTAAGAATGCCAGGTGTATCTGTATGCATGCACTGTAAGAATGCCAGGTGTAAGAATGCCAGGTGTATCTGTATGCATGCACTGTAAGAATGCCAGGTGTATCTGTATGCATGCACTGTAAGAATGCTAGGTGTATCTGTATGCATGCACTGTAAGAATGCCAGGTGTATATGTATGCATGCACTGTAAGAATGCCAGGTGTAAGAATGCCAGGTGTATCTGTATGCATGCACTGTAAGAATGCCAGTTGTAAGAATGCCAGGTGTATCTGTATGCATGCACTGTAAGAATGCCAGTTGTATCTGTATGCATGCACTGTAAGAATGCCAGGTGTATCTGTATGCATGCACTGTAAGAATGCCAGGTGTAAGAATGCCAGGTGTATCTGTATGCATGCACTGTAAGAATGCCAGGTGTATCTGTATCCATGCACTGTAAGAATGCCAGGTGTATCTGTATGCATGCACTGTAAGAATGCCAGGTGTATCTGTATGCATGCACTGTAAGAATGCCAGGTGTAAGAATGCCAGGTGTATCTGTATGCATGCACTGTAAGAATGCCAGGTGTATCTGTATGCATGCACTGTAAGAATGCCAGGTGTATCTGTATGCATGCACTGTAAGAATGCCAGGTGTATCTGTATGCATGCACTGTAAGAATGCCACGTGTATCTGTATGCATGCACTGTAAGAATGCCAGGTGTAAGAATGCCAGGTGTATCTGTATGCATGCACTGTAAGAATGCCAGGTGTATCTGTATGCATGCACTGTAAGAATGCCAGGTGTATCTGTATGCATGCACTGTAAGAATGCCAGGTGTATCTGTATGCATGCACTGTAAGAATGCCAGGTGTATCTGTATGCATGCACTGTAAGAATGCCAGGTGTAAGAATGCCAGGTGTATCTGTATGCATGCACTGTAAGAATGCCAGGTGTATCTGTATGCATGCACTGTAAGAATGCCAGGTGTATCTGTATGCATGCACTGTAAGAATGCCAGGTTTATCTGTATGCATGCACTGTAAGAATGCCAGGTGTATCTGTATGCATGCACTGTAAGAATGCCAGGTGTAAGAATGCCAGGTGTATCTGTATGCATGCACTGTAAGAATGCCAGGTGTATCTGTATGCATGCACTGTAAGAATGCCAGGTGTATCTGTATGCATGCACTGTAAGAATGCCAGGTGTAAGAATGCCAGGTGTATCTGTATGCATGCACTGTAAGAATGCCAGGTGTATCTGTATGTATGCATGCACTGTAAGAATGCCAGGTGTATCTGTATGCATGCACTGTAAGAATGCCAGGTGTATCTGTATGCATGCACTGTAAGAATGCCAGGTGTAAGAATGCCAGGTGTATCTGTATGCATGCACTGTAAGAATGCCAGGTGTATCTGTATGCATGCACTGTAAGAATGCCAGGTGTATCTGTATGCATGCACTGTAAGAATGCCAGGTGTATCTGTATGCATGCACTGTAAGAATGCCAGGTGTAAGAATGCCAGGTGTATCTGTATGCATGCACTGTAAGAATGCCAGGTGTAAGAATGCCAGGTGTATCTGTATGCATGCACTGTAAGAATGCCAGGTGTATCTGTATGCATGGACTGTAAGAATGCCAGGTGTATCTGTATGCATGCACTGTAAGAATGCCAGGTGTAAGAATGCCAGGTGTATCTGTATGCATGCACTGTAAGAATGCCAGGTGTATCTGTATGCATGCGTAATTCATCAAATTGCAATGTAAATATCACTTGCTATATTCTTTTATACCAACTCATCCCAATGTAGGGTATCAGAGCACTGTACATTACACACACACATTATACAGAGACAATATTGCATAGGACAATAAGTGTTACAAAGAGTAGGACTCACATATTGTCCTCACTGGTAGGCATTATATGTTGAGGGTGTCAGGATTTAAAACATAACAGGTTGGGGTTGTCTGAACTAATAAGATTTTATTACTACCTTAAGGAACCCTTTCTAGCAAACTTAGAATAATGACAGATTGAGAAAAAAAACAATATGGTTCTAAGCTCATGCTTTGCAGTTTGTATGCAGCTCCTTGATGCCAGTTCATAGTTCACTGTGCTAGATTAGAAGGATTGCAACATATGAACTGCAAGTAACAAAAGGACTTCACTGACAGTCAGTCACAAAACTTTATTCGACCAATCACGGCCATAAAAGTACAGATAATAAAAACATTTCATAAATACAGCCGCATCTCATGATTCAAACCAAATCAAGGCCAATGCAGATGAAATGCAATTAATTACAGAGAGTGCACTACATAAATGGCATACCAACAATAAAAAGCATAAAATACATATAAAAAGCCTGAAGGGTCTTATATTAAAAGTTTGAAAGGTTAAGAATAAGGGGATTGGATCCTAAAAGCTAATAAAACAAAAGGAGGAGAGATTACACTGATCCAAAATCCTCCTTATAGGAGTTTGTGTTAAAAGAGAGAAACATAGGAACAGCAATCGATTCCTGGCATGAGCATACAGAGTGCAAAATACAATAAAGTGTAATGTGCTTTGATTGGCAGTGTTATTACACAGACATCTAGGCAGTGGTTCTCCCCCAGCTCTATTCCGAGGGAAAGCAACTATAAGGTGCAATAGGCTTAATCGTAGCCTAGTTAAATAAAGCCTAAGGTTCCCATTCGAAAACCAGGAAAGGTAAGGCTCACACCCATATCTCTGGCTGATAAGATTGTAAGGGTGGCTCACATGCTATTTGTCAAAGGCCGTCTGGTGGGCTCTACCTTGCCTGTACCAGAAAGCCTCCTTAACTCTGAAAATAGCCCTAGAGTCAACACTAGCCAGATGTGCAGCATAGTTCTGCAGGCCCAGCTCTAAAACTTGTTTTTTTAAGCCGGGGTATCGTGAGAGCATTGTCCAAGGAGAGACAGTCCTCCAGTACATCCTTTGAGAGTTGGGCATCAGAGTTCCCCCAAATTCTCAACCATAAAAGTAAAGGTGCCTGCCTTATCTGATCCCCTACGGGTACTTACCAGGCCCAACTCTGAAAGGCTCATAAAAGCAGGGCATGATTGGGAAGCGGCCAACAGCCTACAAGCAAACTTATTTTCAACCTGCTGATAGGCCCGGGACCTTTATAGCCCCAGACCTCTGCTCCCTAGGTCGCCACAGAGACACATTTACTCCAATAGATCTCAGTCATTTCTTTGATGAGTTTGTGGCCCAGCCTTCTCGCAAATGAAAACATCGCCTCCGCAGCTCTTTGAGTACGTGAAGCTCTGCCAGGTTAGGCTTTGATGAAAAGAAAGCCCCAGATAATTAAAAGACTTCACTCTATGGATTTCTGTCCCCCACTCCCCTATAAAGAAAGTCCTATTTTTCACATTTCTGGGGCCTAAACTCATTGTGAAACACTTTTGTAAATTTGTTTTAAGAACAAGACTCCCCATAAAATTATAAAATCCTTCCAAAAGAAGCTGGAGACCATTAGTGGTCCTCGCCATTAAGACAGTGTCGTCCTGACATACAGCAGCACGGGCAGGGCTCTTGTCTTAATTCTAGGGAGATCCTTCCCTGTCCTATACAGATGAGATTCTAAATCATTGATATAGATGAGGAACAAAAGAGGGGCCAAAACACAGCCTTGTCTGACCCCTAGGTGTGACCTAATGTTTTCTGTAAGTTCCCCAACTCTACCAAATCTGACCCTGATGTTAGTATCCCAATGCATTCTTTGTAGGAGCCTAATTAAACCTGGTTAAGTCCCCATTCTGCACATACAGTCCCACAACTTTCTATTGTTGACCAAGTCAAAGGCAGAGAAGAGGTCCATGAACACAAGGTGGATGGAACCACTCCTAGCCTTGTCATATTTTCCTATGGTCAATTGCAAGTTGAGGCACTTGCTCCCCAGTACCAACCCCTGGCTGGAGCCCATACTGGGCTTTGGACAGAGACTGATTCTCCTAAAGCCAGGCTTCAAGTTTTGCAGCAAGAACCCTCCCCAAAATGTTTAAAGAGCTATCTAGAACGGATATTGGATGGTAACAAGCCAGCGAGTTCCGATCCTCCTTCTTAAATATTGGAACGACTATGGCTTCAGACCAAAAGGGATTAGGTCTCCTTTAATTGAAATTTTAAAAACGTTAATTAAAATGGGAGTCCAAAGTGTTTCATTTTGTTTGAAGCGGTCCAATGGGAACCCATCAGGCCCCGGAGCCTTCCCCGCCGGGCTGCACCTTATAGCGGCAATAACATCATTGATATCAATCATGTCACTCAATGCCCCATATATTCATGCCCTGTAACTATCTTCTTGGCTTGGGGGGCTAATAGCCTTTTCATTTCTGGGAATAAAAATATTACCAAAATGCTCCACTCATGCTTCTGCATGTATTACTGAATCTAGTGTCGGCTTATCATATCCCGTAAAAAAGGGTTGATTTAGCACCTTCCAAAAAGAGGCAATGTCCCTCAGCCTAGGTGCCTTATCCATCTCTTCCCAGGCAGTCCCCCACAACTCGGATTTTCTGTCCTCCAAGATGACTTTATATGCCTTACGTGCTTGCACTATCTCTTCTTTTAACTTTTTGTGTGTCGAGGTGCACTCATGATTTAACCAACTGAGGAAAGGTGATGGCTTTGCTGCTCTATTCCTCCTCGGACCATTATCAACTGCCATACATAGAAAAGTAAAGGCGTCAATAATAGACGTTGGGGGGGTAGGGGTCCTCTCCCAAGGTCAATAATGAGAAACAATGCAAATTATCCTTGACCAAATTCGCCAAAAAAGCCCCCTTGTCCAGTGAGTCCCATTTAACTCTTAAACCCTTATTCCATCAGCTTGATACTGGTAAGGTTACCCAACTGACTTCCTTGTTCCCCAAGTGTAAATCAAGAGTCAATAACAAAGGGTTATGATCACTGATCCAAGAGTGTCAAAATCAGTAACCCACTTACCTACCAAGATAAAACGCAAACCTGTGTTCTGCATGTTACACAACATGTTTTGCAGCAGGCACGTTAACCCACAATGCTAATTTAAGAGTCAAAACTGTGACGAGACAGAGCACAGATCTCCCAGGCAATTTCATAACCACCAGAGTGATCTTTCCATTGTTATTATTCTCTGAAAATTGCTGGGCACGCAAAGATTTCTACAGCAGGTGCCTTAACCTCAGAAAAGCGCTTCAACACCTCGTCAGGGGTAGTAAGCGCTATATAAATGCGATTAAAATTACAATAAGATATGTTAAAATGCAGCCTCTTCGTGACCGATTAAGAAAGTCAGAACAGATTTTCTCTCATGGTTGTCCTTGGTGCCAATTTTTTTATGGAAGAGTTAAAAAAAAATATATATATATATATGTTGACTATCAGATCCCACTTTCCTCGACTTTGCCATTTTGTGACTCTATTCCCTGTCCACTGCCACATCTTGACCCCACTTTATGGGTCTCCAGAGTAAATATTTTCCAGTTCCATTACTTAGTAAATGGTGTGCATGAGAAAGTGGCTTTATTGATATTTGCCAGGTGGGCCAGGATACAGGTGTATCTCGAAGGAAGAAAAGAGAGTCCTGACAACGCCATCTGGCCCAATAGGGGGCAGTGTTGTAGAAGTCGTGCCTGGAAGTGAAGGGGGCAGTTAGGTCTCTCTCAGAAACAGGAAGGGAATGTTGGAGGCAGCCCAGGCGTTACTGGGTTGGTATGGTGAGTGTTTCTGATTGGATTGTCAGTTCAGCTAATGCCTTAAGTCTCACTCATTGGGAGCCATTTGTAAGGTGTGAGATGGAAGTTACAGAAATCACATTACACTGGGAAGGAGGGATGTTTGGAGGGGTTTCAGATTCCAGCCCATATACTAGTTTCTTCCAATGGAAATTAGGGAGGTAAAACTGAAAGGATGCTTACTTGTCCTCCACTCTTTGCTTTCGATGCTTCTGACTTGACCCTGCGATGGTTCAAGTGTGCTTGTATAGATATGGGTGCTGAGTTCTTAAGGTCACCATGTGACCCCTGTGTATTGTCTCTAAAGCATATATGTCTGGGACTGTGAGTGAGCCCCGCGTGTAAGATCTTCTGTGTGGAATATGAGTGGAACCAGACAGATTTTGGTTCTAGCAGCTATTCTCCAGCCTGAACCAGGTTCCAGGCCAGTCCCAAAAAATGTGTCCGACTGCAGTGTGCTGACCCCAGGACATTTATAGTGATGCCTGCGCACACTTAGTCGTTGCTTAGCCATAAGGAGAAGCAGCTTTGAGGAGTGGGTAGGCAGCCCTGAGGGGTGTCAATGCTGCACTTGAAGGGCAGTCAGTAACTCCTTTTGTCCAACCTGTGTCCAGACTGGGTGCACCTGGAGGTCAAAGAGCACAGCCGAAACCTAACTCATACCCACCAGACTCTGACAACTGCCCAGCTGTGGATGCAAAAATACAATCTCCTAGAATGTAATTTCCTAATTTATCAGAAGATAAAGTGAGATTTTAAATTGTTTTTGACTTTCCATAGATTTTAAGTATTTTTGACTTTCTCAAGCTCTGTATATTTGTAAAATGTGCATGTGTATGTATGTTCTGTGAAACTATCAGGCATACTGTCTGTGTGTAATTACAATAATAATAATGATCTGTATCAGTGGTTCTTAACCTTTTGACTTCTGAGGACACCCACTTAATCAGTACTGGAATCCAGGGACCCCCACTGAATCATTATCAAAATCCGGGGACCCCACTGAGTCATTATCAAAATCTGGGGACACCACTGAGTCATTATTGGAGTCCGGGAACCCCAGCTAAGCAATTTCAATGATTTGAAATGTAAAACAATACACAAAAATACAGAAACAAACTTCCATCAAACAGAAAGATATATGATGATAGCTTTTACTTAATTTGCAAACAAATATAAAAAAGTGAATTTTTAATTTGAATGGGAAGGTTGGAGCTTTTCTAAAGTTAATTCTCCATAATATATTCTGTTTGAAGCACCTGTACTGCTCTCAAAAATCAATTTGAGTATACCAACTTAATTTTCAGTCTCCATTTTCAAATCCCATCCACGTTTCAAAACATTTAAAAATATTTCAGTTTTACATTTTGCTTCTTTATTTCTACGCACTTTATTAATTAGTTAGTTTTATTTAATTTTATAAAGAGTCCACGGACCCTCTGAGTATGCTTCACAGACCCCCACAGGTCCCCGGACCACAGGTTAAAAACCACAAATCTAAATTGCACACAGTACAATCTACATTTTTGTCATCTAATAATATGTGTTTGTTACTCCCAACAGAACCCATTTGAGCAACCTTAAACAGCAAAAGGTTGAGTTAAAATCAACAATTTTCAAATGTATTCCTGGCAGGTTACACACAGACGTTGGAAGCAAGAATATAAACCACTGAGCTCTTCTGCTAGGAGTGCAACCTGTGATCTGCAAGTAGCACAAAAACCTCTGCAACAAAATTATTAAACCTGTTAAAGATATTGCACCTACAATAAAAAATCTGGGACCTACATGATCCACACTATGCTTTGCAGCAAACATATTTACCCGCTGAGCTATTTTGCAGGAGCGGCTCCTCCAGCATTCTAGCTAAGTGGCAGCAGGGAGCTGTGCACTTCGGTTTATAGTGCACATGTCTTTTTGTCCAGCTGTCTTATGACAGTCAGCCAGACATGCGCATTTTAAACTTCTCTAACAGCTGGGTTAAAGAAAGCACAGGCCTTCAGTGCTCTTGAGGGCGCTGAGAGAGGCCACTCCCTCCAATCCTGGCGCTTCTCTCTTGCTGGGTACCAGCATGAGAGCAGCACCAGAATTGCTTAAGGGAATTTACTAGAGCCCGTAGCAGATTGCCACTAGGGGGTGTGTGACTCTCCCCAAAATGCTGTGGTGGCAAACTGCCACACAGGGCGTTCGATGCTCTCATCGCTTTTCACGACTTTCCTCGCCCTGCGGGAAGCTGCTCCCAATGCTCTAGGTACTTGGGTGATAGGATCCTCTATTGCCTGATCTCCTGCCCTGTTCGGGGGCGGCCAGGCTGACCAGCTGTTTTTTTCTTGTGTGGCCTCTGCACTCAGGACAATATGCATCAAACCCTCTCAGGGGAAGCAAGCCAGTCAGTTTCCACTCCCTTGTCGCACTGATAGGCAGCTTTCCGGCTGCATGCAGTGGCAGCAGTTCACCACCAGGGGGCATGCAGTGTTTTTGGGGCCAGTCTCAGCTTTCCTTCCCAGCCCCAGTCTCCTCTATAGCATGGTAGATGGGGAGCTGTTCAGTTTGCGCTGGGGTATGTGGCTGCAATTCAGGTTCATTTATTTACATGCTGTATTCTTCCGGCTTTCTCTAGTACTGTCTGTGTGTTTGCTGCCTGGGGTGAGGTCGCTGGGGCACTGCAGGCTCTTTGTTATGCTGGGCAGCAGGACAGCTTATGGTTAGTAAAATGTGTTCGCTTACCCGGGCCGTCTCTTTGCGAGTCACATTCTCTGTCTCTGGGGTGTGGTGCTATAAGCGACCTCTATGTGGCGCTGCAGCCCACTCTCCCTGTTCGCAGCAGCCTCTCTGATGTTGCGGGTCTTTTTACCCACACGGGTGCCTCTGATTCAGGTGGGGGGGTCACTCAGTGCTGGTGTGGCCTTGGGTCGCGATTTTCTCCCCTGCTGGTGGAGTGCCGCAAACAACTGACAGCAGAAGTCATGAATGGCGGAGCGCCCCTTGCTAGGTTGCTGTACCTCTTCCATCCACTGCACAGTGGAGTATAGGGTACGGACCTGTGAGGCCGGCATATGGCTGGTGGCAGCCGCTCTGCAATGGGGTTTAAGTTTGTGCCTTGCCTCACCTTGCGGGGCCAGGGCACGTCAGTCATCAGTGTCCTGCCAATAGCACTGCTTTCATTTCTCCGTGCTGCCCACCAACTCACAGTGTCTCACAGTAGGTGGATGGCAGTAGTTACGGTGCAGTGTAGGAGGCAAACGGTCTCTCAGGTAGGAAAAGGGTTCACTCTTTTCATAGGGTGACGTGACCTCCTCCCCGGGCAGGTTACAGGGCTGTGCTGATACTGATATCCTCCTTCACGGCAGTAGCTGCGGGGCAGCACGGCATGTGGGGTCAGACCCCTCTTGCCAATGTGCTGTTCTGGCCCACATGCTGAATAAAGAACAACGCAGACACTAGTAAGTGGGGTAGAGAACTCTCCCTGAGTACGTGCTTGGGCCCTTTTATTGACAGGGTCACCTGACCGGTGACGCCTGTGTTGGATGGGTTTGGATGGGTGTAAAGCCAGCCCCCAGGGTGTGGCTGGAAATAGCTACGTGTCCAGCAGGACACTACAGACCAGAAGCTGTTCTGGACACTAACAGCTGAAATGAAGTCACTGCTGAGTGTCAGCAATACAATCGCAGCCACAAATGGCAAAGGAATATGCCATCTAAAGTTGCCCCCTGTTTGTAAAACCTTGATAGGTTTGCAGTCAGCAAAACAGGTAAAGATTTGAAATATATGCCAAGCTGCAAAGAATGTTAAATTCACAAACCCATGGAACAAGCACAGGCCATGAGAATTTATGAAAGGAACAGGATGTACTAGAGCAGAAGAAACCATCAGAAAGTGGGCATTAGTGTCAGGCAGATAGCTGTGCGAAGGCATGGCCGTATGGCAGGACAAGGTTAATTCCTCTAGCCCTCCTGCCCATGTCCTGCAGGGCACATCCCTCTGGCCCTCTTGCCCGCGTCCTGTAGTACACCTCCCTGTGGCCCTCTTGCCCATGTCCTGCAGCGCACATGTGTTTCCGGTAAGTCTACAGCATACACTCTGAGTCAGGAAGATGTCCTCTGAATAGCATATCTCTGGCAATGACTGCAGTCTCGATGGCAGGGCTGATCACTCGAGTGTCACCTACATAAGATGCTGTAGGTATCTAAGGACCATATTTATGTAAAAGTAACGCAACGCAGTGCAGCAAGTCACATTGCTGCGCTGTGCTGCGTTACAGGGAAAGGGCAGGAAATGAGCCATATTTATTACAACACGGCGCATTCCTGTCCTTTCCCCAGCGCTGCCTCACAATGGGCTGCCTAGCGCCAACACAGGCACCCTTGCACCATGTGTTGCATGCAGGATTGTTTTTGTGCAGGAAGGGACACAATCCCCTAAGGTATGTTCCTCTATCTATGTGTGCTTCAGAATGTAGCACACATAGAAAGAGGAAAAAACGAGGAGAAATAAACATATTTCGCCTCGTTATGCCTCACCAGGGGAGGCATAGGTATTCTGCACATTCCTAGGCCTATCCACTTCTGTTTAATCTGGGAATGCATCAAAATCCATGGATGTTGAGTGGGAACACACACAGAACACCAATGGACCGCCTCCCTAGTGCAGAGTAGGGCAATGCAGCGATTTGCGCTTCGTTGCTTTACTCAAGATTTATGAAGCCACTCAGGTCCATGCAAAGCAGCCCTGAGTGGCTTCATAAATCTCATTTTTGAGTTGTGTCGCTCTTGCACCACATTGCAAGAGCGACGCAACGGGGCTCGTAAATATACCCCTCAGTGTATTGAATGCATCTGCAGGATGCCAGAGCACAGCACACACGCAAAGATGCGGTGGCGCCGACCTTTACGGCAAGCCCTTGGTGCTCAGTATTCAACGCTTTATGTGCAGAGGCAGGGCAACGCTTTAAACAGAAAGCTATAGCAAGCCACTTGAATTATGCAATTATACGCATAGTTATGTATTTATCATAGGTACATCAGCTGTATATTTGTAGATTTCTACAAAAAGTGTCTGTCTCGAACAGATCAAAAGTTACAAAACAAATAGTGCCACACGTGCTGCCTCACAGTGGTAGACTTTGCAAAGCTTATCTCGTCACCTTTCCAGCGGGTCTAGTGTATAGTTTGCCTCGGTATCTGCAATTCTTTATTTTGGAATGCAGAATAACAGTACGTGTCAACCTGGCCTCAGTACTTAGGGTACTGACACTGGCACTGATACTGACATTGAGTACTGTCACTTCTAAGCATAAGTGATTTTTTAAAAACAATTATATAAGTGATTTAAAAAATAAATTACTGGATTTCGGAGAAAGAGGAAATATTGCTTCAGAAAGGAAGAACCTGTTGCTTTCACTAGTATTTGGTAATTTCCCAATACTTAAAAGGAATAATCTGCAATACCTGTAAAATTAAGAGCTCTGTTAAAATACAAACCTTTTTGTTCCTTTTTTGGTCTTCGACAGGTCTTCCATTTAAGTGAGAGGAAAAAGTAAGCAGCACGTGTTAACAGCTATAGCACTCAAGCACAATTTAAATTTCGTTTATTTCAAAACTAAGTCCAAACAAATCTACAAGACAGCATATAAGCAAATGCTGAATAGCAAGCAATGCAAACATTTTGTGGATGGGCGTCAGCTAGTCACACAGGTTCACTTTGTAAACTAAATCATAGGGCGCCATCTGGTGGTCAAAATGAAATACATCTTAAATGAATGAGCACCTACAATATGCATAGCTTTATTTTCGTAAATCACACAGATGTATACAGTGATGTTGTGCTCCTTATTTTGAACCAAAGAAAGACAACGCATAGCATTTTACGTACGGTGGGTGGTCGAATGCTAAGTCGTTGTTCGTGGAACTAAGGGGCATATTTACAAGGGGATTGCGCCACCGGAATGTAACTGTTACCGACGTTCCGGTGGCGCAATGCCCTGCACCATATTTGCAAAGTGGCGTCAAGCTACTTTTTGTGGCTTAACGCCGCTTTGTAAATATGGTACCTTTTCACGCAGGTATCTGTGTGAAAGGGGCGTGCAATGGGTGTTGCTGTGGGCGTTCCACCGCAACACCCATTGCTTTTTGACGCTGCCCCAGATTTGCAAAGATGTGTAAATCTGAGACAGCGCCAAAAACGAATGCCATGCAATAGCAGGCGTTAGAATGGCGCAACGAGGAGAAATACTTTTATTTCTCCTTGTTTTTGCTATTTCTATGTGTGCTGCATTTTGCCCCTTCATGCACATAAACAATCATTAAATAATGGCGATTTGCTACTTTCCTGTGTGCTGCCGAATACAGCACACGTAGAAGTAGTAAATCGCCATTATTGATTGTTTATGTGCAGGAAGGAACTCCTTCCTGCACATAAACAGTAATTCCCTGCAACACAGGCACCCTTGCACGGTGGCTCCAAAAATATGGAGTAACGCAATGCAACCCAAATCACTGTGTTGCGTTACCCTGCCCGAGGTGTTCCCATGCAACTCCCATGGGTTTTGACGTATTCCCAGATTTACAAGACCATGTAAACCTGGGAATACACCAAAAAGATATGCCTTCCCAGGTGAGGCGTTTCGAGGAGAAATCTGGTTATTTCTCCTCGTTTTTTCCTCTTTCTATGTGTGCTACATTCTGCAGCACACATAGAAAGAGGAAAAAGCCTCTCAGGATTCTTTTTGTGCGGAAGGTGCCCTTTACTGAACAAATAAAATCCTGCCTACAACACAGGCACTCTTGCACCATGGTGCAAGGCTGCCTGTGTTGGTACTAGGCTGCCAAAACGGCACCAGAGCAGAGGGAAAGGACAGGAATGCACTATATTGGATAAATACAGCACATTTCTGACCTTTCCCTGTGATGCAGGTCAGCACAGCAAGGTGACTTGCTGAGCTGCGCCACTAAAGTCTTAAATATGCCTTAGAATTTGGACCAATGTGCCTGTCAGTGTAATAGAGACCTGACCAAAGAGGGCATAAAAGAGCTGTAATTAGATCATAAATTCAAAGCTGTTCCAATCAAGTGGCCCCAAAATATGTTTGGCCCAGGCCCTGAAAATCTTTAAGATGTCCCTGAGTGAGTCAGGAATGTATGGGAGTTTGTGGTAGTGGGCAATAGGCACTGCTAACTCCTGTGAACTCCTTGACAACTCCACGCACTCCTGGCTGCTGGACTGGTGAAGGGCTGCAGTGGATCAAAGGAGTTACCAAGACCCCATCTCCCAGTGTAGAGAACATTGGCTCTGGAGCCCTCAGCCCCAAAGCAGGGGCAGTGTGCCTGATAGATATTGAGAGAAAGATAGGTCTCCAGCTCATACAGGCGTGTCAGAGCCAATGGAAAGTGGTGCAGAGGCCTTCAGTGGAGCAAGGGTCATATTATTGAAAGCCCTATAAATGCAATTGGCGTATGCCTCTGGTTTTTGCAACTCCGGGGCACTTTGGTATTAAAGAAGTGGCAGCAATGCACTTGTATGACTCCTTCAGTAAAACAGACTGCACGGGCACTCGTGTTCAGCTGCTTTCAAGTGAGCTTTCCCACATCTACATGTGGACATTACTCCATGGTTGGAGGCAACAGTGATGTCCCTGTTCCTTTGGCATGCCAGCAGTCAGGAGGCACGCTGACTGTGCATCACATAGAAAGGGGTATAAACTTAAAGCACCCTCAAGGGGTGCCTCTTGGGTGCATACTCCTGTAGGCATGTGCAGTTATCCACTGACCCAGTCTGGGGGGGGAGACTTTTCCCCTCTTTGAACTCAAGCCATACCTTTGCATAGAAAGACGGGCCAGCAGTTGGAAACTGCAAACCTGTCTTTTAATGCTGCACGGTTCCCAGTGCAGAATTCACATCTACACTGGGGGCAGCACATTAATTTTTATAATCAGACTCACTTTGCTGGTCTGCAGCAGTCCACCAAATAAAGACACAGTGGTGCAAACCTTGACATGCACTCCCAGACATGAGGACATTGGGAATTGGTTGAAGCTTTGGAATAGACAGAAAGCTGCTGCAGATCTACAGATGCTCGTCGACTTTCTGTACACAAGACATGGGAGCATATTTAACAAATAATCATGCAGCAAGTCACCTTGCTGTGCTGCGTGATAGGGAAAGGGCAGAAATGCGCCATACCTAACAATAACCTTAACAATTACAGACCTAATACTAACCTCCCTCTCCTGGCCAAAACCATCGCAAAATGTAGGCTGGCACAACTGAACAACCACATTGAAAAATACAACCTGCATGACACCTTCCAATCTGGGTTCAGGAAAGGCTGCAGTACAGAGACAGCAATACTGAACATCACAGACGACGTACACATATCTCTAGATGATGGCCAGGCCTGCCTCCTAGCCTTCCTCAACCTCTCGGCTGCCTTTGATACTGTCAAAAATGACATCCTCCTAAACACCCTCTCACAACGTGCAGGCATCAATGGAACTGTCCATCAGTGGTTTGCATCTTTTTCTGAACCAACGCTCACAGCTAATCAAACTAAACAACTCCACCTAAAAAGCAACACCAGTCTCACAAGGAGTTTCTCAAGGGTCAATCCTGTCTACTGCCCTATTTAACCTCCATATGGAACCCCTTGCAATGATCCTGAAACAAGCCAGAATTTCCTTCCATCTCCATGCAGATGACACTCAAATCTATATTAAAATCTTGTCAGTTAAAGACATCCAGCACCTGAACAGCACTCTCTCCATGGTTCAATCCTGGCTGACTAACAACCATCTTAAGCTCAACCCCAGAAAACCGAACTCCTGTTCATCCAACCGAAAGAAAAGTCCTTTCCTGTAGGTATTTAGCTCGGCAATCTCAATGCATTAAACTGCAAACTATCCATCTCCAACTCTGTCAAATCTCTGGGGATCTCACTTGACAAAAACCTGAACATGAAAGAGCATACTAATGCCTCAGCTAAAAGCGCCTTCTACATGCTGAAACACCTTAAAAAAAAGCAATCTCTTCATCTCCATTCAAACATTCAAGTACTGCGGTGCAATCCTTAGATCTCTTCCAGTTGGACTTATAACGCAATGATCACAGGTGCCACAAAAGCACACTTAGCCCCTTTGAAAGCTACACTCCACGCAGCTGCAAGACTACTGTTGGAGGAGTATCGCTTTGACCACATATCTTCCACTCTCAAAAAACTCAACTGGCTACCAATTGAAGCAAGAAGTACACTCAAAACTGCCTGCATAACCCTCAAAGCTCTGTATATGGAAAAACCAGTCTACCTCGCACACAAACTATCAAAAGCCGGCCAAAAGAGACCTCTTCGAAGCTCCAACAGTCTACTCCTGATTCCGCCCAAATTCAAGAAAGGAAAATCTTTCACCCACTCCTCCTCCGGGAAGGCTCCCAGAATCTGAAACTCGCTGCTGCAGGATTTACGTGGCAATCACTCATTCCCCAATTTCAGGAAGAAACTTAAACAACTTTTCAATACATTTCTAAACCCTCCCCCCCTAAACAATCCTATTTGTCTGATGCTCCTACTTGACTCCATTTAAATTTAAATTTGAACATCACTACCTTGGGAAAAAACGGTGCCCCTACTCTCCCTACCTTCACAACTCCTTACCATAACCACCTCAGAACTATATTGTTTGCATATCTTACTGTCTATTGTATAATACTTTTATATACTGTTACTATGTTTTTTTATTTACTAGTTTTGTAACTCGTGAAATTACTGCTATATCGCTTACATATCCTACTATCTATTGTATACATCTTTTTATACTTTTACAATTTACTTTTATTTACTTTATTGTAACTCATGTAATTGCTGCTGTGTTTACTCTGTAAAGAGCTCTGATACCTCGGGTCAAGTTCGCGCTATTCAAAACTCAATTAATAAATAAATAATTATACGGGCACATTCCTGTCATTTCCCTGCGCTGACGCACAATGTGCTGCCAATGCAGGCACCCTTGCACCATGGTGCAAGGGTGCCTGCGTTGTAAGCAGGATCCTTTTTGTGCAGAAAGTGACCCCTTCCTACAAAACAAAAAATACACAAGGCATTTTCCTCTTTCTATGTATGCTGCAGAATAGGCTCCACCACCAACCACCGGCTCAAATTAAGCACTGCTCATAGGTGCACAGAGCCAGCAATTGATGGGACACAAAGTAACAATGGCGAAAACTCAGGGCTTTGTGCAGACTGCATAGATTTGTAAAATGAAAACTTGTGCCACACACATCAGCCAAACCCCTAATGACATGCAGTGATGCCCCATTCCTATGGGTCTCTCATAGGCACCAGAATGGAATGTGACTGACTGCACCACCCCTGCCATCCTATCAGAGACCCCAAACTGGCAATATAGCTAACTTTGGCCCAAGCGTACCGGTATTTCATAGGCACCAGCCTATAAGAAAACTCCCAACTTTTCACCTCAAACTCCAAAACATGCCTAACTCCAATAGTACTGGCTTCTCAGTTTAATAACTTTACTGTTTATATAGTGCTTTGCTGTACAATTTCCAGACCATTCGTTCACTACTGACCACTGGGTAGAATTTATACCTCTGGTGGCGAAACATTTGCTCCATTGTTCCCAACATTCAGTTACAGGGTTTTTCACTCCCATGGTGAAAATTCCCATTTACCAGTTCCAAACGGTTGCTGTTGGATCCATATGCTGGTGTGCCACATTTGGAAGGTGTGCTGGGTTTTCCCTGTGCATCTTGGAAGTTGGAACTGCCACATGTGGTCTGTTATTCTTTTTAACTTCTAGAAACCGCCTTGATTTTTCCACTGGAGACCCATCCTTCAATATCCAAATAATGCCACAAGTGGGACAAATGGTACCATTTGAAACTTTCAATTTGAATTTTCAGAAGGGATGCGCAGGAAACGATGGTGCTTTTTTCTGCTAACAGCTGTATCTAATCTGTATAGAGACCGACGGACCACAGGTAGACTAGATCAGGAAGCAGTTTGCTGTGAGTTTTAAAGCAGTGCCCTCCTGTGGAGACATGTAAAAAAACACCCAGAGGACATAATTCTTGGCATATAAGAAGTGAGCCCGCTTTAGTGTCCTGCTGGACACGTTCCAGTGTCTCAGCAGACACTGAGTTGGTTAGCCACTCCCTTGGGGGAGTGGACACACATGCACCCCACACCAATCCATCACAGGCGTCACGAGTGACGTGACCCTGCTAATAAAAGGACCGGGTGCAGATGCTCGTGGCCAGTTAACCTACCACACATATGGTGCCTGTGTCATGATGTAACTAGTATGTGGGCCCAGGGCCCACTACACAACAATGGCGACGAGTGGGTCTTAACCTGCGTGCGAGCTAGCAACCGCCTTGCAGGTCATTGGGGAGAAAAGTAAGTGCCACATAAAGTACTGCCACTATTGTTTGTCCGGGAAGAAGACGGCGAGCAGCACCCCTGCCTGATGTGGAGCGGTGAACTGCACTGTGCGGGGAAGATACATGGTGGGCTGGTGAGTGGCACCCCTAGCCTGTACATGTTGATGAATGGTGGTGAGGCACCCCGCTAGCAAGAGGGATGAGCCCGCACAAGCCCGGAAAGTCCTAACAATCACTGCCCGCATCACCCTGCCGCCCGAAACCAGAACCGAGCCGGTGGTGCCCCGCAACCTCGCCTCCCATGACGCAGCACACGGGCGGCGCCTCAACTGCCTGTGGTGCAAGCTGGAGGTATAGAGACATTTCCAAAAATGAAAGCCATGAACCGAGGCTGCACCTGCCCCAACTGGGCCCATGCTACCCCCGCAAGTGCCTACTGCCGTTCCGAGGACCAAGAGGTCGTTGCCGCAAGTAAGGAGTGTCCGACGCCCCTCACAGAGCGGCGAGGAAGCTAGCAGCCATCTACCTGGCTGGAAGCGCACCACAAGGTGTATTAGGACAAGAACTGACCCGCAACGGGACCAGAAGTACGTCCCCCTACCTGCGGAGGCGCCCGTCAGCAGCGCGGCCTGCTGCCATCTGCCTGGGGAGGAAGCGCTCTCCCAATGAAATGCACCCTAACCCCCAGCAAGGCCTAAGCAAAAGCGGCCTCCCCGTGTGGTGCGCACTCGCTGTGTTCGCCTGTATACTGCTGCAGCTGCCTACGAAGAATCAGACTGCCTCAACAAGGCACAGTAAAGGCTGCCCCACCCCTGGCAGCATTCGCCTCCAGTCCTTACCTGCGCCCGAACAAGCATTCATCGCTTCATGCTGCCGGCCCCGCAGCCACCCACGTTTTCAGTGGGGGCCGCATCCCTCTCAACCACAAGCTACACCGGAGAAAGCTGTTGCGGCCTTGTGAAGCATCTGCAGTGCCACCTGGTGGTCGATAGGCCACACTGCACTCGGCCTGGGACACTACTGACGGAGCACCAGTACTTGTGAAGCATACGAGCGCCACACGTCCAGAAGGCCAGCAGTGCCCCGCAACCAAGCCTCTGGTAATGCACCACCCACACTAACTGATCACCAACAAACAGGGGCATCTACAGCTCTCCACCTCTCTCGCTTAATGGACGTTTCGGCCATTAAGCGAGTGAACTAATGTAACCTGGTCCTGATGATGACTTTTGCAGGCCGAAACGCCGTCGACTCCCACAGTGGAACTTTTGGCGCCCTTACCTACGGATACCCTACATGTTTTAAAATTGAATTCTTTTGTCATTTGTTGTCGCGGTATCCTGAATATGTAATTCGTGGTTTTATCTCACTTGTTGTTGCGCCCATCATTCTCACTGTTCATACCACGTCAAGTGTCACTTGCGCCGTCACCACACTTCACGAGCACTTGTGCACAGTATTTTGTTGGTTACATGCCATTGAATGTAACGCAGTGCTACTGACTCATGTGCTTGAACATATGAAGTTAATATGTCCAACATGTCTATTACATAAAATACATTTTGCATTTATTTGATTTGTTTCCTTGATTTCTTTCCCTTTTGGATTAAATTCTATCTAAGTAATTGTGTCATTACGTACATATATGTATACCTGCCCCTTGAAACGATACCATTGAGACATTGTTGTTTGCTACAGATTATTGCCCTGGTCTCTTTAGGGTTTAAGGGCTACCTCCTGTTGTTTGCTATTGTAATTAAAAGGTACAGCATAAACCCTGGCAGGACCGCTTTTCAACAAACGTGCAGCATGAAAAATCATCATTAGGAAATTTTAACAATACATTATTTTTCTCTATTTTGAACTGCAAAGGAAATTGCTCATCCGCACCAAAGTAGTATGCAAACTCTGCAGAACAGTTTACATAAACAAGGTATTAGTTTAGATAATTTGTGCCAAAACAGAGGTTTGTGTGAACACATGGATTTAAAAAACATCAGTCTATTCTGGATATCCCCCTTCTTGAGTTACATGTGCCAGTCAATCAATCAAACATTTAGTTTATAGTTTATATTTTGAAATGTGATATTCAAGATTCCATGAATATATTCACAGTATTTAAACTAAACACTGAGGGGCATATTATCAAGCCCAACATCGCTGCTTTAGCGGCCGTTTTCGGCCGAAAAGCGGCGATATATTTATCTCCATATCATCAATGCGCCGCTAACATGCATTAGCGCATGTTAGCAGCAGTTTTACTAACGCCTCGCATCGCTAATTAGATGCAAAGTAGGCGTTCCTTCACAAAACAACAGCAAAATAGTCGCAAAGACATCATCGCGCTATTAACAAGCCGGACCCGGACACGCGATGCGATAAAAATAGCCGCGCTAGCCGCGGTTATCGGAGGAATCTAACGTCAGGTAAAATCCTGACTTAACTATCTTTTTAATGGGAGGTGGATTGACAGATTAAGTCCACACTCCCATATTTACAAGCTTTTCATTAGCGCTGTGAAATCATCGCTTGATTTCACACGCTAATGATGTTTATCGCCGTCTATCGCTGGTTTGAACATCGCCTGTTAGCAACACGGCGATGTAATTCAGCGATAGACGGCGATAGAAAAAAACGCGCTAAGCGCGCTCTGCGATATTTATCGCAGTTTGTTGAAAATATGCCCCTGACTGTTTTATTTTACGCCAGCTTGTTGTGTTTTCCTAACAGTTTCCAGAAGGTTGACAACTACGTCTCATTTATTGTTGTTATTCAAAGAACAGTCTTGCAAAATCAAAATAAATGCAAGGGCATCAGACAACTACCTGATATTAGTTTATAAAAAGAGTTTTTAACAACAGTGAAATCTAATAAAAACTGAGCACTGAGTGGCCCATCACCCAAGCCCTTATCACCAGCAAGCTGAACTACAGAAAGGCACTGTACGTCGGAATCAACGCACAACTCACCAAGAGACTCCAGGTCATGCAGAATGCAGCAGCCAGGCTCACACTCAAACTCCCAATCCCTCACCAACATATCCACACACGTCAAAGACCCCCACTGGCTCTCTATTCGTAAATGTGCCCATATCAAATTATTTACGCACATACACAAAGCTCTGCATAACCTAGGCCCAGCATGCCAGAACAAGTGCGTCAGCTTCCACATCCCTCCAAAAAGGATATTTTCCCACTGCAAGCCTACTGCTCGCACATGTCTCCGCATCCCAAGAGTCAGTGCCAGGGGAGGTCGGGGGAGGCTAGCACCGTGGAGGTCATTCCAGGCTAATGCCACGGGAGTTCGTTCCTGGCTCATAAAGCCTGGAATGACCTCCCCTTCACATCAGAGTGGCTAGCTCAGTCCTAGAATTCCAAATGAAACTAAAAGCATGGCTCTTTCAATAGGCCAAAGTCATGGCAGCTTCCCCCCTTCGCCATGCTCCAAGATACTCCCCTGGGTGGTATGCTCAGAACACAAAAACAAAACACATAGCACATCATAAAACAGCATAACATACCAACACTGCAAAGAGTGGAAGTCCACACTCACAATCCTGAACACAACACATTCTTTTAAAACATCAATCTTAATACAGAAAGTACCTCTTCGAGCTAACCAAGCCATTGATTAACATAAATGTAATATTTTTCTTATTCTTTTTATGACAGATTACACAGAACCAAATAGGACAGTGCCGAGTTTAATATACTAATGTAAAAAATGCACCCCAAACTGTGTCAGAGGCACATGCAGTAACCTTTTGGTGTACACCCAAAATGTATAACATTTTAGATGTTCAATAAGATTTGGTAATAAACTTGCTAGATATTCTGTGCACTTAACTGACTTCTAAACAAACCTGATGTAAATTGTGCACAAAAGTGAAGTAACGTGTGACAATTCATGCAGTATTTGCAAGAAGTATGTAACTAGGGGAGTCTTGTCAAATTTATTGAGGAAATAAATGAAAAATGTATGGAGATATAAGATGTGCACATTTTGCCAGGTGGCATGCAGTCTGCATTTGCAAAACAGCCAGTTACATCTCATTGTACTGTATTGTATTGCAGTATTTATAAAGCGGTTGCTACCCCTATGTGGGGCGCTGAAGAGCTTGCGTACATGGGTAAAACACTATGCATTGTAGGGTGTGTAATTGTCAATCAATCAATCAGGCAGTATTTTGTATAGCGCTACTAATCACCGGGGGGTGGGGGGGCATACACAAAGTTGCAGGGCACAGTCGAACAGCCAGGTCTTGAGTCTCTTCCTGAAACCTGCCAGCAAGGGTGCTGTCCGGAGGTGGAGGAGAAGGCCGTTCTAGAACTTGATGGTGAGGTAGGAGAAGGAACAGCCTCCACTCAGGTGCATAACTTCAGGGGAGGTGTTTGGGATATTTGCACCCCCTAATAAATGTATTTTCTGATGAATGGTTGGGTAGCGGTGCTCTCAGTCGGGTATGTTGAGGTGTCTGTCGGATTTCACCTCAGATGTTTGCATGAGCACTCTGTCAAAAACACACACACTCTTTCATCTCTGTTTTAAAAGTCGTAAAATTTTCTATTTTAAAGAATATTGTGTTTCTCTCACTTAGTACTCCTACCAATCTGCATTCCTCTCCCTTTCCACTGCCCCTTAAGCCCCTCTCATGCGCCCTGCTTGTCATTTAATGTATTTTAACATTATATGCCAGCGTGATTGTCGGAAAATCTGATGCTCACATCCCCCCTCAATCTTAATGACCAAGTGACGCCCCTGCCTCCGCTGTGGTTTCAGCGGATACAAGGTGTCTGTGCAAGGGTGAGGGAGGTGGAGTGAAGGTCTCTGGATGGCTGGTGGAAGTTCAGGCGGTGGTTGACGTATGCTGGTCCTATGTCGTGAAGGGCTTTGGAGGAGCGTGTCAGTATCTTGAATTGACATCTTTTCTGGACGGGGAGCCAGTGGAGGTTCCTGAGGTGTGTGGTGATGTGGGTTCGTTTGGGGAGGTTGAGGATGAGTCTGGCTGCTGAGTTCTGTATCATCTGTAGTCTCCTCATGCGTTCCGTGGAGGTTCCTGCGTACAGTGCTTTGCCGTAGTCTAGCCAGCGGCTGACTAGTGCTTGAGTGACCGTTTTCCTTGTGCCGGTGGGGAGCCATTTGAAGATTCTTTTGAGCATGCGGAGAGTGTGGAAGCAAGCGGAGTAGACTGCGTTGATCTTTTGCTTCATGGTGAGTTTGCTATCCAGGATACAAGGTTGTGGGCGTGGTCTGTTGATGTGGGAGTGGGTGCAAGTTTGGCAGGCCACCAATGATTGTTCCAAGAAGGTCGTTGCTGCAAAAGATCAGCCCTTAGGTCTTGTCAGTGTTGAGTTCCAGACAGACCTGCACTGGCTCCCTGTCAACAAGAGGATAACCTTCAAGCTCCTCACCCACGCACACAAAGCACTCCACAACTCCGGACCAGCCTACCTCAACAGACGACTCAGCTTCTACACCCCCACCCGCCAGCTCCGCTCGACCAGCCTCGCCCTCGCCACAGTCCCCCGCATCCGGAAAACGACCGCCGGCGGCAGATCCTTCTCCCACCTCGCCGCCAAGACCTGGAACACCCTCCCCACCAACCTCCGACAGACCCAAGACCTACTGGCCTTCAGAAGACTCCTCAAGACCTGGCTCTTCGATCAGTAGCAGCACCACCCCCCTCTTCCCCCAGCGCCTTGAGACCCTCGCGGGTATGTAGTGCGCTTTATAAGTGACATGATTGATTGATTGATTGATTGTCTTCATCCAGTCAGTGACGTTCTTCATCCAGTTATGGTGGTTGGTCTTCATGGTGGTGGGGTCTGCGGAGAGCGAGAGGATGACTTGGGTGTCTTCGGCATAGGATATGATGTTGAGGTCGTGGGTTTTGACAATGTTGGCTAGAGGTGTCATGTAGGTGTTGAAGACGGAGGGGCTGAGGGATTAACCTTGATGGATGCCACAGATGGTGCTCTTGTGTTCTGAGGTGAAAGGCGGTAGGTGGATTCTTTGAGTTCATCCCATGAGAATTATGCGATCCATCTGAGGGCGTCTCCTTGGATCCCGATGTGTTGCAGTCTCTTAATGAGTGTGTGGTGGGATAGGGTGTCGAACATGGTGGAGAGGTCGAGGGGGATCAGGGCCATCAATTCTCCTCTGTCGAGGAGGGTGCAGATGTCATCAGTGGCGGCAATCAGGGCGGTCTCGGTGCTGTGGTTGTCACGGAAGCTGGATTGGGAGGTGTTGAGCAGGTTGTTTCTCCAGGTGTTTGGTGAGCTGCTAATTGATGGCCTTCTTGAGGACTTTGGCAGGGAAATGGAGCAACGAGATGGGTTGGTAGTTGGGTAGTTCACTGGGGTCGGCGGAGGGTTTCTTGAGGAGAGGTCTGACTTCTGCATGTTTCCATGCACCCGGAAAGGTGGCTGTGGTGATGGACGCTTTGAAGATGGTGGGGAGGTGTCGGCTGATATCTTTGCCTCTGCGGTTGAAAAGGTGGTGGAGGCAGGGGTCTGTGGGTGCCTATGAGGGTATGGTGAGTTCATGATGGCTGTGGTGTTCTGTGTGGTGAGCTGTTCCCATGCAGTGAATGGCTGATCGGGGGAGGTTTCAGATGGAGTGAGGAGGGTGTGGGGGTCAGTTCTTGTAGATGGTGGATATCTTGTTGTGGAAATGGTCCACTAGAGCTTTGCAGAGTTCTTGTAAAGGAGGGATGGTGTTCTTGGTGGCTTTAGGGCAGGAGAACTCTCTGACAATGCTGATGAATTCCTTGGTGCGGTTGGTGCTTGCTTCAATGAGGTTTTCTAGGGCGTCTTTTTTCGCATCTTTGAGTTGTTGGTGGTATTTGTTGACGGCTGACTTAAAGATGGTCAGTCTGTGGTGTCCCTGCTGGAGTGCCATCTTCTCTCCAGTTGTTTGCAGCTGTGTTCATTGTCCTGAGCTCTGGCGTGTGCCAACTGGCTTGTTTGGTGAATCTACAAACAAGTTGGTGAATAACGCACGAGTAATATGGATCAGGCATTTTTGCCTGACCTACGTGAGACACGATACATATACGTCCTGCTCATGTCACACACTCTGAAGAATCTCACATATGTATGTACAGCGTGCGCGCAAGCACGGACTGATCCAGGAAACAAGCGGGGTTCTGCTGTAGCTATACCCGCTCCCGCAAAACAAAATCAGGATGCGGGACGACTGAGGAAGACTAGGTATCAGAGGGTGAGATACCTTGAGGAAGTAAGTGTGCACTCAAAGGGGGACAACCTGTATTGTAACTTTGATCGTGTAACTTTCAATCATTTACCCGCTAAGAATCTAAAGAGACGTCTTCTCTTTAAGAGTGTGACTACAGGGTCCACCCCCTCGGCTGATCTCAGGTGGCAAGTAGCTACGGTTGCTGAAGTCAGTATTGTATTTTACTCTCCTTTTTACTAATAATATGTCTACCAACGCAAATACAGTGCATAAACGCAGTTGGCCTTACTTCATAAACAACTGAAGGGCTAACACGGGACAATCGTCCATCACTATGGAGATTATGTCTAAATAGAATAAGGGTATACATGCATTTCTACGCCTGAAAAAAACGAGAAACAGATACCCAACCGGACATATCTGTAACACTATTTAAATGCAAAGAGTGTTTTGATTTGTCTACTTCTGTTTACATGTGGGTATGTCTTGTATGTCTCTTATGTGTTGGGAACGAAATGATAATTCATATGGATAAAAGCTAAAAACTAGAAATTAACTGCGCAGAAAATTTCTGGCCATATAAACGAATGTCAGTAATATTTGGAAAATGTCTTGAATTTCACAAATAAGACTTAGCCAAATAGCAAACCAGGAGAAATTCCCTTCGCCTGCATCTAGCATCAATTTTATACTGCCTATGTATATTTAGGTCCATGAATGTGATTAGACCTATGTATATTTTTTTTCTCCACAGAACAAGAAGCGACACTGAGGTTTTCTAGTGGGTTGTAAGTACAATCCACACAACAGCTGCAAGTCTTAGTGTGCATGCATGCTTCTATCGGTCTTGACGAAAGCCACGTGAGCCTTAGGGGCACATTTGAACATGGCTGAAACCTGTAGACCATTCACAGGATAATGAATGAATGAATGAAGCAGCATTTATAAAGCGCATAGCTACCCGTAGGCATCCCAGCGCTGGAGGATAACTGAAGCTTCACAGAATCATTTAGGGAAGAGCCAAGTTTTCAATAGTCTGCGGAAGACAAGATTATTAAGTTCCCACGTAGCTGAAGAGGAAGAGAGTTCCAAAGCTTGGCGGCATTGTAAGAAAAAAGCCGACCACCGCTTCTAACTCTCTTGATTCGGGGGACGACTGCCAGGTGTTGGTCATCTGATCGTAGTCGCCTGTTGGTTCGATAGGGCTTAACCAAGGAGGAGATGATCTCTGGTCCCTTTCCTCCTATAAGTTTGTGGGTAATGCATAAGGCCTTAAAATGGACTCTCTCCCGGATGGGGAGCCAGTGGAGAGCCTTCATATCTGGTTTGGCCGACTGCCGGTTCTGAGTCCCCATGAGGATTCTTGCGGCGCAGTTCTGCACTATTTGCAGTTTGGCGAGAACCGAACTTGGGGCTCCAAGGTATACGGCATTGCCGTAGTCCAGGCGTGAAAGAATAAGTGCCTGGACCATGAGCTTTCTTGCCTGAAAGGGAAGCAAAGGGAGCACTTTACGGAGCATCCTTAAGGTGCCAAAGCAAGAGGCCACCACCTTTCTGGCCTGGACTTTAAAGCTAAGATCAGAGTCCAGCCAGATGCCCAGGCTTTTAATTTCAGACTTAGGAGCAGGTGCCACACCCATCGATGCTGGCCACATGGTGTCTGCCTTGAAAAGAGAGGGGTTACCAAGGAGCATAAGTTCGGTTTTGTCCCCGGTCAATTTTAGATAAGAGTCTTTCATCCACCTGGCTACTTCTTCAAGGCAGATACATAGGGAGGTGGAAACCCTATCTGAATGGTTAAGTGCAACAACTAATTGGGTATCATCGGCATAAGTCACAATGTGCACCCGTAGGGGAGAACAATTTCCACTAGGGGGGACATGTAGGCGTTAAAGAGTGTGGGGCTCAGGGAAGAACCCTGAGGAACTCCACATTGGAGGGGCCAGGATTTAGAAATGGCCTCACCCTCGAACACCTGAAAAGATCTTCCCTCCAAGAAGGATTGCAACCATGTCAAGGCTACTCCGGTCACACCAAGGTTTCTGAGTCGTTGAACCAAAATGAGGTGGTTGACCGTGTCAAAGGCCGCGCTGAGATCCAAAAGGATCACGGCAGAGGAGCCTCCTGCATCAAGGATCCTTCTGGATTCCTCCACGACTGCTAATAAAGCGGTTTCAGTACCTTGGCAGGGACGAAAGCCAGTCTGGGACGGGTGAAGAAGTTTATTAGATTCAAAATAGGCCGAGAGCGCCAAGTTGATATGTTTCTCCAGTATTTTACTAGTTCCTGGGAGAAGCGAGATAGGTCGATAGTTGCCCAGACAGTCTGGGTCCAGGCTAGGTTTCTTCAACAGGGACCTGACCATGGCTTTTTTCCAAGGGGGGGACCACCCCTAGCGCCTATGGAGGAATTCATCAAATCCAGAATGACTGGGGCAACTGATTCTGCCACCTGATTCAGCATCTTGGGTGGAGCAGGGTCTCTGGGTGACCCGCTCTTAACAAGTGCAGAAATTGTCTGTAGTGATTCGTAATTCATTGAGGGGAAGGTTTTTAAAGAGTTTTCCTTACTCCCTGTATATGAGTCCTCTAAGTGGGAGATAGAAAAACTATTGGGTGTAGCAAAGGATTCATATATCGTTTGAATTTTATTATAAAAATATTCTGCAAGTTTATTGCAGTGATGGTCCGTGGCTAAGGAAGTATCGGGGAGAGAAGGAACTCTTAGTAGTTTGTTTGCAATTCGGAATGTTTCACGGGGAGAGTTGGCTGCTAAAGAAATGTTTTCCTCAAAGTAAGAGGCCTGAGCTTTTTTAATTTCGAGCTTATAGATTTTGATAGCCTCCCTATATTCCTTTTTCTTGGTCATGGAGAAGTCCTTTCTCCAGACTCTTTCAATTTTTTTACATGTTTGTTTTAATTCTCTCAGTTTAGGATTATACCAGGCCGATCTATTAGGCCCTCTATGTGGCTGATTGGTTGTTTTTGGAAGGACCTGGTCTAACGTCCCCTCAATCCAACTGTTGAATCTCTCATTAGCCACCACCGGGTTGGTGTCAGGCAGAGGCTTGGAGGTATCTAATGCCGATACCCACTTTTCTATAGAAAGTTTAGACCAACAGCGGGATTTAATTTGTGTTGGCTGGGATGGAGGGGTAACATGGGTGGAGGACCAGTTAACTGAGATAAGGAAGTGATCCGACCAGGGGATGGGGGTAGGTTTCAGACAGGAAAGCTCCTCTAGGTTGGAGAAAATTGGATCCAAAATTGTGAAGGATCAAAATAATATCCTTCACATATCTGTCACCTTTTGAACATTGACCAATACTCTCAACAATAAAATTGAGGTTTAAATAAACAGAGAGTATTTTAGCCAATTTTAAAAGCACATCTCACTTGAGCACTTATCACTCACGATCACAATCTCACCCAAAAAACAACCAGCTCCGCTGTAATAAGGCGTCGCAGCACACCCTGGAAACATTTGGTGACCGGGGTGGGAACCCTATGGTGAAGCATGTCACCTACTAGGTAGGTGAGTGAGGGTTCTTTTTCAAAACCTGAGGGTTTCCTAGGCAGTACACACTCCAGGTACATCCACCTAAAATCTAGGTACACATGTGTGCCTTATAACTAACATGTTCTTTTTGTTTTGATATTATTAACTGGGAAGAGGAACGTGCTTGTCTCCTCGCTTCTCATTCTCACATTTTGTTGTATCCTATTTTCCAGCTATTTCCCTCTGACCATCTCACGTTTACTACAAAAATGTATACTTATGTGTGCAGAGACTCCACAATCGGCACGGAGAGCACCGCACAGAAAACAATAGGAGAGGCGGAAGCAGAATCTCTGCACGTAGGTCCGTGAATCACATTTTTTAGTACGTTAGTAGTACTATTATGGTACTACTAAGCATACTACAAAATTCAGTTTTGGGAATAGCGCCCTCCCACCAGCTCCCCACTCAGAGCACAACTCAAGTAGAACTGGCAAGGCCCCCGCCCCCCAGAATACTCCTACCCTGTCCTAGACCCCCAACTCCTTCTTCCACCCAAGCCTCCTGCTGATACTGTCCACCGTCTCTGAGGGGATGAAAAATCTCTGCATTTTTCTCTCCAGAATTGGATAAAACCAACGGAGAAAAGGACCCCATATTTCCTGGTCCATGTGAATATCCCCCATTCCAGAGAGAAAACTTGTGCATGGATACCACCTGGAATCAGGAATCCTGGCTCTCTGGCATTCCTGCACAGAAATCTGCCGAACTTGTAATGAGGACCATAGGGTCTTTGGGTTTGAGTCTATGGGTGGAGCCAGGTATAGATCAGATTGAAAGAATGTTTTACTAGTGCACAATCTATGTTTCAAGTGAAAGACAATTTTGAGCATTTTCCTACAGAGGAACGTGCTGAAGGAGAAGACCAGGATTAATACTAAGAAGCGGTAAAGAGGCAGGAAGAAAGGTTTTGTGCTCTGAATTGTCTAGGTGTTATGCATCATATATTTTTTACTAGCGTTGAGCCGCCGGTGTCTATTGTAGAATTTCACCTCACAACTAATCAGAGACCAGATAGTTGTAAGATGCTGGGACATAAATGCTCATGAAATTACTGCTAATGGAAAATCCAACTTTTGATATAAAAATAATTGTAGCCAAGGCCATTAAACTAAAAGAATAGCATTAATGCATGCATGGTACAAGGTACTGGAAGTAGGGGAAACAGTAATACGATGAGTAGCAAAAACAAACAATATTATAAGGCCAACAAAAGTCAATTTTCCATACAAAAGGACATTTGCTCTAAATGTATACATCCCATCCTTAGTCCCAGTGAGAGTGGGTGCCCAACATAAAATGTACTGTGTGAGCACTGTGGGAGGTTAGGAAACTTTGTAAAGGATGGTTTCGTAACCAGAAACTAAGGAACAGGTTTATTCCAGATACGAAGAGAGTCAAAATGAATATTGGTTATGTTTAAAGAAGCCTTTAATCCCAAACTAGAAAGAACCAAAGGGGTAAGGCACACATTCATTTAGCAAGCGGTACTTGCAGTGCAGAACCTGCAGCCTCTCCCACCTCCTGAAGATAGAGTGCACATCCCAGATGTGCTGAAAATGCAGCATACAAAATCACTGCAACGTCTCCAGTACTGCACCCCAACTCTACCTCAACTACAGGAAGGGAGCAGCTGCAAAGGGGTTTCTTTATTCTGGGATCAAAACCCTCTGAGATCCATAATTGTGTTTCTCCATTGGTTCAGATTCTTTAAACCCCAAGGGTGTTCTCATTGTGCTATGCAATATGGCCTTCTACTATGCACTTTGTTTTACATGATCGTAAATATTTGCCTTTGACCACTTTGGGGCGAACATCTAGAGTTGAAAATCCACTTACCACTGCCCACTCCTCACTTTGGTTGCCTTTTGAAATAAAGGCAGATCAATAACTGATACCTTTTTTACTTTTTATAAAGTGGTCTAGGCAAAATCGACTGCTTATTTTATGTGAAAAACCAAAGGTACATCCCCATTGCTGCCAAGAAACTCCATGCCATGTTAGGCACCTTCAGCCAGGTTTGAATAGCTAGGTAACGGATCTTTGCAATCTAAGAGTTTTGCATTTCGACAAGTAATGTCCTACAACATTCCAGCATGCAAACTGCTATTGGCTGAAAGGGTGGACCCGCTGAGATGTCACATCCGGCACAAAACCACGTGGAAGCCATGAAACTGTGTTTGCATATTTCGTAGGAGTGCACTTTTTCATTCCAAAGTTGGGTAGGTACCAAATTCATAAGGGCAGCCAAGCCAGGACTCCAGCTTGGCCCTACAGCCAAACCACAAGCTGAGTCATCAGGAGACCCACCATATAAATCACACAAGTGATAACATGACGCCTTAAAGTAAAAAATATATACATTTTGACTCATGTTCCAATTCAAAACACTATTTTGCATCCAGTCCTTTCACACTCGTCCTCCCTTTTCACTTTCTCTCATTTTCTATCCTACATGCCTTACTCTCCCTCCCCTGCACTCAATAATGCCCCTCATACTTTCCTTTTAGACAAATTCAAGTCTCACCGCAGCACGCACACACACACACACACACACACACACACACACGCTGGCACACACAGACATACATACACAAGAGGGCGATGGCTTTATTTCACTAGTGTGACCAGATTTCCAAACTAAAAACATGGGGAATAGAAATAAGATAGAAGGACTACCCATGTCACTTCTGTGTGACACAGAAGAACTGATATGAGAGAATCCGTCAACATAGAAAAGTGAGTATAAGGAGACTCCGAGGTCCCCAGACCGGGATTTATCTGGAAATGACACAGACAGTCTTTTATGTAGCTTGATTTGCAAACTAATAGAGTCATACGTCCCTCTCTGAACCTTAGGGCACATAAACGACTATGTTCCTAAGACATGCTGGACCAGGCATTGGAGATAGCTCTTGCTTAAGGGAGGTGTTGTCATGGTAATATATCTTTGGGATAATTATTTAGGACATTTTCCTGGCGTGGCATTGTTAAGACATGGAGAAGAATTTGAGGGAGATCGAAGAGTGTTGGGCTGAGATGTGAATTGTTTGGACCGCGCTTGTGACCAATAGGGTATGGAGCGGAGCGCTGACGCCACCGACAACAGGCAAGGCAAGAGCAAGACGGGATAGGGATATGAGGACATTTTGTGATAAGGCAGTGATACACTTGCTGAGGCATGGCAGGATTTTGTGTGAAGAATATGGGTGTCTAGGAATCCAGAGGTTAATTTAGCATTGTTGAGCAATGAATATTACTTGTTGGGATTGAGGGCGGTGGTCAAAGTTTATTCTGGGAGAGAACCAAAGGTAATATGGAATGGGGGACATTTTAATTATGTGTTTTCTCCTGGATGGGGTTTTGTTTATGTTAAGGTATTGGAAGATGGATGTCTGTTGTTGGATGTCTGTTGTTCTTGGGCAGGCAAGCCAGCTTAGGTGGAATGGAAGGAAGAGAGGACGCTGAGCCTGTAACTCCAGACAAGCGGTATGAAGAGTTAAGAGTACACATGGTTCTTGGGGGTGGACAGAGTACTAAGTAGGGGAGACAGACAGGCCAGTTGATACAGAAGACCCCTTCTTTAAACTGGGGGCTCTTTCTCTAAGCACCTGGATGTTTCGCCCTACACTCTCTCCCCAAAATGTTCTGTTGTCAGCATATAGTTCTGCACCAGTTTTTGGCGCTTACTTGGACACTTTATGGCAACAGATCTCGACTATTAGTAGGCATTGGTTGCAGAGTTGTTTGTTTTGAATGGACAACACTTTCATTCAGGGGAAGGCACTGGAAGGACGGTGAACGGGTCAGTTCTGTTGGATCAGTAGGTAGGAATGGACACCCGGAAGGGTTGGCAGGGCAGTAGGGAGATCAGTAGATACTGACGGTGGAAACTGGACTGACAAGCGATACCTACTGGCCAGCTAACAAAGGGCTCTCAAGGGCTAGGGGCTAGAGGCGGGAGGCTGTAAGCCCGGGTGGGTGGGATATTAAATGGTAGGAATCGGTTAAGATATGTATTAGTGAGGACATGTTAGTTTTTAAAGCCATTTACAAGGTGTGCATTTTTGTGGGTGTGGCCGTCACATTAAAGATGTTTTATAAGTTTTAACTGAGAGTCTGTTGTGACTGTGCCATTGCCGTATTGCTTAACTGTTTAGGTGGTGAAGGTTTGACATCTAGGGGGCAGATTTACAAGTCCCATGCGCCACATTTACGCCGCCGTTGCGTCACTTCTGTGACGCAGCGGCGGCGTAAACCATGCACCACGTTGCGCCTTATTTACAACGTGACGCATCTAGGGAGATGCGTCACGTTGTAAAGCCCTGCGCCACATGAAACCTGCGTTAGGTTTCATGTGGGCGTTCCGGCGCAGGGTGGGCGTTCCGTCGCAGGAACGCCTCGTAAAAGTGACGCAGTGAAATCTACAAGATTTCACTGAGTCACTTTTACGTCCATGCTACATCAAAACCCTGCGCCTGCTTGAAGCAGGCGTAAGGAGTGACGCAGCATGTTAGGCATAGGGCGCCCCTGAGCATTGCTGGAGCCGCGCTGCGCTTGCGACACGACTCCAGCAATGCGCCACCCTTACGCCACAGGATGCGACACGCATCGCCCTATCCTTGCCCCACGATGCGCCGCATTGTAAATGCGACGCATTCGTGGTGGCGCAGGGAGGGAATTGCGTGTCGCATCTTTTCTGGCGCATCCCTGCTGATTTGCAGAGATGCGCCAGAACTCGTAAATCTGCCCCTCGGTGTGTTTGTCTCTGCCCAGTGCCGTAACAATAGCCCCCACGGTGCAGGGTGGGGCCCTAAGTTCCAGGGGGCCGACTCCGGCACTGTGCACTGCAGGGTCGTATCTACGATGGGGGCCGGCCCAGCCTATATTTTTGTTTGCCCTCCCTGAAAATACAAGCTTTGCCTTTGTTTTTCGTTTTTTGCCATATTATTATTGGAATGTGGGCCTGTTCTTAGAATGCTCTGCATAGCACATTCCACTATCTGTCTTGACTAAGGAGTGCAGGCTGGACGGGGACTCGTCCCCAAGGAGGAGTGGCGGGTCGGGGCCGTCGCACATGTGATGTTTCCCTCGGGGCCCAAATCGAAAATAAAGTGAAAAGAGAAGCAGAGGAGGTCCCAGGCTGCGGGGTGGGCCCTTCTTCACCCTTGCTCGACTCTGCCAGCAGGGCTCGGGAGTCTGTGCAAGTGCGCAGCACAGCTCAGGGAATGTGCAAGCCCCATTGGTGCTGAATGCAATGCACCTGCACATTTGCAGCATGCTACATGCCTGCCAGAGCAAGAGCTGCCTTTCCCTGTAGCATGTGCCACAGAAATACCTACGGCCCATTGGTGCAACAGCAACTGCATCGTAATATTTGCAGCACGGGGCTCTTCACCTGCATTTGTACTGTTTGAAGCACCAGTGACCAGGACAGTTACGGGTACTTCAGTCCTACAAGGAATCAGCAGGCCTCAGTTACTGTACAAATGAGTAAGCATGGGTCACCTGATGCACTGCAAGTAAGTTATATACACATAAAAGGAGAAAGGACCCCTTCCTCGTAAGAGGTGGGCTAGCCTATAAATTAATAGGGAGTGCCTGCCAAAGGGGTCAGGCTTGGCTCCGACAAGTCTGTACACGAGCCAGGGGCCATGAAAATAACTGGCATGCAAATTATGCAGCAATGTAAAAATATGATAAAACCTTTTCAAGATTCAAAAACGTTTTTATAAAGCGTTTCCCCTTAAGATATCAGATTATATCACTGCGTTGAGAGCCATTTATTACAAATGATGTATTTAAACCCATCCAAACAACAATGCCATTAGTGAACACTAAATATGAAGTCAGTTTCCATTTGTGCCCTAAATACACCCTAGATTCTTATTATACATGGAGCAACATCACAGACTATTAAATCACACAAAAGGTTTTTGCACAAGAGGATGTGCACATCAAAAACTCACATATTTGTAGGTGTTCTGAAATAGGACACTGAAGAAAAACATGTCATGAAGAAATAAAATATTTCCCAAGGATCACACAATTTGTCAAGCAGGGAAGCCGGGATTGGTCTCATGTTTTATTGTTACCTATTGTGCAATTTATAATATCAGATTAATATGACTGCATTGTGAAGCAATTATTAAAACTTAACTTTAAAACATTCCTGATCCATCCAAAACTACAATGCCATTAGTGAACACTAAGAGGCTAGTCAGTTATTATGCATGTCCTATATTATATGAATAGAGCAACATTTTCTTTTTTTTTTGTTGCAGTTTTATGTAGCGCGATCTTAACCTGAAGGTATTTGGGAACATTATATGAGCACTAGCTACATTACACAAGGACACATTCATTTTTTGTAGGCACTGAGAGATTAAGGGCCTTATTTATGAAGGCCTGCGTCACATTTACGCTGTCGTTGCATCACTTTTTGTGACGCTGCGGCGGCGTAAATAATGCGCCATGTTGCGCCATATTTACGAAGTGACGCATCTAGGCAGATGGGTCACTTCGTAAACCCCTGCGCTACATTATACCTGCGTCAGGTATAATGTATGCAGGGTGGGCGTTCCCCCGCAAGAAAGGGTCATAGGAGTGGCGCAGTGAAATCTATAAGACGCCAATGCGTCAAAACCTTACGCCTGCCTTATGGCAGGCGTAAGGGTGATGCAGGCCCTTTCACATGTGGCTTGCCCCATGTGAAAGGACACATTGCTGGAGTTGCGTCTGTTTTCAGACACACCCCAGCAATGCGCCACTTTTGCGCCGACAGATATGTCAGTAATACTGACGTATCTGTCATTCCTTGCGACATGATGCGTCATACAGTAAATATGACGCATCTATCAAGTCGCAAGGAGGGCGCACTGAAAAGTGTTGCATCGCTGCTTTCACGCAGCGATGCAACACTTCTCATAAATGAGGCCCTAAGTGATTTGCCCAGAATCACAGGATGTTGAGCCGACACGACACCACGACTCGAACCCGATTCCCCAGTTACAAAGCTGGCAGCTCTTGTTGTTACACCACATCCTCTCCCCAACATTTACATTATGGCTTATTAAATCAAACAGAAGAGCTTTTTGTACTGTGCACATCCTAAACTCACATATTTGAAGGTGTACTCGTATGCAATAAGGAAGAAAAAGGTGTCAGGTGGAAATAAAATATTTGCCTGCAATCACACAAATTGCTCAAACGGGGAAGCCAGGATTTATCCTATGTTTAATAGTCTCAAGTTGTGCAATTCACCTGCTAGATAAGAATTTCTTTCTCCCGTCTGTCTGTATTACATCAATCGTTAATGCTTTGACATTAATTTCTTATTTCGGACAGCAGAAGAGTTTCCCCTTAAAATTTCAGATGATATCCCTGCATTGAGAGGCATTTACTGATATGTTTTAAACTTCAGCTTATAAACATTCCTGACCCCCTCAAAGATGACAATGCCTTTAGTGAACAATAAGAGGCAAGTCAGTTGTCATGTGTGCCCAACATTATAGCCTACTAAACCAAACACGATAGGTTTTTGTGCAGCGCACATCCTGAGCTCACCTAGTTTAAGGTTTTCTCATATGTGATAATAAAGATAAAGATGTCGCGTTGAAACAGATCTTTGCCTAGGATCGCGCAACTTGGTCAAGCGAGGAAGCCAGCATTGGGCAATACAGTCTCTAGATAGGAATTTCTTTATCTGTTATACAGCAAAGGTTAATATTTTTACTTTAATTCTTGCTGCCAAGGCTTAGAATGCGGGCGGCAGGCAAATGCCACATTAAAGACCGCCTCGTTTTGAGCTCAAGGGCCCCAGAGGAACTCAAGCTGAGCTACAGAACGCATTTGACTTGAACATTCAGTGGCTCGCCCACATCTACTTTCTTTTTTTTTTTTGTAAACTGATTTTATTTCCTTTTTGTTGTTAAACATACCAGTTCACAGACATCATTTCTGTAGGCTATTGGCCATAGATTAACAGTTACATTGTCAGGTTGTTTTACATCATATCAGCATGATATGTATCTGTTCCAAGAATAGTTTCCTCAACAGCCCACATCTACTTTCTTACCACTACAACCTGCAGCGGCAGGTAGTTTATTAACTAAGTTCAGTCTCACCAAGGCTTACTCTGCTGTTTTTTAAACTGGCACCATCTTCAAAGTGCTCAGAAGATATTATGTAGTGTGTAGAGCTATGCAAGTGCAGCAACACAAATTCTTTGACATTTTCTGGATTCAGTGCTTAATTTGGAAAAGAATAAGTGCTGGAACTCGAAGTTTTGCTCAGAAGCTGAGGTTCGGCACCATTAAAGGTCAGGGTGGTAAGTCTTTATTATACCTCATGCCTCTTTAACCCACCACCAGACACTACCTGCCTCACTGTCCCCCTCTTGTAGGTTCTTTTCATCCCTGTTCCTCTCGTTGTCACTGTTTACCATTATTCCCTTCATCCTTCTTTCCCCCTTTTGGGTTTTCTCTCTCTTGCCCTGGATCAAAATCTGTTGAAGAAAAGTAAGTGCCAGTCCCCAAAAATCTGTGCTGGTGGGCCCGCCTGCAACCATCGGCTTGAAATAAACATTAACTGGATCATGCCTGTGTAGTAGGTGAGGGGGAAGTTTCACAAGTATGTGGAGCTCACCTGTCGTAACCTTGTTATAGACTCGCTCAGCTTATTTCTGGTAATTGTAGGGTGGCCCGGATTTCAAAACCAAAAACCAGGACAACCAGTAAGTGTTACCACAGGAGTACAAAGACGAGTTGCTGACTACACTACAGTATCACATATCTTCAGAGACATTGCTATTGCTGTTGTTTTTGTGGTGATCAAACACTAAAAATGAAATGGAAATGTTGGACTCTGCTTTAAAATTGCTCATTTCAGCATAGACATATGGGGTTGTAAGTGAATATGAGCTATGGAGTTCTGCTGAGCCTGGAATAGTATATTACCTGATCTGGCCTACTGTGTGCTCACATTTAGCCAATTTCACTGGCAATCTCACACTCGGTAAGCATAGCATGAAACAAAAACATTGTTGCAATTGGATTACTTGAAAAGACAAAGACAACATGTTTGACATGCTCAGCTTTTGCCCCTTCTTTTGCAGCAATGGTAACAAAAGGCAGCAGCTTTGCCCGTAGCATAGCTGCCATATTCACCGGGTCTGTGTGTGACCGGATGTTCCCCATCAGTTTTTCTTTTCATTGTGGGACTTGTAGTCCTTATTTTATATTTGGGATAAGCAAGACTAGAAGTCACAGAATGCAAAGAAAAACCTACACAGCAGCAGCTAGTCGCGCATAGACCTGGGTAACTTGGCAGGGCTGTGGTAGAGGGATACCCATCTTTGTATGATGCTGAATATGCAGTTGGGTTCGATAGAGGTGTGAGACACATCATGCTTGTGCTCTTTCAACCTAACAAAACCACAATAATATCATTTAGTAAAACATGGCAGGACGCTAGGGCAGATGTAATTCAAAAAAGGCACTATCCCAGCAAATCCGCGACATCTCCATTTGCCATAGTGTACCGTGAGGGCTCCTTTAAACAGTCCTTTGATCCTTCTCAGGGCATAACCATTCCTTTTTGATAAGTTGTTTTACATAACTCGAACATGTCACCTTGCAGTCGCTTCAGAGTGCTAGGAAATACAATAAGCATATAGAAAAGCCAAAACAAAGTGGTGTCCACACATTCACAGTGAGCAGAGGGAGCCCCATACATCCAGGAGTATGCGCTGAGAGGCAATGCAATCTCACTAGTGTCCCATAGTCCATTCCAACTGGCTGTACAGACTCCATCCAGTCACAGCCTACAATTAAGTATCCATCCATTTAACTTCCATTCACCATACTTAATGAATTCCCAATTGTCTATATTCACCATCCTTCCATTCATAACTCCAGACACCATCCCAGGCCCTTGAAATAATACTTTAGATGATCCAGAGACAAAAGACAATAGAGGTGATCTCCAGAAATGGACAAAATTCCATATGTGCCCCCCACTCTCATAACTTGAAACAACACTCCAACTGAGTACTGCAAAAACAAAAAGGTGGGCTCATCTCTATACTGAATATAGTAGAGTTGGCCCTTAAGCACTAAAGAAATACCCTCCTGATTGGGCTTTAAGCATTAATCACTGTATCGAGACTGCAGTGCATACATTGGATGAGATTGGAAGGAAATTACAGGTCCAACGTCATCACCAAAGATATATATAATAGCACACAGTCTGTACCTGGACTTTTTAATCATTCATACTATATGGTAGCAGGACATCACTCGAATACAACTAATCTCATGTGTTCATTCTCCTTTCTGTAAACATGTATTTATTGAGACCCCTTGAGATTGCTGCAACATATAGGTCATTAGTTTGAGTCCATGTCAAAGCCAATTTAATCTTTCATCCTTAAGAGGAAGATAATTCAAGTGTGGTTAAACTGGGTAATAGCAATACCAGATATTCGCAACACCTTGAATTTGAAACTGCAAAATAGTAGGCCTGGGGGGAGTTTGCAGAGTTCCGCTATGTGGAACTCCGCAAAGTGACCCAAAAAAATCCACCGTGCTACACGGAGTTTCGCAAGCGGTGAAGTGCGTTAGGTCGCGCCGGGTGTTTGTACCACGCTGGAAAATCAGAGTGAATGGCACCATGCGCAGTGCAAGAGGGTGCTGATTTTTTCTGCCACTCGAGTAGATTTTCTACTTGAGCGGCAGCTTTCTCAATGCGAACAGATGGTTTCTCAGCACAAGCAGTCACGACGATCCGTGACTATCCGCGACCGCCCACGTTGAGAAATCTCGCTGGGAGGTGGTCTAGCGTTGGACTTTCCTCGCTCGCGCTCACCAACTTAACGTTGGCAAGCAAGGAAAAAACTGCTCCGCTTTGCAGAGCAGAGTTTTTTGGAACTCCGCATGCTCTGTGGAGTGCAGAAAACTCCGTAAACTCCACGAACGGAGCGGTGTTCAACACCCAGGTCTACAAAATGGGTGCATACCTGCAAATATAACAACAGAACAAAACATCTAGAAAACATCCAGGCACACAAAAAAGAAAATGCACATTTTCACAAAAAATCCTCAAGAAAATGGATAGTATAATCATAAAATGCAAATGAAAATACACTGTCTACTTTCAAATCCCGTTAATACAGCAGATTGTTTTAAAAAATGTTAAGGCAATAAAATCTGAATGGAAGCTTATCTTGATGTTGCCATTACAGGGTCCATGCCAGCCCCCCCCCAACCAAATATTCCTGGCATGAGGCCCCCCCCCTCCATGCAGGGGGGCCCCCTCAAGTTTCGTTACGTCACTGCTCTGCCCTTCAGTATCCTGACGAGATCAAACTTGACTTGCCAGTCTCTCCTGTTTGATGGTAATCTCCTTAAAGAGGAAAGGCTCCCTCCTCTGCAGGCGCGCAACACCCATTGGGCTCAAAGGGCTTCAGCCCCCCCCCCCCCCGTCGTGTGTGTCAGCCCGGGCTGAGACAGCTTCCCGGGCTGACACACAGACAGTTTTTGAGCTTATCGCAGCCGCACCCGAGTACTTCACAGGTCTTTAAAAGACCATTTACGTGTTAACAAGGCTTTGTTGTTTTTTTCAACCCTTCATCTCCACTCTGCCTATTGCTGGAAGAATTAGCCCCCCCCCCCGAAATTTTTAGTAGCCCACCCCGAAATTTGGCTCTAGTTGCGCCTCTGCTCCTCTGTATGACGGAAACCACAAACATAACTCCACTGACGGCACCACCTACTCAGCCCTGCCAAGTGCCACGCATCACGCGTGATCCTAACGCATTTTAAGGCAAGTCCCCGCATCACCGCATTAAAAATAATCATCACGCATTATAGCGCTTCCTCAGTGTCAAGCAGGAGCACTGCAATATAGTAATTCGCAGTGTCTGTCTGAGCAAAGCTGGCAGCGCTGGTTCGCGCTGCTCGCAGATTGGGGGCAGACTCAGCTGCCATCTGCTCTGGATACATTTTACCTGGTCCCAACATTCTGATTCACGTGACCCAACGTCATGAGCGTGACTGTAAAGATTTGTCGAATGACTGTGCACCCGAGAGGGGACACGTAAAGGCGGGCCGCAGGGGGGCAAGCTGGCGGCACTGGCCTGAGGAGTTCGAGGTGCTCACTGTTATATGCTCAGCCCTCTTTCCTTCAGGTCAGATGACTGCTCTGACTGCGAGCAGTGACGCAGCGGCAGCCGAGCCCGCACAACAACTAACTGTGCAGCAGGGACTGTGGTTCGGTGTAGTCCCTTGAGGTAATCAATGTCAGGGACAGTTCCATTTACATTTCACATTTAACTAAATATTGTATTCCCTTGAATGCGGACAGCAGCTTTCACCATTCCACACGTGTCCTGGGCTCCAGTCTGGCACTTAAATCCACATTACCTTTGCACAAAAGGAGTATTCCCACCCATTCCCCAAAGCTCTAATAAATGACACTAAATTATAGAAAAGAGTAATGACAAACTCAAGCAAGCATCAGTCGAGGGGAGGTGAGGCGCGACAGTGTAAAGATGGGAACAAGGCTAGTGATCCTTAGTTCCTACAGTGTTTATTATTTTATTTACCCCAACAAACATGACTGAAGGAACTATGACTGATGTCACTATTACACGTAAGGTTGGCATTTAACCAACGGGAGGGTTCTTTTTTAGGTTATCGAGGGCTGTATTGTGATAACTTTACACCAGTGCAAAAACAACACGGCACATCCATTTCCACCACTGGCAAAAAGCATGTGCACCAATGCCCTTCTGGTGCTGCTGTACTGCCCTATAGGTCTGTCTGACCCTGGCACTCAAGAGAAAAGCAAATTATTATTCGATGGCGACCACAATCTTTAATATGTTACAAGTTCCGTTTGCATAACGCGCCTGCCTGTTGCAGCAAAAAATGTCTGCTTCGTGTGAGTGCATGTAAATCAGAGCCACTTCTCCCAGCTTTAGTCGTGCAGGCAGCATTTCCTCTTCCAATCACCTTCTCTCTGTAATAGAGCAGCCTCCTACAAGCTGCTAAGCTGTATGAGCTGTGTGTTCGTTCTTGTGTATTTCACATGTATCACTTGTGTTGCGCAAAATACTACTTTTGTTAAGTGGATTGAATTTAATAATTGAGTTGACACTACTATAGTGCAATATTTTTGATAGTTTACAAAGCGATGGAAACTCAATCTAAGCAAAAAGCGGACTTCTGAACTAGCGTCGGAATAAAATCTTTCATGAATTAAGTAAAAATTATTTAAAGGGCACAAAACCTTCGAGTTTGAGTAAGAATGTAAGTGAACACAGGCACAGTGAATGAGTAGAAATGTTTAATTGTAATGCATTTAGGGTGACAGGCCGTAGATCCTTTGCATAATATCGTCCACTCAACATTCCAAACAAAAGCTGGCATACAAATTGACCTTTTATACAACTGTGCATATTGTGTACGACTATGCTTATCACTCTGGTACTGTTTCTCATACTTTACAAGTTTATAATTCCTTCTTGTTGTATGTAAGTTCTTCTTTCTGACTGTTTCTTAACCTGTGCATTTTTGCTTGCATCACTATGCTACTATCCCTGAAATTGTGATAGTCGGGTATTGTCACTCGGCGTCATAATTTAATGTCTGTCAGGGGCCCGTAGAGGTTCTCGTTGCTCAAATGGGTGTAAGTTCTGATATTTATGTTTCCCTCGTCTTCATTGCTTAATTTTGCGTGCGAGAAAGTGTCACTCATAGTCATTGAAATGTCACTCATAATTACACTAAAATTATGAAAATGTCACACATAGCAAACTGAAACCTTGGCAGCTATGCCTACTTTATTTCCACCTGCTCTCTTTTACTAGTCTTAGATGCCTCCCTGCTTTTTATCGCAAAAGGGATTGTAACCAGTGGTAACATAGGAGCTGTTTCCATTCTACCAACATAGCCACGTCAGGGCCGTAATATAGCCCTGTGGACTGGTTAATGGGCCAATATAGAAACGTATATTGCTAAAAAAAACACATTGTTCGCAGGCGGAGCCTCAAGGGTTAACACACATTCTTTCGCCATTGATTCCGGAAACTGAAAGAGCCACGCGCACTCTGCACGTTACTTCCTTATTCCTGGGAATGGAAAAGCAGGTCAACCCCCGTCAGTCAGCGGTGCTGTCTGTTCGATCCGTCCTCCGCCAGCGCAATGCTGATCCTTGAAAAGATTTCTTAGGAAACCACAAGGGACAGCAGGTCAAACAGAGGCTAAGCCCATTGCTACAGCTGACACTGATTTCAGTGCTTGCACTTCTCAAATGCAGAGATAGATAGATCTGCAGCGCGAGGTCGTCTTACGTCAGAATATTCAGGACAGAAATATCGCGATGGTGGCCTAAGTATCAGGAAACAAAATATCGTGAAGGTCAATACATACAGTCTTAGCTCCACAACCACTTACTGATCAGAATGAAGGCTGAACAAGATTACTAAGGAAACAGTTTTTCTGTCACTACAACGGACCGTAAATCAGCCGTTTGTATTTTAACAGCTACAGACGCCTGCTGCAAGTATTACTGCCAAACACACCTTACCGCTACTTTACTGACACAATATTTGATGTGTGTGGACGGTACTACCTTACTGACGCAATAGTTGACGTGTATGGACAGTACTACTGTACCGATGCAATAGTTGGCGTATGTGAACAACAGTACTACCTTACTCACGCAATAGTTGACGTGTGTGGGCCGTACTACCATACCGACGCAATAGTTGATGTGTGTGGACGGTACTACCTTACAGATGCAATAGTTGCTGTGTGTGGACGGTACTACCTTACTCACGCAATAGTTGCTGTGTGAGGACGATACTTTTTTTCTTATTTTGTCTCATAACGAGCCAACTCCATCACAGCGGAGACTGTTGCACGGCTCTGAGGGTGTCCACCTTGGGCCACCTTGACTAGAGCAATTCCTTACTACTAGCCTTCTGACTATTCAAAGGAGCACAGTTCACTATATCTGTCGGGGTGAATTTAGAAAATGTATTTGCAAAGTGTTGTGTTAAACAGGATCCATCTATGTTTTGGCCTTTGTTACTCCTAAATGATGCATTAAACATTGGCTGTCTGTTACCCAAATGGTAGCGTGGCTGTGTGTAGTGCTGTCATTGAATGGCACACCTCTGCTATCTGTAAAATGCTTTGCTGCACTGAGTGATCCGCATCTGATCACAAAATGCTCTAAAGCTGAAGCTCACAGTCAATGTCACAACAGGGTTTCTTTAGAGAGCATATTATATCCAGGCCCCACATGTCTGGGCTTGTCAACCAAGCAAACGGTTCCAGTCAGTGACCCTGGAAGGGCAGGTATTCAGAAGCGGCATGTAAGAGCTGGTGATAGGGTCTATTTTAATGTGTCACCAGGCATCATTTTGTAATGCTTGCATAACTTATTGGTATACTTCGGTCATCACAGGCCTACTTTACTTCGTCCGCTCTCTAGTCTGCAATGTGCCGCACCCAGAGGCAGCCGGCTCATGGCCATTCTTCTCTTGTGCAGTTCAATGTGTACATATGTGACCTCATTACTGGTCAGGCAGAGCAGTATCCCCAGATGGGATACCACCCCACCTGATCACGACTGACCTGGTGTTCCCGCACCTCATTTTCCCGGATGCAGCAACACGGGCCTGCAGTAGATAAACTCGCATGGGACTTTGGCTGCAACAGTAGCCAGGCCTCTGCCCTCCTCCCTGCTCGAGTCATTTGAACAAGGAGGTGGCATGTAGGAGTTCTGCGTGCCTGGTTATCTTCCCCCCCCCCCTCCACCACACCTTCCCACAGCCCTCTCCCAGCACACATTTACCACCAGGTGGTTAACGTGAGCGTTAATTCCCCCAGAACAGAGAAAAGTACGTGGAATTTCACCTGGTAAAGCCAGGTACACACAGTTACTCCCTAATTTGGGGGGAGTAACTCCTAATTGCATGGTGTTCGCTGGGTGTTAGTGCACGGTAATGCTAGTTTCCTGTGCAGAGTTTGCACCCAGTCAGTATCTTGCAGATGCGAATGAGGGCCATGGAGCCGCCAACTTTCTTCTATTTACCTGAGGAGGATCTGATAGCTTCCTAGCCTCCCTTTAGTTTAACTTGTTTGGCTACATATGATGTATTAAAATCTCAGGAGAAGGCGCGGGCTAGCAAACAACAGGAGCTTTGTCCGAACTGGTACCAGGAAGAACACACCTAAGAGCAATGAGGATTACCAGTAAACATTCCAGGCAGTGCCTGAACATTCCTTTGCCTAATCCCAATATTGACACCGTGAATGAACAGTAAGCAGTGCAAGGCCACACCCTTTGGCCTGATCCTAGTGACATCACTGAAACAGAGCAATGCCAGCAAGTGCTCGTGCTCATACAAACAAATTCAACGACCATACGTGCAATAAACACAATTCACTTTGCACACCCTTTGATAGGTGCCTTCGTTTGAAGAATGTAGATAAAACTGAGAAAAACTACTCAGGATCTTAGGAACCGCGATATAGTGAACACGGCGAGGGAAATAATGGAAACAGTAGAGTTTCAAGAGTAACTAGGTTTTACCTTCTGGAGCTACTATGGTTTCTTATCCATCAGCCAAATGAATGCTATATAGAGAAAAAGACATACAAAGAATTCATTTACAATAATTCATAATTATGTAGCAAAAATCATTAAAAAAAATAAGGTGCTATAAAAGTGAGTATAGTGAGGATGTAGTGATTCAATCATGCAATAGAAGTAATAATAAATACAGCACGGGAAGCGTTCAATGACTGGCAATAAGCTGTAAATAACAGGAGATCAGGAGGGGAATCCACTAATTATCTCCTAAAGAACCCTCTCAGTCACAAGCAATGTTAGCTCCATTTACATTTTCTCTGTGTGACCTTTTTGTGTGCGTACATTTTTGGTGGTGTGTGCAACTAAGCCATACCAGCAAACATGTTACTACGTTCTAATGGGACTAGAAGTGGCACCTCTCTATACATTTAAAATGGTTTAAATTGTTAATTATAAGCACATTTCCCTACTAAATTGTCAAAAAGGAAGACCTTTAGAAATTGTTCCCAAAGGAAACCATGAATGCATCCAATTCTTTAGATTCTGCCACTTGTACCTTGGACTAGAGTGCCTTCCAAGAAGCAGAAACAGTGCATGAATAACCATAGACACGGTATGGGGGTCAATGGTGTCCACTCATAAGTAGAGATAGCACAACCCAAGGAAGCATGGACACCACAGCAGTGGTTCTACGGGATGCACACCTAAGCAGAAATGACACAACCCAGTGGCAGTCACAGGCTCACACATGGGTTTATGTTGTAAACAGAAGCGAAAAGGCACTGGCATGGCCAACTGGCCAAGATGGCGGACGCTGCATTCTAAGCCAAGTGGCAATCTGGCCAGCCATCCGGTTACCGGAGGGGTCCCTGAGCCCCCCTGCATAGACTCGAGTGCCGCTTTCTGCACTGTGGACACTTGACACCGCTGATCGGCGCCAGAGTGCCTCTGACCCGGAGTCGCCCCTCATTGTGATGGCGGGCCCCTAGGGAGTTGCGGCCTCTGCCTGGATCGTCGGCCGCTGCTCTGAGGTCGCTGCGACTGGAGCTTGCCTACTGACGATGCCAGACCTGGGGATTCGAGCGCTGAGCGGCTCAGAGGAGTCGATCGTGTGTGCTGGGTGATTGGTGCCAGCGAACGGAGTTCCAGGCGATTTCCGGCCTAGAGGGGCCTAGTCTGCAGACACTGGAGGCGGACTCTAAGTACGACCAGCGGTGGAGGCCGGATGTGCTGATCGAGTCAATGGGGGCTGGCTGCTGCGGCTGAGACCTGCTCCGGTAGATGTCCCCTGCACCGTGGGATCCGTGAGTGAGCAGGTGACGGGGTGAGCACTACCAGCGGTCCCCACCCCTGTATTGGAGAGTGGCCTATTGCGATCTCTCCTGTACGCCCGTGACTGTACCCGCTCGGGGGTCAGATCGGGCCCAGGCCAGTTGTCACCTGCGCGGGGCGAATGGGCGGGGGGTCTGTGCCGGACGCCAGTGTAAGCGGGGGGCATCGGTCGGTCCCGGGGGCCATATCGGGCTTAGGCCGACCACTGGGGGAGGCGATCTAGCAGCCGCAGACTGCCTTGGAACTGGAGGCTTGCCAGACGCGGTGGCCGGGGGGCCGGATCGGGCTCGGGCTGCTGGCCTAGCTGCTCTCTCTGGTGGGGACAGTGACGGAGGTCAGAGAAAATGCAGCCTAGGTGTCTGTTGAACTCCCTTGACATCCGGGGGTCGGCTCGGGCCCGGGCTGGGATCGGTGTCATAATGGGCGGTGCAGCAACTCACCTATAACACATAAGACTGCAGAGTGGTGTGGTTGGTGGCTGACTGCGGGATACATAGAGACTCGCTCAATTTGGTGTCAAGTGAATGGATGTCATAAGCACATGGCGTGACCTCCGGGCACTGTGGGGGCCCCTGCACTACTGCTGACATACAGAGTGTGGGCGCGGCAAAGCCCAATTGCCCTGCTCACGCGTGTTGCACGACATACTGGGTGTTAGCTTTCCTTGCACGGTACTACTGCATTGAACGCTCCTCTGCCCAATAAACTGGGGCTCCTGTGCAGGGGGGTTTTAACCCTGCACTTGTGAGTAGAGGAACAACGGGGGGGCATTACTGATACCGTACACGTGCTCCCCAGCATTGCAGGAACACTCCCCCTCCAACTTGAGCCTTGTCACTGAATTGTAAAGGCGCCCCAAGATCGGTGCTGAAGGGGAGGGTTATCATGCCAGTGGCGCATTATTGCCTGACATGCGCAGGTGGCAGGGTGGAGGGTATGCGGAGCAGCCTGTGACTGGGAGGCCCCGGGATGGATAGATATGTTTGTTTTCCCTCGGATGCTTTGACTAGACAAGCGCCCTGCAGGACTGAGTAGTCCACCCTGATCCCCCTAATAAATAGAGCTGTAGGGCATAGTCACCACATCCAGTGGCATACACATATTCACTGTGAGGTCCCCGCACCCTCATTAAAAGCCCACAGCACAACAACTGGTCATGGCCTTCCGCCCAACTCGGGGGGGCCATCACAGACTCCTGGGAAACATACGGAACATGAATTGCAACTTCAGCCTGCACGAATGGATAAAGAACTGAATGATAAGCTGGACAGTGTACTATCTGCAGTGGAGAAAATTTGGGGCTTCCCTAGAGAGCACAAGAGTATCTCTTGAAAATAAAATAGACAAAGTCACAATGGATTTCAACCACCTGGGAGCGGATCAGCGCAAACTGGCTGACAGACAACGCACAACTGAGATGCAACTGGAAGAACTGCAGCCAGTCGCCTGGAAAAACGCCACTACGTTGCAGGCACTACTTAGTCGTATAGCCGTGCTAGAGGACAGAATGAAGGATGCAGAAGGCCGATCACGTCATAATAATGTGCGTGTCATTGCTCTACCTGAAGGGGCAGAGGAGTAAGATGCTGTGAGGTATACAGAGAACTGGTTGCGTGAATGGATGCCTCAGGCCAGCTTGTCTGCACAGTTCGTGGTTGAGAGAGCGCACCGGGTGCCAGCGAGAAAACCACCGCCCGGGGCGACTCCTAGGCTGTTCTTGTTACGTCTGCTCAACTATAGGGATCGGGACAGCATACTACATGAGGCGCGTCGCAGGCAAGAACTTAAGGTGAATGGTGCTGTGTTGATGATTTTTCCGGATTACAGTGTAGCAGCCAGAAGCAAAGACACAGCTTCTTGGCTGTTAAACGCCGATTTCGAGAACTGAATGTACGGTACTCGCTGCGTTTCCCTGCAGACTTGAGGGTGGTGGATAAAGAACACACTAGATTTTTCGAAGACCCAGCCGACCCATGGGACTGGATGGAGCGAGCGGGATACGTAACCGGGACGTTACGCCCGGCTGAGCTGGAGAGAGCTCCTGGAACTGCACGCCTTCGCAACCGGGGCAAACGGAGACGCACCAGTAGAGCCGAACAGCTGGTAGCTGTACCCAATCTAGAGCAAATGATCACAGAGAGACGTAATGCCATACGAACAGCAGCAGTGCTCCATGCTGAGCAACAAGCCTCGGACCCAGACAATGACAAGGAGAAATCCACCAGCAAAGAAGACTCCATTGCAGAGCACATTTCAGAGTCTGATATACTGTTGCCACCGGAGGTGACACCACAGACAGCTGACCACATTATTTGACCCTACAGCCTACATTACTGGAGACCCCCCTCTCCTAGAAACTCAAACGATTCATCAGGTTCTGTACCATCAAGGGGTGCAAACTTACACTGGGCAAACCTAACCCCCCCCCCGAGTCAGTTGCATCCTAACAGATGCTCTTCAGAGGCAGCATAGGCACAGGAGTAGACATAGCTGTATGCGCACACAGAGGCGGGACTGACAAATTAGGTCATGGATGGCGGCTCTGGCAAGTAATGTTCAACATTCTAACAGTAAAATGGGCACAGGAACATCAAGTTCTCCACTCCCCCAAAATTTTCCACTATGAATGGGGTTGTAACTCATTCGCCACAAGTTGGCATGTTTGTTTGGGCGGATCCCTGTTGCCTATCTTCTCCATTACAGTTGTGCAAGTTGCATATTATCAGTTGGCCTGTTAAAAACCTCGTTACTGAGCAATACCGTCATGTGAATTGCGTCCCCCCCATGTGAGTGAACAATGTTTGTGGTTCCACCCTTCTGAGTATGAGAGGTGGGCTTGGTATGGTAAAAACACTGCTACAAGGACAATGTCATCTACAAATATAATAATATGGAATGTGAGGGGCATGCACACGCTTTCGTGCCGCTGCTCGGTCAACTCCTATCTCAGGCGTAGAACTGCGCACATTGCCCTTTTGCAGGAGACCCACTTGGCTGGCTTTGAGGTAGGGCGCCTCCGGCGCGGTTGGCGAGGTCAGGTGTACGCTATTGATTATTCCTCATATGCGAGGGGGGTGTTGATATGGGTGCGGGCGGAGACCCCATTTGCGCTCCCTTCCTGTCCTGATAAAGACCCCACTGCAAGGTTTCATTGGCCTCTCTGCCTTTTTGGGTTCGAAACGTCGACAATTCCTCTTACCTACCTGGACTGTGTTTATTCTCCACCTCTTGATAATACAGAATGCATATGTTATATGTCTCTACAGTGGTTAACTAAATAATGACAATTGTCTCCAGACAGGTCATATTTGAATTGTACATATGCACTGTATATAATTTCACTTGAATATCCTTCTCCTTCCTGATCTACCCACGAGCACTCCTATTCACTTTCTCCAATCAGTTTGGAGCAACTGTTTCACATGACTTAATGTGTTTCAAGAATTTGACTTTATAAAGAATATAAATCAACCGCTGATATTGATATCGGGTACATATAAGTATTGCATTTAAATTGTTCCCATTGTTACCACTGTGCTTTGTACTACCCAATACAGAGCAGGCGCAGTTTTGCCGGTTGCTTTTGACAGTGTTGGCTGGATGGAGTTGCCTCCTGTGGTTGATAGGGGGCGACTTTAATGCTGTTATTGATGCATCACTGGACCGCTCCTTTTCCCCACTACTGGGCACACAATCCACAAACAATGCGCGGGGTTGCGCGAATGGCTTAGACACTGGTCAAGGTAGATTTATGGCGGATACGTCATCCCAATACAAAAATATACTCTTACTGTTCGGCTCCACGCAGCCTACATGTGCGTATTGACCGGATAGTGGGATCCCCAATAATTCACTACATGGTAGATCATGCAGAGTACCTTGGTCGCACACACTCGGATCACAACCCCCTGTTACTGCGCCTGACATGGGAGGCACTCGCTTACTGGTACCCACATGGCGCCTCCAGAGGCGGCCCTGGAGGATGCGTCATTCTGAGGGGCAGTGGGAGAAGCCACGGCTGAATATTTTAAACTCAATGTTGGGTCGACTGGCGACCCACTGTCAGAGTGGGAGGCGTTTAAGGTGGTCATGAGGGGCAGATGCATTGGTATTAATTGGAACATCCGCAAACACTTAGAGGGAACAGTGGCGAGGGTGGAAGGGGAGCTGATTAATTTAGAAACACGATGGGCAGCTAGGTCCGAGAGCATAGTGACATTAGAGGCAAAAAGGAGGGAGCTGGCAGAATTATTGGAATGCTTGCGACATGTTAACTATGCAGCACACTCGGCCAGAGTACACGCGCATTCGGATCGGGCGTGCGCCTACTAACCTGGCTTATACAGCAAGACCAAACACTGCAACCTATAATGGCCCTTCGGGCTGTGACAGGTCAACTACTCTATACACAAGCAGAAATACATGCAGTACTAACTCGTTACTACAAAGCACTCTACACGTCCAAAAACACACTTAGCGACGCACAACTTACCTCTATGCTCTCCCAACTAACGCTCCCAGCACTAGACCAAGCACAAATCCTAGAACTAGATGAGCCCATCACACCTATGGAGATAGGAGCAGCGATACGAGCATAGCTACCGACAAAGCCCAGGGAACGTCTAATATAAAGCCTACGCAAATGTAGTGTCAACGCATCGCCACCAGCTGTATAGTGCAGCGCTGGATGCGGGCATCCTCCCCCCTCCATGCAGAAATCATTACTAGTATCTCTTCCCAAACCAGACAAAGATCCAACTGAGCCTGGGGCGTACCATGCGCTAGCCTTTAAATATTAGTTAGGGTACTAGCTGACCGTCTGGCCCCGCTAGTACCATTGCTAGTGGGTGCTGACCAAAACGGCTTTGTCCCAGCCTGTAATACATCACTGAATCTTCGCCGTTTTTTCTGGGTTGCCACTTATTCCCTCTGTAACTTGCCACACTCGGGCTGCCTGGTGCTGGATCTGGAAAAAGTGTTCGATTCTCTGGAGTGGAATTATTTATTTGCGGTACTTAGTAAACTAGGCATCACGGGACGCTTTCTTCGTCTAGTCCAACTGCTGCCAACGGCAAGAGTGAGGTCAGGCAGTTATGTCTCCGAACCCATACCGATTGGGGGTGTAACCCGTCACTGTGTCTCCTGTCTCCACTGCTGTCCGCCTTAGCGGTGGAACCACTGGCTGCGTTGCTTAGAAAGCAGGGTGCGGAGTGGGGGATCCCGCTGGGTGATGGTACACATGCAGTATCACTGTACGCGGATGACATTATAATATATCTTAAGGATGTGCGCACTTTCCCGCTTACGCTCTCACGCACATTGGCATTCTTTGCTGATCTTTCGGGGTTGAGGGTCAACTGGAGTAAATACTGCCTATATTCATTTAGTCGAGCACAACTGGATCCCTCACTCCGATGTGGTGATGTATGTATACCCTGGCAACTTGACATATTCAGATACCTTGGGATCCGCATGTATCACAGCAAGGAGGATTTGCTGGAGGGAAACATAGGCAGAGCAATCACAGCACTGCGTTCGCAAATGACCTTTTGGCGCACGCTCCCGCTGTCGGTTGCGGGCTGTATCGCATTGGTGAAGATGGTGGTGCTTCCCAGACTATTATACCACTTTACAAATTTACCTGTATACGTGGCCCCAGCCATTTTTCGGAGATTTGAAACCGCCCGAAGAAAATTTATATGGAATGGCTCCCGCTGCCGTGTAGCCCTCGCGAAGCTTTACTTTCGTCTTGACGGGGGCGGTCTAGCGGTCCCTAACATGGAGCAGTATTAATTAGCTTCACAACTTCAGTGGGTGGCGAAATGGCTGGCAGGGCTACAACTGGCCGACACTGCCACAGAGGGTCCACCTTGGACTGTGGGGGACATACTTTGCCTATTTCACCCGTGCGCCAGGTGCCATCCACCTGGGCAAATATTACTACAGGTTGCACATAAAACTTACCGTAGAAGTCTGCACATAACATGCGCAACAACACTGTATGCACCGGCCTTACCACTACAGGGCACGCCTATTAGAGATGGTTCTGCGTCCGCTGCGGAACTATCGACCTGGCTGAATGCAGGGGTGCAAACACTAGGTGACCTTTACCAGGATGGGACACTTACTCCATTTGCGGAATTGGCAGAGGCAAATGAATTGCCAAGTGGTCAGTTTCTACAATATTACTCGCTCCAAGCAGCACTTAGGGGCAGATGGGGAGACATGAGTGCGGAACAGCCCACGCATCACACTATACAATACCTGCATGTTATGGGTAGTGGCAGACACCACGTTAGTTGGTTTGCGGAGTCACTCCGACTCCACACAGCGGTCCCAATGACGTCTGTTAGACAGAAGTGGGAAGCACATAAGGGGCGGCCATTTACGGACAAGGAATGGTCAAAAATACTGCTCAGTCCTACATACATCCCGCCTAACTCACGCTTTAGACTTATACAACACTATATATCCAGAGGGCCTATCTCACTCCCGAGAGAATCAACAAATTTTATGGAGGAATGGACAGGGCATGCCCTAGATGTGAATGTGTGGGAGCTGATTTGCTGCACATGCTGTGGCCCTGCACCTCCCTACATGCTTATTGGAGATGAGTCTGTGAATTCCTGGCGACATCCACGGATCGTCAGCTAGAACGCACCTGGGAGGAATGTATACTGCACCTCTACCCTAGGGGCAAGAATCTAAGAGCAACTTCCCTCTTTCTGGATTTAGGTATGCTAACTGCAAAGCGTCTGATAACTAAAAGGTGGAAGAAGCCAGACCCGCCGACAATATCAGCATGGATTCAATCGTTCTTAGTGTGGGCTAGAGCGGAGGGCAAGGCGCTCCGTGTAGAAGACATCTGGGGCCTTCATAAAGTACCCATAGCAGCGCAATGGAAGGCCATATCTCAGGAGTTTCATGGGTTTTTGGAGGATAGCGATGGGGACTCAACCACTGCCTCCCCCAGAGCTGTCACACAAGATGGGAGTGCACAATCAGCGGGTCCCCTGGAATATAATAGTCCTGATGGGGTCGCCTCTCCTCCCTGTTCATATACCTGGTCTCTTATGGCCCTGGGTTTGGGAAGCTGCTGGGTGGGGGGCGAAAATTGAGTTGTCCGGGCGATGGCAGGACAAACATATATGCGTACAGTACTCGCTCGCAAGCTAAAATAGCATAATGGCAATGTATGTAATATTTAATGTAAATGAAGTGCTTCCCACCCCTCTCGGCCCTACACCACTTTTAAAGGGAAAACATAAGACCAACAGAAATGTATTATACATATAATGTCGTACACCACATCTGCATTGTTACTATAGTATTGTGTAAGCTAAAGAGGGAACATCAAACTTAATCTGATCATATCAGTATGCTCAGAAGTTCTTGTTACACACGTTCAAATCTGTTACACAATGTTTAATCAGTGGTCTTAGCAAAGCTCAGGCTATTGGACTCCAGTGAGAATCATCGATAAACCTACTAATGTAATGCGCCATATGATCAGCTAGAGGACGGGAGACGATAAAACAGTTATAACTAGTGCTTGTACATCAAGGCTGTTAAGATTCTGTAAAATTGTGTAAATTATATATATGTAATATGTAAGCAGGTGCTTATTAACAAAAAAAACCTCAATAAACAGATGTTTAAAAAAAACAGAAGCAAAAAGGCACAACTGACTTGAGGGGGTATTACATGCAAACCAATGAGAGGAGGGGTTAAAATGTAGTCTTGTGGAGGAAAATAGAGATTAGAATTAAGGGAAGAGGTGAGACTGAGGTGGGTAAGGAAGAAGAGAAACAGGAAGATAAATGAATGGAGTGCCAGGGCAAAGGCCATATGTGTCCCTGAAAGACTCAAACAGGGAAGACAACACAAGAAAACACCCTTAAACTGACCACTTTTTACCAAGATACCACAGGATGAGAGGTTACACAGTGCAGTGCAGTTGATTGACTGCTGGGTGAATCACTTGACTGCCGCTTTTGGCCTATAATGGCATTGAAAAGGATGCATTTGGAGCAAAGTGGTTGAGGACATGGGCAGCAAGACATATTTTGAGGACCCTGTTTGAAGCAACTGTCAATTTTATTACTTGTTGCAAGAAGCTGGCCTGGTATAGGATGTCCACTAATGTAAGTGGGCACCTTGCACCAGTCCAGACAACCCTTATGGTGATTTAAGAGGTCTTAGACAACCTTAGAAAGCTCTCTAAGTTGTAGCTGTGGCGAGCAGCCTTCAGGCTTAGCCCAGAAGGAGTGTAAAGCAGTTTCTTTTACCAGAATGCAATCTTATAGTATAGATCAAGTGAAAAGAATCCCACTAAGTATTTATAAAAATATGTATTTATTATTTAATACTCTCTAGTACATTCCAATACAGAGATAAACACAATGCACACAATACTTTAGCAAAGAAACACAGTAAATAGCACAAAATACACAGTGGGCCCCAGGGGGAGACCAAACCATATACTAAGAAAGTGGTATAAGAACCACGACTCGGATCAAGACAGGGCCGAGAGGATGTAGAAGTGCTGGGACCCCAAGGAACCACCCAAGGTGAGTAGATAGGGACCCCACGGAGAGTGTGTGTACAGTGTGGAAACATGACCGCGTGCTCCGTGCAACTCTATGTGCAAGTCGTGGTTTTATTTTTACAGTTTAAGGACCCTTCCCAGTGGACCCTGAAGAAACCCTGTGGAAGACAGAAGGTTGGAGAGCCAGCCCACCCGTGGATACCCTAGTACCCATGTTACCTACACCAGGGAAGCCGGATGCATACATGTGAAGTGGTGTCGGAAACCGCCGTCGAACCCAATGGAGGACTTCAGGAAAGTGCCGCTGTGGAGGAAGGAAGAAGTGTCCGCTGGAATCCAAGGATGGAATATTGAAAAGAGGTACCTGCAAGCAGAGGGGACAGAGTCTAGGGGGTGACCAGGAGACTTGGAAGATGAATGCCCTCCGATGTCGGGTGTTGCAGGATGGATGATGATGACCTTAACTCTGCAGCTGTGAGAACCAGGCGATGATGAGGAGGACCAGGAGCCATGCACGAGCTGTCCCACGAAGGATGTCGAGTGCTGAGGGGTCAGTGTCCGGCGGGAGCCCCAACAAGCCATGGCAAATGCAACCAACACAGGAATCAAGGAAGGAGCAACGTCGGGACCAGCAAGGTCCAGGGGACTCACCAAAAGCAGGGGAGTCAGGGCGGGCCCCGAGCAATCAGGGGAGCCCAAAGGAAACAAGTGTGACCCTCAAGTGGACCCACAGGCCTGAGGCACTGGAGTCGCGAGAGGACCTCAAGCAGCTCACCAAAAGATGCAGGCCATGATGCACACGATGGGGTGTGGCTGAAGATTCTAGTTACTGAAGGTGCTCGAGGTTGGGGCTACTTGGAGCCCGAAGATCTTCTTGGAAAGAAGCCAACAAGCCTTTGTAACTGCAAGTTGGATGCGTGCACAGGGGTTCCGTTACTGCAACCCCCACGAGGGCTACTGGCCTCAAACTTGGTGAGAGGGCAGGACAGGCCTCGGGAGCTGGGGAAAACCACCACCTGTGTTGCAGAGCCCATGGAGGCCAGAGGAGCTCATGATCTGCAGACCAGTCAACTTAGTTGCAGTGCCTGCAAATGCAGGGGAGTGACTCCTTCACTCCAAGGGAGATTTCTTCAAGTGTCTTTGATGCTTTACAGGCCTTGGAAGGATGCAGAGGCACAGACGATGCAGCAGACTGGAAGGGTGATGAAGTCAAGCTCAAACGAAGTCCAGCAAAGTCCAGAGTGCCCAGACGGTAGAAGTGCAGTGGTGTCTGATCTGAATCTTATCCCACAACGAATCTAGGGACCTACACCCAGGTAAGCCCTTAAGTATCCTAGGGAAAGGGTTGGGAAGATTCAGGGGACCCGTCCAGGGGGGAGGTTACTCCCATGTCCTTAGTCCAGTTTTGCGCCAGAGCGGGAGCCAACGGCTCCCAGAACTGGTTTGAACTGGACTATGCACAGGCACACCAAGTGTGCCCCTCATGCAGACTTTCTGGCGCTGGCAAGCGCACCCACCCGGTCCCAATACACTAAATCCTGTCTGGGAGGTGGTCACACTTCCCTGTGACAGGATGCCTATTGTACCACCTTCCTCTGCTCGAGCTTGGCTCAGCAGCAGGAGGGCGGAAATGTGACTCTGGTTGGCAGCAACCATTTTGTGCTGTCGGGTCTAGAAGGTTGGCACCGGGAACACTGAGAGCCTAACAGAGGGCTCTTCTATTGCTTGGAATCATACCTCACACACCGTTTACTGTGTGGGGGTATGATTCCAACATGTTTGATACCAAACATGATAGGATTCGTTGCAGCCATTTTTGAGATGGTCATCGCGTAATTACGCGGTGCCCCTCTGTATAGTATATGGCTGCTTCATTGACAACCCGGGAGAATGGACTCCGTAGGCTGCAGGGGTGTCCTGCTCATGCAGGGGCACCCTCTCACTTAGAACCAAGCACCCTGCCTTCAGGATTGCAAAAGGCCTGCTATAGGGGTGACTTATAGGTTTTAAGTGCAGTGACCCTAGATATAGGAAACCTATATCTTTAGTAAGTGGTGCAAGCACCAACTTACACAGGCTGTAATGGCAGGACTGTAGTTCCATTTTTAATGGTCTCTTATGGGTGGTATAATACAAGCTTCAGCCCATGGGGACCACTGGTGTACGTTTGCCCTGGGTACATGGGTACCATATACTAGGGACTTATAAGGGTACCCCAGTATCCAATCTGGGATGTACCTAAGTACTGAACATGACAATTTAGGGAGAAAGCAGGATCCTATTCAGGCTAGTCAAAATCAGCTTCGCACCAGGCAAAAAAGTGGGGGTAACCATAGCAGCACATCCTACTTTCCTACACTCATTTTCTGCTACTTCCAGCCCAAATGGTGCCAAACAATATTGAATTATAGTTACAATTTCAGAAACATGGTCACACAAAACAGTTGAAATACGACTTGCCCCGTTTAAAAAAAAGATTTTATGTAACACCAAGTAGAGAACGACAAAGCAAGATTTAGAGGTAGTCAGGGAAGAGGAAGAAAGTGTGAGATAGAGAAATAGACTGAGGTAAAATAGAGTGAAAGTTTGCTGTCTCTTGGGGCCCCTTGGAAGGCGGGTGCCCTGGGCAATTGGCCACTTTTCTCATGCCTTAAAACATCTCTGGATGAAGAGAGATAAATTGCCCCAGTGAGATAAAACTAGGGTGAAGGGCAATAGTTAGTCACAAAAGGTAATGTTTATTTAACAGCCTCAAGGTGATGGCCTTTATCTTACGGTCATAGCTACACAAAGGGTTCTGTTTCCCCCAAATCAGGCAGTTCTCTCTGTAAAATTAAATTGTGGGAATATAGAATTAAAAAATACAAGATGCAAATTAGGATTCACCTCATGTATTTTGAGTCTGTTCAATATGTATCAAGGGATCTTGTATGCCAGCTGCTCCAATGGCCACCGCTATAACCTGAACCCAGGAGCATTAGTCAATTTGAAGCAAAGCAAGACTACAATTCCCAGAAAGCATTAAATGAAAGCCCAGAACAGGAAATATGGGATCCTGCTAACAATGAGGACCTTATGACTTCCACTTCAATTTGAATTCTGTTGCAAATACTCCTATGATCTGTAAATCAAGAAGGACTTATCCATCCATATTTTTGCTGACGATAGTATTTTAGCCTAAATTTCATGTGACACTCTTTTGAGTTTTAACAAAATCGAATTAGTTCCAACTTCAATATCGAGTGGACTAAGTTCAAATAAATGTTTTGTACTCGCCTAGCAACAGAGAGACTCAGAATTAAATACTGTTTGTATAATTAGACAGCATTTTGGGACAGTGCCTTTCAAATTCATGCATACAAATTACATTTTATGCCTGACCTCCACCAAACCCACACACTAAAATAAATGTACACGTGCTTTATGTTTTATAAAGGATGTGCTTTATATGTCTTATAAGAAGGCATTAAAGAAATAGTCATGCCCTCCATCCTAACCACCCTGTGCTCAATCATGACTTCCCTTCAGAGATCCTTGTTTCAAATGTGCAATACCTGTCTGTCTTGCACTTTCTTATTTTACTGATGTTATTGCGTTCCTATGCTGAAGGAAAGAGGTTCAGATTGCATTCTTGGAAGTTCATTCAACAGCCAGACCTGAACTCTGTATACAGCTGTTAAATAGTACACACTATTAAAGCATTTAGTTTTACGGAACAACCTTTTTTATTTGTATGGCATGTATGCTTTTATTTTAAATATAGTACTACCCGCACAAATATGCTCGCTGCTTTCACACTGGCAATGTGGGTAAATCCTTTGCAGTTGTGGTGCAGTTTCAGAAAAATCGTGTTCCTTTGTTTCCCTCTAGCATCTATGAAGTGTGGTGGGGAGGGAGGGCCACACCATTAACAACCAGAGTTTGGGGGCATGGCATCAATAATAGACAACTTGCCATGTGAAATGAAGGGTGTTCGTGCTGCGTTTCTTTTGTTTTTTAATGTCCCTTCTTGCGTCACCTTTAATTACAGCTCTTAAAAAGTTGTTCTCCTGTCAGCAGGACACACAGGGGCAGATTTACAAGCCCCTTGCGCCGCCTGTGCATCACGTTGCGTGACGCACCGGTGGCGCAGCTTGCTGAGTGATATTTACAAGCACAGGTAAAGTCACCCTGCGTGACTTAACCTGTGCTTGTAAATATCGCCCTGTGCACGCAACACTTTGCGTGTTAGGGGCGTGACATGGGTGTTGCTGTGGGTGTTCCCACGCAACACCCATGTCCACTGATGCATTTCAGATTTACGAGAAATTGTAAATCTGGAAATGCGTCAGAATGCTACGCCACCCTAGGGGTGGCGTAGCGAGGTGCAACGAGGAGAAATGTTTTCATTTCTCCTCGTTTTTCCTCTTTCAATGCGTGCTGCATTCTACAGCACACATTGGAAGAGGAAATCACCTCAATTGATTGTTTTGTGCAGGAAGGTGCCCCTTCCTGCACAAAAACAATCTCCCCACGACGCAGGCATCCTTGCACCATGGTGCAAGGGTGCCTGCGCCGGCGCATGGCAGCAGTTTGTGCGCCAGTGCAGGGGGAAGCACAGAGATGCGACATATTGTTGTAAATATGTTGCATCCCTGTGCTTCGAAACTAACGCAGCGCGGCGCAGCAAACTGAGTTGCGGCACCGCGCTGCGTTAGTTTCTTGTAGATCTGCCCCACAGTGCGCGGCCGCCCAGGCACGCAGCTTAGAGGGAACCTAGGTCGCAAGTATTGAAAATGTCGACTTTTCGACCCCAGTATAAGTTTTCTCCAGGTTCATCGTCATCAAGACATTTTCAGACCCAGTGGCAATGTAGCATCCCTATGAAACAGAAAAAAATAAAACATTGAGGAGCCATTATAAGGTAATTGGCTACTAATACAATTGTGATTTTAGGAATTTATTGAAAGTAAGCATATAACCAACATGATCCTAGAGAGGGACAAAGTGATGGTTCAAATCTATCTAATAAAGATGCGAAATAGAAAAAACCCAAGTGTCACCATGTAAGGAAAATATTAAGAGGGCTCACCTAGAATCAAGAATATAAAGCCAAATTAGGCATTAGTATGGATCAACAAATTCTTAGAGGCTCGCTACAAAAAAACTTAAGAGGGTAAATAAGTGACTTGGTTCTAAAGGTGCAGAAAAGGTCTATGAGGCATGGAAACTCACCAGAATCCAAAAATTTGAAAGGCCGAGTAAAACAGCAAAGCCAAGATAATAAAATTGCTGCAGCAAAAAGAAAATGAATTAACAGTTTCTCAATACAAAAGGTGCATGAAACCAGAGCGTGACAACGAAATGGGACACTTGTCAAAGTGATTTCTATGAAAGCGCAATGAGACCATCATTGTCCCCAGGAAAAACCGCACACATGGCATCGGAGGCGTCTAAAAATGGAAAGACGCAGCCATTCAAAATGGCTGTGCCCATGTTAGTTTCCTCCAAAGTAAATAGGAACTGCGGAATAAGCATTTGGGCATAGAAAAATGCAAGGGCATGAAAAATCAAGTAGTAGTTGAAACAAAATGAGAACTTAGAATTAATAGAAAAAAAACGGAGAAGCCCAGAGAGGTCAAGGTTTAAAAGAAATAGAAACAAGCATTGGCATAGCCAATAGGTCTCGCCTTTGGGACCTTATAAGTGTTTAGCCATGCAACAGTTGATGTTGTTGCACCAAGGATATTGTGCTGGATAACTAAACACTTATAAGGTACCAAAGGCGAGACCTATTGGCTATGCCAATGCTTGTTTTTCTTTAGCATGCAGCTAGCTCCCTGCTGGCAGAGCACCTCGAAACCCCGGGCCTTGGGATAATAGACTCGGCTTCACTACACTGTGACTGCCCCATCACACCGACAGGAAGCGCCCAGATTCATTGCTTTGTGTCCTGCAAACGCGCTGAGGAGGCAAAAAACACGAACTGCAGGCAAACGTGAAACTGAATAAAAATGAGGCAAGTGGACAAGCTTGTTTATGTTGTCGTTTGGTGGGCCCGAGGGGTCCTGGCCCACCAACTAGAGCCGGGCCTTCTACTCTACTGCAGATATCTAGGCACTGGTGTAAGATGGGTGGAGCCCACATCTACCGCTAGGAGGACAGAGGCAGAGCTGCTTTATAGCGCCTATTCCCAAAGCAGATATCTAGGCACTAGTGTGAAATGATTGGAGCCCACCTCTATCGCTAGGAGGATAATGGATAAGCTGCTTTATAGCACCTACTCCCAAAGCAGATATCTAGGCACTAGTGTGAGATGAGAGGAGCCCTCATCTACCGCTAGGAGGATAGAGGATAAGCTGCTTTATAGCACCTATTCCCAAAGCAGATATCTAGGCACTAGTGTGAGATGAGTGGAGCCCTCACCTACTGTTAGAAGGATAGACACCAAGCCACTTCATAGCGCCTATTCCCAAAGCAGATAGCTAGGCACTAGTGTGAGATGAGTGGAGCCCTCATCTACCGCTAGGAGGGCAGAGGCAGAGCTGCTTTATAGCGCCTATTCCCAAAGCAGATAGCCAGGCACTAGTGTGAGATCGATGGCATTCGTTCCCAGGGGAATTGAGACTTAGGAGGCCTAGCTACTCTATAGCGCCTACTCCCAATGCAGAGATCTGGGCAGTACTACTAGATTGCAGCCCTTGTCAACTTTCAGGAGGACAGAGTCCGAGTTGCTCTATAGCGCCTACTCCCAATGCGGATGTGAAATAAATATCCCTCTCTCAGCCTACTCGAAGTCTGGGTCATGCTAATAAACAAGTGAAGAAGTTAGTACTCGCAAAACTAACCAATGTAGCTTCGCTCACAATGTTATAGAGCAGATGATGCTAATAAACTACATGACTTTTACACATTTCGTAACATAGACAGTAGAAGGAGGCGCGTGAGAGAGAGAGTGAAACTACTGATGACAGGCGCTGGAGCAGTCGCCCCTTGTGCCCTCGTGAAACGGTGGAAAGACCTTGCAGAAGAGATTCATGGCAGACGTGTCTCTGGTGAGCTGACACAGGAATCTTAACTCTCTTGCTTACGAGTGCCAAGGTGAGACCGAGGCTTGGGCTCTCACAGGCGAGGGAACCTGCACTTCTTGGTGTAACACAGGAGTACATGGTAAATGCGGTTTAAAACACATGCCTTATGCAAAGAAGCATTGTAATTAATGTAGTGCTAATCATATGTTCCCAGATATATCTAGGCACTAGTGTGAGAGTCGAGTCCTCACCAACTCCCAGGGTAGAGGTCCTGCTGCTCCATAGTGCTTTACTCTCAGTGCACACACTAGTGTGAGATCAGTGTCTGTCCAAGAATAAAGTCAGTTTGAGGAATGAATATTAAAGCGCCCTCGAAGCCAGGACCCCCAGCACCGATGCACAGAATGGTGCACGCAGGGTCACTGCACCTGGCCGAGGCTCCAGGAGTCGATGATCTGAGTTCAGGCTGCAGGGTTCACAGAGCGCTGTCTCTGAGCCCGAGACATGATCCCACCACAGGCAGCTGGCCGGCGCCTTTCACGCTGACCTGTCTTTGGTGCTATTTAGGACAAGCAGAGGTGAGGGTGAAGCTAGGATGAATACTTATTTCTCATAATTTTATTTTTTTAAGTCCAGGCATATTTTGTAACCGACTGAACTGCCCTAATTATTCTGAGGCCACCTGAAGAGCTGGGAATTTGCAGTAGTCAGGTGGCAAAAATGTTACATTTACACTGATTAGTCGTGTAAATGACTGTAAAAAATGCGTCAATGAAGGTACGATAAAGCAGAGGGCAGTAGGAGCGTTAAATAGATGAATAAACAAAGCCTTCACCAAGGCTTCTCTCAATGCAGACATCTAGGCGCTAGTGTGAGATCAGTGTCTGCACAAAGGCTGAAGTCTGTAGCATGGCAATGCGTTGTCTGCGTTCTCGCCTCACTGCACCCGCTGCACTTTGAGGTGGAGCCTGATTACTTTTAAAAATTGATGCATGTTTCTATAAAAATACATATGCTGCTGTAAAGTAAACAAGCCGCCACAAATTGCATGTACAGTTCCAGAAGTCCCGGGCGATTGTAAAGTAAGATATTTCATGTCGGCGAGAGACGAATGGCTGCATTTTCACGCATGTCGGCGGGAGACGAATGGCTGCATTTTCACGCCATCCCTAGGTGTAAGGGAAACTCAATTTCAGAATTCCGCACACTTTTGCTTCCCTCCCGCAGGCGGGGGCGAGGTTTGTTGACGACCACTTCGCGTTTTCATTTTTATTTCTTTCTAGTCACAACACGAAACGACGGCAGTAGATATGGAGCTGTTTTAATAAACTCTACACACAGTGCTTTATGAATCCTGTCCCCAGCCGCTGCTAAACCCATCCCAGCCTGCCAGAGCACGACACACACTGCAGAAAGAACTACCAGAGGCCGGCCGCCAGATAACACCACGTGTGTGCGTGTGCGCGTGCCTTCGTTTAAAAACAGATGGCGCCGCTGACACACACAGCGTTTCCCTTGCGGGAGCGAGCAGCTGCACCATCTGTTTTGAAGATAATTTAAAACAGATGGCGTCGCTGCTCGCTCCCGCAAGGGAAAAGCCAAACGTGCACGAGTGGCAATGCAAACCAATGGAAAACATGCACGCGTTTAAGCAAAAGTCCTGAGCGATGGCTAAAGGTCCCCTCCTAAGCAGCGCTTGCGCGCTGCGTAGGCGAGACCTAAAAAGACTGTCTCTGGAGAAGTGTGTCTGAAGAGCATTGTCTCAAACAAATCTAGATAGGAGATCCCATGTGATGAAAAATTCCCACATAAATGTGTTAACATAATGAAAGTACTTGAAATATCAAAGAAATTCTGCGGCGATTATACCACATTGAAGTGGTGTAATGTGTACATATCTGAACCGTCTTTTCTTGATTTTGAGGTAGAAATTAGATTAGTGTCATGGAGTGGAGTTGCGCTTTCTCCAATTGAAAGCATGGATTCTCTCCAACTCTCTCCACTTCCCTCACATTACCCTACATTTGTTCTGACTCAACTGTCTCCCCAAAGCAGTTGTCTGTTTTCATTAGGATTAGTCTCCTGAGGAGGAGAGGAAAATGAAACTTCCGTTTCTTAATGACCAGGTGCTAACCAACACTTGAGTTCTTTGGCTACATTTGTGATTAGGAATATTGCGAGCTTTTCTAAATGAACTTTCAACCTTACCCATAAGACAACCTCTCAAATGTCTATCTGCAGAAACTATGTTCCAATATTTGTTCATTGTATAAAATGAGGTGGGACCATTATAGTGAGTAATCAATAACAAAAGTGTCCACAATAGATTAAGAAATAGCCTCAAAGTAAATTTATTTTCACTTATAAATAATTATAGATCAAAATACGAGATAGAGTCCTCACTTATTTTATGAGTTCATTTTAACTCCAAATAATTATCATTCAGTGCTCCAAGATATACAAGAAATAGCTCCTCTGAGCAATGCTATTTCTGAATAAAGCAAGTGTCATCAGTATATCAGTATATCCAGTGTTGAAGAAGAACACTGCAACTGAAAATTTAGCACTCCATTAACAAATCAGGTGATTTTCTGCTGCTCTCACCTCTACAGGCTTAATTCAGCTGACCACACATGATGAATTAATTGGGAGCAGGAAAATCCTCCCAGGAAAGAAAAAGTACATGTCTCTCAGGAGGGATTCCTTCAATGATGCTTTGGATGGACGTGCCAGAAGTTAAAGTAGGCCTGACGCAGGAAGTATCCCAATGAGGATAAAAGCTTTCCTGCCTGGACCTGACAAAGCCTTGGCTACAGCAGCAATACAATGCCGTGTGGAAGCAGTGGTGACTAAGGCTTTGGCAACAAAAGAGTTGAGGATTGGGAGACTGTCAAGCAAAAGATGAGGGTCTTCTTCCCTTGACTGGGCTGTAGAATTCCAGATCCAATGAATGGTGGATGGGCTGAATGCAAAATCTGAGGCACATACTAGCACGAGGAGGTCTTGGTGAGTCTAAACTGATCAATCAATCAAACAGGATTTGTAAAGCACAGCTAATCACCCATGAGGGAATCGAGGCATTGAGAGCCATGCTGCTTGGGTGGAATCAGTTGAACAGCCATGTTTTGAGTCCCTTGCTGAATTCCTGAAGAGAGGGCGAGGTTCGGAGGTGGAGGGGGATGCTGTTCCAGGATTTTGCGGAGAGGTAGGAGAAGGAGCCATCTCCACTGTTGTTTCGGCGGATGCGGGGGTGTAGGCAAGGTAGAGGGAGGCAGAGAGCAGGTGTCTGGTGGGTTGGTGGAAACTGAGGTGGTGGTTGATGCATGCTGGTCCTTGGTTGTGCAGGGGTTTGTAGGCATGGGTCAGCATCTTGAATTTACATCTCTTATGGATGGGGAGCCAGTGGAGTTTCTTGAGTTGTGGGGGGATGTGGGTTTGTTTGGGGAGGTTGAGGATGAGTCTGGATGCTGAGTTCTGTGTGGTCTACAGCATCTTCAGGAGGTTCATGGTAATTCCTCCGTAGAGTGTGTTGCCGTAGCCCAAGCGGCTGGTGACAAGGGCTTGAGTGTTGGTACATCTGGAGCTGACTGGGAGCCATTTGAAGATCTTTCGGAGCACGAAAAGAGTGAGGAAGCAGGTGGAGGAGACTGCATTGATCTGGTTTTTCATTGTGAGTTTGCGGTCCAGGATGATGCCGAGGTTCTGGGCGTGGTCTGTAGAAGTGGGAGAGGGTCCTAGTTCAGCAGGTCACCAGGAGACGTTCCATGGGGAAGTGTTGTCCCTGAAGATCAGTACTTCAGTTTTGTCTGTGTTGAGTTTGCTGCAGTTGTTTTGCATCCAGTCTGTGGCACTGGTCATGCACAGGCGGAAGTTGGCCTTTGTGGTGGATGGTCTTCAGATAGAGAGAGGATGAGCTGGGTGTTGTCTGCGTAGGATATGATGTTCAGTCCATGGGTTCTGACGATGGTGGCCAGGGAGATCATGTGGGTTTTGAACAGAGTAGGACTGAGGGATGAACCTTGAGGGACACAGCAGTGGATGTTCATAGGTTCCAAGGTGAAAAGTGGTAGGCGGGTTCTCTGGGTTCTTTGGTGAGGATGGATGCTATCAATTTGAGAGCATCCTCTTGGATTCCGAACTGATGAAGCCTCTTGACCAGGATGTGGTGGGACACAGTGTCGAAGGATCCTGAGAGGTCGCCAAGGATGAGGGCGGCCGTTTCTCCTCGGTCTAGGAGGGTTCTGATGTTTTCGGTGGCTGTGATCAGGGTGATTTTGGTGCTGTGAGTCATGTGTAATCTGGATTGGGATGAGTCCAGCAGATCGTTGTTCTCCAGGTATTCTGTGAGTTGGTGTTTGATGGCCTTTTCGAGGAATTTGGTGGGGAAAGGAAGTAGAGAGATGGGCCAGTAGTTCTTGAGCTTGTTGGGGTCAGCAGATGGTTTCTTGAGGAGGTGTTTGACTTCAGAGTGTTTCTATTCTTCTGGGAAAGTAGTCAAAGTGATGGATATTTTGAAGATGGTGGTGAGCTTATTGCTGATAGTCCTGTTTCCGAGGTTGAACATGTGATGGGGAAGAGGTCCTTGGGCACTCCTTAGTGGATGGAGTGCATGATAGCTGTGGTGCTCTGCAGAGTGAGCTAGTCCCAAGTGGTGATTCGGTGGTTGGAGTTGGCATCTGTGGGTCTGAGGAGATGAGGATGTCAGAGGCGGCGCTTTGGGTTTGAAGTGTTTGTAGATGGTGGAGATCTTGTGAAAGAGAGTCCAAGTTTTCCTGATTGGGACCTTTGGAGATCTATTCCCTCATTGTTAACAGCCAACAGTTCTCATGTGTTCAATGCATAAGACAGTTAAAGGCCTGATATTTCTGGAACAAATGGACTTGGATTAAATATCCATTCTTAGTTTTGTGCAATGACTATCTGATTTAGAAAAGTAGGACTTGGGAGCCACATGTCCTGCAAATCAACTCTATGTTGTCTGTCTTGAGGTGACTACATCGATGGCCACTGAATTTGCTACACTTCTAGATATTTGGTAAAAATATGAAGAATATGTGGAAAAGTCATATTCCAGCGTTAATCTGACAACCCTGGCTGGGGTGTATGCATGGGTCACACACAGTACAGCCACTGATCAAGGCATCTAAGGGATTGTCACGGGCAAAACAGAAAGATGAGGAATGTTATTGCATCCTGGATAAAATGGAGGGTTAGGTCAGGTTTGCATTTACAGTTTCATTTAACTGGTATCTGCTGGTGGCCCTTGCTTCAAACAGGGCTTGTCATCATTTGTGGGTGAGGGGCGGAAAAAGATACAAGTGGAAAAGTCTACACTTTTGAAGATGTTCAATCTGCACTTGGTGTTATCTTGACAAAATAGATCAATGTATGTAAAGTTATAGGCCTTATAGCACAGGCAATTATTGCAATGATGCAGATAGATTAAAAATCACCACATTTGGTGTACTAAAAAGAAACTTGATCTTGTGGTACAACTAGAAAATATACTTGTACAAAATCTGGAATTTAGTTGATCTAGGGTGGCCATATTGTGGTAGTACTCTCCAGCGGATTATCCAGTAGTGGAATTTCCTCCACCTTACTGTTCCTGTGGTGGAGGAAATTTCACCAGTGAATTCACATCTTGATTTAGCAACCACTCTAAAAATATGAAAGTTTTCCATTAAGTCCCAATTCTAAACAATGCCCTTAATCATGAGTCTCAGATTTTCCCTTCCATGTAGGATAACATTGGCCCATTGTTATTCACAGAAATGGCATTGACTGTTATTGGGAAGCTTAAAGTATTTTTATTTAATTTTTGGTATTTTTCTCTTGTTAACAGTTTGTAATAAAAAGTGTGCTATTTTCCAACATTAGTTTGGCCCCCCTACGTTTTTAAAACTCTTCAGTGAACTGCTTTTCGAATTGTTGTCTTCACACCTACTGAAAGAGTTTTGAGATCTCCAAGGATCACTTTAGGAGTCTTGCTTTTGCGAGATCCCCGTCGCCAGGATGTTGTGGCAGGCTAGAAAAAACACTTGATGATCATCCGCTGGTGACCACTACACAATCTGAGTGCAATTTTATTTTTTAAAGTAAAACGAGGACTGTTGCCAGCTCTGAAGTGTTGGAATAATGCCCCTGCCTTATCTGCTTTACTGGAAGTGATTGTTATGGTACATGGTGATGTTTCTTCCTGCAGGTAGGCGAGTACTTCACCTTCTTCCGCACAACTGTAAGCCAGGCTGCACAAAGGCGCTCTTCCTCTACATTTTGTCAAGACATGGCAATTAAAAATGTTCTTTTTGCTGATTAGCTGTGCTAATCAATTACTCTTTTGTTCATTTCGGGTACAGCTGCATCCCTGACCTTTTGTTCAGAGACAAAATGGAGGACTATTAAGTGTGATTAGATTATAGAGCACATTTCTTTCATGGCTGCGGGGAAGAATACCGACATTTGTAGAAAGTAGCCCTTCAGAGACACACTGGCTGTTACAGAGTGTACTTTGGAGAGCTGAGAGATAGGTTGCATAACGAGAGCACTGTAAGTGGCTTCTCCCCGCCTTGCTTGCCGGGAAGGCGTCACTAGTGGTAGCGCTGGGAGGCGTATCTGTGCAGCCAGGTCAGTGATCTCTCGCTGACCTTTATTTTTACTCTAACTTCTAAGGTGCACAGGTGCTCGAACAGGATTCATTTTTTAGGCAAGACTCTCTGTTCTCTCAATTTACATTTCTGGCAACACCCCCAGTTGCATATTTACCAATATGTCACGCAGCGCAGCAAGTCACCTTGCTGCGCTGATCTGCGTGTGAGGGAAAGGGCAGCAATGCATCGTATTTAACATAATATGGCATATTCCTGCCTTTTCCCAGCGCTGGCGCATAATGAGCTGCCTGGCGCCAATGAAGGCACCCTTGCACCATGGTGCAAGGGTGCCTGCGTTGTAAGCAGGATTGTTTTTGTGCAGAAAGGGGCACCTTCCTGCACAAAAAAATCCCCTAAGGAATTGTCCTCTTTCCATGTGTGCTGCAGCAGCACACATGGAAAGAGGAAAAAATAAGGAGAAATAAACATATTTCTCCTTTACACCTCACCTGGGGAGGCATAACAGTTATGGCGCGTTCCCAGGTCTACCACTTATAGTCAATCTGGCAATGCATCAAAATTCATGGGTGTTGCGTGGGAACAGCCACGCGTCACCCAGGGAACACCTCCCTGGGGCAAAGTAATGCAACACAGCGATTTGCGCTACACTGCAGTACTCTGGATTTATCAAGCCACTCAGGGCCACGCAAGGTGGCCTTGCGTTGGCTTGATAAAACGCATTCCAGGGTTGCGTCGTGTATGCACCCCGTTGTGCGGTGCAAAAGTGATGCAACCCTTTCATAAAGATGGCTCCCAGTGTTTTGTCGGAATCCCCTTTCTGTTTTTTCTCAAGTTGTGTGGCACAAGGAGAATAATAACACACATACTTTGTCCCTGAACTTCTTTCCTGGTCAAATCCGGTCATCATTGGTCTTCTGGTTGTACTTCTCAGACAGTGTCAATGAATTAACAAACCTTGCACCTGAATCTGCCACAAGTGGTAGTCTCACTTTTCAGTACTTCTTTCCTCAGTTAAAGATAACACACAATCTTTAACCTTCTTAATTTCTGGAGAAGTGAAGGACAGCCCTTCCCCCCATTTAGGTGAGGCACTGGTTCAGCCTTAATGTTGAGTGATACACTCTTCTGTAAGGCTGTATCCACAATATTGAGTTGGAATTATTGTGCTACTATAATATCGTGGGCAAAATAGTGAGGAGCAAAGTATGGAGGAGGTAAGTGCACATAGGTTAGTATGGATTTAAGATTCCTAGCTTCACACCTTAAAAAATATATACCATCAAGGGACATATATGAGGTGATAAATATAGTAAATCTATACTTATCTACATATACTTATCACTTTCATATTTTTGTCCTCGATATTTTGCCAACGGTATTGTGGTAGGATGACATTTCCTACTTGAAATTCTGTATCGCCATCCATCTCCAGTGGTGGCGTAGAGAGATAAAACTACCTATGCTGGACAGTGAGACCACTGCACAACGAAAAGGGCTCAAGGCGTTACTTCCTCCTCAGCACTCCTTGGTGGAAGTGAGGGATAGAAGTGAGAGGCAGAAAGGGCACAAGGTTAAGGACCTGACTTAGAGTTGGGTGGTAATGGCAAATCCTCAGATTACAGATTTTTAGTTTAAATGTGTTTTTTAAGAAATTGAAGCAATAGCATGAACAATTGAACAGAGATAATAAAATATAAGAAAATAGCACATTGAAATATATTTGTCATCAAAATAGAAATTAAAGGTAAAACATGCATTCATATAAAAAGAAATCCTCAGATTTCTACAGGAAGAGAATAATCCAGAAGAGATTCACTACTCATGGACATCAAACTGTTGGATTCTCCTCCACATTCAACAATTCTCAGAAATTTACATAAGGCTTTTATGTTTAACACGTTTATTGTGGGCATCGGCCAATGGAAGAGCTCCCCAAGCAGCCTGAGTTTGTATTCTTAGCAAGGGCGAAGAGTGTACAAGGCGCTCTCACGTCATTACCACAAAAGTGAAAGTAAAACATGCAGATCGTCTTGTTTTACTTTAACTGCATTAGTACTCACAGGCATATCTAAGCCCCCCAGGCACTGATTGTGTTGGGGGAGGTATCATTGGAAAGGAGAGGATCTCTCCTTTCCAATGCTGTCTCTTAGTAGATCCCTGCTTGGGGGTCGCCATAAGAGAGCAATCCCCAAACAATGTTCCACCCACGAGGCACCAGGGATTTTGGCAGAGCAGCACCTTAGGCAAGGGCGTCTGCTGTCCCCACACCTCCTAATTTGTAGTCTGTCTGCCACCCTGGGGGACAGATGAGAGCTATTACCCCCAACCAGCACCCCACCCCGGGGAGAGCAAGAAGCCCACTAAACACCAGGGATAAAAAAATAATTGAAAAAGGATGGTGCTGCTGCCAACCATGGGCATGGCCATTCCGACACCCCCAAAAGAGTCAAGCAATCTTTTTTGGAGGTATGCCCTAATCTACCTCCCGAGGGGGTAGAAAGCCCAATAGACACCAGGGAAGCATAGAAAGAAAAACATAGGCGTGGGGGCTGCCCACCATGGGTACATGTCCCCATACATAAAAGGGCACAACTGTCTTCTTGCCCATCTGAGGAGGCAGATTTGTGTACTTTCCCCAATCTGCCCCCACCGGGGGGGGAGCAGGAAGCCCACAAAGTCATCATTAGAAAAAGAGGGGTGGGGGCTGCCCGCCATGGGGCAGGCTGGAAGTTTGCCCCAATCTGCCTTCTCGGGGGGGGGGGGCAGAAAGCCCACTAGAAACCAAGGAATTCAAAATGGCACCTAAACAAACAAAAGGAGGGGGCAGCCTTACCTGGCATCGAGCCATACCCCCACTCCAGAAGGGGAAATAGTGTATTTCTGCCCCGTGGAGGCAGATAGGAGGCTTGTCCCAATTGGGTAGGTTGCCCTAAATCTGCCCCCATGTTTGGGGGGTAGAAAGCTCACTAGACACCACTGATTTTTCATTTGAGGCAAAAGAAAGGGGTGCAGGCGTTGTACTCCGGCATTGGCCACACCCCCACCACAAAAGGCACAAACCGGTCTTTCTGCATTTCTCCCACAGGGGCAAACAGGGGGCTAGACCCCAATTTGCCCCTGGGGGCTAGAAATCCAGTAGATACCAGGGATTTTGCATTTGGAGAAAAAGAAGTGGTGCAGGCATTACACTCTGGCATTGGTCACACCCCCAACCCAAAAGGGACAAACAGTCTTTCTGTCCCCTCCCCCCCCCCCCAGGGGCAGACAGGGGGTTTACCCCATTTACCCTTGTGGGGCAGAAATCCCACTGTATGGCAGGAATCATTTTTTTAAATAAAATAACGGGGTGGATCTGGTTCATCCTGACATCAAGCCCCACTCTCACACCTAAAGCCTCAATAGTTTTTCTGCTACCCTGCGGACTAAAACATCCCATCCCAATGGCAAGTGAGAGAACATTTGATTCTTTTGGGTGTTGTGTTTACATATGGGTCAATATTGTGCCACTTGCCATGGTGAATGGCTGCACTTTTTGGGCTTGGGTAGGCCTCCACCTGTGGAAACCTCCAGACCCAGACATTTCTGAAAACTAGGCACCCGGGGGAGTCGAAAATGGTGTGATTTGCGTGGATCCCTCAACATTTTCTTACCCACAATGCCCTGCAAACCTCAATCTTTGCCTAAAATTACCCATGTTCCTTACATTTCTGTGACAAAAACTTCCGGAATCCACTGGGATACAGAAAATTCTACCATCGAGCTTTTCCCCACTTGTCCTGATAAAAATGCTACCCCACTTGCGTGGCTGGGCCTAGTGCCAGTGACAAGAACAGATCAAACCAAGGTCAAGGGTAGCCCTCACAAGGAACTCCCATTGAAATTGGTTTGATTGGTTTATGCGGTTGCTAGGTTTCCATGGGTGGCAGCTGAGTACAGCCTCAGATACCGAAGCTACCTCTATTGCTGATCTCTCCACGTAGCACTAAAAGCCTTTTGTGTCGTGGTTTCTTGGCCCACCCACACAAGTGGAGTACCATCATTATCAGGAGATATGTTGGATCCTTGGGTAGTATGAAATCTGTGGATTCCCACAGATTCTGGAACTTTTCCACACAGAAATGTGAGTAAAATGTGTGTTTTTAGTCAAAGTTTGAGGTCTGCAAGGGCTTCTGGGTAAGAAAACCTGGTGAGAGCTACACAGGTAACCACATCCTTCATTCCCCAGGGAATCTACTTTTTAAAAATGTGCAGGTTTGCCAGGTTTTCCTAGGTACCAGCTGAGCTATGGCCCCAAATCCACAACTTCCCGCATTACAAAGTCAATTTTTAGTGGAAAAATGTGACGTGTCAATGTTGCGTTGTGGGCCCTTTCTTGTGGCAAGCATTAGGCCTACCCACACAAGTGAGGTACCTTTTTTTATCTGGAAATGTGGGGGAATGCTGCGGGTAGGAACTGTGTGGCTTCCCACAGATTCCAGATGTTTTCTTCAGAAATGTGAGGAGAATGTGTGTTTTTAGTCAAAGCTTGAGGTTTACAAGGCTTCTAAGTAAGAAACCATGGAAAGAGCTACGCAAGTATTTCCCAAGATGTCTAGCTTTCAAAGATGCGCAGGCTTTCTAAGTTTCCCTAGTTGCTGGCTGGGCTATGGTCTAAAATCCAAAGGTACCAATATTGCACAATATAGAAAAATATGATTTGTCATGTTGCGCTTTGGGCCCTTTCCTATCGCGGGTACTAGGCCTACCCACATAAGTGAGGTGTCATTTTTATCGGAAGACATGGGAAAATTCTGATTGGTAGGAAATTTGTGGCTCCCCCCAGATTCCAGAAGCAAGTTTTCCACACAGAAATGTGAGGAAATTATTTGTTTTTAGTCAACGTTTTGAGGTTTGCAAAGGATTCTGAGTAAGAAAACCTGTTGAGAGCCATGCAAGTCACCTTACCCTGGATTTTCCCAGGGTGTCTAGTTTTCAAAAATGTGCAGGTATGCTAGTTTTCCCTAAGTGTAGGCTTAGCTAGGGCCCAAAGTCCATAGCTACCAACATTGCAAAAAAATTTCAGTGCAAAAATCTGATGTGTCCATGTTGCGTTTTTGGCCCTTCCAGATTCCAGACCTTTTCTCCGTGGAAGTGTGAGGAAAATGTGTGTTTTTAATCAAGGTTTGAAGTTTTCAAGGGCTTCTGGGTAAGAAAATATAGTGAAGGCTAAGCAAGTCATCCAACCCTGTTGTCCCCTGGATGTTTACTTTTCAAAAATGAGCAGGTGTGCTAGGTTTCTTAGGTGCCGGCTGAGCTACAGCGCAAAATCTAAAGCTACCCACATTACAAAAAAAGGCTCACTTTTCAGTGGAAAAATGTGATGCATCCATGTTGTGTTTTGTGTCCTTTCCTGTCACGGGCACTAGGCCTTCCCATAAAAGTGAGGTGCAATTTTTATCGGGAGACTTGGAGAAATGCTGGGTGGTAGGAAATTTGTGGCTCCCCACTGATTCTAAAAGATTTCTTAAAAAAAATGTGAGGAAAATGTGTGTTTTTTTCGTCAAAAATTGAGGTTTGCTAGGACTTCTGGGTAAGAACACTAAGTAAGTGCCATGCAAGTCATCCCACTCAGGATTTCCCTGGGTGTCTAATTTTTGAAAATGTGCAGATTTGCTAGTTTTCTCAAGGTGCCGGCTGAGCTACGGCCCAAAATCCACAGCTATCAGCATTGGAAAAAAGGGTCAGTTTTCAGTGCAAAAATGTGATGTGTCAATGTTGCATTTTGACTCTTTCCTGTAGTGGGCACTAGGCCTACCCACACAAGTGAGGTACCGTTTTAATTGAGAGACATGTAAAAACACAGAATAGTGCAACATTTGTTGTTACTAACTGGATTTCTCTGCCTTTGTGCCTTTCAAATGTAAGCCAATATGTATGAAAAAAGAAATTTTGAAAAATGCCCCCTGAATCACATGCTAATCTGGGTACCCACAAATTCAGAGATGTACAAATAACCACTGCTCCTTAACTCAGAATCTGGTGTACACTCCAGAGACACATAGATTGCTCTTGTAAAACCACCACTTTGACAACAGTTACAGATAAAAATATTGTCATGGTTGGCTGTTTTTTCCTACTCATTTTCAATAATTTATTTTTATTTCAACAGTTTCTTTGGGAAAACCTTGAGGGATCTACAGAAATGATTCCTTGCTGAATTCAGAATTTCGTCTACTTTTTAGCAATCTATGGGGCCCATTACGATACCCGGCGTAAAAAAATCCGCCAGGCATGGAAGCGGCAAAAATCCGCCCGCACACACCGTCTGAACACCGACCACGCCATTACGATTACACAAACCGAAAACCGCCATCGGCGGAAAAATCACACAAAATACTGCCCGCCAACGTCCGAGTCGGAGTCAAACCGTCCGCCACGGACGGAAACACGCACGACAACCCAAAACCGCCCGCCCTCACGGCCGACACACCGCACGTGAAATTACGATCGCACCGCCATGAGCGCGGAAAAACCACAAATATACCGCCCGCTAGCGCAAACAACGCCGATGAGAATCGACACGGCAGAAGCCATGGCGCCCACGTACCTGCACAGAAACCATCCGCTCACAAAACCAATAGCACACAACATGGCCAACAAGTCCACACAGCAAGGCACGCACAAATACACAAGCACAGTACACATCCCGAAAACACCCCCGGACAAACAAAAAATACAAAGGCCAGAACCCCAGACACAACACACCTGAAAACAACAGACCATGAGGACACACCCACATAGGTGAGTACAAAAGCAGCACTCCCACAGACCACAACCCCTTGCTACATTGCAAACCAGAGAGGAGAGGAGAGGACACAGTGACACAGCAAGGACAGCAGCACACCACAGAAACGCACACATCACAACCACCACCACCACCACCACCACCACCAAACACCTGCACCACAAACCCCCTGCACATTACACAACACACACCGCACCAGCACCACAAACACCATGGCACCACAAAGGATGCCCAAGTACACGCCCATTGAGCTGACGGTCATGGTCGACGAGATCATCAAGGTGTACCCACAAATCTATGGGAACATGGTCCAGCACACACCACTAGCCACCAGAAACAGAATGTGGAACCGGATCGTAGACCAGGTCAATGCAGTCGGGACCCTGCCCAGGAACAGAGGAGAAATAAACAAACGTTGGAATGACGTAAAGAGCCTGGTCAAGAAGAAGGAGGGCAAAAACAGAGAGCTGGCTGCCGTCACTGGCGGAGGGAATCCCGCGCTCTTCAAGACCTTCAAAGCGTGGGAGGAGAAGGTGCGAGTCATAATACATCCGGAGATCCTCGCCGGATTAGCAGGGGAGTGGAGGCTGGTAAGTACAAACTAATGTATACCAGCACACCGCTATGTACTCACATGCACTACCACCATGCCACAGCTCCCAGGGACAAACACCCCCATGTCCAGCACACAATACACAACACATCACACACACATGCAACAGACACCACCACACACAGCCCAAACCGAACAACTGTAACATACGTGGGGACATGTGTACACACAGCCAGCCACGTAACCCCCAACAGGTCCCCAAATATGCCAGAAGCGCCACAACGAGCACCCACCACACCCATGTGTCCGCCACAGCTGCACTAACCGACAAGTAACAGGTAAGTGGCAGGAACACAAAGTGCAGTGGGTGGGACGGTGGACAGCCCAAGTACAACACACACCAGGCCCCTAGTCCCACAGCACAGCAAGGAGGAGCATCCCCCACACCCCACAGCCACGTGTCAGCCACCGCAGTGCACAACGACAGCCGAAAGGCAGACATCACGGTCCACAGCAATCGGTGTCAGTGGGTGTCCAGCCACCCCCACGACCCACAACACCCCCCACCCCCACAGACCTGCAACATGGAGCACCCCCGCTTAGAGCCATGTGGCATCCAGTACAGTGCACGCACGAACAACTTGCAGGTGGGAAACTGGACAGGGCTGGATTACTGGAGGCATGAGGACCATAACACGACCAACACATGGGACATGTCATGTAGCAGACGAACACGCAGCACCGCCCACCGTCACGAACAAGTGAGCAATGTGCACACGGACATGAACAACAGACTCACACCCACATGACCCATCACAGACATAGCAACACCCAAGGAGCCACGTCTGCATGCACAAGCCACACTGAATATAGTACCACACGGCAGCCACTGTGCAACTCATCACACACAACCGAAACACCATTGAAGTCCTGTCCATGTAGCCCCTACTGCCTGTCAACCACACACCCCACAACTACGCCTATGTAAGACAAACAACACTAGACGCAACAGAGCGGAACAACATAAATGCACACGAACACCACTGAACCCATCAAACACACAGACACACCATGCACATACAACATACCATCCATCCCATCCGTCAGCCCCAGTCTCATGAAAGGCATGTCATCCGCACAGCTGCCACACATACAGCAGTCACGCTAAGATACATGCCCATGACCAACCATGTGCCAGAAGTCAATGAAGCGCACGACACACTGTGAGCAACAACACACAACATGGGCCACACCCCCCGAGCACTGCAGTGATGCACATGGCACAGGGCAGCACGCACACCAAGGAGATGGGACAACTGCAATACGTTGGCTGGCACACAACCATCACTCACTCATAACGATGCGTCCAATGCCATGTCCAGTAATCACAACAGACAGCAAATATGCAGGCCATGTCAAGCATGCACACACCTCAAACCATGCACTGTCATGCTGCCACAACACATGTCACGTTCGGCACCCATGGCTCACAGCATGTACCCCAAAAGCATATCCCCTCCCAAATGCGAATCTGGGGCATGGCCCCCATGTTGCCATATGCGTTCCTAAGCGTTCCATTTGAACCCCAAAAGCATATTCCCTCCCAAATGCGAATCTGGGGCATGGCCCCCATGTTGCCATATGCGTTCCTAAGCGTTCCATTTGAACCCCAAAAGCATATTCCCTCCCAAATGCGAATCTGGGGCATGGCCCCCATGTTGCCATATGCGTTCCTAAGCGTTCCATTTGAACCCCAAAAGCATATCCCCTCCCAAATGCGAATCTGGGGCATGGCCCCCATGTTGCCATATGCGTTCCTAAGCGTTCCATTTGAACCCCAAAAGCATATCCCCTCCCAAATGCGAATCTGGGGCATGGCCCCCATGTTGCCATATGCGTTCCTAAGCGTTCCATTTGAACCCCAAAAGCATATCCCCTCCCAAATGCGAATCTGGGGCATGGCCCCCATGTTGCCATATGCGTTCCTAAGCGTTCCATTTGAAACCCAAAAGCATATTCCCTCCCAAATGCGAATCTGGGGCATGGCCCCCATGTTGCCATATGCGTTCAAAAGCGTTCCATTTGAACCCCAAAAGCATATTCCCTCCCAAATGCGAATCTGGGGCATGGCCCCCATGTTGCCATATGCGTTCCTAAGCGTTCCATTTGAACCCCAAAAGCATATTCCCTCCCAAATGCGAATCTGGGGCATGGCCCCCATGTTGCCATATGCGTTCCTAAGCGTTCCATTTGAACCCCAAAAGCATATCCCCTCCCAAATGCGAATCTGGGGCATGGCCCCCATGTTGCCATATGCGTTCCTAAGCGTCCCATCTGAACACCAAAAGCAAAGTACAAACCAGACCCAGGATGGGCCAGGAGCCCGCATACACCAGAGTCACAATAAGTAGGGGCACAGCAACACACCCATCGGCATGGCCAATCCGTCCCATGCCACATGTGCACAGCACACAGTCCCATTGCCAAGCACACACAACTACAGATGCTACAGCCACACACACGCCTCCGGGAAACCCATGTACGAGATTGCACGAACTGTTAATGTCAGACGACAAATACATACTTCGCCAGGTGCAACACAATAACAAATCTCATTCTCTCCACAGGTGACGAACTGCTGGATGCTGGGGATGGAGCCAGCAGCCAGCACAGCCAGCCTACAAGCCCCCAACGAGGACACACGGATCTGGAGGATCTGTCCTCCTCTTCGGACACGGACCACCAAGCAGGCCCATCTGGTGTGGCAGGGCCCAGTCGCTCCCCAGGACCCCTCCTACCCACCAACCCATCATCCAGGGCTGCTGAACATTCCCAGCCCCCTGCTGCCACTGTCGTTGCGGCCACACCCACGGTCATTGTGGCCACTACCACTGCCGCAACCGCCACCATCGCCGCACCGACCACCACCGCCGCCACCACCACCACGTCTTCGCTGGCACCAGCCCCAGCGCAGGTGGTGGCCCGGCCGACTGGATCCACCCTGGGAGCCACAGCGAGGACCGTGGTGAGCAATGGGGCTAGTGGGCAGGCCGGTGGCAGCAGGACTGGTAGGAGGAGCAGGGTCAGGGAAACGCCAGCCTCCCCTGGGAGCAATGCCCTGCCTCAAATGGCCAGAGTCCTTGGGGCCTATGAAGAGGCCCAAGGACAATTGGTCCGGTCTGCTTCAGACACGCGTGAGGTGCTGGGGGTGCTGAGGTCCATGGACGCCCGTATGGGCCAAATCGTGGACCTCATGGGCCAGCTGGTGGTGGCGGTGAGGTCACAGCCAGGGACAGCAGCTCCCCTCCGCCACCACCTGCCGGGGCGCAGGGTGGAGCAGCAGTGTCCAGTTCCCCTGCGTCCACAGCCAGTGAGCACACCTCAACCACCAGCATGTCGCAAGCAGGCACCCCCTCGCAAACGTGGAAGGGGCCGTCCGAAGTGGAAACAGATCTCCCGGGAGGACTTCGCACGCTCCAAACGCAAGTGAGGCAGCCAGCCAGCCTTCCTTGACCAGCCACTGCATTGACTTGGACTACGATCCCACTCCACACAGCCATCTGGATGGCATGTGTGTGTTGGACTATGGACATAGAACCAGTGGGTACACCCTGAGCATCACGCAGCCATGACCGACAGCTCATTGTCACTGCACGCACCACTTTTGTCATCACCTTACACACAATCACATGTCACAGTTTGTAATAAATGCACCTTTTACACTAACTGCTGTTTGTGCCCTGTGTTTTATTTGTACGGAATACAACGGCCACCTTGGGCGGAAAGGCACCTGATGCGTGGCATGGCAATTGAATCCGGAGGGCCTGTAGGGACCTAGGGGTGGGAGACAGAACAGGAGCACATTCAATGAGTGTGTCACACACCCATCACACAGTACATGTCAACAACTACAAGCAATGTACACACATCGCACAGAGCAATAGGGCACAATGCCACAGCCACCAACAGTGGCATACTACCCTGGCCATGGAGCGTTGACACACAGCACGCAGTGAACAAACGGCCACCCTGACACAGCACACACACACCTGCACAGATACAGCCACATCAGCCGTCGTACATGGACACTCACCGTCAAGTGAAGTAGCGGGCGATGAGCTGCTGCCGCACATTACCAGCTTCCTCCTCTCCGCTGTCCTCCTCACTCGAGCTGTCCTGGTGTGCGGGCTGGGGCCCTGGTTGATCTCCGTCATCCACGATGAGGGGGATCTGCTTCCGAATGGCCAGATTGTGCAGCATGCAGCACGCCACCACTATCCGGCACACCTTCTGTGGGGAAGTGTTTTTGCACTGCTACTGTGTATAACACGTGTGATTTTATGTGCTTTGATGATTTTCTAAACAGAAATCGAATAAAGCTTTGTTTGACTTTGACTTTGACTGTGGGGAGTACGCCAGCGCACCCCCGGTGCGGTCCAGGCACCTGAACCTGGACTTGAGGAGGCCAAAGGTACGCTCGACCACACGTCTGGTCCTCCCATGTGCCTCATTGTAGCGATCGTCTGCTGGGGTGCGAGGATTCCTCAATGGACTGAGCAGCCATGCCCCATTCGGGTACGCAGAGTCACCTGGGTGTGAGGGACACAGAGAACCGTTGCTATTCCAACTGGACAGGGGACAGCATCGCACAACCAGCACGCTACACCACTCCACATACTCACCGACAATACAGGCACGATCCTGTTGCATATTGGACATCAGTCGTGGCAAGATGCTGTTGCGCATTATGTGTGCGTCATGGGCCGAGCCTGGGAACTTTGCACACACGTGGGTGATCACCATGTCCGCAAGGCACACCACTTGCACATTCAGGGAGTGCGTGTGCTTCCTGTTGCGGTACAGGTGCTCAGTGGCCTGTGGTGGAACAAGGCCGACATGTGTGCAGTCAATGGCTCCAACGACGTGTGGGATTCTGCCAAGGGCATAGAATGCACCCTTCACTGCCGCCAATTCACGAGCCCTGGGGAAGCGGATGTACCTGTTTCGGTACAGCATCATGGCTGCCAGTACATCCCTCAGCACCTTGCTGAACATGGGCTGGGACATCCCTCCTCCAATGCCCACTGTGTGCTGGAATGACCCAGTGGCGAAGAAATGCATGGCGGCCATCACCTTAGCCGTGGGGGTGACAGCAGTCGGATACACCCTGCGGGGACGGAGATGGGGTTCTAACATGGCACACAGTCGATGCAGGGTTGGCCTGTCCAGCCGAAACTTCCTAATAACCTCTGTATCGTCCATGTCCGCCAGCAATTGGTATGGGCGGTCAATGTTCGGTCTCCGCCTAGGGACAATGGCAGAGGACACATGTCAAAGCAACACGACACATAGCAATTTCGCATACACATCACTGACATGACTGAGCAAGCACATGAGCCACAGCCCAGCTGTCAAGCTGGGACGGCACGGCCACAATACACTTACACAGGTCTCCCAACAATGGCAATGGCTAGTGATACAAACCACTGCCATGTGCATGCACATGGGGATCTAGGCCCCAATGACTTGCGGGGCGTGCTGATGGGGACTGACTGCATATCCGTCAAGCGGCAACGCCACGGCAACATGAATGTCTGCTGAGCATGGAACTGCTTCCGCGGCTGGATGAGTATGGCACACGACGACGACGATGTGGGCACAGGCTGAGCGGCCAAAACAAGTGGGACCTGTGGCACGAGGGGATATGAGACAGTAGTAGGTGTCAGCACTGCACCCTATGTACAGCACTGTACGGATCACACCTCCCGAAACATTGACAGGTGTCCACATTGACAGCCCCATGCCAAGACGGCTGTGTGCTTGCAGTCACACGTCACAGGTGAGAGGTTACATTGCACGTGCCAGGTGGCAGACGTACATAGTGGGAGCTGGCATGTGTGTGCATGTGTCTCCTGTTAAGGATCCACCAGATGGGCGCTGACTCTGTACTGACCATTGGACACAGCATGTTCCGTGGAAGGCTTGTGTGTGTGGGATGGTGGCACTGGATGTGCCTCCGTTGGGTGGGGGGCCATGCACAGGGCGGGTACGTCGATGATTGCGCATTGTTGGTCACGGTGGGTGCACCAACTGAAGATGTGTTGCCCTGTGTTCAATTCCTATGTCCGCATGATGATGGACTGTAGATGTGGGCAGACTACACATTGGTCGATGTGCTGTCTATATGCATGTGCCTTCACACCAGGCACAGCTGCCCCTGCACATGTGACCCCTGCTGGACTCGCTGCTGGGTCTGTGGAGCTGATGCACCTTCTGCGCGTGGGGCGGACAGCTCTCCTCACTTCCCTCATTGCGCATGTCATGACTTTGCCGCAGGTGACATGGATCATGGAGGGCCCACATGTACGAGTGGGTAGGCTACACATGATTGTACACTGGTCGCCACCCCCAGTCAGTGTTTCGAATGGGAAGGTTGCCGTGCTGGTGGTATGTTCGATGTGGCGGATGGGCGGGCCTAGGTGCGGGCTTACATTCCGGACATGGGGGGGTAGTTGGATTGGCGACTAGTTGCAGTACACACGGGACACGTCTCTTCCTTTCCACATCTGGGTCATCCCTTGTACTTACTGACAGTGATACAGTCATCTTCGCCCCAGCCCTCATGTCCTCCCCTCGCTCCCCCAATATGCATGCTCACCTGCGAGGCTAGCGCCTGCACAGGCAGCACCAAGCTCGCACCAGAGAGGGCAAGGAGTGTATGTGTGGGTCCAGTTGCACGAGTGGGCTGTCTCAGGGTATGATGTGTGGCGGGACGCCGTCCACCTGCGTGGTGCGCCAAATGGAGACCCGGCCTGCATGGACTATGCATCACAGTCTTCGCCTTCCGGATCCGCCACCTGCGACACCCAGTGGCTGTGGCTGCCCTTGCGGCCAGGCCGCGTCCGTCTGTGGCTGATGGCCCACACATTCACTCTTTGGCCTCTCTGGGGAGGGCTCGGGGGTGGTGGCGCACGCGCTTGCACTTAGTCGCAATGGCATGTGGCGTGGTTGGTATGATGGGCAATGGATGGGATGGTGCGAGCCACCTCCCGTGACGTCAGTGCTGCTCGTGCTGTGGTGCGTCCCCCTACACTTCCATTTGACTTGTGCCATGCTAGACGTTGAGGTTCTATTGCCTGCGTGATATGACCAGGAGGAGCGCGAGGAGACCTCTCACACACCATGCTCCACTGCCATCCCGTGCCCTGTATCGCCTGTGCGGATTGACTATGTTGGGGTTACACCTGGTCGACTGGGGCTGTGTGTGCCTTGTCAAGGGGCATGGCGGGCGCACAACAGGATCCAGCTTGTCCACAGAGGGTGGGCTGAGGTGCGCCTGGTACCGCTTTGTACGTGTGCCCGGCTGCTGTGCACACACGTGTTCACTCCCCCCCAACAGGTGTCCTCTCACAATGCCCAGGGAAGCGGTGGTGTACTGTTCATGACCCCTCCCGACACGGCGTGCTCCAACTTGGCATGTGCGCATCTACCCGTCGCACCCACCCACCTGAGCACTGCGTCCATACGACTTCACACGACACATGTGTGTCTTCCACAGTAGTGCTACTCATTTGCGTTGACATCCAATACCAGTGGACTACATGGTCATGTCACGACTGCCGTGTACTTCACATACTCTCATCCTCTCTCATTCGTACTTGTGAAATGAGTCAGCGGAGACAGTTTTGGTTTCAAACATTATATTGAGTCTTCTGTCCTCTGTGATGCAGTATAGTGGACACTACTGGCAGCGGAATACATGTTGAGGATATACTGAGCATGATTGCAAATGGGATAGGGTGTGGGGTTACATGTGATTGGCTGTTGCATGTGGGATGTGGGCTTCAGAGTGACATCTGCTTGGCCAAGGCTGTGCTAATGTACATTTACGTATAGCTGCGGAGCTGCGGACTTTGACACAGACGGTATACATGTAGCCTACCAGACCGCTTGGCATCATGGGCACAGTCCATCTCAGTTCCATGTGACAGGTTTGCTGCGGTTGTTCCTCATGCACGCGTGCATGTGAGATGACATCAGGGCATGTGCTTGCGTGCATGCAGCGGCGTGCCACTTGTTGTTGCACTGTGGTGGTTACTGGACATGTCACAGTCACTGGGGTCGTGTTGTTGTTGTATGCACTTGTCGTCCATGCAAAGGTCCTGGTATGGGATTCCCGGGGCGGGGGTGGGAGGGGTGCAGCACCCACAGACTCCAGGCGACCTATTCATGTCCACTGAGCGGTGTGTGTGTCCATGGGTGCTGGATCCATGTCGTGTCCTGGTTGTTCGTGCAGTTCCGTCCATGTGGGTGCGATACACAGAGCCCATGCCACTGCCTCCCACGATGCATGCGGTGTTCCTGGATGTGATGGGGAACAGTGTGCATGTCCCGGTCATATCCGATGTCATGGCGATGTCGTTGATGGTGTGGTTACAGTTGCCGGTCGTTTGGTATGGCTGTTGTGGTGGTGACTGGCCAGTCCGTGCGGAAGCTAAGCATGGGTGCGGGGTTGGACATCATAGGTCAATCGGGAACCTGCGTTGTGGTCCGACGAATTTACAGGTTGTCAGGTATGCGATGCCGTCCAGCAGGGCTTCCATGTCATTGGTGGTGTACATGTTTGCCAGCCAATGTAGCGGATGGTGGCTGTCAAGGTGTTGTTCGTAAGTTGTCCCTTGGAGGACCATGATGGGGCATGCTGGGTGACATTCGATGTAGCTGTTCTCGATGATCCGTCGTGTGGAGGCACAGTGGTCCCATTTCAGTGCGGGTGCGATGTTGGCCACATACGCCATGCCCCCATAGGCAGAGCAGGCCCTGTCGTGTGCGTCCAGAGGGAGGAGTAGTGGTAGCAGGTCCGCCTTCAGACATGCCGGGTTGGAGAGGCATATCTCCACGGGATGCTGGTAGGGACACCTCCGACAGTAGAAGACGGGCATGACGCAGCTGAACAATGTGATGCGGTAAGTCAGTCGGTAACTTACGTTCAGCAGGGACAGGAGATCGCATCCCAATGTATGAAACAGGTTGGTTTTGTACAGCTTGAGCTGTTCGGCGTAGTTGGGTAGGTGTGTTGCGGTTGCCATTTCGCAGCGGTGCGTTGTGGTGGCGTGCTCCGGCTGTGTGTGCAGTCTGCAATGTGCACGCTCCGAGGTTGCTGTGAGCTCTGTGTAGTCATAGGGAGACAGGACTTGTGTTCTGTTGGCTTGTTTGGAGGACACGTGCCCTCTTCCCACATGCTTCTCAGACAGTTCAAGGTCAGTGATGTGTGACTCCTTCCAATTAACTTGCATGTGGCCGACATGGGGGAGTGTTTTCTTCTTTCTTCCCCGTCCGTTGTGTGCTTCTGTGATATGCGCTATCTGCCCTGTGGTCGGTCTCCTCGGCATGCCTGTGTTGGTCTATTCTTGGACAATGGCTGTATTCACCGGCTTCTGTCGTAGGGCTGTGGTTTCGGAGTTGGAATGGAAGGTCATTCAGTGCTGTCTGCTCTCCCTTGTGTGGGCGGCAGGCTGCCTTTCCGCTCTGCGTTGGGCCTTGTGTGTGAATGTTATTCTTGGGCCACCTGTTGTCGGTCCCCGGGCTCTTTGGTGTTCCGTTTTATATGTCTTGTTCATATGTGCAGGGTGGTATGGGTGTTTCAGTGTGGTACTGGCGTTCCTCTTCCCGAAGGGGCCCTGCTTCTCCTAGTTGGTGTTGCCGCCGCTGTGTGCTACGCCATGTTTGTTACACTGGGGTGTGTCCTGCAGTTGCGTGTCTTCACTGACATGTGTGCGTCGGTTGTGTGGCGTTGGGTGTTGTCCGTGAATTGGGCGTTGGGGACATGTCTGTGGCAGGCCTGTCACGTGTCATGTGCGTTCGGGGTGGGGCTGATGTGTGTGCTGCTTGGTTGTGTCCCTGTGTCTGTGTGCGACGCATGCATGGCGCTGCGGTTGGCCTCTGCGTTGTGCGCATGTGTGGCGGCGTCATCGCCGCTTTGGGGCCGTGACGGGGTGGTTGGTTCCTAGTCCCAGGTGGTGTGTACACATGTGTTACGCGATGTTACGATTTGGCCTGTGTGTCATATGTGGATGCAATGGTGGATGTGTAGTGTACACGCGCTGGTGGGGGTTGTCCGCTTTTTCCGCCCTTGCACTGTGTGCGCTGTTTGCGTGCACTTGTTGTGTGTGTGCCTACCTGCGTCTCCGCGGTACGTTGCGTCCTTGGTGGTGCATCAGCAGGAGCATGGGGAGGGCCTGCAGTGCTGGATTCATGCTCGGGGGAGCCGCTTCTTCGTTGTCCGTGCTCGGCGTCCGTGTTACCGCTTCGGTTTGTCGTACGGTATCTCTTGGCCGTGGGAGCCGTTTGTTTGCGGCATCGTAATTTATGCGCCGGGCGGTACGTGTTTCGTCGGACGGTGTGTGTCAGTTGTGCTGCGCCGCTACGTGTACGGGCGCACTTTGATGGCGGACGGTGTTGCTGGCTTGCCGGCGGTGTTTGGCCTACTTTTCGCATCGTAATTGGGCGGGCGTGTGGACTGCTGCGTGCCGGCGGTAACTGGTGGTTTTTGCATCCGCCAGCACGGCGGTTGTGCTTCCGCCCGCCATCGTAATGGGCCCCTATATCTTTCCAGGATTACCCATAGGTTTTACACTGACTTCTACCACAAATTAGAAGTGGGTTGAAAGTACAACAATTGAGAAAAATGAGCTACCTTCTAGAAAAATGCCAAAACTGTGGTAAAAAATGGTTTTCCCATACGTTTCCTAAAAACGGGGAGGATGGTGATTTAAGCACAGCAACCCTTTCATTGTTGATGCTATTTTTAGGGAAAACACACTTTTTACATAGCACTTTCATCCCAAAAAACTCAAGATTTAGTTATATTTGGCTTTTTTCTCAGTCCCCCCAAGGGAAATCCACAAACCCTATGAGTCTTCAGAATGCCCATGATGTTGGGAAAAAGGGTGCAAATTTAGTATCCATACCTTATGTGGAAAAAAGTTGTGAAGGCCTAAGCACAAACTACACCCAATAGCCAAACAAGCATTGGCATAGCCAATAGGTCTCGCCTTTGGGACCTTATAAGTGTTTAGTTATCCAGCACAATATCCTTGGTGCAACAACATCAAGTGTTGCATGGCTAAACACTTATAAGGTCCCAAAGGCGAGGCCTATTGGCTATGCCAATGCTTGTTTATGCTGGGTGGCACCTGCATTCAATTAAAAGGGCTGCCATCACAGCTCATTTTAAACTAGGCAAAATATAGAGAGTTTATAGATTTAATGTTCTTATAAGATGCAATGAGATGTTTTTAACTGTGCGCTATACGAATGCCAATAACATAGAATAACACATTGCACCAGGCATTACATAAAACACAAGACATAACAAAAAATAACATGAAATATAACTAGTACCGACTAACACTGAAGAAGGCGAATGCCCCTCTGGCAGGCTGATGAAGTTAAAACCATATGCTCTTTATTTCCCAATGAACAAGAACATTTGAGAACTTGTTTAAGACAATTTAGCTGTAGTGCAGATGACGACATGACACAGATCAAACAAGTTAATTTTGTTTCTTTAATGGATGAAAAAGCACAGGAAAAAGGGTTTATTTGGCAAGGTTTTTTTTCCTCCCGATTTCTCTCAACAATTCTCTTCAGCGCACGAGTTGGGAAAAAGCAACGTGGGTCTTCCTCTCGTGCAGTGGTCCAAGAAGACCCCACCCAACGTTGTGGTCCATGTGAGGGTTAAATGGCGCACGGCCTTTCCCTTGTACCAGCTGAACTATCCCTTAGCAGTGCAAGGGAACTTTTCATCCGTACCCTATCACGTGAACCGCACTGCAATTGGTTTGAACAGCAGAAATGCGTCAGAAAAAGTGACTGCAATTAATGTTAATCAGTGGCTGTAACTACAATATCTTTAAGCTGCACTGAGAAGATAAACAATGGAAAAAACAATAGTTTTGGCTTTGTATAGTTGCATGTGTTCGACTGTAGTGATGCTTTATAATGACCCCTGATAAAGTTCACATCTATCTTTGCTTCAGCAGTTGTGGGCATTAGCTCTCTACGTGCCAACAGTTAAGAGGCTCCACTCCTTAGAAAACGTTTGTACTACTCAAATTGCAAAGTGAAATCAATTGGCTAGGCTGTTTCACTATTTCCTAATCAAGAGGCGACTTGTAAAAATGCGGACAAGAGGAAATAGATGAAATAAGAGGTTAAAACGAACGAAGCTGCGCCCTGTTCACAACAGACGATCAAAGGGACAAATCGATTTCTTCTAATGAGTAAGCACAGACGAGAGAGCGCGTTAAAGAATTAGAGAGAACGAGCTATGATACTCATTCTTTGTCAGTGCATAAGAACAGAGAGCCTGGAGGCGCCGAGTGGGAACAGGCAGCGGGAAAGGTAAACAAGCGCTCGCGCCTCGCGCTCAAAGTAAAAAAAAAAAAAAAAGTTTGACGAGAGGCAGCAGGGGGAGGGGAGAGAGGAGAGGGCCTGCGCCTGTTTCCCTTGCAGGAGTGAGCAGGAACCATCTGTTAATTACAAACAGATGGTTTGAAAGCTCACTCCCGCAAGGGAATCGCCAAACGTGCACGCGGTGCCATTCAAAGCAATGCAATGCGTGCACGTTTGTGACTGCAAAACTGAATCGATTACAAGAGGTCTTTTTTCCCGCATGCGTGCTGCGTAGGCGAGACCTAAAAAGGGCTCTGCACTGGAGTGAAAAAGCCTCAGCAGTTAAGGGGTTAATGATTTAAACCAGGCTTGTCAGAGGTTAATGCAAGACAGGGACCAAAACTTAATGCAATCTTGCTGGACGTTTCTTACTTTATGGTTAGATGCATTAAGCAACATCGGTTTCTCAGTATCAAAAAAAGTACTTCAAGAAAGAGAAAATATGGCTTCTGGTGCCATCTAGTGGTCTAGCTACATAAACTGCCTGGGTATGAATAAAGGCGGTAGGCTTGCTTCCAATTAACAATCTATTAATAGATGTTGCTGAAGGAAAGCTGGGCCCTGGAAAGCAGCACCAGTTTCTAAGTATTAAATGAAGTACTTCAAGGAAAGAGAAACATGACATCTGGCTCTTAAAAAATGTCTGAGCACGCAAACTACCTCATTATTATTGAAGGCAGCAGGCATGCTTGCAACTAAAAATCTATTAATAAATGTTGTTGAAGGAAGGTGGGGCCTGCAGCATAATGCCCCCATGCCCTCTCACACCCTCTTGTAGCGGCCCTGTTTCAAGCCATCGCTTTTCCTTGCAATTCTTCCTCATATATAAAGCCTTCCTTATTCATCCACCCATTTGGAGAAGCTATTTACGGGTGATGCTCCTTTCTATGTGGGTACCAACAAGGACCCTGTTTAACATCTGCAACAAGAGACCTGCTGCTAGAGAGTTTTCCCCCTATGTAAATGAATTCCAAAAGTAAAGGTCAAAGGTGTCAATTCTCCATAATACTTGTAGTGCACGTGACATCATAACAAGCCTTTTCACACCCCACTGACACCAAAAACTGATATCCTCAGTTAAATCCCAAATCTGTAGCACATTAACAGTCTCTGGTAAGAGGTGCAAACAACCAGACACTAAACTGATAACAGCTGCATTTTACCTATAACACCTCTGGAGCCAGATACGGTCAATTATAGGTGATTCAAGTCACCCTACAGTGGCTACAAGCAGCAACGTGGGGTGCAGCAATTGCGACCCTTACTAAACTAAACTGGCACACCTGGAGAAAGCCTTACAGGTAGGGCCAGAATTATTCAGATAAGTGTAAAAGTACAAGTGGAGTCCCACAGCACACTCTGAACAGACTTGTCCATGATTCACAATTTATACCCCGAGTGACCTTTCTAAGGCTCCTCAGTCCCCTGGGTGGAGTTTTGCGGAATGTACAGCTCCGCACAGCAGTGAGGGCAGCCAAAGGTGCAAAGGCAGATTTTGTTTCTCTGCTGAGAAAATGTTTTTCCTTGTGGAGAAAGCCCTTCATCCGTATGCCCACTCAATCTCAGGAAAGCACCCATCCAGGAAGGGGAGGGACTGCAGCCCTTGGCTGATGTAAACCTCCAACACTTTCCAAGGTGGGAAGGGGTCAAGTTTCAGTTTCTGCTTGTCCACAAAAATACATGTTTATGGGTGTTTATAAAACTTCCAAGGCTGAGCAGGCCTTGTGGATTTACTACTGTGGATTGCTCCAAACTTGTGGCAGAGAAATTTACAATAGCAACCCCATTTACACATTTGCTCATTTTAATCTTCTTGTGAATTCCTGACTGGCTTAAACGGAGGTATTTTCCAGACTTAAACACATGTTTATGGCCAGAAATATCTTTGTGAATCTTTCCTCTACAATGTGGTGCCCCTTGTTCCTCCACTAAACATCAGGACTTAGCTGATTGCTGGATTGCAAAATGCAGCTGTGTTCATACTTGGCCCTGGTCTACAACAGAGGCATCAAAAACTATTTACAGCTGTGCATTCTCTCCTCCTCTTGCATCTGAGCGCATTCTAGACCTCACCAAGGTTTCAGAAAGCTTGACAGATGTTGGGTAGAGCTCCGAGGACACTAGCTGCCTGGTTGAACAGATAGCGAGTGGACGTAACTGCAATGATGATGACCTGGCAGCCGCTGGCAACCTGAGAGCATGGAGAGGTGCAGTGAATCACACAGAGTGTGTGCTGGCATGTGCTGTAATGTGCTAGACGGTGCTAAGAGCTGGCAGTTTTGAAAAAGTAGTCAAAACATGCTATTAGTATTCGAAGAAAGGTCAAATAAACCACCAGAAGTATTCAGAAGAATCAGAAAGCTGCAGGCAATACTTGGATCTGGTGTATCATTATAAATATTCAAAGCATGTATGCCCCACACAGGACAAGCCACAAACAACACCCTTTCCACCATGCACTCTTAAGGGTGCACTCCAGGAACCTGATGCAAATTGGATCGCTTGTATACCTTGCCATGAGTATAAATAGCCAGGGTCGGACTGGCCGTAGTGGGCATCAGGCATTTTCCCGGGAGTAACTGGTAGGGTAGGGGCCGGTTTTGCAGCAGCTGGGCCGGTTTTTTGTTACTGAGGGCTGGTTTTGCAGCAGCGCTTCAATATCCTCCCGAGTACCAAAAGCAGCAGTGCTTTACACTTGCACTCCACCCCATCCCCCGGGGCTGGTCCTATCAACATTGCCAGGGCTGCTTTGGGTTCCCAGTCTGGCGGTGTAAATAGCTACATAAATAATGGAACCAATCACTAAAGGAAGCACTAGGCTTTGCAAAAGTATGAAAAATGCTACATAAATACCAATACAATACATTGTGCCCTCACGTCAACAAATAAACCGATCTTGAATTTTATAGAAGCAGAAATCACACAAAGTTTCAATTCTGTGGCAAGAAATACAATGTCCATTGCTGTTCTTCTGCAAAACATCTACAGCACAGGCAACATAGAAAGCTTTACACACACAGCAGGTACAAGCACAGACAGCAGTAGTACATGCTCACTTCATACCCACTGAACAGGCACGGTCCAGTATTGACAGCAGCAGCCCATACCAAGCTTGCCACACAAAATAAAGATGCATTGAGCAAGAAATATGAAACAAGAACCAAAATCCATATCAAACTCAAAGTCAAGGTCAAACTACTAAACAGTATAATCATAAGTGGGATTGCTAACAAATATTTCTACTGCAAGGGCTCACTCCACCTGAGCAAACAGCAGGGCTGTAGATGCAGGAAGGGGGAGGTGTTTCGGGTGTTACACCCCAAAAGTAAATGCAGCCTTGGCTTTGTAGTTGGGTCTGGGGGTCCTGAGTCAGGGACGCTATCACTGTGCTGGTTTTTCTCTCCTGAGCCAAGAATGAAAGACAAAACAGTGACCTTTGATGTAAACAGGAAAGAGAGACAGAGATGCCTGTCTGGGGGCTGAATTTCAGAATGTGAAACCAGGTAACCTGGAATCCATACAGGCTTCCCTGCTTGGCCACATTGTGTAATCCTGAGCAAATATTTTACTTCGCAGAGCCTCCTTTTTCTTTATTATCATACTGGAGTTCAGGATGTGTGCTGTACAAGCATCTCTTAGGTTTGATTTAATAGACTATAATGTTGTTTGATCTATAATGAGAATCTAGGCCACTTTCAAGGTTTGCATGGCTACTGACATGCTTCTTTGTTCACTAGTTCATTGTGTTTGTTGCACCGCATTACACCACATGCATGGCAAACGTTTTCATGGCTTGGGTCGTGCATGGAATCTTAGCGCCAAGTCAGACCCATGGCTCTACTCTTGCTCGGCTCGTCCTATTAATTAATTAGTAGCGGTTTAACAAACAAATTCTGAAATCAGCAGCTGAAAGATGACCAGTTAACCTTTGTGAGGTGCAATCCATGTGGCAAATGCGGCAAATCTTTAATTATGCGAAAATGGGCTGCGGCCACAGAATCATATAATTCCAGTTGTCCTGGCTAAAATGCATTTGAAATAAGGCAGATAGGACATCCTTTACATTTGTGACCGAGAAACCCGTACGCCAAAATGTAAATCAGGCCTTACATGTTATGAGCACTACCTCCAGAAATCCAAACATTAACAGGACTTCTTTCTGGTTGTTTAACACAGAATCTGCGGGCTGTTGCCGTGGGGCACTGCACACGTGCTCCTCGATCAGTCTCACAAATAGCGACCTTTCGCCCAATCTCACTACTGCACATAAGTGTAGCTTTTGTGGCCAGTAGCAAGATGTCTAACATCATCACTCAGGAAAAGGTGAATTTTGTTTTTCAGGTGAGCTGCTGTCTTCTTATTAATTCACTATTCGTTCTGACTAATTATTGTCCTCAATTAATAATCACAATAATGATATTTTATACCCCAACAAGGCAACATTTCTGGGAATCGACCTTGTGACCAGCAAATCACCACGTTTCAGTAGCGAACGTTCAGTGGTGAAAGCTTTCACTATTCTGCTTTTACTTCCATTACAAAGTCGCAAATTGTGCTCGAATCTATAGGCAGATTGAATTGTTAACATGTTTTAGAGGTGTATTTGTAATGGCCCCTTTACATTTAATAAATCCAAATCCTGCGTTAAACCAAGTATGACAATAGCTCACTGCAGATTAGCAGGTAAGTACACACTTTGGAGATATATATGAATGCCAGAGAAGGACTGAAAGTTTTGATGATTAAATTTACTGTATCTATGGCCAACTGTACCAATGGTCTCAATGGGGTTATCTATGATGTTTTATTGCCATCTAGTGGGTATCTTTTAGTTTGCAAGTAAAAGACAAATGAACAGTAAAGCTGATTGTTTTTAGGTTGAGCCTATAGTGGCAGCGCACATGCGCTGCTCGCTCTGCGAGGCATGCAGTAATGGAGTATGCAGTGGAAGCTCCACCCACTCTCCGCCCATGTTTTTAATTGGCTCGTGTCATTGTCTTTCGTAAATGCTGCCTTCTGATTGATTAAGAGGCTTGTTAGTCCCTCCTTATTATGGCCATGTCGTCATTTGTATCCTTCCATGGCTACTGGCCCCTTTACTTCGAGTGTTGCACGGTATGTGTTATTTAGATTGTGAGCACTATTTTCTTTAATAAGGTTCTCTTACTGCCTGTGCCTTCTGCCCCCTTTCCCGCAGTCTGTGCCTTCTAGCCCCCCCGCCCACACTCCCGTTGTTTGTGCATTCTCGTCGCCCTGCCCCCGCCGGCCCGCACTCCCGTTTGCAATGCAATAGGTCTTGCGTAAATGCAATTCCTATTGCATTGCAAATGCTTGTTTTAATTTTGTTTTTAGTTGTTTCTTTTTGGGTCGAGCCTAGACAGTGCTTGCGCTGTCAGGATGATCTGTTGTATGTACTTTATGGACTTGGACTCCACCCATCGCTTTTCAATTGTTTAATTGCTAGTCTTTTAAAATTCCTTGTTTGCCAGTGGTTAATTCCTCTTCCTGGTCCCTCCTTTTTGGAACTCGTTCACTCCCCTGGAGCATCGCCCCATGACTTGTCTGCTTCCATTTTTTTCTATTTTACTTTCGGCTCAGGAAGTTTTTTTTATTCTGAACAGCTGCTCTTCACATATGCAAACCTCTCCTCGGGCTGTAGCTGCCTCCTCCTCCCTCCTGCTTGTCTTTTCTCCTCTGCAGCCCCTGCTGCCCTGCAGTCAGCTGCTAATCACCCTTCACATATGCAAATGCTCACTCCAAGGGAAATCATGAATTTGGCTCAGTTAAGCCATGAAGCGATTTGAAGCCGATCAGTTGGTGGCGTGGAACTGCCAATGTCTGCACACGTGCTCATTCCCAGTCTGGGCACTGCAGCGCTCTTTGTAGCTGCCCCTTTAAGATGCAGTGGCTGCTGGCTTGCTGCACGTGGGGGAGGGGAGCTGAGTGCTCCCCAGTGGCTCTGAGGATAACAAGGTTCATAGTTAACTCCCAGCCCGGGCCATGACACACCAGGATGGGAAGAGCGACGGGCCGCAGCCACGGCCTTTGCCCGTGCAGCACGCTTCGCATTTAGGAAGTTTTCCTGGTTTTGGGAAACATTTATTTTCTGACTAGAAATTGCACATTGTGGGCCGCATAGCTGGAGCCCCGCTCACAGGCCCGGGCTCAGCACTGGCGGGGAACGGTGGCAGGACAAAGGCAGGGGCGTGCTTTTGTTCCCCCACAAAAAGTCAAAAGTTGGAAGCTGGCGGCCATTGCTTTTTGACTTCTCTGTATTTGCCAAATACAGTTTGTCATTTACCACTTTTATGCCTGTTTTGTCCCTTGAGGTTTAAAATCGAACCTTTTGGGTTTGGCCATTTTGTTACCAGCGTATAAGGTTATGGTTTCTGCTGCCTGCTTTTTATATTGATTTGTTTTAACATTATATCCGACCCAAAGTTCTTGGATTTTAAAAACCCAGATACATTATTTTAGTACAGCCAGTACTTTAGGTGAGATGAAAAAGGTGGAAAGTGTCTCTGAAAGGTGCATGGCCAGATAAATGCAACTATGAATCTTTTTCGAAAGGGAGGAGTATATGATTTAGGTTCCTGTTTTAAACATGTGAACTAGAATCCTCTGCTTCACACTGCATGCCACTCTGGCTAGTGTTTGGGTTCCTCTCTTTGACTTTTCTGTTATTGCACCTTGACATATCACAAATGACAAACTTGCACCTCACACAGACCTCATGGCCTTGCTTATGCTTGTTAACTCTCAGATTAATGAGTAACTACAGTAATAATGTTGTATATAATTAGAATTTGAAAATATGAGCCTGAATTAAACCTTTCTAAGGACTGTATAAGGGTAAATTGTATTTGGAATGTCTTAATTCTCCTATTCTCCCCTTCACACCACTTTCCTCTGCAATCTCACTTCCTGTTAGACACTCTCCCTTTGCCTCCACACAACTAGCTGAAATCTTCCATCTGCATAGTTCACAGGTCATCTCTTTCCTCTTCATCATTGTTCTTTTTACTGTCTTTCTGCATGTACTTCCTTGTATCACCTCCCCTTACTAATTCCTTGCACACGCACCCTCTCTCTCCCTTTCTCTCTCTCCCTCTCTTCCTCTCTGTTGGCTTCTCCTTGTTTGTCTTTCTGTCTCCCCTGTGCCCTCCAACCCTGGGGAAGAGAGCGGGCTCATTTCTGCTGGGTTATTCAAGAGGATTTTGTGCAATTGCCTCCTCAGGAAGCGGGCTGCGATAAACACTCCTGTCCCAACAATAGTTATATGCAGTGACACCTAGCTTTGCTTAATAAGATGCAAGCTGTGATAAATAGCGTGTTGGTGAACTGCAGTGTCTGTGCCACCCGGCAGTGCGCGTGACTCCCAAATGGGTGGTTGTCGCCGCAGCGTCGCAAAGAAGAATTAAACATATTGCTGTTTGTTGCAATTCCTATTCATTCGAGCCAACAACATTCATACTCAGGGGCCCTTGCGCATTGCCTTTCTGTGCAGCGCAGTTCTAAATTACTATTGTTGTGTGCATTAATTGCTACAGAAGTTAACGTAATGTACAGAAATAAATACATTTGAATCCTGGGGCTCATAAAACCCATGTTTGGAAAACACAGTGTAGTGCAGTAAATACTATAGCTGATATTAACACACAGTAGAGGACACGCAGCGTCTCTGGAAGAGGCACGAGGTAAACTTGCATCTGCACGCCTGCATTATGTAAACATGCGGGCTTGACTTGACCAGAGTTACCTTTTATTGAAAGTGATCTTTAGGCATTTTCAGCACCCCCCACAGCCACCCCCAGCCACATAATGGCAGAGGGGTCTCCCTCGTAACCCAGGCTTAGTCAGGCAGCACAGTATAAGCAGCAGTATCTTAGCACAGACTAGAAGGGAAGGTTATCACATCACTTCACCGAACTCATTTTCAGCAGAGCGTTTTTTTAGTTTACATTCATCCATCCATCCCCACCACTACTAACTCAACCATTAAGTTCCCTATTTCCGCTCTATTGTACTCCTCAAGGTCTTCCCCCTTACCCGATGCAGCTTCCCAGACTCTCCGCTCTCTATGCTACTTATTCTTCACCCTTGCCCCCATCTGGTGCTCCTTCCCCGACACATCCCTCATTTTGCTCTAAAACAAAACACTATAACGCAAGCAGCGGTGGCCGAGTCAATGCACTTTTTTGTTGTTTTTTTTGTTTAACATTCATGCTGTCCACCAGCACACTCCACACCATGCCACATAATTCCAATCAGCATAAGTTGACTCAACGCCACACAGTTCCATGCCACAAACTTCAACTCCACAAATTTCCATTACACACCACATAATTTAACACCAAACCACATAATTCAACTCTACAATTAAATAACACACCACATACATCCACTCCACACCACAAAACTTAACATCATGCCACAAAATTCAACAGCACACCACATAATTAAAATCCACTACATACCATTCCACAACACAAAATACCATTCCACAGAATTACATTCTATAACAAACAATCCCACTCCACATAATTCCAGTACACCCAATACTACATAATTGCTATCCACATAATTCCACTACACACCATACTACATATTCCACTACACAAATCCACTCCACACCACACAATTACGCGCAACACAATTCCACACCTAACAATTCCAGTCTAACCAACATAATTCCACTCCACACCACATACATCCACTCCATAACACATGGGCAAAAGACATTGGGGCATATTATCAACAGCCAGCGATAATTATCGCTAAGCGCGCTTAGCGTGATTTTAATTATCGCCGGCTATCGCTGGATTACATCGCAGAGATAGCGCGTTATTATCAACGCTTATCTCCAATGCGATAAAAAAAACAGTGATAGCGGCGAAATGCGTGAATATCGCTGGAAATCCAGCGATAAAACAACAGCGATAGGGAAATCCTTGATAATAGGGCAGGGTGGACTTATCCTGACAATCCACCTCCCATAGGATAATATAGCTAAGTCAGTTTTAAATCAGGCGTTCAGATACCAGCGATAATCGCGGTTAGCGCTACTTTTATTATGCGCTACGCGGGTTCGCAACCGGATTGATAATAGGGGAAGTTGTGTTAGCGACAGTTTTCATGTTATTTTAGTAAGGAACGCCTACTTTGCATATCATTAGCGATAAATATCGCTGACATGCAAAGCGGCAGGATAACCGGCAGCTATCTCAAGGAAACAAGCGCTAACGCATGTTAGCGAGTCCTTGGTAATAGTGCGATAGAAATATCGCCGCTTTTCCGGCGATATGTGCCGGAAAAGCGGCGATACTTTCCTTGATAATATGTCCCATTGTCATTTACAATGCCCATAGCTCTAACTCTCGTTTTTCCATAGTGAAAACATGCATATGTGCAATAAAATACATCGCAATGTGATGTAAAAGTGTTTATCATTCCTGAAAGTACACCTTTCCTTTAAGAATGTGTGCGTTAAAACACAAAAAAATCTGAAAGTGTCAACCCGGCCCAAGGGCGTTAAAGCGCTTTACATAGCTACCAGTTACTTTACTCAATGTTGTGAGACTTAATATCAGTGAAAATATGCTTTAATTGTTGGCTACAATAGAATGCAATGTGATGTCAAAGTTTCACCACAACTTGTAATTCGAAATAAAAGCAGGCAACCTGCAATTACTGGTTATTTTACTACAACATTTATGGTGCGCCCAGGGCTGGACTGAGGACGCAAAACAGCCCTGGAAAATACGACAGACCAGCCGTAGGTGGGGGGGATGCTGTCAGGAAACACTGCTGCTGCTCTTTTGTTACAGGGGGCCGATATTGCAGCACTGCTGCAAAACCGGCCTCAGTACCAAAAAAAGCCCCCACCAGTCCAAAAAGAGCCCCCACCCTTCCAGCCCACTGGGAAAACTCCAGGTGGATGCTATGGCCATTCCAGCCCTAGGAGTGCCTCAGTGTTGCCTTGGGATATTTTTTTTATTCATGGCACACTCTCAGCAGCGGGCTCTCTACACACTGAGCTACCTTGCTCACTGGTGGTGCAAGATATATGTATGTTTATCTATTTCTAAAGCACACCTTTCCTTTAAGATTGTGGGTGTTATGCTCTTGTTTTATTAAACAATTTGGGCGCTCTTTACATATCGCTATGGCCTGCTTACAGCGGCAGGTGCAAAAACTTTCAGCTATCTCACTCAGTGGTGGTGCATGCCGTGAGTTTTCATAACTTACAAACCTCGAAATTAATATTTATCGGTGCAACATTTATGGTGCACATCAGTGTTCCGCTTGGGGTATTTCTTTCATTTATGGCACTCTCTCAGCAGCAGGCGCGCTACACACTGAGCTATCTCGCTTACTGGTGGTGCAATGTATATGTAGGTATATCTTTCTTTAAGCACACCTAGATCATGAGTGTTATGCTCTCTTTTTATTAAAGAGTTTAGGCGCTGTTTGCACTCCCACTGCCCCCTCTCATCCCTCCCTCACACTGTCTGTACGGCCTGCTCACACATGCTGCCTTCCTGTACCTCCTCATGCTGTGCACTGTCCACCTCTCGCGTCCCCCTCCTCTCTCTGGGTGCCCTTCCCTCTCGCCTCAGTGTTGCTGTTACATACTTGGTAACTGGAAGATGTGCACAGCCCGTCTCTTTCCTTGCTCTCTCTGTCGGCTCACACACCTCTCTCGGTCTGGTGCCCATCCTCGGTTCCTCGCCATCAGCTGGTGGGTGGTCATTGCCTCTCAGAAAATCTGCTTTACTTTTAGGTTAATAGGTTTCTTTGGGAAGAGCAACCAGTCCCTCTCTCTCTCTCTCGTACTCTCTCTCACCCCTCTTTCTCGCTCTCTTACACACTCTTCCCACCTCTCTCATGTGGTTGACTTCAGGTCTTCGAGCACAGTTTTTTCCCGTGCCTTTTCAAGGTTTCTATTCCTCAATCTCATGTTGTCCTCCTCTTCTTTGGGTGTCTTCTGCATACACGGGCGCTCCCTCTTTATGCATCTGAAACCTGCTCTTCCATTCTTTCTCTCTTTCTCACACACTCTTTCTGTTCTCTGTCTGAAGTTTTTTCAAGACTTCTGGCACAAACTACCTATCTCTCTATCTTCCTATTTATTCTGTGCAGCTCTCACCTCTATGTATCCACCATGCCACATCACTCCTCTACACAAATCCACTCTGCACCACACAATTACACAACTAACAGTTCCAATCCAACCCACATAATTTCACTTCATACCACATAATCCATTCCACTCCAAACCAAAACACATGGGTAAAAGACAGTCATTTCCAAAGCTCTAACTCTCACAAATGTGAGACCTATTGGCATTGCCAATGCTTGTTTTTTTATTACATGGCGCGGACTCAACCTAAAGGTATTGGAGCACTTTACATGATAAGTGCCAGTTACATTACACAAGGACGTATTCATTTTTTGTAGGCATGCGGAGATAAAGTGATTTGCCCAGAATCACAAGATGTTGAGCCAACGCCGAGAACTTAACCTGGTTCCCCAGCTTCAAATTAAGTTGGCAGCTCTAGCCACTATGCCACACCCTCTTTCTCTTGTTGGCTAAAGAAATGCGATTTTCATTCATCAGCCAGAAATTATAAACTATTGGGATTTCTGATTCAGTTTAATAATTGTCACAACAACACGGGCCAGGCAATTTAACAGCATCCATTTAAATGTTGTAATAGAAACAGATGAAAGAAAATGGTAAAATACAACACCTTCTCTCCTTGCAATCTGCAAAAGTAAAGGCTTTCATTATTATGACATTCGGGTCATGATACTGAATTGTCAAAGGATCTTATCATATACATGCAACAAGCATTGGCAAAACTCTAAAGTGGTACGGTATGGCAGTACTTGCAGGGTACTGTTTGCTGGCCAGCTCGTCTCACAGAAACTCCTCGCAGAGCGAAGCTATCAGGGCAGGACCAGCCAGCCACCAGACGCCACCAGCCGCCACCAGACGCCACCAGAAGCCACCAGACTCCACCAGACGCCACCAGATGCCTGCCGGCTGTGAATGAGGGATCGACCCTGCTGCAGTCTCAGGACTCTCAGATATGAAGATCAGCTGAGTGCTCGGTTGCTTCAGTGTCACTACCACCTTTGGTTTGAGGTGAGAGTAGGGTGTGGAAAAGTGAAGACAGATGGCACATGGAGAGCCAACTGAGCTGTGGGCTACATCTGTCGGGTGACTGGCATCATCTAAGCAGCTGAATGAGCCTCATGTACTACAGCTCCTGTTCCACATTGTAACCTTCTGTATCCCTGTTCTGCTGGTCTCTCATTATCCCTCACATTCTGCCTATCTAAGTGTTCACATTTTCTGTTTCTAGTTAAGCCGAGTCTACATGCCGTCTGTATCTTATTGTGTCAGCATTCCATATAATTACTTCCTCAGAATATTTTGCTTTCCCTGACACTTTTAAATTTGCAGCACACTTAGAAAGAGGAAAAAATGATGAGAAATAAATTTATTTCTCCTCGTTACGCCTCGCCTGGGAGGCTTAAGATTTCGGTGCATTCCCAGGTTTACAAGTCCTTGTCAATCTGGTAATGCATCAAAAACCATGGGAGTTGTGAGGGAACACCCACTGCAAAGCCCATGGAACGCCTACCCAAGGCAGAGTAAGGCAACACAGCAATTTGTGCAGCGTTGCCTTACTACAGATTTATGAAGCCATTCAAAGCCACACAATATGGCTTTGTGTGACTTCATAAAGCTGGCTTAGAGGCTTGCGTCACGCATGGACCACTTTACGTGGTGCAAATGTGTCGCAAGCCTCCCATAAATATGCTCCATTATCTGTTATTCCTCTCCTCATCTCCTTGTTTACAGCTCCTGTGAGGGTGGTGGCAGGGAGGGGCGGGTGCTTGATGATAATCACTATATCACAGACTCATCTGGGTCCATAGGTGACATGCTTGTGGCCTAGGGAGTCTGTTAAGCACAGACGCTGCCCCAAAGTAGGGAAGAAAACAGTGGCAGATGTGTTGACAAGGCTCTAACTTGCCACTTTGGTCTTCCCCTATTTTGGATAGTCATAGTTCAACACAGATAGGCACATCAGGGGTAGCTACAGCTTCGGTGAGAGGTTCACAGTATTAGTTGAGACGTATATTATGCCTGTGGCCCACACATGAGCTGGCTGTTGAGCCCTGATATGGACTCCTCACATGAGTCCGAGCAATGGAGATTGTTTACCTTGCATAAGCACTTGCGTTGTGGTGCAACTCTTTAAGGCCCTTTCTAGACCATTATGAATGAAAGTGAGCTGTTTCTTAATTTACTGTCATTTAACGGACGAGACTGCTTTTTTTCCTTATGATAAAGTGTTGCTTAAAGTGTGACTATTAAGACATTGAAACGTTTCGCGTACCCACTGCATCGTGTACTCCAACCATGGGCACAGTGTACCTGCCCACATAGCAGAGGGCACAGCAAATTCAACTATAATCTGAGGCACATTGCACCACCACTCACAGAACTGTGCAGCCAAACCTGCAGCGAAGTGCGCCACCATCTTCTGCATAGTATACATCCCAAAGGTATGGTGTGCCATCACACACAGCACAATGCATTACTGGCTAAGAGGCCATGCCCCCTCAACTTTTTCCAGAGAAGAAGAGTCTGTCCAGCCTGACAAATGCTCTTCTTGCTCAGGTCAGGCAGCCAGGAGCAAAACATGCACTAAATGTGCAGGCTCCTGGCTGCCTGAGCTGAACTTTGCCAGGCTGAGGATTTCACAGCCCTATGGGCATGACATCCTCAGCCTGGGAAAAGTGCCTCAAGGCCCTCCCCTTTGTGACGAGAGGGAGCATCACTGATTGCCTCGGACCTGGGCACTTCAGCTTTAAATCCTGAAGTGCCCAGGACTGAATGTCAATCAGTGACACCTCGTCACAGAGTGGAGTGGGGTCAGCAGTCTCACTGACCCCATCCCACTCTGTGACAAGTGAGGGACTGCTGTCTTCCATCATTGGCTGACCTGAGGTCAACCAATGAGGAAAGGCAGCAGTCCCAGCCCTCCTGGGACCTCCGGGGCTTTCCGCTCCAGGAACTGCAGGACAGGTAACTTTTATGTTTTTAAAGCATTGCCAGGGCTGCCATATCGAGATCTCCACTTGACCCCTTACCTCCTAGGATGTGGAAAGAGCTAGAAGAGGAACTCACCCTCCCCACATTGTAAATATGCAACCAAGCTTTGGAATCAGGTATTGTGCCAGATCTGTGGAAGAGGGCGATAGTTACTCCCCTTTTAAAGAAATCCTCAACTGACCCTTTGGTCCTGAGCAATTATAGGCCCATATCACTCCTTACATTCCCTATGAAAATATTAGAGCCATATGTAAGTAGGAGGCTATCCCACTACCTCAAAAGCAACTCCCCCTGGAGGATAAACAATTTGGGTTCCGACCTGGACATTGCACGGAATCAGCCCTTCTCGTTGCCATGGATGTGTTACGGATGAGGGTGAATAATGGCCAGTTGACAGTCCTGATCATGCTCAACTTTTTGGCCTTGACACGGTCAACCACAAAATCCTCCTGGCCAGGCTAGTCTCAATTGAAGTGGGGGCACAGTACTGAGGTGGATGGAATCCTACCTGTCGAATCGGTGTCAGGCTGTCGCCCTTCCCCCATACCATTCCGAATTCAAAAGCTTGCGACAGGGAGTTCTACAGGGCTCGGCATTCAGCCCCGTTCTGTTTAATATCTATATGAGACCACTTATCTCCCTCATATCGGAACACAAAATCAGGCTGGTCAATTATGCGGATGACACCGAGTTGATCCTATCTCTTACTAAGAACCAGGAGGAGGCAGTGGTGGCTTTTCAGAAAGGCATGCTAGATATTGTTAACTGGTAAATGCCAATTCACTAAAACTAAATGGGGACAAAACTGAATTTTTATGTTGCTCAGAAAACAGAATCCCCATGACACTTCCCCATAACTTCTAACCCTTTTCATCTCGATAATAGACGCAGCCATCGAACACAGTTCGTAATCTTGGGGTTGTGTTTGATGACAAACTATACCTATAGAGCCATATCCTGAAAGTAGTAGGCACTTGTTTCACACTTCTTCATAGTCTAAGGAAGGTGCTACCACTACTGCCCATCCAAGCTAAATCCCTTGTTGTGCTTAGTGTGATACTTAGCAGATTAGATTACTGCAAAGCCGTGCTACTTGGAGCCCCTGAATATTTGGTTAAGAGATTATATAGAGTATAAGTGACAGTGGCAAAACTGGCATTGAATAGATCCCGCAGACCATCTGCATCCAATGCCCGAAAGGAGTCGCAGTGGCTTCCTCTGAAACAGAGGATCCTTTTCAAAAACATGTTCATTGTGTTCACGGCACTACAGGGAAAAGGCCCAGTGCCTTTACAATGCAGACTGAAAGGATATACTCCTGGGAGACTGCTTCATTCCAGTTCTGCAAAGTTGGTTTGCATAAATAAATTCCGGAAGTCAAGACACGGAGGCTGGGCCTTCACAGTGAAAGCGGCCAAGCTGTGGAATGAGCTACCACCCTCACCTAGGTCTTTAACGCATCTGTTTCATTTTAGGAAAGCTTTAAAGACCTGGCTATTCCCTAAATAACCTGGCCCACTTAGTAGTATGTGCATGTTTTGTTGACTGTTCAGTACCTATATGTAAGGTTTAGCACCAGAATACTAGCTTGTTGACAGTTGCACTCTACAAATGCAATAAATAAATAAATAATTCTGCACCCTCAAAATTACCCTCAGTTTGTGTCCACATTTCACTTTTGCAGAACCGAAAGCATATCATGGACTTTGCGCGAGAATCATATGTTTTTGTTGACAAAACCTGCCTAAGTTTTGCTCAGGGCAGTCATCACTAACTTTAACCATCAACACACCATAATGACAGCAATAATCAGCATCATTTCTAACATGTTCATACCTGTTTGACATCCTAGCATGGAGGTGGAGTTTTGCCTTCTCTCGTAGTATCATAAATCTCCTGTTTGGACACAAGCATGCAGGTGCTGAACCATAGACGAGATTTTGCATCACTGTCAGGGCCTTAAAAAAAATCTTTTTCACAACTGACAGCCAGTCCATGACATGCAAACTAGGTGATACATGCTCTCTCCTCCCAGATCTCTCACTGACTACTGCCCTCGCTGTGGGAATTTGAAGCACCTGTAATTTCCTCAAGTTGGACTTTGAGGTCATGGAATATTGTCTCCCTATCAGGGAAAAAGTATTATTGTGCACCTGGGGAGAGGACAGGAGTTGAAAAGACAAAGCACCTGAATGTGCAGCGCACCTTGCTAAACTCTGGGGCTTGTGGAGGAAGGGGAGGGCCGGGCCGATCGTGTTGCTTGCCCACTGGTCTGGCAAGAGTAGGTCTAAGTGAAACACAGATCCATTTGTTGCCTCACAGGTCAGTTGGCTCCTTAGAAGAACAAATATGAAAAAAGTTCAGTACATCTGAGAAAAAGAACTCATTAATTGGCAAAAGGCGGGCTTGGATCAATAAAGTAATGACTAAAGTGCACTTATAGGGTCACTGAGCAGAGAGCATCTTGTGTAGAGAGTGCTGGGATTGGCTAACGTATATGCCAATCCAAGCTCAGCATACACACTATGGCCACAGTCAAGTGTGGCGATTGAAGGGTGTAGTAAGCAACATGATTGGCTGTCAAGTAACAGCATTAAAATTATAGACAAATGTCATCTAGTATAGGTTCACTTATGGAAAATGGACAAGCTTGCTGTTTAACATCATGTGGCTCGGACCGGATCATGGTAGAAAGTGGATCAGTGATGAAATTATCGACAAGTTCTGTCTGTTTTCATAACAGACAATGGACTTTAGGCTCAATTTATATGCAGTCCATGTACTTAGTGGACAGGTGGGCACCCTACCTCAGGAAGGCATTCAAGAGAGCTACTATGGCTGCCAGAATTTAATTCTACAGCCAGATCTGATATTTTTTTAACACAATGCAATCTATGGAAGTTTTTCACGTCCTCTTTGCTAATTTGAGTGTTTTTACAAATGTTTTCTGGCCATAAAATGTCAACAAAGTGTTCGCTAAAGTCTACCTCCCTATCTGATGCTGAAATGTGGTGGATCTGGGTACAAGAACATTTCACAGGGAAGTGGCCGATACTGGTTGTATCACATTAGGCAAACAACCCCTTTAACGATGTGATAGCACTGTAGGTTTACCTTACCAGTGTCAGATACTCACTTGGATTGTATCATGAGAAACCTAAAGAACATGTTTGTGTATCTAAATGAAGATTTCCAAGGTTATAAAACTAACTGTAGTGTTTCTCACAGACCTTCATGGTATCAGCAGCTTCTTTATATTAAAGTCAGGGCCAGAAGCCCTCACCCTTTCCCTAATGCAACAAGCTGCAGCTCATGTAATAACAACGTTCACATCAAGGTTAATAACAGATTTTTCAACATGTGGACAGAATGCATCAAGAGTTTGTTCACATCCATCCATTTATCCATCCATGTACCCACCAAGATCTATCCATACACTTAGATCCATCCATCCACCAACCAAGATCATCCATCTACCCAGATCTATCTATCCATCCATCCACCCATCCATCCATCCTTCCGTCGATCCAAGCACACACCCATCCATCCTTCAGTACATCCATCCATACACCTACCAAGATCCATCCATCCACCACCAAGATCCATCCATTTACTTAGATCCATCCATTCATCCAAGCACCCATCTGTCCAACCATCCATCAATTCATTTAAGCACCCATTGTCCATACTTTCATCTATCTATCTATCTATCTATCTATCTATCCATGTGCCCAGCAAGATCCATCCATCCACCCATCAAGATCCATCCATCTGCACAGATCTATCCATCGACCCAAGTACCCATCCATCCATTAGTATATCCATCAATCCATCCATCCACCACCCACCAAGTTCCATTCATTTACACAGATCCATCCGCCCAAGCACCCGTCAGTCCATGCATCCATAAATCCATCCAAACACCCATCATCCATTCATTCATCCATCCACGCGCCAGCAAGATCCACCCATCCGCTCACCAAGTTCCATCCATCCAGCATGATCTATCCATCATCCAAGCACCCATCCATCCATCCTTCCATCCATCCACCTTTGCACCCACCAAGCTCCAACCACCCATCCATCCATCCACCCTTCCGTCCATCCATCTATCTATCATCCACTCACCAAGATCTATCTATTTTTCCAGGTCTATTCATCCATACACCCAGGCACCCGTCCATCGATCCATCCATTTGTTTTTCTGTCAATCCACCCATGCATCCGCCCATGCTCCCATGTCAATTGTTTCATCTATCTACCAATCAGCTCACTAAGATCTATTCATCCTTCTCAGTCATCCTCCCATTTACACCCTCTCCATTCATGCCCACACTCTCCATCCACCCAAGTATCCATGCACCTACTCATCCATCCCTGCGTTTATCCATCCGTTCATCAATCCTTACATCTATCCACCTCAACAAATAAAATAAGAAGCATCAACTTACTCAAATAAATGAAAACTTGCTATGTAAGTGAAAATCTTTGGGCCAGATTTAGACCTTGATAGATGGAGTAATGCAGAGAGGGTGACAGGGGACTTTACGTCCGCCACCCTCCCTTTACTCCCCCCTCCAACTTTAGAGTTCACCATCAGCCCAGTGATTAACTCTGTGTTTGTGTGAACCACCGTCACAGTGGTTTATAAAAAGCTATTAAAAGTTTGGTGAGCATCCGTCATTGGTGATTGGAGCATACACCAAATGTTTAGAAGTTTTATATTTCTTTTTAAAACAGATGCCCAAAGCGAGACTTTGTTTTTGGAAAAGAAAGAAATCTTCTTCTATTGTGTGCAGGACATTTTTTATTTCTACTGTCCCTCACTGCCAGGATATTCCTGATGGTGGCAAACAGTAAGAAAAAGCCATCTGACTGCCCACTCGAAATAGGGTGGACAGTCAGATGGCTTACGTCCAACAGCCCATACTTCTTCCAGCCATTGGAGGAAGGTTTAATCTGACAGAGTCAACTTTCACCTGTCGGCATAAACTTGGTGGTCCGCCCGACTCAAAATAGGGTGGGCAGACTAAGAGTACGCGTGACAGGGTACTCCATCAACACATTACCCTGTCCACCAAACTCTTAAATAAGGCCCTTAGTGCCAAATTATATGAGAGGAAAACAGTAAAAAAAGAAAATAAATTGGAAAACCTTAATAATAAAAGCAGGAAAAGCAAAAGGTTAGAGCTTTCCAAATGTCCTACAACATTACTGTGTTCTGTTAAAAATATTTCTCTGTTCCATTCAGCACTCAATAAACATTGATGCTTTATTGAAAGCCAGTTTTGATATTCTTTCTGAAACCAGTTAACATTACATCACAGACCTGCCAGGGGTATAATGTACCAGAAAGCTGCAAAACTTAACTGTGCTGAAATTACGGGCAAATGCTGTCCTTTGTCAGATGGTAAGAAATCGGTTATTGGTTAAGGGGGGGGTGGAAGCCTCACTCAGGCAACAACCACAGTCCTTGTCAGAATAAACCACAAAGGTCACCAAACTAACTTGTGCTTAATCCTCTGGTAGCTTGGCATAAAAGCAGTTAGGACTAACTTAAAAGCAATGTGTAAAATATTTTCGCAGCACATAAACAGTAATACATTGAAACACTACACAAGAAAAATCCCAAACCAATTTAGAAAAATAGAGTAGATTTTAATAAATAGAATGATACCAGAACAACAAGAATCCAATCAGTAGGACCCAGGACATTATTTTTGTATGTTTTTTTGTGAAAATAGCACCTAAAAGCACAAATCGCCACTTGCAGTCATTTGGCTGCGCTAGACGATGGGAAAGTAGCAAGTAAGCCAGCCCCAATGGAGTGTGGTTCGGCTACATGGACCAGGTCAGCTCCCTTGAAAAGTTTCCTTCTCAAGTCCAGCACGAAGAGTTCGGCTGCCGCTGGAGGGGTCCCCAAGAGGGAGGCTGGGCGTTGTGGACAGTTCTCTCGGCGGCACGAAGAGCAGGACTGGTGTCACGGGCGGTCGTCACTGTAGTGTGAAGAGCCGGTCAGGCTTCGCATTGTAGCTCCCATGTTGCTGGTTATACTGTTGCTGCAAAGAGCAGGTCTCATCCGAAGTTCGCTTTGGAGGCTGTTGCAGGCGGCAGAATCTTGGCACGACCGGACCCATTCACAAAAAAGCCCAAACATGATGATTTTCACCTTTTCTTTAGGAGCAGTACACTCTGATGTCAGCCAAGTGTCCAAGACCAGGAGGATACCTCTTGGGGATCAGGGACTTGCTCCAGCAGAGGCCAGAAGGGCTCAGGCAAGTCCATTTGCAGCAAGTCAGCTGGGTAGTTGCAGGGAGGCCTCTGAAGCTTGTTATGTCCCTGTAGCTCACATAGGAGGTCAGACAACTGACACTTGGAGTCACTCTGGTTAGCCTGGGATGAAAGCAAGCAGGTCCAATCTCCCTTCTCAGGCAGTCCTTCGAGCAGCAGGGCAGACCTATTGCAGCAGGGTAGTCCTTCATCTACAATTTGCAAAGGTCCAGGAGTATTCTTAAGAGTGGGTCTGAAGGTCCACCATTTATTCTTGGTGCCAGCCTTTGTGTGGGGGGACTCCTTGTCCTAGCCGCACATTCGGTTCTGAAAAGTTCTTCCCCTTCCACTGTCAAGGCTCCAAACTACCTGGGGGTGACAAAAGGCAGGGCAAACCTGGTGTCAGGTTCCCTTGTGTGGGCAGGAGACATAGCCCTTTTAAGTGTAAGTAAGGATGAGCACAGGTCCTTCCCAGCCATTCAGTCAGGATGGCCCGTCCTGTCCACACTTAGGCCCCCATGTATCGCTGTCTGGAAGCAATACACAAACCCCAACAGCAGAGCCATTCACAATCAGATGACCCAGGAGACTGGCAGAATGCACAAATGGTTGGAACAACAAAATGGCAACTTTCTAAAAAATTGCATTTTCAGAATTCTAACTTAAAATCTGACGTTATCATTCAGGAGGATTTTAAATTACAGTTCCTTTGAGTGTAAACAGCATATCACTATCTGCTTCCATTACAAAGGTAGTACTTATTAAATGCAATAAGGTAATCAAGTGTTAGTCAATGGAAGAGAGAAACCTTACAACAGTGAAAAACCACTGTAGGAGTTTTTCTCTGCCAGGACATGTAAAACTTAAGTACACATGTTCTACTTTTAAAATACAATGCATCGTACCCTATGTGCCAGTAGGGCCTACCTTGGGGGTTATGTTATGTTATGTTAACAAGTTCATGTATAGCACACGTACACCGGATTAGTTTCATGGCGCTGCTCTAAGAGGTGCCGGATTCCTGAAGACTTACTCGTAAGCTTGTCTAAACAGCCAAGTCTTGAGGAGCTTCCTAAAGCTGACTTATATATATTAAAAAGTAAGGGTTTCGCCTGGCACCCAGCTCAAACTTAGATCCCAAATCCTACATTAAACAGTTTTACAACTTTGACTTTGATCACCAAACCTACAAATATACTATCAAAACTAGAAAGGATCACAATGACAGTCAAATCTCCTTACATTATACAAACAAATGGCATAACTAGTACTTTAACAACCCAAACTTGGTTCTCAGAGGCCTGTTTTCTAGTACCTCCATGCGTGCACTCATGCTAAATAATGAGCACCCAAACATCCAATTTAGCATTTATGTGTGGAGCTACAGGATGAGGGGAACATGGTAATTATCTCTTTGTGATCTTTATTGTCCTATTTAAATCCCTGTACATGTTTTCAGCTTATTATTCATTTTTCAAACACAGACAGTGGGTGATGGTGCATGCGATTTGGAGTGCTGTCTTGAATTCAGTAATTTTCTATATACTTGTTCGGATCATTTTTCTTCTCCGCTAAGGCGTAGTTACAACTACTGAGCATATTGGCTCTTAGCTGAAGATTGATTTGGTAGTCAGCATCCATATATATTGGTTGTGCATCAGCTTCAAAGTTGTAAGAAACATCAAAACACTATTGTTATCTGATTAGTAGCTGCACTCCAGCTGCTCCAATAGGATGCAATGGCCCAGATTTACTACACTTTAGCAAAGGTGCTCATGTGATGGAAAGCAATCAACTTTTTTTGCAGAAAAGAATTGTTTGTGCCAAAAGTTGTTAAGATTGCACTTGACAGTGGTGCAAACTGGGGTTTGCACAGGTGATGCAACTGAACACTGTACTTGTAATTCAGGCCACAGTCTATGTTTCAGCTGAAAGAACAAGAGCACCAAACCAGCACTTGAAGTTGGTATAATATCCTTTAACTGCCGATGCAGCCTTCCACTAACAAAAAATACACCTTTTGCTACTCTGGTGGATTGGACTGGAATAGTAATCCGTTGAATTTGGAAATACTAATGAAATATCCTTGTTGCCTTCACATATTTCGAATAATCTACAGTTACGTATACAGCTATGGCTCTTCCAGTGAGAATTCTGCATATTTGTGTACATCTCCACCACAGAAGGCTGTTCTCACTCACCAGGAGAAAGGACCAGGGGGCTGCAGCATCCCATCGGTAGGAGAGCACAAACTCCATCTTGGGCTCCAAGTCAGGAAACGCCGCATATGTGTGTGTAAAAACATTACTTGGTCATTATTGAGAAACATGAACATTCAGGATATCACCACTCATGGTTGGCTACAGGAACCGCTGGGCAGGGCCGCTGTCGCTGATTCTCCAGGAGATGGTTTATTAGAAATGGTGGTGGGACCACAGGGACGGGATTGTGATTCGGTGATGACATCCTTTGTGCCTACAAGTGAATCATACTCCTGAATACTTAAAGCTGTGATTATATTACAGTCCCCTGACGGGCATCCTTGGTCGCCACTGCTTCTAATGTAATTCAGGAAGGGTTTTAGCTAATTCAGCCTTAGAAAACCCTGCTCCACTGTTCTCCAGAAGGGAATTGTTGATGGGTTTCCAAATTCATCATAAGGTCAAGAGCTCTGCAGAGGCAGCACACGCCTCACAACTGTAATTTAATCTCTAAAATATTCTACAGAGAGCAACAACGATCTGGGAGACAAAGAGCCGAGGTGGACGTCTCGAGGAGTCCTTGTTACTTACAGTTACCGCAAAGAAACCGATACTCTGATTGGTTCTACCTTGAACACAATTTTACCCCAAATGCACTATATCCTTAGCAAAAGGCTAACTTAAAGTCAGAATATTCAATTTTCCTTATGTATCCTTAAATTTGAAAATATCTTAAAATGATTAACTTCTTGCTTCAATGAATTCAAGAACTCTTTCTCTGAGTTCCTCTTGGGACTTTTTTTACTTAAATAGTATAATAGTCCACGAGTAGGCATATCAGATGCATTCAAGAAGGTCCGGCAGCTGGGGGTGCAGAAAGTTAAGGGCAGCGCTACAACAGTATATGTTGCGGTTAGAGCACGTGTCGTGTCTGTTTCGAAGCACTTCCTGTTTGAAACATCAGACAATCCGCGTACAGGAAGAAGATGCGATTTGCATAGTATAGGCTGACAGACCGTTCTTCTTCATGAGGATGGACAGTCCATGTCACACAGTACACGGATGGCCATGTTTTCCAATACGTGAGTAATTTACAGTGCAGTATGACTTCCTCTCACATGTATGTGGGTCAGATACACATGCATTCTGGAAAACAGTATGCCATGCGGCTTCCAGGTCAGTGAGCTTCCGGGTCAGTGAGGCGTGGCTGCGAGTGTAGATGCCATGCAGCGTGGCACTAACATTGGTGCAGAGATGCAGCGTGGCACTACCATTGGAGCAGAGATGCAGCGGGCCCTGTGTGATATTCCTGCAACCTAGAAGGATTAGTGTAAGTCTCAGTCAGGGCTTTAAGTAGGATGAAAAAACTGGGGGGGGTCTCTCAAAGGGGCGTGGCCAATGTAATTAAGAGTGTGGCTTAAAAACACGTAAGCTAAAAATCTGTGCTTAGCATAATGTGCTACCCGACTTGTATTTTGCTGTTTCTGTCATTGCATCCAGATATATGATACAACAAGTAACATCATACCTACAACAGTCAGGACTATTGGCTTTATCAATGGTTGTTAGTTGCATAAGATAAATAAGCAGCAACTATGGCTTGTTATATATAGTATTGAAAAAGCTTCCACTTAAAGCCCCGGTGACACCATGACAACTTGCTGCTCCTGAGTTTCAAAAAGAAAAGGGAAATCCAGAGAGAAAATGACTCTCTTTAAAGGATTTCCATTCCCTTACAACGCTCACCTGGCATGACGTAATGCAGTAACTTCTCCACTAGTGAGAAGTGAGCACTGTGAGATGGTGCACATCGATGTGCCTGCTGTCACTGCAGTCCGGAAAAAAACGGACCGCCTGTGCCAGGGCACAAAACCGAGCCCGATAGAGACCCGTTTCAAGGCCTCCTTTAAAAAACTGCCGAGCATGGGTGAGACCCGGCTCACTTAAAGCCCTGGTCTCAGTACTAGAACAGTGAAGGATTCTGTGGGAATGTGTGAGTTGCTGTAAGGCAGTGGTTCCCAAACTTTTTCGACCTGCGGCTCCCTTGACCCATTGGCCATTGCCCGTGGCTCCCCACTTTTACTTTTTTTGGAGGGTGTGGGGGATGTAAGCCCGGTCTCGGGAGTACCTGCATTTTTCTCACTGAAAATAATTGGGATGTAGCTGATGAAGGTATTATAATCATATACGCAGGGTGTTTCATATTACTAGGGTGGCACCTCTAATAAAATATTCCTAGTTACACTCCTTTGCCCATGTCTTTTTTAGAGTACCCCCTCTAACTTTTTTATCCCACTTACAGTGCTAGATAGCACACCTACGCATTGCCAAAGTCTGTGAGAAGTTGGCCTGGTATATGCTGTCCACTAATTAAAGTGGGCACCTTGCACCATTCCAAACAACCCTTATGGTGATTTAAGAGGTCAAAGATAACCTTAGAAAGCTATCCAAGTGGTAGCTGTGGAGAGCAGCCTTCAGGCTTAGTCTTGAAGGAATGTTAAGCAGCTTGCTTTACCAGAATGCAATCTTATTGTATTGGTTAAATGAATGGAGAACCACACTGAAGTTATAAGAATATATATTTATTATTATAACACACCTTAAATACCTCACAGTATCTGCTACACGCAGATAAACACAAAGCACACAATACTGTAGCACAGAAACAATCGTAAGTAGCACTAATACACAGTGGGCTCCCGGGGAGACCAAACCATATACTAAAATAGTGGTATAAGAACCACGACTCGAGTCAAGACAGTGTCTGGAGGATGTAGAATCGCTGGGACCCCAAGGAACCACCCAAGGTGAGTAAGTAGGGACCCCACGGAGGACGGGTGCAGTGTGAGAACATGACCGTGTACTACGTACAATTCAATGGGAGAGTCGTGGTTGCAATTTTAAAGTTTAAGGACCCTTCCCAGTGGATTACGAGGAAACCGTGGGTACCGAAGTACCAGAGTTACCTATCCCAGGGAAGCTGGGTGCATAGGGTTGAAGTGGTGTCGGAAACCGCCGTCGTTCTCAATGGGAGTCTTCAAAGAAATGCCACTGCTGGAAAGAAGAAAAGTGTCCGGTGGAATCCGCAAGTGGATTCTTGATGGAAGGAACCTGAAAGCGGAGTGGACAGAGACTGGGTCACTCAGGAGGGTGGAAGGGTGGAATCATACCTCCCACACCAGTTACCGGTGTGGAGGTATGATTCCAAGGTGTTTGATACCAAACACGACATGGTTTGTTGCAGCCGTTTTCGAGATAGCATTTTACGCGAGCATGTAACGCACCTCTACGTATATGTCTGGCTGCGTCACTGACAACCTGGGAGAATGGTCTCCGAAGGCTGCAGGGGTGCCCATCTCATGCATGGGCACCCTCTCACATAAAATCCAGCACCCTGCCTTCAAGATTGTCAAGGCCTGCTATAGGGGTGACTTATAGGTTTTAAGTGTAGTGACCTATAGATCTAGTAAACCTATATCTAAAGTAAGTGGTGCATGTACCATCTTACACAGGCTGCAATGGCAGGCCTGTAGTTCCATTTTGCATGGTCTCTCATGGGTGGCATTATACATGCTTCAGCCCATGGGAGGCCTCTGAGGGTACCTATGCCCTGGGTACATGTGTACCACATACTAGGGACTGATAAGGGTACCCCAGTATCCAATCTGGAGTGTACCTAAGTACATGGCATATCATTTTAGGGAGAAAGCAGATAGACTGGGGTCCTGATTAGCAGGATCCCAGTCAGACTAGTCAAAAACAGTGTAACATCAAGCAAAAAGTGGGGGTAACCATAAGAAGCAGATCCTACTTTCCTACAAAGTGTTTCTGCACTTGAAGAATATTTGCATGCACCTCCATTTCTACCCATGTCATATGTGCCAACACACCAGTCTCAGCAGGGTGACTCATGATTTTTTAAACCACATACAGCTTTATTTTTGCTGTCTCCTCCCTAAAATTGCCTCCAAATCAATGCAAAACAAATAAATTCCTCTGATACTTTTTTTTTTTTTACGTCCCACTTTCTTGCTTCCAAATGTTGGCATTATCCTGTATATGGTGTTTTACTTCCCTGTGCTCAAGGAGAGAGCAGGCCTGTCTGGAAATGTGTGTGTACTGAAATAAATATGTACTGGAAGTACCTATCGTTCAAGTACAAGTGTCAATACTTAATATTACTTAATGTGTTTAATAGACTGGACAACTGTACTTTCCTGATAACTTGCATTGGTGTAAAATGCATTTGGAAAAAAACAAAACTATTAACAAGTCTAACAAAATAAATTGGGCATCTTCTGCTTTCTTTGGGAGTGTTGGAACGTGGAGATCCAGTGAAATATGGAGGTCATATCCCTCGACATGCCATCAATTAAGCAGTAGGTTTACAGCTTTATGCATGTCACTTACAAATCATCGACATCATGCGTTTAAGTCTAATTAGTTTAACTGAAGCCAACAGACCCTTCAACATTAAATGCATTAAAGTGCTTGGTGCGCGGCTCCCCTGGCTAGGTTTGGTGGCTCCCCAGGGAGCCACGGAGAACAGTTTGGGAACCACTGCTGTAAGGGATTAGGAGAAAGTGCTGCCGGGGTTTCAGGTACTCGTGAAGGTCTGGCAGGACAAGGTGTGAATTTCAACATCAGAACACCAGAGGGCGCTGCAGGTCAAGATTGACATGCTTTGGCTGAGCTGTGCAGTGCAGAGCTGTACTTGTTCTGCTGTATTGGTTGTAAGGGGTGTAGTTTGCAGGCCATGATGTGTGCATCTGCAGACCTGTGTGTGGGACTCTGTCCTGCTGCTGCAGGTCAAAGGCGAGGTCACTTGCAGAGCTGTGTGTGAGTTACACCACATTAACAGTGTGTGCTGCAGGCTGGACTGCGGGACTCTGGCACGGCATGGCACCAGAATATTGTAATCAGATTATCGTCTGATATAATTATCGTGACCTGAATATCGTCTACAAAAATATCACCCCATTGGAGCTCACAATAGACAATCTGCCCCGATAGGGATGATATCTTTTGTAAACAAGATCTAGAGCACTATATTTATGTCCTTTACGTAATATAATTGCTTCGCTCAAAGTCACGCAGTTTTCACAAGTACTATAAACACCTAAATAACAGATATCACTTATAATCCAGAATCACTGAGTGTGGTTTGCAAAAGATACAAATTATGAGTAGTCATAACAATATATAACTTGAAGCCTTTTTTGCTGATTTCTTTTAACTAGGGGTGTGTAGTTCTATTGCTCATCTTTTTGCAAGTGGAGGCATTTGCTTCCTTCTACCAAACGCAGGCCGCCCCTCTCCTGATTAAGTCATGAGGCTAAGGTGTGAAATCCACTGAGATGTTGGCAGAATGTCTACCTCCACCCTCAGCCCTTCAAGAACCCATCATTTCAGAATAGGGCGGTGGTGCTTACCTCCTGATTCTGATAAGGTGGCAGTGCGATGGTCATTCAATAATAAAGGTACAGTCCTATAGTTCAGAGCTGGCCGCAGACTCATCTGCCCCCTGCCTGTGTCTCAGTGACTACCACAGGCCCACAGGCCAGCGGGTGAATCCCGGGAGTGCTTGAAGTAGGTGGGTCTCTTGTGGAAAAAAAATGTCTGGGTCAGATTGTTTAAGGCGTCTCAATACTGTATTCCTTTTCATTGGGGATTTAAGTCATATAAAATTAAACAAAAGGAGGTTGAATGTGGTAATATTATCTTTGCTCTTATTATATGTCTAGAAAGTCAATTATGTACTGCAGGGTATAGGTGCAGTGCTTTAATTTGTAAAAAGAAATGCGTGCCAGGGCCCTCCTCAGGAGGCCACCGCAGCTAGCACCACCCATTGCCACTGTCAGCGCTGCCAATGACAGTACCAGCACAACTACTAACCATCACACTGACAATTCAGACTGTTCAAGTCCCCCAAAGCAATGGGAATGACTTGGCAGCAGGTAATAGTTGTTTTAAATGCATAATGAATTAATATTCAACTGTTGTACTGCTCATATTTAAATTACACATACAGCGCCATCATGTGGCAGCTGTCATATGTGCAGATGTTGACAATTAAGTGCCGGAGCCAAGTACTGGAAACCACCGGCTCAAATTAGGCAGAGTATAGGTGGCTCGGATCCTCCAAACACATTTCCCCAGGACCAGGCCTTGCTTTGAAGGATGCTATGCCATGAGTAAATCCCCAGTGTAGCCTCCCACGGTGAAGTTGTTCAGCATCAGGAATGACTCTGTGGGCTCAGAGGCTTATTCTTCCCTCCCCTTCTCCTTCACCCCCAACCAGTTGGTTTGTGATGTTTACCTAGTAGTGTTCTCTAGGATCACTAGGTTTCACATGAGCCACAACATGCACCTTACCCCCCACTTGATATATTGACCAAAGGCTTTTGAGGTATTCAACTTATCCAATTCCACTCCTATAAAACCCCAAAGCAATTGTCTCACAATATGTAGGTCTTCCACCATACATCGCTCTCTGATTTTCCTCAAAAGACACCCACACAATTTTCTCCAAGGTGATCTTTTTTTCACAGCCCGGGGAGGTTGTGCTGTCCATGACCTTTTTGGCAGGCCTTGTTGCGATGATGCAGTGCCCTCCTGGAATCGCCATGGGTTTTACGAAGAATAGTGAAGAAGGGTTTTTCAGGCCTCTGCAATGTTATAGAGATGGCCATAGGCTGAACTCTTTTGAATCTACCCGGTGTGCGGCGTTACAGATATGTCGCAAGGTAAGAAGCCAAGCTCATCCCATAAGCATATTGAGAGTGCAAAGCTGGGTTAAACAATGCAAAAGAGTGCCAGGTTGACAGCGCGGCCAGGAATCACCCACATGTAGCATAACCAGAGCATCGCCAGACACGGGGGCACAGTCAGATCAGAACATCATGGACAAGAGTAAAAAGCATCTTACACTCTGCCTCCTCTAAGGAGCTCCAGGTTTACTGGGATTTTCTTTTTTGAAAACATCTAACAAGGAGACGAGCAGGGACTGCTTCGGTCGGCTCCCAGGGACAGTCACAACTATGATAGCCTTTCCAATCATTGAGAAGCTGTAATTTCCCTCTATGATATTGAGAGTCACAGATTTCTTGCACCTCATATTGGGTTTAACCATCTACAATAACCGAAGGAGGTTTGCTTGTATGAGAATCTTCTGACCATTTTTTAAAAAGTTTTAATGGGGAGATGTGAAGTGAAGGATGTATCTTTCAAGATGATGGAAGCTTCTGCCTGGCAGTAACAGGATGAATAATCCTGAAGATGCTAAATGGGCCATAGTACCTGGAACTACACTTGGATTTATGAATGGAATGAGCGAGATTAGCTGCAGATAACCAGACCCTGTCACCTACCTCATAGGTATGAGCTGGTCGCCTGAGTTGAACAATTTTATTTCAATTTGAAGATTTTATATTTTGAATAAGTTGTTTTCTGTTATGACTGATCCAGCGCAAACCCAATAAATTGATCAGGGATAAATATTCAATAACATCATACTTTGGCCCATACACATTCACCCAAATCCCTGATGCGCTGGTGTCAAGTTTGTTAACTTTTCTTCAATTTATTCCTGTTACTTATGCACAAAATTTAAACATCCTGTACTTTGCGTATTAAAAATTATAATCGACTTTTCATCTACTTGGTCGATGGACCAATTTGTTGAAGAGTTGATGGCAATGGTAATTCTCCAAAAATAAAGATTAACCTTTAGAAACTGGCTAAAAATGACCACAAACTCTCGGTGAGATTTAATAATTTTATCTAGTAATAATAAATGCTCATAGCGATTACATTCATAAATTCAAACACTGGAAACCTCATGAGAGAGAAAAACAATCTAATCACAGTAACAACGGAACTATCATTTCAAATATACGTTGCAAAGAGTGGATAGATGAAGAGACATTAGATACAAGTAAAATCTATCATTTAAAACCAACGATTCAGAGGGGATAGATGAAGAGGCAAAAGTTTCAGAGACAAGAATACGACTGCAAAAAAATAATTTCTGCAATGCTAAGTTAGATTAGATACAAACCCAAGGGATCTGTAAGGGAAAACCACCACCCAGGCCTAGGCAGTAGTGGGGAACCCCTGAACCAAGAGTCAGGGATCAAAGACTCAAGAACTAGGACAGGGACAGGACAGGAACAGCTAGGCCTCTCAGCAAACCGACGAACAGCGACGCATCCCTCTCTCAGACGCCTTCTGCCTAAGCGACCTAAACCACACCCCTAAAGTACCTATTCTTATACCCTAAAGGTACATGACCGTCCCACAATAGTTGCTAAATTCACATTTTCTAGCTAAGGGATTGGTTAAGTTCTAAGGGTGGGATGTCACCCCACTATGAAATCATCTACTTTTGACTACACCATTGTTCTAAACAATTTTTTTATACAGTCATCAATACCTCTTCTCTCTCATGAGTATACATGCAACAATTTATTGTACATTTTAATAAATTTAACAACAACAGGTTCCGTTCCCACGATGACACTGGCTTTGGCTGCCTTTCAATGTTCTGTCCTTCACCAGGTCAGGCTTTTTCAGCTTTGCACAGCAGTTCAGTCACGTGGTCACATTGTTCATGCTCGCTCCTAATTCCACCCGCCCTCGGTTAGGCTAATTTAAAAATATGGAGGACTCGTCCATTACTAAAAGAACGGAAAACGGACATTTATTAATTATGTGACAATGCAATTTTCACTGTTTACCACCCACTTTAGCTTTACTTCATATTAACGGTTAGCCTAGCATAGCATCAGCAGGAAAGCTGCATTATTTTATTAGTTTAAAGCAACACACACCATGCTTTTTTCCAAATACACGTGCGGCTTTGCCATGCAAACCTTCTAGATTCTTTTAGAACACAAAATTATTACATTTCCGGTTATTTACGCATTAATTCTGGTTAGTTCATGCATTTTTTAAAGCATAGCTTCCTGGTGTAGTGTAAATGTGCACCTTAGTTGTTTTAACACTACTTACTGTTAGTCCGTATTATAGGGGTGTTCGGTTGAGCAGGTTTCTTTTGCGAAATCCTGCTCCATCAATCCCCCTCTGATGGCTTTTAGGAGACATCATAAATACTCACCATACCGAGTGCCACCTTTCATTTTGTCTAGAATTTACTTTCTTTCTCTTCTTTTATGGCACTCTCATCTAACTCTTTCATCATATCATAGTATTCTCCCTTTATTTCTTCTAACTCGATTTCTTCTCTCTTTCTCTTCCTTTTCTTTTATTCTTTTTGTTTTTGCATCTTTTCTTTCTCTTATACATTTACAACACTTATACGCTATTAATATTACTAGAGCTACTATTGCTATTGAAAGAATTGGCATTATTATTTTTCCTAATAAACTACTTCCTAAGGTAGAAAACCATTTACTTACCGCAGAGAAACTCTTACCAAGTCTCTCCCAAACACCGTCAACCTCCAGTTGGGTTAAATCATTATGTAATTTTGTAATATTTCTAATATATCCTTCTATCCCTATACTTTTATCCGGGATATAGGTACAGCAGTGTTGAATTTTCAACATGCCGCAGACTCCACCATCTTTTGCCAAAAGAATATCAAGGGCAAGTCGATTTTGCAAAACCATTGATCTGATTGCCACCATTTCGGTGTCAATCATCAAGAAACCACCAGCAGTATCTGTTGATAAACGATCAACCACTGTGGATAATTTTCGAATTTTGTGTGAATTTAAAACAACTCCAACTGAGGGTATCAGTGCACCAAAGATATCACCTACTATTTCTGAAAAACTTGCTCTCTTACTTCGTATTAGTCCTTGTTTTATTTCATTGACACTATTGTCCTCACGGTCTACATGGTAGACTTTTGGGAAAACAATCCCAAAATAACAGCTTCCATACCAACATGCTGGTAGCCTATAATAGGCCTTCTTACCACACACATAATAGATTCCCAGGAAAACCGGATCAGTTCCACCCTTTAATCCCCATCCTCCAGTAATTTGGAAAGTATGCTCACATTCACTAGTGCCAATGGAATAATTATTATAGTTAGTCTTTGATCTATACAAACATAGTTTCCCTTTCTGTGACCAGTCCAGAGACATCGCAGCGTATGTCTCTCCCTTCTCATAATTTCCTTCTCTAAATGCCCAAGGTGGTGCCTGTGATTTTTGTTCATCAGCTTTCTTCTGGAAACTTGCTCTTCTATTTTCTACCATGTCTAAGAATAATCTCTTCAACATGTAAGTTACAAGTTAAATTATTTTTGTAGGCATATTCTACATCTAAGGTTTTAGTAATATGGAAGAACTCTCCCATATAGCGTGCATTTTTACCACTTACTACTTTATTTAAATCCCTTACAATTGGTATTTCTGAAAATACTAAATCTATATCAGTATATTGATATTCCAGCTTACCGGTCACATAAAATAGGCTGCTGAGTACGCTATATGACACACCATAGGTTAGGGAAAGGTGGTGATATGTTATTCCTTCAGAGACAGACGAAGGTAATTTCATGCAGACATAACAATCACTCACATTCATAGTATTAGTATACTCATACAACAACTTGGTAAAAACATTTAACGAAAAATCACTAATTGATTTATCATGATGGAGAATGCTTCCATCCATTTGTTCTATGTTAGTATTCATAGGGGATTTAGAAACATCTTTCATTCCTTCAATTGACACATCATTAGTATTATTTCCAATGGTATTTACATTAAAAATGAGTATGACAACAATTAACAGGATCCATATAAGCGTTAATAGAAAAATACTACATAAGCAGGTTTTAATACATCTACGTTTTAGACTAGAATTTGGTTGTTCAGTCACTTCTGCCATTTTGATATACTACAAAATGAAAAATACAAAAATCTAACAATCCCTTTAGTCTACAACATCAAAAATAGGGAAAAAATCTATATGGACTTTATTCTAAAAATTTCTAAAAAATAGATTTCTGTGTAATCCTACACTTAATGACTTTTTTCATCACCCCTTTCTTTTACTTCAGTCTTTTGGTCTTTCTTAAGTCTTTAATTCAAATTCAACTGACAATTTTTTTCTCCTTAATCTTTTTACAGTTCCTTTTAAGGTGGTCTCAGTTTGTTCTCATCTTCTTTTTCAGTATCACTACTGTCGTGTTCTTCACTTAGACCTAAACTTTCAAATTCTTCTAGTGTGACGTAGGTCCATTCAGGAGCTTTGTACTTTCTGCATGGAATTCTTGTTCTTTTTGATTTTCGGGTTGCTTTTCTTCTTGTGTTTTCTGATTCTGTTTGGCTTGAGACTTCGTTACTTTGCTCTGGTCTTTTCCCCAATCTTCTCTTTACTATTCTGTACTTTAGTCTTCTTGCTCCACTTGACCAAATGTCTCCTTTTCTAGGTCTCTTTTTCTGTACTACTTTTTCACCTTCTGTGTTTGGTTCACCATTTCTTTTATTCAATCTTCTTTCTATCTGTCCCTCACTGTTCCTTTGTATTTCTGTTTCTGTAGGTTCAACACTTGTTTCTGATTCATCAGTGAGTTCACCTTCTTCTAGCTCATTGGTGACTTCATTCTCTTCTGGTCCAATTTCTGGCTCAACAGCTGTTTCTCTTTCTTCTGGCTCAACGGCAGCCTCAGCTTCTTCCGACTCAACAGCAGTCTCTTCAATCCCAGTATCTGGTGCCCAATTTACTTGACTTGTGCTTGGCTGTTCATCGTCAAAATGTTCATTAGAATCTGTCACTCCAGACTCTTCAGCTTCTTACACTTCAGCTGCTGGGTCTCGATTTTGATTTACCAGTTGCTGTTCTTCAGGTCTTTCAATTGGACTTGGGACTAGGCGGGTATGGCTTGCATGTATCCAATTTGGCAAGCCAAAACACTTTACTGCTGTGGTCGTCCCCAATATGATCTGGTAAGGGCCGCTCCAACGGGGTTCTAGGCATGTTTTCCTCACGTGCTTCTTGACTAGGACCCACTCACCAGGATTCAAATCATGTGCTTGGTTCCGCTGTGTCGTTGTGGCATCTCCTCCAACCTGGCGAGACACAGAACGCACCAGGTCAGCCAGTCCTTTGCAATAATCTAGCACACGATCATCAGACATATTCATCAGTTTGTTCGCAGGTATGTATGCTTGTCTCATGGCTCTTCCCATCAACACTTCATAGGGACTCAATCCAGTCTTTTTGTCAGGAATACTTCTAAGACTCACCAATACAAGGGGTAAAGCGTCAGGCCACTTCAGTGTGGTGGATGCACATACCTTCCCTAATCTAGACTTTATTGTGCCATTCATCTGTTCAACAATACCAGATGCTTCTGGTCGAAAGGCACAATGCAGCTTCTGCTCAATTTGCAATGCTGCACAAATCATCCGAATTATTTCATTATTGAAGTGCAATCCCCTATCTGATTCCAAAGTGACTGGAAAACCAAACCTAGGGATCAGTTCTCTCAAGAAGGTTAGCGCCCGGGAGCTTCCTGCCCCGCCATCCGTTGGAGGACGTCTCTTATTGAATTCGCCACCCGTCGAATGTGATGAGGAACCTCAAATTGAATGTATGTGTGTGAACGCCCCAACTCTTGGAATTCGGATCTACGCCGTTTTCCACATGGATTTATTGGATTGAGCTGGTCTCAACCTAACTTTCCCTATTCAAGGCTATATACCTAGATTTCCTGCATCAAGGTGGTTCTGTTGTTGTGTCCCACTTTCTGATCTGTTCGCCCTGATGAAGGTGTGACCCGCATTGGGTCAATACACCGAAACGCGCGTTGGCGCTGGACAACTTCGTGCCCCCTGAACTTTCTACTACCTTTCTAGGAGAGGACGCACGATAGCTACTATTGCAAACATGTTGTATCTTGGACCATTCTTCTCTCTTTTTTTGTGATAAATTGCTCTTGAGTGGCGAGAGTGTTTGAGTATGTGTGTATTTGTGGTTGTGAGTGTCTGTAGTGCATGAATGTGGGACCCCATTTATTTGTTTTATTGTGGATTTATAAAAATATGTCTTATGTTATTGTGGTTCAAACCTTGATGTAAACATAGTGAATATCATAAATTATAAAATAAAAAATATATCTATTTTTGTTATACAGATAAAAAAACTTTCTCTAGTTTGTTCGGGGGAATTGGGTTTTTGTTAGTCTAGCGAGTTTACTATCCTACTGTGACCCTGACGGGCACTTTCAATATTATTGCCAGACAGGTTGGGTTCTTTGATTGTCATTTGTATCAGTTCTCTCAACAACAGCTTAGCCACAGTAAGGCTATCATTCCTTCTCGTTGGATAGGCCTCTACCAGCGTGAAAACAAACAGACAATGACAAGGACATATTTCAGCCCATTGCATGGTGGTAACTCAATAAAATCTATCTGAAGTCTGGTAAAAGGAGCTCCTGCTTTCCCAATTACACCCCAGCTCACAACTGTTTTTCTTCCTGGATTTTGTTTTTGGCATATGGCACACCTTTGACATAAACTTTCTGCGATGGCCCTGAACTTTGGATTATACCATGTCTGCTTGAACAGTCTAACCATTGCATCTCTTCCAATATGTGTGAGTCCATGGTACATCCTGGCCATGTGAGAAAGTAAAGAATCTGGCAATACTGGTCTTCCATCATAATAGACCCATACCTCATCTTCTGCATTTTTCCTACAACCTGTTTTACTCCACTCTTCCTTTCCCTCATCACTGACTTCTTCCTGCATTTGCCTTACCTCATCCCAAGTCTCAAATGTGGTTGTGAACATAAGGTGGCATTCGGTATTTTCTCTTTCAATTGATCTGTTTATGGCCATTGTATTTTGTGCACAGTAACGCGCGAATTGATCCGCGTATTTGTTGCCCTATGTCACATCATCATCTCCTGATTGATGTGCTGCACATTTTACAACTGCAATTCTTTTTGGTAACTGCAAAACATCCAATAATTCCTTTACAGTTTTTCCATTCCGAATTGGGGAACCTGAGGAAGTCAAAAATCCTCTTTGCATCCATAGCTGACCGAAGTCATGTACAACTCCAAATCCGTACTGACTATCGGTGTAGATGGTTACTTTTAGACCTTTGCCAATTTACATGCTCTATCCAGAGCAATCAACTCTGCAACTTGGGCGGTGTTAGACCTGGCATCCTTGGCGTGGGTCTCCCTTCCATTTTTTCGTAATGCCTCCACTGTTGCCGATATGTTTTTGCTGGACTAGATGCTCATGGGCACTTTGCCGCTGTTAATCAGTGCCAAAGTGCAAGTGCTCCCTATCGTAAATTGATGTATGTATTAGTGACTCCATGATTGGATGATTGGTTTACTTGTCAGTCCCTAGTACCGTGCACTGAGTGTGCCCAGGGCTTGTAAATCCAATGCTGCTGGTGGGCTTGCAGCACTGGTTGTGCCACCCACAGAAGCAGCCTGTAAAAATGTGTCTCAGGCCTGCCATCGCAGAGCCTGTGTGCAGCCTAGGGCTGCCATGTCGACTTGGTGAGTGCACCCACTTACCAGTCCCTAAACCTTCCCTTTACTGCATGTTGGTCGCCCCTAAAGTAGGCCCTAGGGCAGGGTGCATTGTAAGTATAAGGTAGGACATGCCCTGGTGTGTGTGGCATGTCCTAATAGTGAATTACAGCCATTTTCGTTTTTCACTATTGCAAGGCTACCTGCTCCCCATAGGCCAGAATGGGCAGACTGACTATTACACCTTATAGTCAGAACTGACCCAGGGAACATGGTAGAAAAACGAATTTAGTATGCCTGAACACAGGATGATAAAATACATCTTTTAGTGAAATTGGTTTTAACATTCTGTGTTTGAAAATACCACTTTTAGAAAGTGGGTATTTTCTTGCCTAACTATCCAAGCCTGCCTCTGCTAGGTTGTGTATTCCTTGTCTGGGGATTGAGTGACAGGGGCTGGGGGTGGCTACAGGAGACAGGGTGAGTCAGCACAGGGCTGAATAGAAAGATCTGCATCCAGAGTGGAGGGAGGAGTTGCACCTGGGTCTGAATAGGGCTGTGCCTGCCTTCCACAATGCTGGCTCCACCTCCTGCCGGGCGGCTGAGCACTCTGCCCCACATTCTGAAAGGAAAGAAGGAGTCAGAAAAACAAAGTGCTCCAGGACTGACCAGAACTGGTTTTGGGCTAGGCAGAGGCCTCTCTGCCTTCAGAGAACAAAGAGAAACTGTGTATAAAAAGGGGACCCTGACCCCTAGGAAATTAGATCACTTTTGGGAACAAGAAGAAACCTTTGCTGAGGAGCAGAACCAAGAAGAAACTGAGGAGAGACTATCCCTAAGCCTGAAGTGCTGCTTGGGGGATTGGCCTGCAGTGGTTTGCCTGACTGCCAAAGAAAGGAGAAAGGAACTTTTGCTTTGCTGTGACTTTCATCAACTTGTGAAGGATCTCCAAGGGCTTGGAAGAGAGCTTGCCCCCTGACCGAAGTCCCAGGACCATTGGACTTCACCCCTTTGTGAATTGCTGCTGGAAACTCTGTTTCAGTGGCTACAGAGGTAGGGAGCTGTGACCGACTCTCACGACCGACTCGGTGTCCTGTAAGCACCGCATCGAAGCACCGTCTCGCCCTGCAACGCACGGCCCTGGTCTCACTGACTCCGTCAACGAGCCGCTGCCTGCACCGCATCGAGGGACAACGCGTCCTGCAACGTTTCGCTACGCCAAATCGAACTGGTCCGACCGACACGGTCACTGCTGCTGAGTTCGAGTCCTTTGACCGCACCGGAGTTGGGCACCGCTCGCACGCTTTGCGACGCACCGCCCGACTCGCACCGCTGTCCGGACTGATCGACGCCAGCTCCTGAATCCGGCTCCGTCGCCGCACCGCAACCTGCCAACACCGCATCGAAGCACCGTCTCGCCCTGCAACGCACGTCCCTGGTCTCACCGACTCCGTCTCGACGACGTCAACGAGCCACTGCCTGCACCGCATCGAGGGACAAGGCATCCTGCAACGCTTCCATTTTGCATCGCGACCGCTACGTACAGCCATCAGGCTCGCACGCCCGTGCCTGCCGCTTCAAGTAAAAGGTACTGTGACCGAGTCTGTCTACGCTGTGTTGGCCCGTCTCGACGCGGTCAGCTGGATTTGTTAGACTCTGTTTGTTCTTGACATCGCCATAGCCGGAGGAGGCTACCGACGTGCACAGAACCTTGAATTAAGTCTTTTTGATCAGAACTAAGCATTCTTGACAGTATTGTGGATTATTTTTGTCGTTTATGGTCTTGTGATAAATCTATATAAAGTATACCTATTTTTATAAATATACAACCTGTGTGGTGTCCATTTGTAGTGTTGTCACTTGATTACTGTATGTGTTCACAAATGCTTTACACACTGCCTCTGAACTAAGCCTGTCTGCTCGTGCCAAGCTACCAAGAGGGTGAGCAGGGGTTATTTCAGGAGTGTACCTACTTTCCCTGACTAGACTCAAGGGTCCCTATTTGGACAAAGGTACCTACCTCTGCCAACTAGAGACCCCCAGATCTAACAGGCAGAGTTTACCCCATTCAAACAGGATGCTTCTATTGCTCCTGATAAGGTGCAGACAGCATAACCTGCACACAATTCACCCTTTTCATTTCTCAAACATGATCCATCCACAAACAATTCACAATCTGATTCTTCCAAGGGTTCATGCTCTATGTCGGGACGGGGCTTAGTACAAAGTTCTGTCACTTCCAGACAATCATGTCCTGCTTCTTCTTTCACCTCCTCACATCCTGAATCTGGTAACAATGTAGCAGGGTTCACAGTAGTGCACCTCACCACTGTCACATTTTCAGCACCTAGAATCACTCTCTCATATTTAGTCAGCCGACTAGAAGTCATATGTTGAGTCTGGGTGCGAGTTAAAAGGATCTCAACAGAATGTGGTACAAATACTTTTACTGGATAACCCATCACAATTGCTTCACTTTGTTCCAAACTTACACAAGTGGCGGCTACTGCTTTTAAACATCCTGGTAATGCTGCAGCCACTGAATCTAGGGTAGCAGAAAAATATGCCACTGGACGTCGTGCCATTCCGTGTTTCTGAGTTAAAACTGCAAGTGCACATCCATCTCTTTCACAACAGTACAATGCAAATTCTTTAGAATAATCTGGCATTCCCAAAGCAGGTGCTCGACAAAGACTGTTTTGCAACTTTGAAAAGGATTCCATACTCTCTTCATCCAACACGATTGGATCTTTCACATCCTTTCGTGTCAACCTCTGTAGAGGTTTTGCAATCAGTGAGAAACCACAGATCCACTGTCTGCAGTATCCAACCATTCCCAAAAACATTCGCACTTCCTTTTGATTTCTGGGTGGATTCATTTTCTTGATCACACTGATTCTCTCTGGCGTCACCTTTCTGACCAGCTTTTCAATCTTGTGACCTAAATACTGAACTTCCTGTCTACAGTATTGCAATTTAGATGGTGACACTTTATGTCCTCCTTCTGCTAAATGGTTCAGTAAAGCAATTGTGTCTGTTACACATGCTTCTCGTGTTTTTGATGCCACCAGTAGGTCATCAATATACTGAACCAAAACAGAGTTTCCAGGCATGACCAAAGTCTCCAAACATTTTTTCAAGATCTGATTAAAGATCAAAGGACTCTCAGTGTACCCTTGAGGAACTCGGCACCATGCCAAGACACGGTTTCCGAACCGTAATGCAAATAAATATTGACTTTCCGTGTGCAAAGGAATGGAGAAAAATGCCTGACACAAATCAATAACGGTGTACCATTCAGCATCACAAGGAATTTGGTAAAGAATTACTGCTGGATTTGGCACTATTGGACAACATGGCACTACAATTTTATTCACCTTTCTCAAATCTTGTACTATTCTATATTTCCCATTAGGCTTTTTGATTCCAATAATGGGTGAATTACAGGGACTGCTCATTATTTCTTTTAAAATTCCCTGTTCAATCATTTGGTCAATCACAGGTGTGACTCCTGCAATTACTTCTGGACTCATATTGTATTGTGGGGTATTTGCATATATAGCACCAATTTTTACTGTAATCTGAATTGGATCTACATTTGTCATTAACCCAATCTCTTTTCCTGTGAAATCCCACACATCTGATCTCACTGTACCTTTTAAATCTTCAGGCAAATCCTCCTCAGTGAGGAGTGAATATAATTCACTCACTTCTGATTCTCTCTGGGCCATCATTACTTTGTATTCAAAATCCTCATCTGGTGTCATAAAGGCAACACCATCCGGTGTACAATAAATGGTACAATTCATTTTGCACAACAAATCTCTGCCCAGGAGATTAACGGGACTGGAATCACATACCACAAACCGATGCATGTCTTTGAAATTTCCAATATGAACTTCTATCGGGGCTGTGACAGGAGTTCTAATATGTTTATTTGCAATGCCTACAACTTGGATAGTTTCTCCCGAGAGGGGTAGGTTTGGAATTTCTGCTGCTCTCAAGTAGAACGGGTAGCACCAGTGTCCAACAAGAAGGTGATATATTTACTTTCTACCTTTCCATCAACAAATGGACCTGACTGATCTACCGCTAAAGATGTGCCAAGTACGCACTCTTCCTCCCCCCTCAGGCACCGTCATTGCGATGAATCCGAATCACTCTCATTGCACCGCAACAAATACTGCGAAACTAATGGATTCTTACCAAACTGCTCTTCTCCATGGAATCCAGTGCTTGCACTGTACATCTGCATATGAACACTCACATTACGGGGTATAGGAGGTTGTGGCACCTGTAACTGTGGAGTAACTACCTGCTGCTGTTGATTCCCAATCACCTCATTCTGCATCTGTGGATTTAAATTTTGATTTACTTCATTACCTTTTTAACCAGATCTACACTCATTCTTCCAATGTCCAAATTTTCCGCATGCATGACAAGGAAATTTCTTTTTAGCTTCTTCCTTACTCATTTTACATTTTCCTTTACCTCCACTGTATACCTGACCAGCCTGACTCTGACTTTGTTGCACATTACTATTTTCCTGTTGCTGTTCTGCCATCTTCACTTGCGCCCACATCATTTTCTCTTTTAACTTTTTAAGCCTTGAATCAATGTCATCACTACAATACTTTGCATTCCTCAAAATCTCATCTATTGACTTACTCTGCCAGCAGAGCATATGCTGCTGTATCATTGCACTAATCTCTGGTTTCAATCCATATACGAATCGATACACAAAATGTCCCATATCTTTGTCTCCAATAGTCTCAAACCCACTGTACTGCTTAAACACTTGTAACAGTCTCTCATAATATGCATGCACCGACTCTTTAGGCTCTTGGGTCGTCCTGTCAATCTTAACCCAATCTGTTTCTTTAGGAGAAATCTTCCCTTTCAAGAAAGTAATGACCTGATGGTACTTTTTCATCACCTCTTCAGATGGTGCACCTGTTTTTGCATCCCTGGGATATTCATCCTTAGGCCAATCGACAGTAATTTTACATTCTGTCCACAAGTCAGCTGGAATCACTATTTCAAAAAGACCATCTAAATATTTCAACAACACCTTTGAAACTTTTACAAATCTATCTACTTGTTTGTACCATTCAACTGGCTTCTCTCGCAATCTGGGAAAATCATTGATGAATGATAATATGTCTTGTCTAGTCCAAGGTACGTAAACATATCCACCACCTGGAACTTCTCTCATTGGACATGCCCTTTCAACTTGCTCGGTTTCCTTTAACGGAAACATGGAAGTTCCCTTACCAACAGTTCCTTCCCTCTTTTTCATCCATTTACTCCTCCATCGTGCTACATTTCCCCATTTCTTCAGAATATTCATTAATTCTTTTATCTGCAATCTTTTCCCTGACATATTCAAACTCTCTAAATCCTTGTCAGTAAAAGCCATTCTGTACGTTTTCTGCAACACTTTCGACTTCTCTAAATCTACACCAAACTCACTAGCAACTTCCAAAAGATTCTCATGAAAATTCTTCGCTCTCCAAGTAATACTTTTACATAAAAACAGCAACTCTTCCTCAGTATAAGTCCCTAGTCTGTCTGGACTTACTGTTCCAATAATCATCTTTTCTAAATCTACTTTCAATTGACTCACATTTATACTCTGTGTTTGAGCTTTTGGCTTGGTCATTTCTTTTATGCAGTTATTTAATTCTTCTGGAGAGGGGCCATGCTGAACTCCCTGCTACTCGTGTAAAATTTGGCCCTATTTTTCTCGGGTCTAATTGAATACTTCTCCTCGGGGTCTCTGTTAATAAATCACCAACCGGAAGATCCAATAGTGTGGTATTTTGGTTGTCTAATTTCATTTGTTACTGACACTATTTCACTCCTTACACTACTTCTTGGAACTGACAATGTGTGTACTTTTGGTAAGGTCGATTTTTCTTCAAATAATGGAACCACGGGACCAATTGTCACTGGTACCGTTAATGCTTCTGCATTCAAATTTAACTGATTTAGTTTCTGTACCTGTTCCATTCTAGCTTTGTTTAACAAACTCACTTCATTTTCTCGCACTATCCTAGCTATTTCGGTAACTTGGGGAGTTAACGGGGTTGCCATTTGTGGGGCACTTGGAATCACCTCCCCTGAATTTTCTTCATATGGTGGAGGTCTTTTAGTCATAATATCTTCTAACAATTCATCATCAGATTCATCCATGCCCTCTCCGGATGTTTCTATATTTTTCTTTTTCTCTTTACACTTTGTATCTGTCTGACTCCCTGCTGTCAAAACTGGATATAGACCCTCGGTCACTACAGCTCTTCTCCATCTTTTCATTTGATCTTCTCGCCTCTCAAATGGATATCTAGGCATAAAACCTCTGAATCGTCTACCACTTCTATCTTTTTCTCGCTCAAAAGCTTCTACTTCCCATTCTTCCAACGCTTCATACTGGGTAAGTCTAGGATTTGGTTCTAGCGAGTTCATCCTATTTCTCAAATTCTGTAAAATTCTCACATTGAATGTACCAAACTCAGGAAAAGCTAACATTCCATCATCCTTTGTATATTTCATCCAGTTTTCTAACCAAACACACGTATGGTACCCTCGCTCCATCATCATTTAAGAGGCAGGTGTTCTTGGGGGTGGAATTGGAATTCCCTCTCTAGTTACAATTTGTTTATCTTTCTTAAAGAAATTCTTTATTGTCTTTAGCAAACCCATTCTCAAACTCTTCTTTACTAATGGGTTTTCCACAATAACTCAAACAAAATTTTTCCGTAATTCTCTCTTCCCTATTCGTTAAGTCCTGTCCAATGTCAGCGCGACTCACACTAGCTAACCAATCGGAGCTTCTGTTCACACCCACTATCTGACCAATGCCAGCGCGGCCTTTTGTGACGTCAGTTTTTACTCCTTCTACTGACCCTCCTTTTACAATCTACTCTCGATACACGCCCGCTGCTTCGACCAATACCAGCACGGCCTTTTGTGACGTCAGTATCACTCCTTCTACTGACCCCTCCTTTACAAAATCTTACGACAATGTTTTTCTGATTTTTCTTAATAAAAATTCCGTTAGTAACAACATAAAAAGACAATGCTACTTTGTCTGTTCAACTAAATAAAGAGATAGTCTTCACTTTTCCAAGAGATCCTTACACTGCAAGTAACAATAACGACCAGCGTTATCTCACTTTTCTAACAAGCTCCGGGGTGACCTGTTACTCTTCTAGGGATAAAGCCGAAGTTTCACAAGAGGACTTTTTGGCATTAAAAAGGTGTCCTGTTACTCCCCTGGGGATACTGCTAGAGTTTCAAAAGTGGACCCTTCGCTATTTTCAGTCACTCTACTTACATACAAATTTTCCCTATTTAGAACACTGACAGCCCTACGTAGCTTTTCAGTATTATTTCAACAGACAAAGTACTTCTGCAGTGTGATTTCTTCACCACACTCTTCTTCTGCCTACTTCAGGCAAATTCCTTCCCGGGATTCCTCAGGTAACTTCGTACCTGTACTTCTAGACAACATAAAACGTGACACTAACTCTTCATGTTAAGACATATAATCAATATTCAATAACCATTTACCAAACTAATCAATAATTAAACCGTCCTCTGCTGCCATGAAACTGATCCAGCGCGAACCCAATAAATTGATCAGGGATAAATATTCAATAACATCATGCTTTGGCCCATACACATTCACCCAAATCCCTGATGCGCTGGTGTCAAGTTTGTTAACTTTTCTTCAATTTATTCCTGTTACTTATGCACAAAATTTTAAACATCCTGTACTTTACGTATTAAAAATTATAATCGACTTTTCATCTACTTGGTCGATGGACCAATTAGTTGAAGAGTTGATGGCAATGGTAATTCTCCAAAAATAAAGATTAACCTTTAGAAACTGGCTAAAAATGACCACAAACTCTCGGTGAGATTTAATAATTTTATCTAGTAATAATAAATGCTCATAGCGATTACATTCATAAATTCAAACACTGGAAACCTCATGAGAGAGAAAAACAATCTAATCACAGTAACAACGGAACTATCATTTCAAATATACATTGCAAAGTGTGGATAGATGAAGAAACATTAGATACAAGTAAAATCTATCATTTAAAACCAACGATTCGGAGGGGATAGATGAAGAGACAAAAGTTTCAGAGACAATAATACGACTGCAAAAAAATAATTTCTGCAATGCTAAGTTAGATCAGATACAAACCCAAGGGATCTGTAAGGGGAAACCACCACCCAGGCCTAGGCAGTAGTGGGGGACCCCTGAACCACGAGTCAGGGATCAAGACTCAAGAACCAGGACAGGGACAGGACAGGAACAGCTAGGCCTCTCAGCAAACCAACGAACAGCGACGCATCCCTCGCTCAGACGCCTTCAGCCTAAGCGACCTAAACCACACCCCTAAAGTACCTATTCTTATGCCCTAAAAGTTCATGACCGTCCCACAATAGTTGCTAAATTCACATTTTCTAGCTAAGGGATTGGTTAAGTTCTAAGGGTGGGATGTCACCCCACTATGAAATCATCTACTTTTGACTACACCATTGTTCTAAACCATTTTTTTTTTACAGTCATCAATACCTCTTCTCTCTCATGAGTATACATGCAACAATTTATTGTACATTTTAATAAATTTAACAACAACAGGTTCCGTTCCCACGATGACACTGGCTTTGGCTGCCTTTCAATGTTCTGTCCTTCACCAGGTCAGGCTTTTTCAGCTTTGCACAGCAGTTCAGTCACGTGGTCACATGGTTCATGCTCGCTCCTAATTCCACCCGCCCTCGGTTAGGCAAATTTAAAAACATAGAGGACTCGTCCATTACTAAAAGAACGGAAAAACGGACATTTATTAATTATGTGACAATGCAATTTTCACTGTTTACCACCCACTTTAGCTTTACTTCATATTAACGGTTAGCCTAGCATAGCATCAGCAGGAAAGCTGCATTCTTTTATTAGTTTAAAGCAACACACACCATGCTTTTTACCAAATACACGTGCGGCTTTGCCATGCAAACCTTCTAGATTCGTTCAAAACACAAAATTATTACATTTCCGGTTATTTACGCATTCATTCTGGTTAGTTCATGCATTTTGTAAAGCCTAGCTTCCCTCGTGTAGTGTAAATGTGCACATTAGTTGTTTTAACACTACTTACTGTTAGTCCGTATTATAGGGGTGTTCGGTTGAGCAGGTTTCTTTCGCAAAATCCTGCTCCATAAAGTTGAACAATTTTATTTCAATCTTGAAGATTTTATATTTTGAATAAGTCGTTTTCTGTTATGACTGATGTCTCTTAAGATGTCTTGAAGTGCAAGAAAGTGTCCACAGAGGCAGTGACCTCCAGAAACGTTTGAGGATGAAACCCATTTAAAACAAAGAATGTTGAACATATAGTAGAATTGGGAACAGAATTATTGTATGTCATTTAAGATGCTGGTAGCAAAAATGTCCAATTGCTTTGATGGGCTGAAATGTAACATCTTGTAAATTCTTCCAGTGTTCTGTTCAACCTCTCAGTCAGCCCCTTTCATCTGAGGGTGAAAGCCAGAGGCGAAGATCTTTTAAATACCTATTTTTTTTGCACAATGATTTCCAAAAATGTAGATATATGTTGTTGACCTCGATCTGAGATAATCTTGAGTGATTGACCATGAAGTTGAAAATGTAAGATAAAAGGTAATGGCCCTCTCAGATGCAGAAGGAATGTTTGGTAAGGCAGAAAAGCTTTCATCTTCGTAAAAGAATCCACTGTAACCTTTAAAGTTGTACAACCCTCAGATATTGGTAAATCCACACTAGAATCTGTGGAAATTATTTTCCAGGCTCTTGTTAGTCATTCAGGATTTAATAGGAGGCTAGCGTTCTTCCGAGTTTCAACCTTAGCCTCAGCTTCAAACCTCACAAGAAGCTCCACAGTTAGAAACATCTTGATAAAGACTAGGCCACCAGAGATCCCTTCTTGGTATTCCTTTCGCAGCTGTTTTTTCCTCACTGTCCTCATTTCAGGGAATTATGGCATAGTTGTAGAACGATCTTTTGAAGATTCCTGGAGGGAATGATTAGTTTATTTCTACAGATAATCAATTATTTGTTTTTATACAAAAAGAAAGGACACACAAACGTTTACCAAATTGATGCTGGTGAAGTCCATTCGTTTTAAGGGGGACGTGATCTAGCAAGGTTGATGTTAAGGCTACAACTGCAAAATCATTAAGAGAAAGACTATTTCTCTGAGGTTCAAAAATTTTTCTTACTGGCTTTTGTATCGATAAAGTGTTATCCATTGTTCCAGGTATAGGTGTTGTGTAAAGTCGAGCTGCTGAAAGAAGAACAATGACCTAGTTGCCTGTTACTCCTGCACTCTGCTTTTTACAGAACCTGCAGATTCCGATGATTGGTACAAACTGATACTATGAAACCAGTGGCGGCTACTCCGCTAAGGCAGAGGAGCGTCGCCCCAGTGCTCAAAAGAAAAAAGAAAATGATAATAACGTATCATTATTATCATTTTATTTTTCCTATTGAAGTCAGTGGCTCTCGGGGCAGGATTAGTCAGAGCAGGGGGAGGAGTGGTTTGTACTCCTTTAGTGCACATTACTGCTTGGCCGGCCCTCTTGGGCCGCCCAAACAGTCATGCGCACTTTGCATGTTCCCCACCAGGCTGTATTACACAGCCTGGTAAGGAACATGCAGAGCCTCCAAGTCCCCATCTGAGCGCCGAACCACGGCGCTCAGACCAATCACAACGCTGCATTGCTGCATTGTGATTGGCTTAGGTGAGCCTGGGAGCTTCCTGCTGCTTCCTGCTGCCATCAGAGAAATGAAGAAGGAAGAGGACTGAGGAGAGATGCCAGACGGCCCAGGTAAGTGTTTTTTTCTCCATTTCCTTCCGACCTGCCCCCGCCCCGGCCCCACCTCTCCCATCCGGTAGCAGCCGCTACTGCCTTGAACTGATCTCCCTCTAGAAAGTGTCTGTACTCAATGAAGGCTTCTTTTATAGCAGCAATTCTCTTTCCAATGCAGAGCAATTGCATTCTGCTGGAGTGTATTTCTGGGAGTAATAGGCAATGGGATGTTCCAACTTATTGAGCCTTTCTCGAATTAAAAAATGTGGTATGAGTAGTGTTTGGGATGTGGTTGGCATTGGACGTGTGGGTTGGGGGCTTCACTTCACCTTACTTCAGTTATGGTTGCTCTGGCCTGGTCCACGTTCTGAGGTCTAGGGTGGGTCGACTTCATGCCATTGTAATGTTTCCTCTGCCACTGATACGAATCTATGCAGTAGAGACCACTCCCTTGAGGCATTTCCCCTGATGGATTGTGAATCTTTCCAAACCATCTCGGCACTCGTAAAGAGCGGGTCGCCTAGAGACCCAGCTCCACCTAATATTTTGAAACAAGTGTCCGAAATAATTTCCCTGGTCATTCTTGACCTAATCAATGCTTCTCTCTCCTCCGGAGTGGTCCCACCCCTATGGAAAAGAGCGATGGTAAAGCCTCTCTTGAAAAAAACTAGTCTTGATCCGGATCTACTGGGTAATTTCCGCCCTATCTCACTCCTCCCAGGGATTAGTAAAATAGCTGAGAAACATGTCAACACAGAACTTTCGACATATCTGGAATCCCACAACCTCCTCCATCCCTCCCAAACGGGCTTCCGCCCGCGTCAAGGAACAGAGACTGCGCTGTTGGCAGTTGTCGAAGAATCTAAAAAGATTCTCGACGCCGGAGGTTCAACAGCGATTATCCTCTTGGACCTTAGCGCTGCCTTTGACACGGTCAACCACCAAATTCTGATTCATCGACTCAGAAGTTTGGGGGTGACCGGGGTAGCTCTAACATGGCTGCAATCATTCTTGGAAGAGAGATCCTTCCAGGTCTTTGAGGGTGATGTCTCCTCAAAACCTCTGCCTCTCCAGTGCGGAGTCCCTCAGGGGTCGTCCCTTAGTCCGTCCCTTTTTAATGTTTATATGACTCCGCTTGCAGAGATCGTGCTCCCATTTGGGGTTCATATAGTGACTTACGCTGACGACACCCAACTGGTCGTAGCACTGAACCACTCTGATAATGCCTCTATCGGCCTTTGTCCCTGCCTAGAAGAGGTAGTCAAATGGATGAATCAATCATACTTAAAACTAAATGGTGATAAGACCGAGTTGATGCTCCTTGGCAATCCATCCCTCTTCAAGGCAGATGCTCTTTGGCCAGCGTGTATGGGCCCCGTCCCTGTCCCTAAGACCCAGATGAAGAGTCTAGTTATCTGGCTGGATCAGGATCTCAGCTTTATGGTCCAAGCACGGAAGGTTGCGGCTTCCTGTTACGGCATCCTCAGGATGCTCCGTAAAGTGCTTCCACTTCTCCCCTTCCGGGCGAGAAAGCTTATGGTACAGGCACTTATTCTTTCCCGCCTGGACTACGGGAACGCCCTTTACCTCGGAGCTCCGGTCTCGACCTTCACAAAGCTCCAAACAGTGCAAAACTGCGCTGCAAGGATGCTTGTGGGGATCTCGAACCGGCAACCCGTGAAGCCCGCATTGAAGTCCCTCCACTGGCTCCCTGTTCGGGAGAGAGTTAACTTTAAGGCCATGTGCATTGCCCACAAGATGCTAACTGGGAATGGTTCCATGATCAACCACTCCATGGTCAAGCCTTATGTGGCGAATAGACGGCTGCGCTCTGACGATTTACATCTGGCCGCTGTTCCCAGGATTAAGAGGGCCAGAAGTGGCGGACGCCTATTCGCTTACAATGCTGCTAAGCTGTGGAACACCCTTCCCCTCCGCCTACGGAGGGAATCCAGCCATCTAGCCTTCCGGAAATCACTGAAGACCTGTCTCTTTCCCCTAAGTGTGCTGAGTTGTCCTTCTCTGCTACTGCCATAGCGCTGGGATGCCCCTGGGTAGCTACGCGCTCAATAAATGCTGTTTTCATTTCATTTAATTTCATTTCACTGGGGCCAGTATCTTTTAGAAGGCAGCGGTGGGTGTCAGGACCAGCAGCCCTGGGGTCCAATGAATGTGCGGTGCCAAGCATCATCCTTGCGATTCTCAATTCAATGCTCCTCCTCTCTAGGACTTGAGTCTAGGGCTGGGGGTGATGATGTCACCCATACTCAACTCTAGGGTGCTCTCCCGCTTCTCAGAGAGTGGATGAGGAAGAATGTCAGTGGCCCACAGCCCTCCTGTCAGTTCGCTGGGGGAGAGAGAATGAGAGCAGCCAGGAGTTAATCTGTCTTTGCCACCACCTTGTGAGGGAGTCAATCTCTGGACTTTTTTTAGACTTTCTTCAGGGCGGTCATACCAATTCCCTGACCACCTCCCAAGCCATTTGTGTTCACTTTGCTGAGGGTCCTGAAGGAGACGGTTCCCAGAATATCTATTGGATCAGTCCTGTTGTGGTACCCAAGTAGTGGGAACTGTATACTCACGTATACCACGCAAGCACCCGAGAGTTCAGGAAAGGAGAGTGGTCTTCTCTAAAGGGCGTTAGAGCTTCTGCCAGTAAGAGCCCAGGTCAGGGCTCACCAGGGCAGGACAGGAGGGCAAGTCCTGATCCCTGCAATGCACCTGTTCTTACAGACGAGAAAGAGCTGTGCTACAGGCTACAGGAAAGCTGAAGGGTCCTCATGGAAACGGGTCCAGGAAGGTCTCTGGCTGCAGGCACAATGGACTGGTGGAGCTTCCCTGAATCCTGCACTGAAAAGTGCATCCAGATCCATGGAGAGCTTGTCAGACTATTGTCACCCAAAGTTGCCCTTATGGGGAGATTTGTGACTTTCCCCACTGCACCTCCTGATAGGGGGCCACTGACAGCACATGAACAACCTAGCTGGGAGTTGTGGTTCCAGTGTAAAGCTCCTGTAAAGCCTTGACATGAAGAACATTGCCACTGTGGCTGAAGGAGAAGTTATGTCTACTTGAATTTGTGGGAATGTAATTCCCACCATGCTCTGCAGGGACACGGAGAAGTACCCTTCATGTCGCTGGGGCATTTATTCCACTACCCTAGGCCTGGGGTATACCCGCAAAACACCAGAAGCATGAATTCCTCTTCTGCTGCCTCTCCACCCTGGGAAACAAGAAGGAGAAGACTGCCTGGCTGCGAGGCTGGAGTCAGCCACCATGCAGTATGGTAGTAACATCAGCACAATGGCAAGTGGAGAGTAGTGCACCCCAGAAGAACCCAGTGCAGTCATTGAAGAGCACCTAAGAGCACCTAACCCCACAAGGCAGCAGCGTTAACGTAAAAAAACCCATGAAAAGATGGAATTATGGAAGCAGGACACCAAGCCGTAATCCATGGAAGCTGGAAAGAAAAGTACACAGCTTAACAGGACTAGCACCATGATGCCTCGACGAACAAGCGATTTATAAGCTCAGTCCATATAGACCATTTTTAAAAGGAAAAAGAAGAGTGAAAATAGTGCACCGGTACCCAAAGTAAGCAAGTCAACTGGAGGCTAAGGTTAGACTGCCCTTGAGAAGTTGATTGTTTCTGTTGTGGGTTCACTAGTGGTAGCTATGCAACTGATGTAAATAAAAAGTGAATGTCTTATCGTACAATTTCTAATCGTATTATGAGTATGTCTTATCTTTGTGTGGTGAAAATTGTATGCTTATGATAAAGCCAATAACGTCGGTTTTTCCACACTGTCAAAGTTGAATCATTTCCATATCAAGTTAAAGCACATAGGTTTGTGGTTTGAAATAAACATGTAGAGTCAAAGCCTTCGGCCTGTTATATTGATTGTGAATGACTTGATACAACCAGTTGGCTTAAGTTTTGAATAGTGAAAAATCTTTTGTGGTTTTGCCACAGTCATATATAGATCCATTTCTGTTTAGGTCTCGGTTCTAGACGGCGTGCATGACTGTCTCGAAGAGAGACCTGCTGTATCTACTGTTGTGGGCTTCAGCCCGCCCATAGGCTTGCCATTTGCTGGCCCCCACGTCGCTTCATTATTCCTTCTCCCCATTGGTCCATGGCATGCATGCGTCATGCCTCTTCTCAACTCTAGCCCTCCCCGAGAGCAGTGACCAATTACTACTAAATATTTGCAGTGGCCATTTAACACGTTGTTTCTGGACTACTTTTTTATTTCCTGCTCGTGCCACCATATGCCGCCTCGCCTCAGCTTGCCAAGCGGATTCATGTCAAGTCCTACAGAATATAAGTGGTAAATGATTTGCTGTGGCTCCGGGGTTAAGTTCACTATCTTAATAGCTGCAAACAAATTCCGCAGCAGTTGAACTCAGTAAACCAGTAGTAGATGCCGGAAACTGGAGCTACTGAGTTTTCTCTTTCCCTTAACACTTTACTTCAAAACAGATGCTTGTGACATGTGGGGTCCAGCACAGTTGTTTGTCTAGGGGTCCACAAAAACTACTGACATGCAAGGTGCTGCTACACGCTTTTCATCCTCTGCCTTCCACCCTTCTCCCCCTCCACCTTCCACCCTTCTCCCCCTCCACCTTTCACCCTTCTCCCCTCCTCAAATACCCACCCAGTATCGTTCCTCCCAGTATAAAGACATTTGGCAGTGAAGATATCCACAATCCGCAGAAGCAAGCACAGTATAAAAGAACAAGGTTTTCTCATTATTTTCCGTCCGAACCAATCATCCTGCAACTTTTGGAAAATCTTCCCTCTTCACTTTAGGCCATGCCCATCCCTCCTGAGAATAAATTGCATAAAAATGAATAAAAATGCAATTTATGGTCGCTTAAACCTTGTAATTGTGCTTTATGGGGGCCATTTTGAAGGTTAAGTTTGGCTATCATGTTCACACTGCACCAGGGTACCCGTTAGGGGTGTCCGCTGTCCCCCATGCTCCTTGCCCTGGCACTTGGTGCAATGGGTGAGAGGGACCCCTAATATGGGGCATTGACAGCAGTGGGGATTGGGAGGAAAGACTCTCCCTATACGCCGACGACATCTTGCTCTATGCCACGAGACCGACAGTGAAGATAGATCGGATACTGTATATCTTTGAATTGTTTGAGGGATATTATGGGAACCAAATTAATTGGGAGAAATCCCTGATTTTTCCCCTGAGTTGGGGCGCTCCTATAGTGCAGGCCACATGTACAATCCCAGTTGCGTACTAGGGATTCAAGTACCTGGGGAGTAACATAACAAGAAACGGCGATGAGTTTCTCAAGCAGAATCTCTACCCCCACCCCAGCCGACTTGGTCGGGACATTCAGCATTGGCGAAAGCTCCCGCTCTTACTCATGGAGAGAGCGGTACTATTTAAAATGATGACCCTTCTGAAACTGCTTCATGTACTATAAAATACTCCATACAAGGTCCTGCATGACTTTTTAAAAAAAGTAGACAGTCTAGTGCAACTGCTTTTGTGGGTTGGGGATGCTCCAGGATTGCGTTGGGGAAACTACAGAGGGAAATTTACGAGGGGGGCCTGGCGATCCCCAACATACATACATACTATTGGGCATCGCAATAGGCGGTGATCAACGACTGGGTATTTTCAGAAGTGACGGAGCCAACGTACAGGGTGGACAGACTTAACATGGGAGCGCATAGCCACATTTCTGTGCCCTACCGTACCAGGAATATAAACGCTCTACCATTACACACACACAGGCAATGGAGAGAATCTGGCGGGAAGCAACCAGGTTTCTAGGATGGGAGGGTAGGTTGATGGAGCCGACCCCCTTGTAGGATAGTAACACCGTGCAGGAGATCCAGAAACTATAGGGATTTGCCAAATGGGAGCTAATTGGCATCGAACGGCGGGGGGACGTATAGAGTGGACAAACTTACATAACCTTCAATACTCTGCAGCAGGAGTATGACATGGCAGACTCTGAGCTTTTGAAATACTTACAACTAGGACACGCACTGAGGGGACACAAACAAAATGGAGAGACAATGCCAGACTTGGCGCCCCTGGAGGGTCGCCTATTACTAGATCCCATGCCAGAGAAGGCAGTCTCCCTAGTCTATGCTAAACTCATGAACAATTCCCTGGATACATTGGAAATGCAAAGCGCAGGGTGGGAGGAGGATCAGGGCCCCCTAGAAGATGACAACTGGACAGAAGCTCTACAGAGCCCTAGAGAACTGGCAATACGTGCAAGGTTTCACCACCTCATACAGCTATGCATACTACACATGTCGTATTACTCTAGGACATTGCTCCATCATTTGACACGGGCTGAAGACGCCCTTTGTCTCATCTCAGGGGATGTGGAAACAAGGGTACCTTTTTCACATACTCTAGGACTGCCAGGACGTACAACAGTAGTGGAGGAAGGTGACACAAATAATGTCAAGAGTCATGGGTCACTAGGTACCTCAGACAGCCAGGTGACACATATTGTGTATTTCAGGGGGAGAGGGGTGGTCCAGATATCAAACGATCTGGGTGCGATTGGCATCGGGGATTGCAAAAAAGAATATAGCCCATGCCTGGGGGGTGGGGAGTGTGCCATGGGTTGTGGACTGGGTGCCGTAGAACCGAACAAGCTCCTCAATCAGAGCTGGAGATGCCCAAAGAAAGGGAAAACATTTGGGACCCATGGCGCAATTATTGAGAAGAGTCAGGGAGTTAGAACATGTCGGATCAAGACCAATTTCCCGAGATATCAAGACAGCATGATCCTATAACCAAACATACATGTGAAACGGGGGAAGGGCTAGTCCCTATGGCAAAATGTACTTCGTACATTACCAATGTATTATGTAAGATGTACTTATCTCGATGTCTGAAACATGTCATCAAGTTTGTAACACTGAGCAATTGTTTAGTAAAAATAATTTTTAAAAAAGGTTTGGCTATCTTCTGAATGTTTTGGGTTTTGACATTGGCAGGATTTAGACTGAGAATCAGGATGGTCAGCACTTGCATGCAGTAGAGAGCAAAGTTAGGAGTGCCTGATGTGTAATGCATGGAACTAAAAGAGACATAAGTATTTTCCATACACACAAAATAATAGCATAGAAGGACCACCATACACACCTTGTCTCTTGGACTAGCAGGAGTCCTGTTTCTTCACTTGGCGACTGTTTGGAGTGCTGCCTGTGTGCCAGTGCAAGTCCTGCTGCTGCAAGTGGACATATGCTGCCATTAGTTGCACCAGCCTTTCTGCCCACCCATAGCTAGCGTTATGCTCTGGGTCTCCCACTGGCTTCTGGTAGTATTCCTGGTGCAGTTTCTACAACTTCCCCTTCATGGGTACTATGCCGGACCCTATCGAGCAGCCGAACCACCAGCACATATGTAAAACAGATCACCCACATAGGTTTACTCATGCCACAGGAATGCATAGTTACTTATACTATTTGTGTTTCTCTTATTTAGTTACGTCCTCCAAGCGCCGGTCACTTGAAAAACGTATCATGCAGTGCATTTCTCATTTGTATATCTGTAACACACAATAGATCATATGAATATAACAAAATTAATTGGTTAACTGAGGGGATTTTTTAAGTATTATATTGTCACCCAGATTCTCAACTCATATAATACAAGGACATATTTAAACTTAGTACATGTTTGTGAAGAATACCATATAATAATGATACTAGGTGGTCACCCAAATAGCAAAAGTGACTACAAGTTCCTCTGACAGAAGTAACTCGCACAGTTTTTACCTAGTGCAAGACACTTTTTAACATAAATATTTAACATCGCTAGGCTATACCCAGTTTGCTTGAAAGTGCATCACCGGTACTGCCATTCCTTCTCTGTTTGTGCTTTCTGTTGGCTGCTAGAGGGAGGAGTGGACTCCTGGTCACTGCTTCATCCTGTGTTGCCATCAGGTGGATACAGTCTGCCTTCTCATATTCTGCTACAGGTTAGACATCTGGGACATAGGCTCTCAGACGAAGAGTGGAGGGTTGCTGATGCCTAGAACTCTGAGGAAAAGAATCAATTATAGATTTTCCTTTTTTACTTTAATTTTTTTGGAAGCCCTGGCAGCTGCTGTTTCCTGCTGTGTGCTTCGTTAGTCAAAAAGTGTTTTTGCTCAATTAAAATTTAATTTTTGTTAATTTACCGATCTAAGTATCATTCTGTAGATGCTACATCATAACGCATGCATGCGTGTACAGGATGATGAAGCCGGCAACTGTCTTTTTTTTTGTTGCTGATTCTATACAGCATTGTTAAAAAGCATTGATATAACAGATAGGTTTACAAGGTGTCCTACATTGTTATGATAGTATCATCTACCCATTTTGAGTATATCATTTATATAGATAATATGCATTTTGTTCCTGGTGCCATATATTGGTGGCTGAACTCCTAACCAAAATGCAAGTAGTCCATCCTTAATGCTTAGGGCAGCACAGGCAGCTTAAAGGGGGCTGCAATCATTTAATAGTCCTTCCCTGAAGAGCAGTGTCTTTCGGCCAAACAGTCTAAATATCGCCTCAGTGGGAGAAGTATGTACAACTTCAAACATGTCACCTCAGTTGATCTTCATTGTATCATCTAAACACAAAGGACTTTCCTATCCCTTCATCCTTTATTGCTTTGACAAATATCTTAAAAAAAGAAACATAAACAAAATTACTGGATTTTACACAAGATGGTGCCTCGTCCCAACAATTGCAGAGGTGTAAATACAAATCACATTATGGGCCTTATTACGAGTTTGGCGGTCCATGAACTGCGGTACCCGTGGTTGCGGTCTGACCACCGCGAGCTTGGCGGTCCAACTGTCGTATTACGAGATTGTTGGATTGCCTTTGCAAAGACCACAGTCAAACCGCCGACACTGCCAGCACACCACTGACTACTGGGGTCTTGGTTGGTGAAAAGCAGCTGCCATAGGGCGGTACTGAGGAGTTTTGCCGCCGTGTGTATTGCGAGTTAGCTTTCTGACGAGCCGACTGCGGTGGATAGACCACTATCTTCAGGTCGGTGGAAACTAAGGATTTGAGGTACATACTCACTCCTTTCCTGTTCTTCAAGGCAGAGTTTGACGTGGATCCCTTTCTCCAGGTCGGCCCTTCACAGCAGCATCTTCACCCTGAGGAATACGACCCTGTTTGTGGCGATCTACAGGTAAGTCCTTATTGTACCATATACACATTGCCTGGGCTGCCCACATATGGGCCGGTGTCCGGCAATGGGCAGATAGTATTTTTCCACATATGTCATGCATACGTGTTCATTTGACACATTTACTGTCAAAATGTTCACACAGACATCGAAATATATGGAAAATCATTCCCCACAGCCGCAGCCTCACCGTGGGTATCGCAGTCAACTTGTAATACGGTGGTCGGAAGTCCTCCAGCACTAAAGGTCTTCTAGAGACCGCGGCCACGACATTCGGGTGGCCGGACAGCCAAACTCATAATCAGGCCTTAAGATTTCATCACAAATGATGTACAGTTCCTCATCATCAACCCATTGCATTCCTTGATATCCTGCTCTAGAATATGTTGAGTTTCTAGTCGCCTCAAGGCTCTTTCATGATCACCTTCTCTGAATGTTCCCTGCATAGCATCAGTAACATTATAGTCCAGCCATTTGCTATTGCCTTCATGATACTTCCAAAAGTGTCTTGCGACAGGGTATGTGTTGTCTCTGTGGTCTATGGCCCTCAAATATTGTAAATTTCTTTTATGTACTGCCAGTCATGTGTTTCCTATATACTTCTTTTGACAAGGGCATGTCATCATTTATAAAAACATGGTCACTTTCGCAGTTGTAAGTGCCTATAAGGGGTCTTTCAGTGCTGGAAAATGGAAAAAACACTCAAATCCACGGTATATGTAACTGATCTAAGTATAACTTGAACCACCATAAATTCCAGATGTCATCACTGATGTGCAAAAAAGCAGTGCATCATTTCAGTGCAAGTTATACTTAGGTCAGTCATGTATAACTGGTGATTTTCATTTTTTTTATTTTAGTTTTTTAGGTCTCGCTGCCTCAAAGAGACATATTGTGTTCTATCTGTGGGCTTTCAGGCCGCCTATCTCCTACCACTGGTAAACTTCAGCGTCGCTCTCATTTTCTTTGATGCCATTCATCATGGCATGTGAGTGTCATGCCCTCTTCTTGTGTTTGGCCCTCTCATAGCGCATGGACTAAGTACATGTCTCCTTACATTGCTTTCAGTTTGCAGACCTAATTTGTTCTTTGTTTTCAAGCACTCAATAGGAGTACTTGTGTTTTCAGGCTGCCTCCCATGTACACATACACACATGCCACTAAAATGCATGTGCTTGTACATAAACAAATGCATTTCTTAAAAAGTTGTTAAAACACAAACACTTGTTTCTTTTTTGTGTGCACAATCTGATTGTATTAGAGCACTCACTCCATCATCCTTCGTGCCATAGCACGAACAAAAGCAGATGGTATTGGAGCACTTTAAGTGCTCATCGGTTACATTACACAATGACACATTCATTTTTGTCACTGATCCTGCTTCAATGAAGGTTTTTTTCCCCTTTGTTGCCTGACTATCTCCCTATACCCTCCTACTTCCCTGCTTGATCTGTCCCCCACTAAATCCCTGGTCGCTGCTGTTTTCAGGGTTTTTTGTACGATCTGATGGTATTGTTCCATCCTCCATCTTGCCAAAGTGCTAACACCAGCTAACGCCATTGGAGTGCTTTCAGTGCTCACCAGTTACATTACACAATGACACATTCATTGTCGTAGGCAGGGGGAAGCGTAACTGATTTGCCCAGAATCACAAATTGTTCAGCCGACACCGAGATTAGAACCTGGTTCCCCAGTTCCCTTGTCAGCAGCCCTGGCCGATACACCTCATCCTCACTTCACTTCAAAGCTCCTCAACAGTTTCTCACTATCACTTCCACATTTGTTCAGCAAGACCCCCGTCAACACCAAACAAGCACTGGCAAAGTCAATAGATCTCAGCAATGCGCGAGCGATTGGCCTTGTCAATGTGAATGTCTTTTAGCCATGTTGTCAAGCAGCACATCTACTGCTCAGCATGGCTGAATGTCACTGAAAACAGCGCTGTGATGCAGCCAGCACAGGCCACGTCAAAGCACTTTTTTGTGTTTGGAGGGGCAAGACAATAAACTCAACATGGAGGGGCGAAGAGCATGGGGCAGAGACTCGGAGTTGACTCAACATCCTATGATTCTGGGCTTTCAATAGCTTTCAGCCATGCTGAACAGCAGATGTGCTGCTAGACAACATGGCTAAAAGACATTCACATTGACATGGCCAATTAATAGCTCGGGCATTGCCGAGACCTTTTGGCTTTACCAATGCTTGTTTTAGGGATAGGGTCTTCCTAGTGCACAAAGTGTTGCATGGTACCTTGCATATAACAGTACAGTCTAGGGTAAAGGTGTTCATTGGTCCCTCTGTAAAGTACTTCATTTGCACCCTGGTTATTTTGTGAGACCTCTTTAGGAGTGGTATTAGTTTGTAATTCCGTCTGAGAATGTATAAACATTTTGATTGTGTACACAGTATTTAGTCATGTGTGCATTAAAGTACTTTTCCATTTTAAAGAAAAAGCACTGACTGAAAAATTATCCAGTGAGTGTTGTTAGAGAAGTGTTATTTTTTATACACTTTTGAGTAGCTTTGCACTTGGAGTTTGTGAATAGCCAAACAAAGTAAACACACTAAAAAGTGTAAGAGAAGCTTACATGTGTAAATTACTAAAAAGTGTAAGTTACTTTTGTGATAGTCCCTGCTGTTAGTGAATACCCCTCGGGCCTACAATTTGGTGGAGACTTGCAAGTTACACTTTTGGAGTGAATTTACATTTGGATTATGAGAAAAGCCAAAAAGTTGCAAACTTACTGAGAAGTGTAAATTACTCAATCGTAAGTTACCTTTGTGTATCACGCAGTAGCGGCTCCTCGAGGGAGTGCTGCGGGGCGGGGGAGGGGCAGGGTGGGAGTTTGTAAACTCCGAAATTGGGCTGAACAGAGTTGAGTAAAGAAATAAAGAAATAAAACGAATTACATTGTGCGCGCTGCAACGCCAAATCGGCGATGCAGCGCGCAATGTAATTCGTTTTATTTATTTATTTATTTACTCAACTCCGTTCGGCCCAATTCCGGAGTTTACTACCCCCACCCTGCCCCTCCCCCGCCCCACTGCCCCGCAGCACTCCCTTGAGGAGCCGCTACTGGTATCAGGCCCTCAGTCCCTGCTTGCCAAGGCTGCACCACGCCTGCAGGCACGGTCGGTGGTAGGAGTGCCGGTCGGGCGGTGACGTGGTGCGGGGGAGGGACAGGGTGGGGGGTAGTAAACTACGGATTAAGGCCCAATACAGGTAAGTAAACATTTAAATAAATAAAACGAATTTCGTTGTGAGCGCTGCATCGCCAAATGCGATGCAGTGCGCGCAACGAAAATCGTTTTATTTATTTAAATGTTTACTTACCTGTATTGGGCCTTAATCCGTAGTTTACTACCCCCCACCCCGCCCCACGTCACCGCCCGACCGGCACTCCTACCACCGACCGCGCCTGCACGCCTGACAGGCTTCATTCACAGTCGCGGTCCGTGTAGGAGTGCCGGCCGGGCGGTGACGTGGGGCGGGGGAGGGGCAGGGTGGGGGGTAGCAAAGTACGGATTACGGACCTATACAGGTAAGTAAACATTTAAATCAATGAAACGAATTTCGTTGCGCGCACTGCATCGCACGATGCAGTGCGCACAACGAAATTCGTTTCATTGATTTAAATGTTTACTTACCTGTATAGGTCCGTAATCCGTACTTTGCTACCCCCCACCCTGCCCCTCCCCCGCCCGGCACTCCTACACGGACCGCGACTGTTCATTCACCACGAGGACATCGTTTGCAGGAGGAAAGAGCTGCAGAAGCAGGGCAATTCCTTACGAGTCCACAGGGCGGCAGCAGACGTCTATAGGCTGATTAGCACCAACTTTACGGTCAGAGCAGGTAAAAGCTGGAAATTCCTACACAAAGCGGATTCCCAGCTGGTGTGCGGAGGTTCTCAATAGTTGAGAAATCCGTCATGGAATTTCCAGCCAACCTCCAAGGACACGCAAGGATGCCTCAAAAACCTTTCTTGCTTTATATTTTTTCGTGGGGTGCGGGTTTTAGCTCCAGAAAGTCGAGTGGTTCCACGTTGTACCAGCAGCCCACCACACATCTAATCTTAAACTCTCTATGCCGGCCTGTGTAGTATCACGGTAATTTTAATGCAAGATGGCACTGGCAATGTTCTCTAAAAACAAAATTATCATTTGCGACTTCCTTTTTGCTAAGCCTTTATACATATGTTGAAGTACGTCATTTACGCTTACACATGTGTAAATTGTTACACATTTCAGTACACCTCGATAGCTCTTTCTGTTGTAAAATATAACCATCTTAAAAATAGATTGACTGCCATTGAGAATCGGGCCAATAGAGTCCAGATATTATGTGCGTAAAAGAAACGTGGTGAAGGCTGCATTTGTTTCATGTCTCCAAATGGGTGTATGTCTGTCACAACACAGGCTTGCAGGAGAAGGGGTGAGGAGCGTGCAGTAATCTTCAAAGCACGGTTTACGGCGCACCTCACTGCATTCAATACCCATTGCTAATTTGAGCAGCTTCCAGTGAATGTGATCCCTCCTGCTAAACAAACTTTGCTTGAACCAGGTTAACATTCTTCATGGTAAGGATTAAGAAGACCACATCTTAACAAATGGAAAAACAATTACTATTTTTCACTGTAAAGTAATAAAAAAGATCCAAAATTAACAATTGGAAAACAAATTACTATACTTAACTATAACGTAATAAAAAAATCTAAATTAAATGCAGCTCCATTACATTTTGTCTCTCACGAGAATAAAAAAAAATCAGAGCCTCGAGTACTCTGGTAAAGTCGTTTTCAGAAAACATATGTATGTGTCGCTTCTTATCAGGTGCATATGAAGGATGAATTAGCAAAACATGAAATACAGATTCCTCACTTTTTAAGAAAAATATATGTACGATTCAGAAAGGATCCCAACTCTCTCAGCTAGCTTCAGCTTGAGTTGTCCAACCTCCATCTGAGTGAAGAACTCACATGCTGGGTTACAGATGAACAAATCAATCACAACCCCATAATAAAATAATACTCACCCCGCATGCAGCCATTTGTAAAGAACGTCATCACTTCAACCCATTACCAAGAAACAAATAGAAACTAGCGGGCATGAACATGCTCAGTGGAGAACATCGTGTTTTAGCATAACTGGCTTCAGTCTAATCATAAGGAAACTAACTTCTGATCCATTTTACATGCGTTAAGTTTTCACCAAAAGACAGACATCTCATAAAGCGGCATGTTGATGTTAAATGAATCATTTAAAAAACACATAAGAGAATGTTAAATAAATAACAATAAAAGCCACAAACAGAGTGAAGTAATTGGCTGGCATATATTAAAGAAAAAGTGGTGTCCATTTAGAAGCAATGTTTTTGAATATAATTAAGTAAGTGATGCATCCATGTAAAGTAAGTGATATGTGATACATTTGTAAACATAGTTTGCTCCTGATGAAGGTATCATAACAGGAAAGAGACTAAAAAATACTAAAATTATAATAGATGGTCAGATGGTCTGATAGTCGACACAATAACTATTAGGGTTCCACAAGGACACAAAAAAGAAATAAATATAAAGAAAATGCGGGGTGGGGTCCATTGGCATTAGATGCTCACGGGCACTTGATCACCTGCTGGGGTTGCACACGGCCTGCGGCCAACCCCTGCTGAACATGTCCAAAGAACATGCATGGCGGAGGTGGCCATCCACAGTGGGTTGGGTGCAGGGCCTCGGCGCAGGCCAGGACCTGCACCCAACCCCACACAACGCGAGATTGGTCACTCGCGAGGTCATGTGTGGCAGGGAATTGGTTGCAGACGTATCATAATAAGATATTAGTTTACATTTTTTTTAAAACATAGCTCACTGAAAACCACAAAGTTAAATTGGAGTTATTTGTAAGTAAGGTAGTAAAATTTTAACCTTACATTAAAAAACCTTAAAAGTTTCACTGGAAAAACCAAAGGTTAGAGTGGTGTTATATGTGGGTCTTCTAATAATATAATAAATACTGTTTTAAAACCAAAAACCCACTGGACTTCACCAGTTACATGTACCTGATCTAAGTATAACTTGCGCCACTAGGATGCTCTGCTTATGACCTATTACATCGATGATGACATATGAAATCTATGGCCTAGGCCTAGGTCTTTTGTCACTTATTTCAAAAGTGCCAAAAGACCTTCACTGGCTCCAAGTTGCACTGAGATCTACATTCAAAATATTTGCACTATTTTCAAAGCTTTGCACATGAAAAGTCCTGCTTTATTAAATCTCGGCTCCACAAGTACTTCCTCACCGGAGATCTTAGATCCACGCATTGACACTTGTTAGTGATCCCCCAGTTTAAGAGGTATAGGATAGGTAGAGTCAAGTTTTCAGTCACTGCTCCTCGTGTCTGGAACTCCCTGCCCTGGAACTCAGGACCTCCTTAAATTATGGGAATTTCAGACAGATGCTGATGACTTGGCTCTTTAAGCAAGTCTATTAATAAGTATCCTGAGCTTTCTTGGGGCAGTTACCTAGCACCAAGAGAACGTTTGGTGTATGTGCACTCTACAAGCTACAGTAACATAACATAACATATGGCGGCGCAAGTAATACTTAGGTCTGTTATGTACATGATGAATTTTAATGTTTTTTTGTTTTAAAACGTTAGTTTTTTAACTATTAGACAACCTACGTATAACGCCACTTTAACCTTTTTTTCATTTAATAGATAGTTAGATAGATAGATAGATAGATAGATAGATAGATAGATAGATAGATAGATAGATAGATAGATAGATAGATAGATAGCCACGAAAATGCATGAGACCCACAATGTAATGCAACATGTTGTAAAAGGCAACACGTTGTAGTACGTGTTTGGTAAAGGCATGCTTGGTAAATGCATGCGTGCTAACATCATGCAACAAATTCTAATGCATTGTAAAGCATTTATTTATTTTTTAAATGAAAGAAAAAAAATTGTGTGTATTCCGAATGAAAATATATTATGCAACATAAAATCTATGAAATGAAAATAAACTAATTCTCTCCCTCTACTCTTTAGACCAACTTTTTTTTATGTCACAGAAAAATGAAAAGGATATTGCATCCAAATACTGATACGTGAACCGTTGCCACATCGAAGCTATGGATATTTGCCCTTGGTAGTATGGTCAGCCCCAGCTTGTCACTACAAGCGCATGCAAATAATAATGTAAATAATAATGACTCCAAAGGGAATGGTATTTTAACAAGTCTCAACTTACCTTATGACCCCATAAATAAAGTTATAGAGCCAATTAAGATAATTGGGAGACATTTCAACCTACTCACAGGCATTCTGTATTTACTGTGTTGTGGACCCTGGGATTTTCATGAAGAAAGATTGCCTAATGAAGAAAAGAAGAGAACACTCAGGAACTCAGAATAATCAAGAATTGCTGGCAGTACCACATGGAGTGAGTTAGCCTGTCTGCACAAGTACAGTTAAACTTTAAAGCACTAAAACTGTATTGGAGGCAGTTCGTATAGGTAAAGAAAGCGGGTGATACCTGCACCTGAGGACCTTGTCCATAGATGTTCCTTTTCCAAAAAGTACCAGATGATTATCAAACATTGGCTGGCCAAACCGTTCAGTGTGATACATCACACAGATTAACTCAACTCTACTTTTCACCACATCTCCTTGCCTTATAAACTGTTGTGTACTAGAGAACTATGTGATTGCTTCAATCGTGTTCAACATCTACCTCAGGTCTTTGCCTTAGGTGATCAAATTGTTTATCAACCTCCCATAACCACACAGGGGTCACTCAGATCTCGCTGAAACTGATATTTGCTCATTTATTGTTGAACTTTTGCTATCATGAAATGTTTTAAAGCCCTTAGAGATTTGATGAGAGGTGATGTGCAAGTCCCTGTTCTGGAGGGTGAGGAGGCTCTACCAGAAGCCAGGACATTGAGGCTCCACCAGTACGCCAGGTCACTATATGGTGACAAATGTAGGGCTTCACACATGTTTGTGGCTTCACCAATGGCACAAGATCACTGCACAAAAAAGAGCATTTAGATTTCCACAATATGGAACTTTTGATTTAAAGATTATTGAACATTTGAGAGAAAAGTTATGTGAAATGAAGCCACCTCCTGGACCCACAAAGTACGACGCTTTAAATGCTTTGGAGTTAGCAGCTCATGCAAAGGAAAAAGAAAGGTTTTCGAATAGATCGAAGAGAGCAGCGAGAAATTACGCAGATGCTCAATGGGATGAAGGACAACAGCTGTGGAGGAAATTTGTAGTTGAGGGAGCTAGAATGTACTCAGTGATAATTACAGAAAAACAGGGAAATAACAATGAGGAGTCTGCAAGGAAAACTGACAATTATAGCAATTTGCGGAATGACATTTTAGATGGTCTGTTATCCTCACGACCACCACCATATGTAGCCCTAATATCAGGTACAGAAGGTGTTACAACTATTAGTAGCGTAGTGGCTGCAGCACCTGTGGAACCAAATATAACTCAGATTGAGAGACCGCTTCCAGTACTTTCAATTGCAACTGCACCTGTTCGAAGCTGCCCCTACGGTAATTGCTCCTGGTGTTATTGCCTCTATTGTGACTGTTATAGCACCTGTGTCACACATTGTATCAGCACAGACCTTAGGGATTCCTGTAGCAACTGCACCAATAAATATTTCTGAGAATCCTTCTGTTCCAGGTGCTGGGGGAGGATTAGCCACAAAGGAGCTTATCCTAATGTCGCAAAACTCACAAATTGTTGCTTGGACCCCACCACAAAATGTTCAATTATTAAGAGAAGGGACAAGAATTGTTTTTACAACACCAATTGCACAAGAAGAGACGCAATCCTTTGTCAATGGGATTTTTCCTCCATGGTTTGAGGAAACTCCTGAAAATAAAGAAACAGGAGATACGGAAAAAACAACTACTAGTCAGGAAAAGGTGAGACCTCTAGATGTACCAAAATTGAAGGTGGAATTGGAAGAAATTATTAGAGACATTTCACATTTGAATCAATAGCAGGAAAATTAGTTGATATATTTGAGTAAAGAAATTTCAAGATGGGCAGCTGCCACACATGATAATTTAACCGAACTGGCAAGAAAATACAAGGTGGTTCTCTCTAAGAGTATTCCTTTACAGGAAAGTTTCAGGGCATTTAGCTTCTTCCCAGCCTGGGTGCTCGCCAATGACCACGCCACACACGGAGCTTAGTATTACACGTCTCTATTCTGCTGCTTGTAACTGCAAACCCAACAGTCTAAAACAAGCTTTCATGGCATTGCACTCTAACACCTACGTCACAGCTCTACAGAGCCCATTAGGAGCCAAAAAGGTTCAGTCATAAAATATCGGAAAACACTACAGGGCACAGTTAGATGATAAAGCTATTGTGACCATGAGGTCCTCAGGAATCAGATTGCATATTGCGGAATTGGTGAACAGCATTCGAAAATGGAGCAATTTTGACAGGTTAGAGAGCAAGTGGGCAAAGAAGCAAAGCAAGAAAAAGAAACAATCAGATGCTACAGAAATTAACAGTAAACCACTACCAGTACGTCCAGATGAAGATGATGTTCTACCTTTCCCAATGAGGGAGATAACAGGTGGAGGGTATGTTAATGTACCGTGGAGTAGAGGTGATATTGCGACATTCACAAATAACTTTCCAGAATTGAGAGACAAAACCTGCCCAGTGGTATACACAAGTCGACAGATTTGTGAAGATTTCAAAGGTTCTGTGGACAGACTTGAATACTTTCTTTGATATTGTGGTACAGGGTGATTTATGGGTTGAATGTAAAATAGCTGTGCAATGGCCACGTACTAAACTTCAGAGGAAGTCCCAGACCTACCCCTCTCGGGAAAAAAGATCCAAGGTTTAGGAGTCACAAATAAGGAAATAACTAATCCGGTTTCAAAGAAAGTCCCTGTAAAAATAGGTTCATTTGAGGGAGATCATCAATTTGTGTTATGTGATTCAAGTCCTGTAAATCTGTTAGGAAGTGATGGTGCAAGCTAAATTGCACCGTTTACTGAACACCAGATAGGGGTTGATTTCAAACACATGATGAAGATGTCGAACTTAAAATGGCCCAACAAGAAACAGCTGCAGGATTGTATCCTGTAAGAACGGTACAGGATTTACCTCCCGATTTGAGAGATACTGCAAAATCAGATGTATGGGATTTTTCAGGAAAAGACATCGGACTAATCAAAGGTGTAGAACCGGTCCGAATCACAATAAAGAAACACAGTCTTTCCAACAACACCACCATATAAACTATCATCTGATACTGTGGCTGGAATCACTCCTGTGATTTAGACCATGTTAAAACAAGGGATTTTAAAAGAAATTGTAGGAAGTCCTTGCAATTTGCAGTTTATGAGTTTACAGAAGCCCAACCGCAAATATCAAATTGTACAGGATCTTTGAAAGATTTGTAGTATAGAAGACTCATGTTTTCCTATGGTACCGAATCCAGCAACAATACTATTTCAGATTCCTTGCAATGTGGTGTGGTTTACCGTTGTTGATCTCTACCAGGCATTTTTCTCTATCCTGTTGTATGAGGACAGTCAATTCTTGTTCTTGTTAATATTCAGAGACAGAGTTTTGGCATGGTGCTAAGTTTCACAAGGATATACAGAGAGTCCTTCGATCTTTAATGAGATCTTGAAAAATAATCTTGAGACTTTACAAATGCCTTGCAATTCAGTTCTTGTTCAATGCATTGATGATTGCCTGTGGCATCAACTATACAAGAAGCTTGTAAACAAGACACACTTGCTTTTTTAGTCATTTAGCTTAGAACGGACACAAGTTGTCACCAAGCAAATTGCAATATTGCCAGAAACAGGTCCTATATTTGGGACATCTCATTGAGGTGTCACAAGAGAGAATCACGACCATATTAAAAATGAATCACCCCAGAACACAGAGAGAAGTCAGTCTGTTCCTGGGAATGGTGGGCTACTGTAGACAGTGGAGACCCATTTTTAGGTCTCGCCTGAGCCAGCGCATGCGCTGCTCTGCGAGACATTTTGTAAGTGGGGTTTTCAAAGTGCTATCCCACACGCTTTTGCTGGCCTAGCGCTTGCGTGCACGCAAGCATGCACGCGCGCAGCCGCCAGCTTTCAGCGCCCGAGGCGCCATCTGGAGCGCGATCGCTTTCACTTTCGCGGCCGCGCGACTTTCACGGCCGCGCGGCCAATGCTTGTTTTCCATCCTCCAAAGCAAAAAGGCAAAGTTAATTAGCATAGGGAAACCGACTAACGTGCTGACGTCACAGCTTTTCAGCCGGAGCTTAGAGTCTGTCCCCGGCTGGCTGCGCGTGAGCTGGGTTTTGTTTAGAAATCCGCTGCCCCTTGCTCTGGCATTGGGAGGTTTTTTGTTTTTTTTGCTCGTTTCGGTGTCTGTTTTTGGGAGGGGTCAGCTAGCCTCCTTTATAAGCTCAGTTTACACAAAACACTGCTCCTGGACCTCTGAACTCGCCGTTCTCTGTGGATCGCTTGGTCAATCGGAGGCTGCCGAGAAAGCATTTCAGAAACTTTAACTACAGCTTCGGCTCGCTGATGTCCTGTGTGTCGGGCACCGACCTCTTCAGCCACAACGAGAACCTGGTGAGCACTTGGCTGCTGTTACTCGACCCTGGTGTGCTTTCGAGTGCAGGCTTTGGTGAAGTATTTTGCACAAGTGTATCTGAAGTTTGGGAAGAAGTTGTACGTCTTCTCAGGGTATAAGATTATGTGCATTGTTGCGTTAACCTGATGAAATAGTGGGTGAATGCACCTGCTACAGAGATGACTTTACCTCCATGTTGACCTGATGGGTGCCCCTGCTTTGTTATTCAAGCGTTCTCACCTGAGGTCTTTGTTTTCAACCATCAGGTCACCGGTTCAACTGTCGGCAGGGCTTCTTCCGCTTTTCATCCTTCCGAAGTCATTTCAATTGAGCCCCATTGCCCTGGGAGATTATAACCGCTTTTATTTACATCACGTTACCGCTAGTAAGATTGTTGACATGTTTGAGCCCTGGCCGGGCTGACACGGCATTTCATCAAACGGAAGTTGGTGAAATGAGTACTGTAGCACTTTTATTACAACACCTTAATACTGAATGGTTTTAGTGTTGTGTAAAAAGGACTCGATCCTTTAGAAAACAAGCATTGGCATAGCCAATAGGTCTCGCCTTTGGGACCTTATAAGTGTTTAGCCATGCAACGGTTGATGTTGCACCAAGGATATTGTGCTGCATAACTAAATACTTATAAGGTCCCAAAAGCGAGACCTATTGGCTATGCCAATGCTTGTTTCCCTAGTAGCCAAGCCTTTACTGAGGTGGACGCACAGGGTTTTGCCCAATAGGCTTCCATGGAACAACGCTTGCTTGAAAGCATTCTTAGAACGGAGAGAAGGCCTCTGTTTTTCCCCGGCACTGGAAATGCACGATTACAGTAAAATCTTCACATTGTTTTGCAGTGAGAGAGGGCTGCACTCGCTCAGTGCTTACTTAGTCACATGGAGACTCACAAAGACCTGTGGCATATTTTTCGATCACCCTTGACCAAGTTGCCACAGGATTGCCCGGCTGCCTTAAAGCCGTTGCGCAGTTTGGTGTCAATATTGAGAGCAGTGAGAGCATAGTGATGTGACACCCTTTTACAGTGATTGTCTCTCACTCATCGAAATATTGCTCACTCGTACTAAAAGACAGCATTTGACAAACAGCAGATTTATGAAATATGAACAATTGATTATTGCAGCTGGGAATGTGAAATTAAAAAAAGGTGTCAAACACTTAATCCAGTTACACTGTTACCATTGCATGAAAATGAAATCGATGGAGCTGAGTTTGAACTTGACTGCCTTGATGATCCCCTTCAGAAAAGAATTAACCCACATCCACTAGCTAAGTATAGGGAAGTTGCCTGGTATTTCTTTAGGTCCCCTACAGTCATAGACACTATCAAGGTATATGAAAGGAATCTAACTTGTTTAATGAAACCATTAGAAAAGAAATGTATTTTTGCATTAGAAGAAAGGGGAGCTCACAGGTTTCACGAGGCAAATAAAGAGGAATATGTTTTAAAGAATGTTTGAAAGAAAGAGGAAAATGAATAGAAGAAGAAAAAATTATATCCAAAATTAAAACTGGATAGATGCCAAAAAGGGAAACTATGGGCCCGATTCTGATCTCGTTCGGAAAGCAACGACTCGGTTCCGGAATGCTTTCCATACGAATCGGATCGGGGGAGTCTGACCAAACGAGTACGATGCATTTGTATGCATCCGGATACGCTTCGGTCGGGCTTCCATTGGCTTCAATGGGAGCCTGTGTTCTGAACGAGAACACAGGCTCCCATTGAAGAAAGGGGTGGCTGGAGAAAACCTTGCACCCTGTGGAGGGCACCCCATGGTGCCTGCCACACTGTGCATGGTTGGAAAGGGGGATCCCTTTGAGTACTCCCACGGGCCCGATTCGGAGGGCCCTGGGTGAAGGGGGGCCTGCTACGGGCCCCCACAGACCGATTCCAGCAGCCTTTTCATTCCGGGCAAACCGAATCGGAAAGGCTGTCCGAATCGTTCATCATACTTGTCCATACCAAGTCCATAGAGCTGTACGCATCGGCTCCGGAAAGGCTCAATCTCTCCGAATGCCTTTCGGAACCGATTCGGTCAGCACTAAGGGTTTCCAGGCATCGTTCTGGGTCATTCGGAACTGGGAACGATTTGGTCAGAAACAAGGGCCCCAGATCGGTTTAGGCAAAGCCGAATCTGATTCGGAGCCCTTCCGACGAGATCGGAATCGACCCCTTTGTGTTTACAGAAGGAGAAACGAGTTTAGAAAGAGACACATGGGAAGAGCGGCTGTGAACGTACATTTGAGGTTCTTGGATGACCTGTTCAAATATTAACTGGAGCGGAAGCAGTTATTCCCAAAGTCTATTTTGTTTGTGGGCAGGATACATAATTCCATTTACCTTCTGACTGGGAGGGCGTTTGCTATTTAGCTCTATTGTTTCTCAAGATGCATCATGTAACTAGCTTAGATGCTTTGACAATGATACCATCTCACAGACATACACGCAGTACCATTGATGGGACACAGTTGGTGGGAGATATTTTTGGAGCAATCATTCCACCAATGGGAGTAGTTTTAACTGACAAGAACATTAAAAAGCTCTCTACTGTAGTAGATAAACTGGCCACTAGTACATCTGATGCTTTGTTAGCCATTAACACAGAATTAGTAACTATTAGATCAATGGTTTTGCAAGATCGATTACCTTTAGATATATTATTAGCTGAAAAAGGTGGAGTCTGTAAAATGTTGAAGGCTCAACATTACTGTTCATACATACCTGATGAGAATAGAAACAATGAAGAATTTGCTAAAAACATTCCTGACCTGAAACCTGAATTAGAATCTTCAGAGATAACTAGTGTGTTAGAAACTTTAGGTAAGGGAGCTTCTGACATCAGCAATTGGTTTGCAACTGTAGGAGGAGGACTTTTTAAAGTTATATTGAAACCTATATTGATTGCTGGCACTTGTTTATACACTTATAAGTTTTACATAAATGTAGGAAAGTGCCCTTTTTGACCTGGTCACCCCCGCTTTTTGCCTTGTATTTGATGTGATTTTGACTGGAAGTGCGCTGGATTCCTGCTAATCAGGTCCCCAGTGCCAGATCTCTTTCCCAAAAATTGTGCAATAGTACCCCAATTGGCAATACCTTTGCACTCCCTGTAAGTCCCTAGTAAGAGGTACCCCTGGTACCTAGGGCAAGGAGGCTGCAGAGGAACCTTAAGGGCTGCAGGGCAAATTGTGCCACCCTAAAAGGACTCCTCACCAAATGCATACAGACTGCCACTGCAGGCTGCATGTCTTGGTGCACACAAAAATGAAAACACAACATGGCACTTATCCCTGTGTGCCATGCCCACGGACACCTCGTGCAGTATAGGTAAGTCACCCCTACGGCAGGCCTTACAGCCTTAAGGCAGGGTGCACTATACTACATGTGAGGACACATTTGCACGAGCAGATGTGCCCCTGTGCTGGTCAGCTCTATTGCTGCCAGTACAAGCAAACAGGGCAGCCATTTTGAGCACATGTGCTGGACACCAGTGAAACTGATTTCCCCAGCTACATTATGCATTCACTGAAAATAGCGATGTTTGGTATCAAACATCTCGTTAATAAACCCCCACTGATGCCAGTGTCTGGTTTATTGATACATACACCCAGAGGGCACCTTAGAGGTGCCCCCTGAAAATCTACCAGCTACTGGTGTGCTGACTGACTGGTTTTCACCAGCCTGCCACCAGAGGCACGCTTCTGACTCCCAAGGGTAAGGGCCTTTGTTCTCAGGAGGCCAGAAATCAAGCCTGCTCTGGCAGAGGGTGCTTACACGCGCTCCCACAGGATAACCTGTAGATTAGCATTCCAAGGCAGGGGAGCTTCAAAGAGCCCACTGCCTTTGGTTTGCTAATCTGGCTTCTTTCACAGAAGAGGAAGCCAACACCTCTTTGTCCAGAGCCCTTTGGCACCTGCACAGGTGGGAAAATTAACTAGTCAGATAGGCATTCCCACCCTCAGGCCAGTACCACCCCGAAGGTGGGCTACCTGAAGTGGAGGCGACTTTTTAGAGTTAGTCATTTTGGTGATGGCAAACTTAGGAACTCTGGGACAGGGTTAGGCCCACTTCCTGCAGAAAGTGGTCATATAGGGGGCATGGTGACACCAGAGGTAAGTAGCCCATTGGCTACTACTCTATCATCCGTAAATTCAGTATTTAGGGGAGCCCCTTGCACCAGAAATTCAGATCTGGTGACCTACAAGAAGGACACTGAAGAGCCAAGAAAGCAGAAGAATGACGAAGAGCAACTGACCTGGCACCAGCCCTACCAGCCTGTCTGCTGTTCCCCGTCGAACCTGCGCCACAGACATCTCGTCCTGCAGCTGTCATGCCTCCAAAGCCTGGGAGGATGGCCTGCCTTTAATAAAGACTCAAGAACACCCGTGGAGCAGCTGAGCTGCTCCCCTGCATCCTGCAGGCACCCCATAAAGAACTGTTAGGACTCCAGATTTCCAAAACCCGATGCCACCAAGCTCCACCGCACCCAAGGCCCCAAGCCAGAGTCTAAGTGGACCAATGGTGTTAGAGTGGTCCCGAATGCCCTTATGAGACAGAGTCCACTTTGGCTTCACCTCTTGTGAACACTCCAACGTCGCCTGCAGCCTCTGTGTGCAGGCCCCCCTCAATGGTGAGTGCTCCCGTACAAAGAAACTCGACAACTCAAAGACCCTCTGCACCCGGCCTCCCCGGCCTGCGGAGAAGAGGACCACCAGCATCCCCACGTCCCCTAGCATCCCAGACTTGAACCCTCCTGTTGGTTCAACCTGACTGACCTCCCAGTCAAAACCTGCAGCCTCTTTTCACAAGGACCTGTCCCCATAGACTCACATTGGCCACCCAACGCTGTATTGCACCACTGCGCCCGGCAGCTCTAGTGCCGCTGGAGGTGACCTGCTGTCTTTTCAAAGACTTGTGTTTGCGGCCAATTGTGCAGATGTGAGAAATTGAGGAGTTTACCGATTCCCAAGTGTTTACTGAAACCCTTTTTGGTGTTGTGAAAGAAGAAAGTGAAACATATTACTATCTAGAATATTGTGCGTTTATATTAATGCATGTTCCTAGAGTAGAGGGGGGGCTTCTTTCACTAGCATTCGCTGGAGATCTTTCTCTGAGTTTCTTGAGATCATATCTTTCTTCATGGGAGATTGCTTAGCCAATTTACTGCTTTATTAGATGCCAGCAGATTTTTAGCTGAGAATACTTTCCAGCGTATTCTTTCTTTTAATTGATGTGCAACGACTTTATGCTTATGCATTCATTCTCTCATCAGAACTCTTTATTGGGTATCTGAACTGACACCTCATTCTTTGTCATTCTAATTTAGATTAGGGAATATTATCTGTTATACTTACAAACATTGTATTCTTTCTTATATTGAAATATATGATTATTGGATTATATAAATTTTGGATGCTGATGCTCAAAAGACAAATACTTATTAAATAATTAATGAAAACATGAGAAATCGATATATAAAACCTTTTAATACACAAGAATTCTTTTTAGTGACTGTACTAATAGTCTTTAGGGATTTTGTTGCTTGCATGGTTTGATGTAGCTGATTGTTTCTTTTCACTTCTCTTTGTCGACAAGCAAAGGTTCATACGACCAGTGATCACACCTGAAGATTAAGATATAAAAAACTTCACTCCATCAGCTGTATAGTTGGGAATGTTAGTTCTGACTTGTTGATATTTAGTTCTACATCTCTCTCAGCGACAGCTGTGACAGTTATCAAGGACTTCATGCACACAGCAAGATTGAAGATTACACCAAGATTTCTAGTTGATTGTTTCAGGGTGATAGAATCATGGTAAAGATTATAGGGTGTGTAAGAGACATAGATGCTGATTTTGAAAGGACATAGAGCATTTCTTTCTTGAACTAGTTCAGCATGAGAGAGAGCGAAGTGTCATCCAGTGCTAAATCACTAGGGGATACAGAAGCTTGAAAGTAGAGAGTGAAAGTCAGTAAAGTAAATATTTGGGTATCATCCATATAGAGATGATAGAAGAAACAATTGGAGATGATAATGACAGGGAGGTATTTAATGTAAAAGGAGGAGAGTAGAGCCCCGAAGACTGAACCTAGAAGGATGCTGACAAGTAAGGGATTTTGTAATAAGAGTGATGCGCTCCATGAAAAGAAGAAAGACTGATCAGAAAGATAGGCGGAAGAGTACTTTATCAGACATCCTGAAATGGAAGGTGCGGAGTGATCAACAGTAACAAATGCTGCTGAGAAGTCAAGGAATATAAGGATAAAGAAGTAGTTAAGGTGATTTGGGGTAATGAAGTTGGCTACATGAAAGAGGGTGGTTTTAGTCTGAAGACAAGGACAGAAGCCTCATTTTAGGTCATTTAATGGCCTGTAGAAAGTAATAAATGCGAGCGGGCTTGAAGAGAATATGTTGAGAGATTTCAGAAAAGGAAAGTGGGAAACAGGATTATAGTTAGAATGGATTAATGGGTCTGGTGTGCTTTTTTAGTAGCAGTGAGACTACATCCATAAAGAATTGAGCATTTGCCTGCGTGAGGACTTTTTGCTGAAAGTGCTTCTGCAGGTATGGCAGACGCACTTTCGGCAAAACATCTATGACTTCTGGTTCACTATGCTCTGGAGTCATGGCGGATGAGATAGTAGCTCATAGTAGAGTAGAGCATGGTGTGTTACAATAAGAACATTACAGTGAAAGACTGTGCAAGTCAAATGTAAGGCTTTCTATTTTTACAGGCATGCACTCGAAGAAAAAATCAGATTGGGATACAAAGGTGCCAAAAGACATTAGAATGAAGAAGATATCATACCATTACTGTACAAGCTATTAATTAAAGTGAGCACTTCACCCATGAAATTTCAATGCATTTTTTCATAAATTTAAAAATCACCTCAGCAAGTGTAAATTGTAATACTAGGGCAATGGGTATAATAGTTACAAAGGGGAGATGTAGCATTACGTCTGAGTTCATAGCATACGATTAAACATATTTTAGATGACACCGCAGATGTTTTTCTATTTGAGGTTCATGGTTTTAGACATTGAATACAGTTTAAGGGAAGAAGAGTGGTCCTGGCTCTACCACACTCTACCTTTATGCACCAGAATATTTTCTTTGCAGGGTGAAATCACTCGAAAATATCTCAGCAAGACATTTGCTGCATCTTCTGCCCTAGGGCTACATCACCTCAGTCCAAGACATCATACACTGGCTACTGGTAGTGAAAAGAATCTCCTTCAGGCCCTTTGCATCATGCATTATCACAAGATGGAATAGGACCTTCCATCTTCCTTAAGAAACTTCATACATATTGTCCTATATGAAGCCTCCACTCAAAGATGCACTCCCAGATTGAATTTCAAATATACAATAAATAGTGGGTTAGAGCCTCAACCTTTTCAGTCCAGAATAAAAATACTTTGAAACATTCTTCCTGCTCATATCAGAAACATTCATGACCATCCAACCTTTCCCAAAGCACTCAAGATTTGACTCTATGTATGCAATTGAGCCATTGGCTGCAACAGCATCATAATGTGCGTGCTAAACAATGCAATGGCTAATGTTACCACCCATACTACAAGCACTGCCACCAATCCTACTGTTACTAAAAATACCACTACTACTGAAAAAGTTCCTGCTATTACCTATATTGTTAATATTACTCTTACTACTCATTCCAACTCCAAAAATAGATCCATCTAACAGAGCTACCGGTGGAGTCTGGCTTCCTGGTATTGGGCCACAACAACATCCCTACAGCACATCAGACTGACAGTCATGGATGGCTATTAATCACATGTCTCAGCTCTCCCTTTCGTATGAGATCCACAGCAAGAATACTTGTAATAAGGAACTGGTATCCTCGTGAATGAACCGGTGCATATCATATACGGCCTCATTACCTTTCTGCTCACCACAAACAGAGCACCTTGGGTATGCACGCACTGCCCTAATACATACTCATAGCCCATCCTCTGTAATGCTCCACCCATAAAATTTCTTCCACCAAACTTCCTAATACTTGAGCTGACCACTTAGCTCAAATTATTACTCGCTGCATCTTAAGTGAAGTGCATTTCTAGCCTTCATGAATGCAACCTAAGACATATGCAGCCCACTTTTTTAGTCCTTCATGCACTCTGCACCATAGTCATGACCGCGCTCCAACTTCCATGCTATGCTCACCCCTTGCACAGCCTCTCGGACTGTTTCCATCACTTGCAATTGCCACATTTTGCCTCTACATGCCTCAGCAATACCACAGGAGAGCTTTTCAAGTTCCCTCCAACAACACAGTCTAATAATATGTAGGCTGCACTAAAGAACACACTTCTCATCCACATTTCCATGTATAGCTAGCATATACAACTAGACAATCAATGTTGAAGCCAGTTGCATCGTCTAGAGAGTCTGTCAGAAGAGAAGTGAAAGCCTGGTTAATCCCAAGATAGTTACATCAACCACTGATACTTGGACAAAACCTGGAACAACAACCCACATATCAGTAGAAGTACAACACAGAGCTATGGGACAGTCCTGCCAGCAGGCCACTCTGAGAAGATAGACACATGGCTCTTCCCACGATGGAGATATCTGCCTCTACACTAGGGTATCGCAAATCTACCAATGTATGGATGGGATATAATAACTAAGTCATGTCATTTGCAAGTTACACCTCTCCACCCATTATTAGAAGTACCCACTAACAATTGGCACTTGAAATTTGGCTTCCTAACTTTTGAGATGAATGACTCAAATCTACATTTTCTGATCAAAGATCAATATTATAATAAATAATGTCTGCCCCACCTCCTACTCCCAACCTCATAATGAATGGAAATAATCTGATCTAGTCTTTCTGCTTCACATGAGATCATATACCAATTTGCTACCAGAAAAGAAGCAATCTTGGCCATCTTTAGCGCAGCACTCTGCCCATCTGTTCTAGTTCCCTTCCACCAAACTTTTTCCAATTTGGCCCACTTCCAATTCAGATTCCTACTATCCTACCCTTTACCAATGGACACACTTGGTTGCCCGATTATAGGTGTACACATCCATCAGTTTTGATTGTTACTTATGATATGTTACATCCTTGCATATCTTCTACAAGCAAACTCAATGTATTAACCAACCCCATCTTTGCTTGCCACAAAATGTGCATACATATTCCTAGCCTTGAAAAAGATCCTTTAGGAACAGAACGAGTGTTGTTTGATCTATCATTTCTCTTCCAAATCTACATCATAACAAGGACTTGTTTATCATATGCATTATCACTCATATTCATTTGATTCTACAATTTGAAATATCCATCATAAAGCTATTGGATATGGCTGACATAATAACACTCCTGCCACTCTCCATCTCAACAAGGACTTTAGTCTTTTATATAGACTTTAAATTGACTTTAGTATTTTATATAACACCACTGCACAATAACTAAAGGTACATGTATTATATTTATCATTTTTTACAATCGTTTGACTTGCTGTGTTTTTCATTGCATAACTTTGACAATTTTATTATATGTAGTAAAACTACCTCTATTAACTTTACATCATCTTTGTTTGTTTTCTGCTTTTACAATTACATTGCCTCTACTATATCTCTAATTGTGGGTCGTGCTACCTTGTCATATTGGTTACCACTTCAATTTCTGTGGGGGAAACAAAGTTCAATCAAGAACAGATCACCATTCTACTTGCAGGTGGAGACTTGACTGCCACTGGAAGAATTGTACATCTCGGGGAGTGGCTACAAGCATGACCCGTGTAGACATGTCCTTGCCGAGCTCCCCAGGCAACCACAACAATATCCCAGAAAAGGAAGAAAAATCACAACTGATATCGGACATGGAGTGGAAGGAGAGCACACCGAGATGGCTTTGAAAGAAACAGGGTGAGCAATTAATTAACCATGAAATGGGTTACCCACCCCATCACCAAGACATGATTCAAGAAGGCACTGTGGCTGGATGGAGGATGCTGCAGGCAGACAGGCGGTGAAGAGAGCTGATTGCTTTTTCTTTGCAGTAGACCACCCGGGCGCAGTGCGTGCTGGGGGAGAAGGTCTGTGATGTGCGTGACTCTCGCACACAGCAGCCATCGCAGTGGCTCAAATGGGAGGTTGGAAACGCAGCCGGGCAAACCAGGCCCACGGGCGACGTGGACGTAGTCAAGGCTTTATGAGACAGTGCTCGGAGGACCTTGTGTCTCGAAGAGGGGTTATAAGCAAGTACAGAACTTTTCATAGTGAATAATTAATGAAGTTGGCAGCTATCACTGACTATGAACACCGTGGCAAAATATATTTCAACTAGTTTATAAGAAAGCGATACATAGCAGTCACAATCATGAGTCGAGAGTTCTTAGTTTGCTGGAAACGCCATTGTAAGAGCATTTTCCGCGAAGTAGGCTTTATAATTCTATCCTATCATAGAAGCACAGCTCGATTGGAATGGACAGATTTCTTGCCATGGCATCCAGCGTCAATATCTAGGCAAAATTAGAACTGCCACTGGAGGAGAATGCGCATAATTTAACAGTCAACAGACTCCGCAGCATTTAAAGATTCAAACTGAATCAATGTCTGCAATGAATCCGAAGATGCCTAAGGGCCGTAACATTAGGGAGCTGGTGAATGTACAGAAGCCATCGGTCAAAACAATAACTGCCACCAACCTTAGGGCAGTAGTCGAAGAGGCAGTCTCTGCCCCCTATTCTTACGCAGTTTCTGCTGCCATTCTTACAGGCTATCTGGAAGACCCAGCCACCAGAGGAAATATCCGTCTGATGACTGACAAATGCAAAAAATAAATTGTCTCACAATGATTGACAAATTCAAAAGATAAACTGTCTCACTTAGACAGGACTTTGCCAAGTCTATATGAGACTTAAACCATTTGTTGCAGAAAATGGAAAGTAAGTGGATGAACTAGAAGTAGTGATGGTGGAGGACATGCATGAGAGGGATAATTTTACGTTGCAGGTGAATGAGCTGGGGCAACGTTATCAGGCACCCCAAGATAACATCAATGAAAGTGAAAATAGATCATGCAGGAATAATGTTAGAGTCTGTGGCATTCCAGATTCGATATCAAATGCTGAACTTGAGGAATTTCTCAAGGGACTATTCCACCTGCTCATGAAAAGGCGAGATGAACAGTCAATTGAATTAGACAGTGTGCGTAGAGTATACAATGCCTATCAAACAAAGAACAATTTGACGCCTGATGTCTTAGCATGAGCACGTTTTTACAAGATTAAAGAAGAAATCGCAAGAGCAGCCAGAAAGAACGACCCTATTGTTTTCAAAGGAGCAACATTGTCCTTATGCCAGAATATATCAGCACTGACCCTAGCAAAATGCACATCCCTTAAAATAGCAAACAAACCTTTGAGAGATAAATACATTCCCAATAGATAGGGATCCAATTTAAACTGTTCTTTCGTCTCAATGAGAAGAAATGTTCTGTCTCTTCTAAGGAAGAAGCATTTAGATTGCCTAATCTGCAGCCAGACCAAGAGACAACATGAGGATCACCACAAGAAATACATCCAGAATGTCAACAGCAAAGAGTAAAGCGAACACGGTGAAGATTAAAAGTAAGAATATGTCTGATGGTGATGATGAAGTGGCATGAGACACTGATGTAGCTTAAACTATGTTTTATGCTAATAAATCCTTCCCTTATGTTGATGGCTGACTGGATCCCTCATCTTTTAGTAGAAGCTCATCTCAGGTTTTTGAAAAATGTTTGGAGAGCTTAATGAATCAAGAATACTAAACTATTAAGAACTGAATGCTGTATTGAGGGTATCCCTTTCAGCAGACCCAAAATTCATCCTTCTGGGCATCCCATGCGATGTCGATGTGGCCAAACATCAATTGTTTTTTAGCGAACTGGGCCTAGTGGTAGCGAAGCTGCTATTCATTGTAGGGGAAGCTCCCGCCCTGTTTCCGCCACGGCTGACATGCCGATTGTGCGGAGGGCGTTGCGACGCTGACCTCACCTGATTCTACCTTCCTTTAGGCACGAAGGTCTGCACACACTTCTGGCGGTCAGCGGCCCAGTCGTTCCGCCGTCAAAGACTATTTTAATTCATGATGGTACGGCAGTGCCAAAGGCGCGCCAAAGGCAAGCCCGTCTGCGCCTGTCCGCGCCTGGACCAGGCCTAGGACCAGAAACTCTCGTCCGTCAAAACTCGAGCCTGTGAGGTACACAGGTAAGGAACTTCAAGAACTCGCATATGCCAACGCGAGCTGCTGTATCCTTAATCTGAGTATAGATCAGCCACACGATAAGAAAAAATGTGCATGTGGATTCTCACTCCCAGCGCAACAGATGGTTAGGGCGCTCCAAACCACTATAAATAATCATAAGGAGAAGCTTTTGGAATCCCCAGGTTTGACAGAGGCAAGTTGCGGCCTCATCAATGTCAGATCCCTTGCCAAACACAAGTATGAAATAGCAGACATGATATCCCTATATGAATTAGATGTTCCGTTCCTCACGGAAACATGGGCCGATGCAGCCTCAGACCCGGACTTTGTGATAGCAGCCCCTCAGGGATTTCTGTCTTTTAGGGTAGACAGGCCCATCAAGAGGGGAGGTGGAGTGGCTGTAATCTACAGGGAGCAGTTCGAAGCCACCTTCTCCCCAGCCCCCACCCCCTACTACGAAGCACTTTACTTCGCACTTGAACTAAGTGCAAAAAAAACCTTTAGGGGCATACTTCTCTATCGCCCCCCAGGCCCTAGAAGTACCTTCACTAATAACCTAGATGTACTCATGGAACCCATTCTCTCCACCAATGAGTTTACTGTTCTGGGCGATTTTAATGTTTACCTAGAGGATACAGGGGATAAAGAGACTGTCTCTCTCCTAGAGACTCTAGGGGCATTAGGCTTATCTTAGACAGTGCACAAGCCCACACACGAGGCATGACACACACTTGATGGCATTTTCACTTCTGTACTGGGCCTGACAGTAAAAGACATTCACCCTCTTACGTGGTCAGACCACTCTTTAATCCGATTCGACTATACAATCCCAAAAGTCCAGAAGGGAGGGGTAGCCAAAACCCACTCTTAAACCTATAATGCCTGGAACAAGATGGATAAAGCCATGCTTCAATCCCAATTGGTCAGGACACAACCACTTCTAAATGTTCCCCCAGACTTAGCAGTCACCAAATACACGGATTGGTTAAATGAGGCCATTAGGGCCACGGTACCCACTGGTAAAATTTCAGGGAACCGCAACGTACCATCGGCCCCCTGGTTTACGGAGACCCTGCGACAGGAAAAACAAAAATGTTGCAGACTCGAAAGACGTTGGAGAGCATAATATGACATAGCTGACAGAAGCATCTATAAATTCGCACTGACTCAATACAAAAACCTGCTGATTTCAGAAAAAAGGCCTTTTTTACCAGGCAGATTGAGAGAGCCAAGAACTCGTCCAAAGAACTGTTTGGGGTAGTAGAAAAGCTTTTGTCTCTACAAGAACAACCAAAGCTTTTGTGATGTTATTGCAGAGGCCTTTAAAAACGAAGTTAAAGACATTTATGACTCTTTTGAAGCCACCTCCATTCGTGTTCCTACTGAAATACTCCCAATTTCAGATCTCAATGGAAAGAGTTTTCACTGCTTCTCACAGATTTCTACTGATCTAGTGGAAAAACATATCAGAGAAATCAAATCTGTATCCCCATTAGACCCCTGTCTGCCCGCATTTCTGAAAGATATAGCGAGGGAGGTGAGCCCTTTGCTCACAGAAATTTTCAATAACATGTTCATGTATGGTATCTTTCCGGCTCCATGGAAGGATGCGTCCATACTTCCATTGATAAAAAAAAAATCTGGACGTATCTAACCCTAACAACTATCGCCCGATAGCCCGGCTGCCACTCCCAGCTAAGATAGTGGAGAAAATCATGAACAAACAGTTAGCTCACTTTATACAAGAAAACGATTTACTTGATCCCTCCCAATTCGGTTTTCGACCTGAGCACAGTACAGAAACAGCATTAATCAAGGCCACCGAGGAGATCAGGACTGTGATGGACAGAGGTGGCACTGCCGCCCTTGTCCTCCTCGATCTGTCGGCGGCTTTCAACACTGTAGATCATAACCTACTGCAGCTGCGGCTGGAAACGTTAGGGGTTAAGGGTATGGCACTGGCCCTGCTATCCTCCTTTCTGAAGGAAAGGAAGCAAACAGTGACACTGGACAAGTTTAAATCAGCACCCTACTTCCTTCCATGCAGAGTTCCACAGGGCTCATCGCTTAGCCTATCCCTTTTTAACGTATATGTATCACAACTTGCCCCTCTGATCCGAGAGTTCGGCTTCAGTCTCACTTCATACGCCGACAACATCCAGATTGTGGTGGCAGCGTATAAAGACCAAGCCTCCCCAACATCGCAGTTTCAAAACTGAATGATGGAAATAAACAGGTGGATGGGAAAGCACTGTCTCAAACTTAACTCTGAGCAAACCGAGGTAGTAATCTTTGGGAATCTGCAACCCAGATGGGACGACCTTTGGTGGCCGGCGGAGATGGGGGAACCGCCAAAACCAGTTCAAAAGGCAAAAAACCTGGGGGTGCTGATTGATAACAAACTAACCTTATCTCAGCAAACCAATGCTATCGTGTCCGCCTTCCATTTTCTGATTATGAAATCGAAGAAGATTCTACCTTATATCCCCGTCGACTCTAGAAGGACGGTAGTGACTACACTAGTGCAGTCAAAATTAGACTACTGCAACAGACTCTACCTGAATATGCAGAAACAATACCAAAAAAAGCTTCAGATGGTACAAAACGCAGCCGCTAGACTACTACTGAATGTCCCCAACTACGAGTCAGTAGCTAAGGAAATTTGAAGACTCCACTGGCTTCCGGTGGCTCATCATATTAAATTCAAGTCGCTATGCCTAGCATACAAGGCCCTGAACAACACCGGCCCTATGTTTCTTAAAAACCTCTTCTCTTGGTACCATCCAGCCAGACAGTTACGTTCCACAGGCGCCAGACTTATGAGGGTTTCAAAGATCCGGACCTCAAGCTGGGGAGGCCGAAGCCTCTCGTATGGCACAGCAAAATTATGGAACACGCTTCCAATTGATCTCAGAAGCGCAAGCTCACTTACCTCCTTTAGAAAGGGTCTCAAAAGATGGCTATTTCAGAACTAGATGCTCCTTCCTGGGATAACCGCAGTCCTAGCACCAAGACACCTCCGGGTATTCATGCGCTCAATACATTTTATTAACAAAACATAACATAACACTGGGATACACAAGACACTCCAATATTACATGAATGGAGGAGAGGTATGGACCTGTACATGACGGCTGAAAGAGTCACATACAAGAGTAGAGGGTGCCCAAAAAAGTTCATTAAGATATGGGGTAACTGACTGAACTATTATGGCTTAGCTCGCCGAGATGAAGAGTCACAGATTTAGCTGTGGCCCGTGGGGACCTGCGGTGGAAGTGCCGTGGGGGAACTGTAATACTGTTACACTTACCGTAGCACCCATCATCCTTTGACAACATGTGTGATCACCGAGGCTGGGATTTGATTTGATTTATAAAGCGCCCGAATCACCCCGACAGGGGTATCTCCGCGCTAAGACTGCTATAGCCAACCAAGGGTGATAATTCAGAACAGTAGGGTTTTTAGCAGCTTTCTGAATACCAGGAAATCAGTGCATTGGCGTAATTGGATAGGGAGTTGGTTCCAGTATAGGGGAGCTAGATGGGAAAAGGCTTTGCCTCCCATGCGAGCTTTTTTGAAGCGTTGGATGTGCAGCAATGCTTTGGACCCTGACCGGAGTGACCTGGATGGCTGGTATCTGACAAATTTGTCAGCTAGATAGCTGGGACCAAGGTCATGTAAGGCTTTGTAGGCCATGCAGCAGATCTTAAATTTTATCCTTTTTGAATTGGGAGCCAATGTAGCTTTTGAAGTAAGGGAAGAGAAGCTGTTCTGGGCGGGGCATTGGCAACCAGGCGGGCCGCAGTGTTCTGAACCACCTGCAATTTGTTCACGGAACTCTCCTTAGCTGAAATAAGCAAAGCATTGCAATAGTCTAAACGACTAAGCACCGATGCCTGAATTAGAGTCTTCCGCGTGTGAGATGGCAAAAAGGGGAACACTCTACGTAGAAGGCTCAGTGTGTGGAAGCAAGCCCCGGCCGTCGAAGTGGCGTGTTCCTCTAGGGTTAATTTTTGATCTATCCGAACTTCCAGATTTTTTACCACTAGTTTTGGGGTTGGGGCAGAGCCTAGATCCTCGGGCCACCATTCAGGGGACCATCTTGTTGCCGCGTCTCCGAACAACATGATCTCTGATTTTTCTGCGTTTAACTGCAGATAGTTGTCTCTCATCCAGTCAGCGATGACCTTCATACCCTCCGTGAAGGTGGTCTGAGTGTTACGGTTGGTTTTGTCGAAGGAGAGTAGAAGTTGGGTGTCATCGGCGTAGGAGATAGGACAGAATCCTAGTTTCCTCAGTAAGCTTGCCAAGGGAGCCACATAGATGTTAAATAAAGTGGGGCTCAAACAAGAGCCCTGTGGTACTCCCCTGGTCACTTTAGTGGTCTGGGAGCAGAAAGGGCCCAAATTGATGGTCTGGGTTCTGTCTGTTAGGAAATTAGACAGCCATTTTAGGGCATTCCCTTGGATACCACTGTCCTTCAGTCTCTTGAGAAGGATCTGGTGAGAGATGGTATCGAAAGCAGCGGATAGGTCAAGCAGCACCAGGAGCACTGCTTGACCATTGTCCATGGACATTCTGATGTTGTCGGTGACCGCCACGAGTGCAGACTCTGTACTATGGCTGGGTCGGAACCCCGACTGAGAAGGATCTAGGCAGTTAGAAGATTCTGCAAATTCCGATAGGTGCTTATTGATATGTTTTTCTAGAAGTTTGCTCTGCAAGGGGAGGAGAGAGATGGGGCGATAGTTGGCTGCATCGTCCAAGGGGGCTTTAGGATTTTTCTGATGGGGATAATCTGTGCCGCTTTCCACTCTAGGGGGAGACTGCCATCCTTCATGGAGCTGTTCAGAATAGAGCGGATGGGGGCCGCTAGGGATGAGGTCCAAAGGGGACCCTGATTTAACTATTGTTAGAAGAGATTCAACCTTTTCCGGTGTGAGTGGCGGAAAATTCTCCAGTGTTCCAAATTTTGGAATAGACTGAGGGTAATCTATTTTAGCACTTTCTTGAGAATTCCTGGCTGAGGTGATCTTGCTGTATATTGTTTCTATTTTTTGCGTGAGATGGGTAGCTATATTGTCGCATAGAGCTTGGGTTGGGGCTTCTTTGGTATCGCAGGCCTTAGGGTTGGTAAAGGTTTTTAAAATCTGGAAAAGTGTTCTAGGGGTGTTTCCTGCCTGCTCGAGTTGTGACGCAATAAACATTTTACGGGCAGATTTCAGATTTTTATGATATAGGGTCTGTGCAAGTTTAAATCTTTCTTTGTCTTGAAGGTCATGGGAAGAGCGCCAGAGGCGTTCTAGTTTTTTGCAACGGCTTTTTTCAGTCCGGAGTTCGGCAGAATACCACGTTGTCTGGTGCCGTTTGGCAGCTATTGAGCGCTGTTTTAAGGGGCTAGACATATAACAGTGGTTTCCATACTGGCGTTAAAGGCTATTAAGCGCTCTTCCACACTATCCGAGTCGGGATTCTGAGGTGGAGTAAACATATCCTGAAACTGGTTAGGCGTAAGTTTGTGCGATTGTCTGTACCACCCTTTAGGCTGTGGTTTGGGGATCGTGGGTTCCTTAGTGCCCCTTATTTTAAATTCGATCAATGAGTGGTCTGACCAAGTTAAGGGGCAGGTTGCTCCACACGAGATGTTGGGAGAATTAGTTAAAATTAGATCAAGCGTGTGCCCTGCCAAGTGAGTGGGCTCATCGTTGATCTTAACTAGATCAAGTGTTGACAGATCTGACAGTAGTGAGGATGCCTCTTGGTTGGCAAGGTTTTCACTATGCACATTGAAATCTCCTAAGAGTAGGAAGTTTCTAGTCGAAATGGCATGTGGGGAGATCAGTTCCATCAATTGTGGGGCAAAGTTAGAGAGAGGTCCCGGGGGTCTATATACAAGAGCTCCTTTCCAACTGAGTTGAGGGTGGAGATCAATTCTAAAAACTAGGGTTTCCATTATGTCATTGCTTAATTGGTCTAGGAGGGAGACTCTGATGGGGCCTTTATAGATAATGGCTATTCCCCCCCTCCAGTCCCGTGGGGTCTATCTAATTTAAGAATGCGATAGCCATCCGGGAGAGCCTTGCAGGGTTAGAGCAGGGTTTAGTCCAGGTCTCTGTCAGGAAACCTATATGAGGGAGGTTGGTGGAGAGCAGGTCCCAGATGTTCACTGCGTATTTGGAGAGCGATCTCACATTCACCAAGAAGCAGTCCAGCCACCTTTATTGTCTAAGGTCAGGGTAGAGCCTGCATTTTCGTTAATGTGAGGGGGTTTGCGATCTCCCTGGTAGTGTGGGATATTAATCTCCTGGGGTGGTTCTGGACCCATGCAGAGAAATCTGCAGGACCTACATGCGAAAGGTCCTTCTATCATTGTAGGTGGGGTGCATGTATTAATATAGTGTTTAGGGAAGCAGTAGTGTTTAATCTTTAATAATTCATGGTTAGTATAGGAGAGACGCTCACTGGTGCTTCTGGTTGGAACCGGGGGAAAACCGGCAGGGGTTCCTGCTCCTGGCGACGTCCATGCGCCTCCTACGTAAGACCTTCAAATGGATCCCCCTCGAACACAGAAAGACCGTCACTCACGCCCTGGTCACGAGCAGGCTCGACTACGGTAACGCACTCTATGCCGGAATAAACAAAAACCTCACCCGCAAGCTACAGAACATCCAAAACGCCGCCGCAAGACTGGTCCTCAACCTGCCAAGACAATGCCACATCTCCCAGCACCTGCGCACACTCCACTGGCTCCCCATCGAAGCTAGAGTCACCTTCAAGATGCTAACCCACGCTCACAAGGCCCTCCACGACACCGGACCAGCATACCTGAACAGCCGACTCAAATTCCACGCACCCCAAAGGACCCTACGATCAGCCCAGCTCTCCTACGCCGTGGTCCCCCGCACCAGAAAGACCAGATCGGGAGGCCGCTCCTTCTCCTTCCGCGCGGCCAGAGCCTGGAACGACCTTCCGCTCCACCTCAGACAGACAACATCGCTCCCCATCTTCGCAAGAAACCTCAAAACCTGGCTCTTCGACAGACCCCCTCCTTGATGGACTGCAACCTGCGACCCCCTCCCCTCCACCCCCCAGCGCCTTGAGACCCTTACGGGTGAGTAGTCGCGCTTAACAAACACCTGATGTGCGGACGGGCGCAAACGGGCTTGCCTTAGGCGCGCCTTCGGCACGCCAGCGGCGCGCCCGCTGCGCGTCGAGGCAGGCATTGGGTTTTATGGGGCCAGATGGGCAGCTAGACTGCTAACCGCCGCTGCGCTTCCTGCCGGGAGTGAAACACTTCCGGTTTTGCGCCAGATTCCCTCCACGCAAGCGGAACAATCCACGGTGGACCAGGGAAGCACGCAGTGAGGGGCCGAGCGCAGCGCTGCAAAAGGTTAGGATCAATAACAATTTTACGTTTGTTTGCGAGTAAGTTAAAAGTTTAAAACATGATTAGTCTCCTTATGATTGACCTATGTGCGACCTATTGTTACTGTTGTGCTGGTTGTATGTTTCTCACAAAATTGAAATACCATAAAAATATTTAAGTAAAAAAAAAGAATACCAAACTGTTGTAGTATTACCTTATCAAGACACCTGTAAGAATATAGCTTGGGGGAAGACAGAAAACCCAGGCTCTTAAGAGGCTACCCCATTGTTGTATAAAGAATGTTCTTGAGATTCAAACAAAGTACAAAATTAGTAATATTTTGCTTTGTAGAAACTGAGTAGCCATGACTCCCCAGTTTGGCAAGTCACAGTTTGCTGAAATATGTTTTTAGATTGTTACTGTTTGCAAGGACAACATAACTATTGTTGAATGGAACTTTGTGGGTAAGCACTTACAGGATGAGGCAAACTACACTAAACTATATTTGAACAATAACCATAAAATTAGCCTCCTGATGCCCAACGGTGAACGCTTAAATTCTCTCATAAAATAGCTCCACATGAGAGGAGAAGATATGGTACTTCTGCAATAGACCCATACTTTAGCAATGTGCTTAAGAAGGGTGAGATCTTGCTTTTAGTCCTCACACTCCCATTCAATGGCACACTCAAAGGTTAGAGGTGTTGCGGTTTTGATAAAAGCAGGGATTCCTTTAAAAAATCAATGTGATTCACAAAGATAGAGCAGGGAGAACAATATGGTACGAGGAATGCGTTGTGGGAAATAGCACACAATGTTATTACTTTATGGCCCTAATGAAAGCAAGGACGTATTTTTCACTCTGCTTTTACTGACATTGGGCAATTTTACTTCAGAACGTATGATAATCGGGGGACTTTAACTTAACTTTTGTACTCACAATAGGTAGGTTTTCGACTACTTAGCAACATATACATCCCCAAATGCCCAGGCATTAGATTCAGGCATATGTAATAGACATATGGTATACTCTACATTCCAGCAAGAGATTACACTTTTTTCTCCCATCTACACAAATCCCACAACCGCTTAGACTACTTTTTCATTACTTCCTCTTCAACAAAAAAGGGTGACAGATTCAACAATAGGTGCACAGATGCTGTCCGATCATGCATCTACAATGCTGATACTAGATATATCTCCGTCCCAACAAATCACTTTTGGCAGATCACTTTGGCAAAATGCGACCCAGTCCTTAGAACAAATATACTTGAAGCAGTAGAGAATTATCTGGAGATTATTGTAACTGACGGGATGCCTTGGCCACAATCTGGGATGCAGCAAAGGCTGTTCTGAGAGGAGAGAGCATTGCACACACAAACCCTTTTGTGAGAATAGGAAAAGCGAGGACGCTTGACCTAGAGATGGAAATCTCCAGACTAGAAAGTAAACACAGAGTTACAAGCTCGCAGAAAGCATATATATCTCTTCACAAAGTACAGGGCAAACTTGAGTCGTTACTGACAAAAGTGGCAGCCCATAAACTCCTAGAAACTAAATAGAGGTATTATTTGAAGAGGAATAAAGCGGACAAACTACTTGCATATAAAATCAGACAATTTAGAAAAAGAAACTATATCCAGGTACTTAGAAACTCTGAAGGAAATGATCTAACAGTTGATCGTGAAGTAATAGCAACTTTTATGCAATTCTACCAAAATCTCTACAAGGAGGAATTCTGTGATCCAGGATTGCAGGATGGAATACTTAAGAGAGGTCAATTGTCCCGAGATTCCTCTGGAGATACTAGAGGAGTTGGAGGTAATGGTCTCTGTGAATGAAGTCAGACAACCCATTGAAGCACTTCCTAACAATATGACTCTGGGGCCTGATGGATTTCCAAATAAGGCTTTTGCTGACCTTCAAGCACCAATATTGACCAAGGTTTTTAACTTATTCCTGGAGACGGGTAAGGTCACTCCGACTATGACGGAACTAGCACTTACCCTTCTGGCAAAACCAAATAATTATCCAGAGCTATATGAATCTTATAGGCCAATTGCTATTCGAATAGCGGTGTGAAGATTTACCAAAAAAATCTCACAACGCGTAAAAATGAATGACCAATATTAATCTCTCCTTATCAGAGTGACTTCATTAACGATAGGCAGACAAGGGACAACACCAGGTCAGCTGTTGATGTTATTGAGAGGGCCACTAGAGACCAAACCCAGATGCTTGTTCTCTTGCTTGACGTGGAGAAGGCATTTGATAGGGTGAACTGGGAGTGTCTCAAGAAAAATCTGGTTAAAGCAGACTCAGGCCCAAGAATGAGAACTTTCATTTTAGCTAACTTTGGCCTCCCTTCTACTAGAATTAAAGTGAAAGGTCATTTCTGGGACCCCAAAGTACTGACGATAGGTACAAGACAGGGTTGTCCGCTCTCGCCTTCTCTTTTTGCATTGAGCATGGAACGACTCTTACAAAAATAATGTCCAATCAGGAAATCGAGGGTTTGCCTATTAAAGTCAAGCAGGTACAGATGGCATTTTCAGCACACAACACACTCTGCTTTTTGACTGACACAGCTCCTTCTCTACTAGCACTGAAGGAAGAGCTTCATAAATTTCAAACTATATTGGGCTTTAAGGTAAACTAACAAAAGTCTGAATGCATAGCAGTGGGACGGGTGAAAGAAGAAACTCTGGACATAGCGGCAAGGCACAGCTTTGACTGGGCCCTTGACTGCATTCACTACCTGGGCATTTATCTATCACAAGATATACAGCATCTTTATGATCATAAAATCCCATCCCAGTTAGATGTTCTCTACAAAGACCTGTATTGTTGGGAACGATTAGAGGTATCATAGTTAGGGAAAATTAACTGTGTGAAATTGAACTTTATACCCAGCTATATTTCCACTTCATATTGAAAATAAACTTCAGAAAAGGTTGTGGGTCTTTATTTGGAGCAATACAGCACCACAAGTTTCTAGGCAGATTCTCTACCGATCTCCATATGAGGTTGGTTTTGGGGCTCTGGAAGTCAGTAGATACATCTGAGCAGCTCAAATTACATTGGCCCTATCCTGTTTCACTACACTAATGCAGAAGCCTTGCGTGAAATTAGAGCAAGATGTTTGTAAAATTCGACTCAAACATCTCGAATGAAATGACTCATAAAAAAGTAGGTCCCCTTCTACAGTCAACGAAAACTACATTATTCTATTAGAACAAGACAGACAGCGAGGATAGCAAAATCCGACATACTCTTTGCCCTTTACCCCTATCATAGGGAACCCAGATTTCGAGCCTTGTATGGTTGACAGGGGCTTTTTACAATGGCATGGGGGACTGCACTTGACACCTCGAGATCTTTTCGATGGAAATGCTGTCAAAAGAAGAGATCAATGCGCCAATGATTTCCAACTGGGCAGAATAGACATCTTTAGAAAAACTCATTAAATACATTGGGCACGACAACCTTTAACAAAAGCAGGAGGGACTAGAGGCACTACCAAAATGGAGAACATGTTCACTGAACGTGAGACGACATAGGCTATTTCTAGCATATATAAAGATTTAGAAATCACCCCACCAAAGCAATCACTGAATTATGTGTCCATGTGGGTGGCTCACCAGAGTACTGACATATCAGAAAGCCAATGGATAACTTTCTGGCATAGTGCTGCAAAGTCGTCCATTTGCTCAAAATTTAAAGAGAGTGCCTACAAAGTTATTTTGCAACAATATCTGATAAGGACATGATTGAAATGAATACATGTGGTTCCGACAATTGTTGGCAAGGGTGAGACACTCAATAAACATATGTACATATGTGGTGGGAATGTCTGAGTATTAGGGATTTCTGGGAGAAGTTAATGTCTCAGATACAGGGTATGCTGGCCATTCGTTTGGATATGGATCTTATTATTGTATTGTTGGGCGTGGGAGGATGAGGAGGGATTGTATCTTCATAATTCTTCAACTGGTAGACTTACTTCCCAACTGCTACTGTCGGCCAGATTATCAATTGCCCACTATGCCTATGTGGTGGAATAAGGTGTGGAATCTCTATGCTATGAAAAGACTTACGGCTAATATTCAAGATAGGATGCATCAGTTTGAAAAAATAAGGTCACCATTTCAAATTTATGAGAAGAGAAAAGACTCTGCACAGAGAATTGGTCTACCACCAGGTATTCTACATACTGAGGGTCTAGCCTTGTCCCCAGGCTGACCTTTGAGTTGAGGCCCAATGACTGGAGCCTAAGGAGGTGACCTCAGGCCACTGGGAAAAATACTGTATACTATTAACAAAAAATGCTGAAACCAGACAATGGTGTTAGAATAACTAATAGGGCTAGTATGATGATATTGTGGAAATTGTATCGGGGGAGGGAAGGCTTATGAGCTTATGTGTGGACGAACAACTAGTGCTATGTATTTAATAATATAATGAATACATTTTATTATTTTATCTAGGGGTTGTGGATTCCTGTTATACTCTGTTTATAAAACTTTAAATAAAGTTGTTTAGCAAACGCTTTGCACATATCTGCTTCAATTTTCAGGCGTACACTTTTGAAACCAAATACGGTCCTGAAAAAAACAATACCACTACATTCTGTCTCTCTCGCTTGCCCACGCCAAACATACAAAATGAAGATGTGTCAGGCATGGAAATTGAAGCCATTCCATCTGTGGTATGTCCGTCTGCTGACTGTAAGGTTGAAACTGTTGATCCAGCGCGGCTAATATAAATTCTTCTCCTTTGGACATAACATCCAGGTAAGGATCATTCATAACAATTATACCATATGACGGTGGGGCCCATAACACCGCATAATCATACACTCGCTCAGATATTCCCTGGATCTCATCCATTATCACTAAAGAGAAGAACGAAATTGCTGGAAGAAACGGAATACCTTATTTAAAGTTAACAGAATATTACCTTAAACAACCATGTTTATTCAGTTTAATCCTGTCGGTTCTAAAACATCAAGGTATTCCGCTTTTTGGTCGATGGACCAACTAGTAGAATAAGTTGATGGCGATTAAGTCCAGCTCAATCATTTAAACCTTAATACATGTTAAATTCATTTAATGAACTAAAGAACCACAGACTCAGAATTAATTAGAAATAGATTTTACCTAAATTCAGTTTGCATGAGTGAGATTCTTAGTTTATTATCACTTTATTACACTTCAATAGCATATGAGAAATACATTTTTAGAAAAGATTAAATGCATACCCTTTTGTTGCGGTTTAGGAAAATTCACCAAAAGCAGATCACAGCATTGAACTCCCAAAACTGACTGACTGTCCCTCTAACAGCCTCCTCGACGGACCTCCCTTACAGGTTTCCAGCATCGGTCTCGTTCCTTTCCCCGTCAAGTTTTAAAGTTCAGAAAAAGAATTCTCCAAAGAAAAAGCGGCCTATAGAAAATGGCAGCAGCTTCATCAGTATCACGCTTAGGGGCTGATTCCGATCTCGGCCGGTAGTGCTCCGAATCGGATTCGGATTTACCGGATCCGATTCGGAGCCCTGTTTCCCGACCGAATCGTACTCGGGTCCGGCCGAGCGAGTACGATGCAAGCTCCCGCCAAATCGCCGACCGACTCGTACGCGGCTTCAACACGCTCCAACCGACTCGCACGGACACGACTCGCACAGCGCTATGGAGACGTTTCCCGGCCGGGTAAGTACGATGCGCGCCGCGAGCAGTTTGACCGACTCGCGCCATCCGGCTCGAAAGAGCTGTCGGAGCCGGACTTTGGGGGTCCGCGTCGGACCCGCCTGTACGCGTAGGCGCGCGAGTCGCACACAGGGGGACCCATGGGTCCCCCTACCTGTGCATGTATGCCGCGATGCGCATGGACGCGTACCCGCTGTAGGGGGCGCCTTGTTCGCCTCGCACCCATTGAGTCAATGGGAGCCCGCGTACGAGTTGTACGACCGGCTCCCATTGACTTCAATGGGAGTCCGACCGAATCGAGTCCGATAGCATGCGAATGCATCGTACTCGTCCGGTCGGACTGCTAGGGTCCGATTCGGTCGGAATTCTCTCCGGGTCCGGCTCGGTCGGAGAGATTTCCGGCCGGAATCGGAATCGGCCCCTAAGTGTCCAAAAATTATGCAGGAACAGCGCTCCTCCTACTTAAGAGCAGGTCCTCTTATACCCTACTACTAGCTTACTAAACAAAAAGTTGCAATCTTTGGGGGCGAGAATCACGCTAATTGGTCCATTGGAGGGGTGGCTAGAATCACCTCATTGCCCTCCTTGTTCAAACCGGTTCTAAAATTGTTTAAGGATGATATTTTCACACGACCTTTGGGTAATAGCAGTCCAATTGACAGTTCGCTAAATGTTTCACTTTTGTTGTTCACTTTAAAACAGTCCATTGTTAATTCATTGGGGCTCATCCCATGTTTCTCACGGATGCATGCTGAGTCTTTCTTGGCATTCTCCTCGTGTCAGGTCGGCCTGACCTTGACTCTTCTCACTCTGGGCTCACTCTGTAACCACGTGATTTAGCTCTATGGCTTTCTTCCGCTTAGAGGCCATCTTTGTGTCTGCGCATGACCTCATCTGCCTCAGCAGCCATTTTCGCAGCATGGCCTAGCAGGCCCAAACGAACTATCATAGGAACAAACACAATCATAATTAAAATAAAGAAAATAAGCCTTTCTGTTTCCCACCCGTTATTCTAAGTACCCAAGTTAGGTGTTACCTAGCAGAAGCGACATTTAAAGCCATGTTTACTTACCATCCGCATTCTTTGCCACAATACAATTTTACTACATAGCACAAATCATGCGATTTTGCTCTAATTAGTACGCAAATTACTATATTAATTATTAATTTACTTTACAATTGTAAATAAGTTAGTTTGCACATAAATAGCGATTACCACGTATGTAAATGTTTATAAAAATGCAGATTGTTGGTTAATTTTGCAAACAATTAATATCGTTAAATTATTATCCCTCTTATGGGATGTTACAAATATATTTCATTTACCTTGCTCCATCACTGTCAAATCAGTCCTCAAAAAATGTGGTAGAAAGGTTGTTGTCAAATTCTTAAGGGACCCTTACAGTATTATTGTAAAGTTTCTGAGGAGCTGGTTCTGGAATGCTCATTCGTCCTGAAAAAGCATGTGTATTCCTACGAAGTGTATTCGTTAAACGCTTCTTGATAAAGGTCACCATGTTCATGTTGGCTGGTCTGAACTGAAGAACCCTCTCTGCACATACTTCTGATGACGTGCATGATGTCTGTCCAAAATTCCAAAATATTGGCTCTGTCATTGTTTCCTGTTCCGTGACTTAACTGTGCACAACAGAATCTTTGCTTTGACATCATGGTCCCCCTCAAGATTCTTCATGCTAACATTAATGTTGGTCCTGGTTGACTGCCACTTGAAGTGGATGGAACTTACATTTTTGGGCTATGTCACACCAAAAACTGTGTTGGACTTTCTAATGGACGTTTTCAGTAAAGAAGGATTTCCCAGAACATTTGTAACTGACAATGGAGTCCAATTACTGTCCCAGGAAATGGTTGAGTTTCTGAACTCGCACCAGATCAAACACATTGCAACTGCCCTCTTCCATCCCCAGTGTATAGGGCAAGTTGAGAGGCTCACTGTTACCTCAAAGACTGTGTTAAACTAGCCTACCAAAATAATTGCTCAGTTGTATACACTGCTAGGGAATAACTGTGGACTTACAGGATTAGTCCTCATTCTATCACAGATGTCATCAGTTCATTTGCCCTGCTGAGTGGTCAGAACTCAGCATCATCGTTATACTCGTGGTGGTGTAAAAACAACCAAGTCTGCTGAGGCTCTCGAGAACCACCAGGGCAACTAACAAGTGAACTACCAGTTGTAGCACAATAACAAAAATAAAACGTTCATATCACACCTTAAAATGGGAGACACTGTCTAGGTGAGGAATCCAGGTTGTGCTGAAAAAGGCAATTCGATGTTCATTTGTCTAATAAAAATTGTGAAAGTCAATAAGGGTCAAGTTGTAATCAAAGATGGAAAAGGTTTGAGCAATAGGATAATGGCAACGTGTTATCCTTGTGTAGATCTTGCTAAACCTCAGCCTAACAGGAATGTAAAGTTTTCTCGGCCAGATGATGAGAATGACCTCCTTTAAGAGCTTCCTCAGCGCAAGTTCAATTCCAGGGTCCATAAAAATCCCCCAGATTGTTACCTTGGAGTGATCTTCATATGCTTCATATATTTGGCTACCTTACCATGAAATGGTGGGGTGCCATCGAGAAGCATGTGCACTGAACCAGAGGATATCCCTTCTTCTAAAGTGTTTGTGGCATACATGGTCTGAACTGAACCATGTCACGCCAGAGGCAGTCGTGCTGGAGAATCTCAAATGATTTATGGTATTTCATTGGATGAGTCCCACATGACTGCTGTTGTCTCTTTGGTAGAGGAACAGAATGTGTTATATTTTATATTCTGATCCTTCTAAGCTCATTCGGTGTCTTTCATCTGTTTTCCCTTCCTTGGTACACTTTGTGTTTCCCCATTCATTATTCGTTCTTACTCTACAACATGGAATATTGGGATCAAAGATTCTATTCAGATTCCTATCAACTGAATGGTTTTGGAGGGCTGTCTTAGAAGGAAGATCCCTGATTGCGCACTATTTTTCAATAAGTTTATAAGCATTCATGTGACCCTGCATCGATTTCACAAAAGTTTTTGGGCAAATTAAGTTCTGAATCTTGACACCTCAAGCTTCAGGTAGTTATGACGTCTGAGGTGTTTTAGTTTGTCGACGATAATGATTAATTTGGATCATTTAGAAAATTATTTGGATAAGTTGAAAAATTTTCATCTTTTCTATGAATCCCTGTCTTGGCCTTCTCTCGTTAGCTTTTGTTTGACAATGCTATTGTGAGGATAAAACAATGCATAATTTGTACTATTTGTTGCTGGCGGTGGGCACCAACACTCATTTTTGGTAAATGGGGCTTATTTTTCAGAATCAGACTTTGACGCAGCGCAAGAGGGAGAAAGGCAAAAAAGAGAAAATAATACAAAAACAGTGTCAAGGGAGGAAAGTTGGGATGAAAAAGAATCTTCAAGCAGGTGCCTAGCTTCAGTGACAACCCCCAAATAAATGCATTCTTGGCCCGAGAGTTGGGTCTGGGGGCCCTGAGTCGGGTCTCCTATGCATTTGTTGGTTTTTCTCTCCATCCTTATTTAACTAAAAGCTTTCAACTTGTTCATTTTATTAAAAACAGGAACTTAGACAGAGGCCCACCTAATACAAATCAGTATTGAACCTGTTCCTCATGGGGACAGTGTATCCCAAGCCTTGGTAATCTCATCCCTTCAGCATACTGTTTTTTAGTCGGGAAATTTGCGATTCACACCCCCGAATCTCACTGACTAAGCTACTCCCCTGTCTGCAAGAGTGGCACAAAGAGACAGGAAGTGTAGGGTTCCAGAATGCAAAGCAAAACCTGCGTTGGGTGAGCTACTCGTACCTGGACCTGGAAAAGTTTAGAGCTCTGTGCTAGTTACACTGGTTACATGTTTTTGTGGTTCCCAGCTTGAACAAGAATCTGATCCCAGAAGGGATGTCCTAGTAACAGCTTGTCCATCCCCCACAGACACGAGGAATGGACAAATGGGCTTCGCAATGCATCACTTCAATGGAAATAGTGAAATGAATCAGATGGCTTGGGCATTTTAAAGGTTCCTTTTATGGCTTCCAAAGTAATTTGTTTGAGCTGTTCACCGCTGGTGTTTGTGCCGTTCATCAAAGGGTGTTTGTGCTGTTCATCACTGGTGTCACAATGCCACAGTCATCTGTTAGCACAGCAAACTTTATGGCTCCAGAAAGCAAATGGAAGCAGCGCGTCTGCCCTTCCTTACTTGAACTGCCTGTTTTTTCAACCACAAAAGCAAATATTTCGTGCCTGCCCCTTTCAGTGGCCCCGACTCCTGAATTAAGCGCGGTGCACGGGCAGCAGCACTGGGCTGTGTTTAGAAAATGTTAGCTGGGTTGATTTCAGCTAAGAGCTTCCTTGGTCTGTGCACTGTTACCGCGTGATAGTTTTATATGTAGGATTCGGTTTCACTGTTTACTGCTTGTTCGTGTATGTTATTTAATCCAGCTGTTTAGTATCCAATGACGCTCTTTTGCCCTATCGGATTTAAGAGTTCTGGGTAATGGCAAAGATTGCTGAGCTCCCATCAGGTACCCTAATACAATATGACTCGTGAGCACAAACAACGAGTTTTACACTGAGATAAAACAACGCACAGCCAATCCCTAATCCCCAATCATGTGATGCAAAGCACGTCCACGCAGTTCAAGCTGCAGAAATAAACGCACAACATCCAATTACCAACAGCAGTAACTGCAAAGGAAACACTATGCAGGTATTGCAAGTGGCTGCAAATATCAAATGGGGATTTCCTGCATGCACAGGGTAGGTGGCCTGTAAGTTCGGCTTTGATAGTGAGGGGCAATTTATTGACAGTAAGATCAACTCGTGAGTTTTACTTGGATAGTGATGATCATCTCTGAGTTTGACTTGGTTAGTGAGAGGTGATCACCTCTGAGTTTGACTTGGTTAGTGAGAGATGATCACCTCTGAGTTTGACTTGGTTAGTGATGATCACCTCTGAGTTTGACTTGGTTAGTGAGAGGTGATCACCTCTGAGTTTGACTTGGTTAGTGAGAGGTGATCACCTCTGAGTTTGACTTGGTTAGTGAGAGGTGATCACCTCTGAGTTTGACTTGGTTAGTGAGAGATGATCACCTCTGAGTTTTACTTGGATAGTGATGATCACCTCTGAGTTTGACTTGGTTAGTGAGAGGTGATCACCTCTGAGTTTGACTTGGTTAGTGAGAGGTGATCACCTCTGAGTTTGACTTGGTTAGTGAGAGGTGATCACCTCTGAGTTTGACTTAGTTAGTGATGATCACCTCTGAGTTTGACTTGGTTAGTTAGGGGTGATCACCTCTGAGTTTGGCTCGGTTAGTGAGGGGGGATCACCTCTGAGTTTGGCTCGTTAGTGAGGGGGGATCACCTCTGAGTTTGGCTTGGATGGTGATGAGTAATCGCCCCTGAGTTCAGCCTTGATTGTGACGGGTGGTCGCCTCTGATTTCAGCTGGGATGTTGAGGGTTGTGATCTCTGAATTTGGCATGCATGATAAATGCTTGGTGGCCTGTTAGTTTGGCTTGGAAAGTGAGGGGCAAGATATTACGGGACTGATCAACTCTTAGGGCCTGATTCACAAAGGGCCTCCGCACTCGTGGCGGATTCCCCGCAGTCATGGGGGCAATTCTCTGCACTGGAGGTGGAATCTCTGCAATGAGAATTCTAACGACTGCGGGGCTCTGCCACGAGTGCGGAGGCCCTTTGTGAATCAGGCTTTTCGTTTGGTTTGGATGATGAAGCATTGTGAGGTCTGTATTTGGCCTGGATAGTGAGGGATAGGTGACCTGTGAGCTCAGCTTGGATAGTGATTCATAGGTCTTCCTTATGTCTGGCTTGAATAGTGAGTATTAGGTCACCCCTGAATTCTGCTTGGATGGGAATGGGTAGGTCACTTCAGAATGCAGCTTTGATAGATACACGTAGGTGACCTCTGGCTTTTGGTTGGATACAGAGAGGTAAACCAGCTCTTAGTTCGGCTTAGATTTTGAGACATCGTAAGCTCTGAATGTGGCCTGGAAAGGGAAGGTAGGTGGCCTCTGAGTTCAGCTTGGATAGTGAACAGCAGATGACCTTATGCTTGGTTAGTAAAGGGTATGTGACCTTTGGGTTCGGCTTGAATAGTGAAGGGTAAGTGATCTCAGATTTCTGGTTGGATACTGACCTCTGAGTCACAGTTTGGTGTTGGTGCCTACACTGGGGTTTTTGTAGAGTTACCTACAATGAAATTCAGATGGATGTTGGTGTGCGCTCATCATGTGATTGTTCAGAATCACTGGAGTAGGAAGGACCGCACCAAGTTTGAGTATGAGAGATTTCTAACGCAATAAGGCCTTCCCATGGTACCAAAAAAGGAACGATCATTTAGTGACGATGAGAATTATCCAGCAAATATAAATACTTTGCAAAACAGTTGTAATCTCTGTACTTGGAGGAAACAACAAAGGAGGTGGTTGATCTCAAGGGGCAAGATAGTCCCCTGATCAGTTCTATGCAATTGAACAATCCTGCTCTCAAAGCTAATCGTGCTGGTATTCAAATCTGGTTAACATTTATAGTTCTTGGTGGCTGTTAATGCTATTGGCCAGATCTGTAGGGCATGGGGCCCTACAATGAGCATAATGAAAGTAAGTTGGAATTGCCACCGCATGACTGTTGGTGAATGATACACTCCCAGCCCAAGGCAAGCAGTCAGAAAAGAAGTTGAGATGATGGGATGGGCAGGCTGGCAACCACACAGTGTATCTTCTGTGACACTTTTTCTTGATAGAGGGGCAGAGCAAAAGTATTGGATACCAGCAATGGCAATCAGTGTGGAGTAATCCATACAGAAAGATGACAGTTTAATTCTAACAAGTCTGAGGCGTAACTACTACCCATGTTACTGATAAGCACATTATCAACCTTGGAAGGATGGAATGCTGAGTCAGCTTTGCCTTGACTTGAGTACCTTGACTTTACTTGTTCACTTGTTTAATTGTTTTGAATGAGCAAAGGTACTTTATTATTTGTGGCTTATTCATTGCTTGTTGTGTAATGCCCGAGTTCTGGAAGTCACATGACATCTTCCTTTTTTCTGCTACATATTGTCCCACTTCTATGGTTCTCATATATTGTTTGATGAAATAAATGTATAAATCTCCATTTGGAATTCAAAAACATAGACATTATTGTGTCTCTGTGTGTTATTGTTTTATATAACTCCTCTTGAAAGGAACCTTTGTTCCTGTAAAAATTACTTGTATCCTTGGTCCCTTTGACTTCCTGGGTTCCCTTGTTTCTTTAAAATGAGTTTGCTTTGCCAGCATTTAAACTCTTAACCTGCAAATCACTGTATATCACAACATCAAAGGTTTAACTCATCAAGCCAACCTGTATAGGTAATATATATCAAAACTTGTTGCGTTGAATGAATCATTTAATTACCTATTTTTTTCAAATATCTTTCGAGAGACCTGTCGCCTTTGTCCATGAAGTCTAAACCCCTCTGGTGGAGTGTCCCTGAATGGAACTTGAAAGAACTCATTCAAAAGACTAAGCCTGAGAAATGGCTTGACTTATTCACCGACTCAGAGCAGCCTTCGACACCGCCTTACCCTTAGCCGCGGAGCCATGAGCCACAAAGAGAGATGTTGAATCTCGAAAGGAGTTGGTACGATTGAGATATATACTCAAAGCAAGTTTAACATCTAGAGATAATTGAATAGAGTTGGGAGATGTCTCCTGAAAAACAGGAAGGATAACTTCTTGAGAACAATTTAATGGAGTTGAGTTCAGGACAGGCAGTAGCTAAAGAACGGTAGAAAAGACAGGAGTAGAGAGGGGGAGGAGACATTTATACAATGTTAATATACATAGAAGCAGGACTTCTATGTCGGTTTCTATTAATTAAAAAAGCCATGAGTGGTTAATGCCTCATCAGCTCCTTGGCCGGCACGACCAGAAGCAGGGAACAGACCACTTAAGCAGCACAGAGATTGGCCAGTCACAGTGTGTGGAGTTGTCTGTAACTCCACAACATTGCTTTAATTTCTGCCTTTTAATCTGACTTCATACAATCAATTAAACTGCAGTGTTTTTATTTAATACTTGATTACATCTTTAGACCTTTGGCATTGGCATTAAGCTGTATTTTTTTTTAAACAGATTTTATTAAAGGTTTTGTCGACAATTCAGCAGCCTACTATTGAGGCAATATTGCCTCATTAGCCTTTCCATGAGTCAGACATCTCCACATTTCTTAACATAACATATTATAATATAGGCAACTGTCAAAAGCACTATTCTCCCCCCCAACCCCCTACACCAAATATGTAATGAGGGGAAGAGCACTACTGGTAGCCTAGTCTGATGCAAATCGCGCACCGCACACAGTTGGAGGGAGATACACATACAATGCGGGTCATCAAGAATACAGGGATAAGCAAGGACCTCAAGGCAGAGTGGGAGTCGGTGGCAGTGAGCCCTCCAGCGTGGGGTCTCGTGTATCTAGGTCTGAGTCACTCAATGACTCCATCAGTGCCTCCCAAGTTCGCACTATTTCAATGGAGCGGATGCCCCTCCTAGCTTCCCTAAGTAAAACTTCCCCTTCATAACCTACCCATTTCTCTAGCTCCTTTCGCCACCCTGTTATTCTGGGTCCTCTAAGGGCTTTCCAATTTTTCACGATCTCAGGCTTTGCTAGGATGAATGCTAAGTCCTGAAATCTGCTTGTTACCTTCGTCTTGGCCATTGAGGGAACCAGTGTAGTATGCAGTGCCCATTGTGCAGGGGACCTCCCTGGAAATAGTATTAGCTACTAATTGGCATTAAGCTGTATGTGAATGGCTGCGCACAAATACTTTTAAGAATCCTTCAATTGTTTTCCACCATTTTCAGCCATACTATCCTCAGGGTACTCCTCTCTCGCATCCACCAAAAACCTCTTTTGAATTCATCCCCTCTACAACCTTGACTCTCTTGTATTAGTAGTCGACTAACACCAAACATATTTTGACTTACCACACAACACAAAAAAGGTTCTGTGGCATCGGACTTTTTTCAAGGATATTTAAAAAAAATTACTGGAATCAAAGGTGGTAGCTTCACTGATCCTGTATCATCAATAGTGGGGTATTCCGAGCAATCTTCCACAACCATCACCTTACATATCCGACCATGGGCAACAAAATCATTCCCTATCCACCTTTTCATAGAACTCATACAACATTGGCATTCACACCACCCTCATCTTAAAGCAACAGGCATAACTATTGTGTAACATTCTCACCACATTATCATCCTTTGACAACTCCAAGGCTACATTTAAGTAACTCTCAAAAGAAAAAGGTATGCTGTTCCTAAAGGGGACAAAGGACAAAGGGGAGTCGGTCAGAGAAAAGGAGCCACTACAAGGGGAGTAGTTCCTTATAAGTCACCAGGGATCATTGTTCCCACTGGTGACATCACGTTTCTAAGTCAGGCATACTCATGGATTAAAATTTGATTTGAGACTTGCTTAGCCTTTTTTAAGTCACTAATCACTACATCTACACCTACGTTTCCTCAGTCTACACAAAGGGTCCTTAAATTGCACTTCACATCACGGCTTTGGAAAAAGATCTCCGATAAAGAGCCCCCTTGAGGGTGCCCGTCAGGCATTGCAGCGCCAGCCCGGCGAGGAGCAAACCCCATGATGAAGCATGACACCCACATGGGGGTGGGTGTGTGAGGACCCCATTTCCAAAAAGAAACTACTCCCCTTGTAGTGGCTCCTTTTCTCTGACCTACTCCCCTTTGTCCTTTGTCCCCTTTAGGAACAGCATACCTTTTTCTTTTGAGAATTAACAGTGGAGCATGTATGCTGGACCTTTATGCGCCCTAGGTCCCCAATTTTTTGTGATGAATACATTTAAGTAACCACCTTGCGGACCAAAATACTTATGTACTTCCCTCAAGTCTTTATATTTTTCAACTTTTTCACACCATTCCCTTTCAGAAATTGCACCTTCCATCACCTCAGTCATCGGCTACCACTGACTTCATCTCCTACTTCTTACTCATCTACATTCTCGCAAGAAAGAGCCTGCACCTAGATTATGAGCACCTGGCACGCACTTAAGACCCAATGCATATACTTGTAATTGACACATTCTAAGACTATAGCAAGAGGAATTCTAAAATATATCAGAACATAGCATGGAGCTTAGACTGAGCCTCCATAATGTTCCAGGTGCAGCTTATATACAATTTGGGGTAGGTTCTGGCCCTTATAATCCTCTCAACTTGCCCGCAGACGATGAGGTGGTTTCAGTCTAGCCCCCGCCTGTTCCTGGTGGTAAATTAGACCCTGCGCACTGGTGATGCCAGATCCCCTCCCCCAAACCAGGGGGGGTCAGGGGCAAAATTATCTTTTTATCCACGACCCTGAATATTTGCATGTCTGCAAAAACAACAATTGATGGACAGAATGCAGAACAATGTCGTACATTCACCCCAGTACAGAGATCTGGGCCTAAATCCATCATTTTTTTGCTCACCATGCCATTCCAGTTTGGACCCAGCCATATGCAAATCAGTCTTGACCCTGCGCCCAATGGGAACAGTCCAGCTCGAACTGCCAGGCCAGGTCCTCCCTGGACTGGAAACAAGCATCCTAGGACCGGTTTCGGGCTTTCAGCCCTCATCAGCCAGGATAGCTTGACTCCAGTGGCATGTAGAGCACGGGACCCACGTCTGGGCATACCCGTCCCACTCAGGGTGACAAATGCAAAAACAACAATTGATGGACAGAATGCAGAACAATGTCGTACATTCACCCCAGTACAGAGATCTGGGCATAAATCCATCACTTTTTTGCTCACCATGCCTTTCCAGTTTGGACCCAGCCATATGCAAATCAGTCTTGACCCTGCGCCCAATGGGAACAGTCCAGCCCGAACTGCCAGGCCAGGTCCTCCCTGGACTGGAAACAAGCATCCTAAGACCGGTTTCGGGCTTTCAGCCCTTATCAGCCAGGATAGCTTGACTCCAGTGGCATGGAGAGCACAGGACCCACGTCTGGGCATACCCGTCCCACTCGGGGTGACAAATGCAAAAACAACAATTGATGGACAGAATGCAGAACAATGTCGTACATTCACCCCATTACAGAGATCTGGGCCTAAATCCATCATTTTTTTGCACACCATGCCATTCCAGTTTGGACCCAGCCATATGCAAATCAGTCTTGACCCTGCGCCCAATGGGAACAGTCCAGCCCGAACTGCCAGGCCAGGTCCTCCTGGACTGGAAACAAGCATCCTAGGACCGGTTTCGGGCTTTCAGCCCTCATCAGCCAGGATTGCTTGACTCCAGTGGCATGGAGAGCACGGGACCCACGTCTGGGCATACCCGTCCCACTCGGGGTGACAAATGCAAAAACAACAATTGATGGACAGAATGCAGAACAATGTCAGTACATTCACCCCAGTACAGAGATCTGGGCCTAAATCCATCATTTTTTGCTCACCATGCCATTCCAGTTTGGACCCAGCCATATGCAAATCAGTCTTGACCCTGCGCCCAATGGGAACAGTCCAGCCCGAACTGCCAGGCCAGGACCTCCCTGGACTGGAAACAAGCATCCTAGGACCGGTTTCGGGCTTTCAGCCCTCATCAGCCAGGATAGCTTGACTCCAGTGGCATGGAGAGCACAGGACCCACGTCTGGGCATACCCGGCCCACTCGGGGTGAAAAAAGCAAAAACAACAATTGATGGACAGAATGCAGAACAATGTCGTACATTCACCCCAGTACAGAGATCTGGGCCTAAATCCATCATTTTTTTGCTCACCATGCCATTCCAGTTTGGCGTAGTGGGCAAAAGAACGATGGATTTAACCCAGATCTTTTGACTGGGGGTGAATGTTTGCATTGTCAGCATTCCGTCCATCATTTGTTTGCTGTAACACTTTTCGCCCTAAGTGGGATGGGTATGCCCAGACGTGGGTCCCTTGCTCACTGTGCCACTGGATTCAAGCTAGACTGGCTGAAGAAGGGTGACATACCCTGAAACCGGTCCCAGGATGCTTGTTTCCGGTCCAGGGAGGACCTGGCCTGGCAGTTCGGTCTGGACTGTTCCCATGGGGCACAGGGTCAAGATTGATTTGCATATGGCTGGGTCCAAACTGGGGTGGCGTAGTGGGCAAAAGAACGATGGATTTAACCCAGATCTTTTGACTGGGGGTGAATGTTTGCATTGTCAGCATTCCGTCCATCATTTGTTTGCTGTAACACTATTTGCATGTCTGTGCATGGTGTCTGCGTGAAAAGAGTCGCCACCCAATGTGTGAGCCTATCTGGGCCCAGGTCAGTAACTAGGGCGTCTGTCAGTTGTAAGGGAGCAGAATGAGATGAAGGGTGCCATGAGCAGCTGATCTTATCAGCTCTTGCCCCTCATGCCTCACCATGCCTTCCCTCTAGGATGGAGTACCAGGATATTGAAGCCAGGAGCAAACATGCTCCTTCCCCCTCCTCAGCAGAAGTAGGCATTTGAGGGCTCAGCTACCCCAGCCCTTCTGTCCGCTGTGAGAAGTTGGCCTGGTATATGCTGTTCACTAATTAAAGTGGACACCTTGCACCAGGGCAAATCGACTCTTATGGTAGATAGGTTTAAGACAACCTTTTAAAGAAAGCTATCCTAGTGGTAGCTGTGGAGAGCAGCCTTCAGGCTAAGTCTCGGAGGAATGTAAAGCAGCTTGTTTTACCATATAATCTCTTGAATCACCAAATGAAAAGACACCACACAGGTATATATATCAAATATATATGTATTTATTTCTAAATAACTCTCTACTAATCTCTTTATGAGATTAGAAGACAAACATATGCACAAATCAACGTTTCTCAATAAGTTAAGCACAAAATATGGCTGGGGCCCTAGGGGCGTACTCAGACCATATACTAAGTAAGAGACTTAGAAACAACGACTTGCAAGGAGACAAGGCCTAGGGCCTTCAGAAGTGCTGGGGCCTCACGAAACCACCCAAGGCAGGTAAGTAAAGGACCCACGGGGGACGCGTGCAGTGTGGATACACAGGCGCGAATCGCCGTTAACTTCAATGGGGCAAGTCGCGGTTGGAAATAAAGAGTTTTAGGATACTTCGGGAGAACCTACAAGCAAGTCACTTACAGGGTAAGTAGTTCTAGGGCCCACACCCACGGGAGCACCGTAGTGCTGGAGTTACCTCACCCAGGGAAGCCGGGTGCACAGGTGTCCTTTGGTGTCGGGTCGCGGCGTCGTTTTCAATGGCGAACAAAGAAGACTTGCTGCTTGCGGGAGCTGAAGAAGTGTCCGGTGGAATCCAAGCCTGGATTCTGAAGAAGGATGACCTGAAAGCAGAGGGGACAGTGTTCAAAGTCACTTGGCAGTGACCCGGGGCAAGGAAGATGGATGCCCACCGTCGTCGGTCGCTTCAGGTCGGTTGCAGGTGCCTTGACTCTTCAGCCACGTGGTCCAGGAGGCGTCGACGACGACCAGGAGCTGGATTCGGTGTGTGCCTCGACGTCTGCAGCTGACTGCGGTGTCGGCAACTCAATCGGAGCCAACAAGCCTTGGCAGCCGCAAGTCTCGGGGAGATGAAGAAAAGTCGATGGCGCAGACCAGCAAGGTCTGAGGGACTCACCCAGCGAGGGTAAGTCAGGGCAGGCCTGGAGCAACCAGGGGAGCCCTTTGGTTTCTTTAAGAAGTCTTCTGGGGACCCACAAGCCAGCGGGCAAGGGATCGCGAAGACACCTCGGGCGGAATCACTCAACAGGGGCCCACGGTCACTCGGGACGGTGTAGGCCTCCGATCTTCGGAGGGATTACTGCTGGAGGTCAGGACCACACGTGGTCCAAAGCACAAGTTCGTGGAACGTTGTGAAGGGGTTGCACTCGACAATAGTGCACGGTACCCAGGGGTCGCGGTTCCTCGTTACTCGTGGGGTCCACTTGCCTCAGCTTCGCTGGGGACTCACGATGGCCTGGGAGAGGTCAGGAAATCCACTTCTTGGGCTGCAGAGACTTCGGACTCCGGCGGGAGCGGCGTAGTTTGCGACCGTCGTTGTCGTTTTTGGTGCCTGCCAAGCAGGGGAGTCACTCCTTGACTCCAAGGGAGATTCTTCTGTCTTCCAAAGGTAGTGGAACGTCGAAGGGCCAGGATTCTTCTGTAGAGCGTCGTCCAGGGGTTATCTGCTTTGCAATGGCAAGGTTCCCCCTCTTATACTAAAAAGAGGGGATGGACTAGCTCTATGACCCCACCTATGGGAGGGTCAAGGGAGGGGTGGCTACACCCACTTCCCTTTGTCCAGTTTCGCGCCAGAGCAGGGGCAGGTAGCCCCTGAGCTGGTTTGAACTGGCATATGCACAGAGGAGCCTTCTGCTCCCCCAGTGCAGGACTTCAAAGCACTCTAAGAGTGCACCCACCCAGCCCCAATACACTAAACCCTGTCTGGGAGGTGGTTACACCTCCCTGTGACAGGATGCCTATTGTTGGGCTTCCTCCACTGTGAGTTTCGGTCATCAGCAGGAGGGCAGCCCAGTGTCTGTGACTGGTGGCATCCATTTTGTGATGCCAGGGCTCTTTAGGATTCTACCGCGTTTCCACAGCAGGTACATGTCTTATCCCTCTAGAAGGGTGGAATGCTACCCCCGCCGCCAAGATTGGCGGGGGGTAGTATTCCAAGATGTTTGACACCAAACACGACATGTTTTGATGCAGCCATTCCAAAGTTAGCATTTACCGCGAGGATATAATGCACTTAAGAGTATATGGTTTAACCGCATCCACAAACAGCACCAGAGAATGGACTCTGAGAACTGCAGAGGGGCCCTGCTCATGCAGAGGCACCCCCTCACATAGAAGCCAAGCACCCTGCCCTCAGGATTGATAGGGCCTGCCTTAGGGGTGACTGATAGGTTTATATGTGTGTGCAAGAGAGATATAGGAAACTTATATCTCAGTGAGGGGTGCTAGCACCACCTCACCCAGGCTGCAGTAGCAGGCCTGTGGTGTCAGATTTAGACTGCTTCCCAGGGGTGGCATAACACATGCTGCAGCCCCTGGTAGGCCTGTGAAGTACCTATGCCCTTGGCACCTAAGGTACCATATACTAGGGACTCATAAGGCACCACAGTATCCAATCACTAGTGCACCTAGAGTGCACTCCATGTCGTTTAGAGAGAGCAGATAGACTGGGGCCCTGAATAGCAGGGTCCCAGTCCAACTAAGTCATAAACCAGCAAAACACCAGGAAAAAAGTGGGGGCAACCATATAGTCAGATTCCACCTTCCTACATAACCCCCCCAAACGAAAGGAGATAAGGCTAACCTTGGCCAGTTGAGCCTTTATTGACTAAGTGGCCATATAAGGAAGCACCTGCACTAGCATGGTTGCCCCCTGTCTTATGGTCCACTAAGCAATCCCTCACCCTAAGGGTATGAGAGGGTCTCCACCATGGGGAATCACTACCTGTGGTGTGCTTTGGTAAAGTACCAGGCTGGTGAGGTGTCTGAGTAGGGAAGTGAGGCCCTAGGAATGTTGGCCTCAGCTTTCTCAGCTCACTGGTCACCATGTATGCCTGTCTTTCCATGACTGAGTGGTACTTTGCTCTAAGGGTCAACCTTTGACTGCCTACAGCCGTGGGTTGGGTCCCTTTGGGTGGAACACTGGAGGGACATGGCATGTTTGGAACCTTTTGGTCCCAGGTTTGCCCTTGCCTAACAGAGTCCTTCTGGGGAGGTCCCTACATAAAGGTATGGGGGATCCCTCAGTGGGTTGAGGAATTTCCACCTGGCTAGGGCTACTAGCCGGGGTGCCCCTAATCTGCTGATGGGGGGTTCCTCTGGACAGGGGGCCCTGGGGGTCCACTGACCTCCCTGACCTCTGCAGCCCTGGGCTGACTGAGACAGGGTAGAGAGGGGCAGGTTACCTGCTCCAGACTGGGTACCACCTTGTAAGGGTCCTCTGCCATCAGGGGGTGGCCAGGCCAGGCCTGACTACCTCTGTGGCAGTTCCTTCACTAGGGGTAGGGTCAGTTCCCTGAGGAGGCTGACCCTTACCTACTGTCTGGAGGGAAGAAGACTTTTCTTCAACCCTTGTGCTCTCTTCTGGGGGAGAGTGGGCCATTCTTCCAGGCTCCATCTCTCCAAAATCTTGGGCTGGGGCTGTGGCCATCACAGCCCCACTAACCTTTACAGGGACACCCAACATCTTCAGATGGGTTTGGTGTTCAATTTCAGCCCAGGCTGAAATTTCCAGATCATTGCCCATCAGGCAATCTACAGGTAAGGTTGGGGACACTGCCACTCTCTTTGGGCCTGTGACTCCCTCCCAGCTGAGATTGACTATGGCCATGGGGTGATCTGTTCTGACACCATCAATGTTGGTCACCTGGTATTTAAACTCAGGTAAAAGCTGGTGAGGGGGACTAGTTTCCCTGCCACCATGGTGACACTAGCCCCTGTGTCCCTAAATGCCACAGCTTTCTGACCATTAATTATTGGCTCCAGTCTGTACCTGCCCAATGCTATGGGAACCATGGTAAAGGTGGCATATCCTACACCACCATCAGAATCTGAGGAGTCTGTTGAGGGGGTCCTGTCTAAACTAGGGCCCACCTCTGTTCCTCTTGCAAAAGCACCTAACTTTTGGGTGCACTACTCCCAACTGGAGGATTACTACTGGTAGTACCAGGAGGGGTGGTAGTAGTTGTTGGAGGAACATTTTCTTTATTGCCATTCCTGGGACAACTGGGATCAGATTTCCAGTGCCCAGGCTTTTTACAGACATGGCAATAGGGTTTCTTTTCAGGAGAGGAAGGAGTTTGGGACCCACCCCAGAAGAGGAATTTTGGGGCCCTGTAGTGGACTTATCCTTGGATTTATCCCCACCTTTCTCTTGGGACTTGGTAGAATCTTTCTTGTGGTCACCACCCTGATTCTTAGGCCTTACCCTGGTTCTGACCCATTTGTCTGCCTTCTTTCCCAATTCTTGGGGAGAGGTCAGATCAGAGTCCACCAGGTACTGGTGTAAAAGCTGGTTTTGACAATTATTAAGGATCTGTTCTCTCATCATTAGATTATAAAATCCTTTGAAATCAGTAACCCTACTGCCAACCAGCCAACCCTCCAGAGCCTTGGATGCACAATCTACAAAGTCAGTCCAGTCCTGAGTCTGTGCCTTCTGGGTATCTCTGAACTTCAACCTGTACTGCTCAGTGGTTAAGCCAAACCCATCTATCAGTGCACTCTTCAGGACCTCATAATCATCAGCATCCTCTTCTCTAACAGTGAGGAGCTTGTCTCTACCTTTATCTGAAAAGGAGAGCCACAAGATTGCTGCCCACTGCTTTTGGGGGACCTGCTGTACTCTACAGGCCCTCTCCATAGCAGTTATCCACTTGTGGATATCATCCCCACTCTGGTAGGGAGGAACAACCTTGCTCAGGTTCCTATGGTCAGGGACATATTCTCTGCCTCTAGGGACACTGTTGCTGCCACCAGGGGTTCTAAACCCTCCCTTCTGGAAGCTCTCTGGATCTCCAGGGCTTCTCTATCCAGTGCCAACTGCTTGGTTCTGAGGGCCACTCTGGCTTCCTCATACTGGAGCAGTTTGCACCTTCTCTCAGAGGAGGTCTCTCTTAAGGGAAAGTATGAGTTCCTCTGCTGGACAAATTCTCTGCCAGAGTGATAAGAGTGGTCAGATTCCCTGGAAGGGGATCTGTGCCTCTCCTCCTCTCTGTCAGTTCTCTTATGGAGAATTCCTCTGTCCTTTTCAGGCCCCTTGGAGCCTGGCCCTTCAATCACAGAGTCTTGGTCATTCTGATTTTCATCATCTGACCCAGATACTATGACTGACCCACCCACTGATTCAAACCCTTTAGCTCCTAGAGCCAATCTAAGGTCATCTGCTGTCAGCAGATCTATCAGGTGGAGTGTTGAGGGACTCTGTCCTATCCTCAGGTGTCTGTCAACACACATGGCTCTCAAGTCAGAGAAAGCCATGTCCTTGTACTGAGGCTGAGTGGATCCACTGGGTCCACCCTTTAAGGACATTCTAGTGTTGTGCAGTGTTGTACTACCTACACTAGTTTGTGGCCTACTGATCCTAGCTTGAGCTGTGGAAAGGGTGTGCTATCCCTTGGCACACAGCTCTAAGTTCAGTAGAACTTATTGATACTAAGCTTGACTTTATATGTACCTTGAGTACCTATAATGGTTTTCAGTTAGTAATTCAAATAGAGATTTTCTGGTAAAACAATGGCAAGCTGGAATCCCACACGCTGCCCACCAATGTGAGAAGTTGGCCTGGTATATGCTGTTCACTAATTAAAGTGGACACCTTGCACCAGGGCAAATCGACTCTTATGGTAGATAGGTTTAAGACAACCTTTTAAAGAAAGCTATCCTAGTGGTAGCTGTGGAGAGCAGCCTTCAGGCTAAGTCTCGGAGGAATGTAAAGCAGCTTGTTTTACCATATAATCTCTTGAATCACCAAATGAAAAGACACCACACAGGTATATATATCAAATATATATGTATTTATTTCTAAATAACTCTCTACTAATCTCTTTATGAGATTAGAAGACAAACATATGCACAAATCAACGTTTCTCAATAAGTTAAGCACAAAATATGGCTGGGGCCCTAGGGGCGTACCAGACCATATACTAAGTAAGAGACTTAGAAACAACGACTTGCAAGGAGACAAGGCCTAGGGCCTTCAGAAGTGCTGGGGCCTCACAAAACCACCCAAGGCAGGTAAGTAAAGGACCCACGGGGGACGCGTGCAGTGTGGATACACAGGCGCGAATCGCCGTTAACTTCAATGGGGCAAGTCGCGGTTGGAAATAAAGAGTTTTAGGATACTTCGGGAGAACCTACAAGCAAGTCACTTACAGGGTAAGTAGTTCTAGGGCCCACACCCACGGGAGCACCGTAGTGCTGGAGTTACCTCACCCAGGGAAGCCGGGTGCACAGGTGTCCTTTGGTGTCGGGTCGCGGCGTCGTTTTCAATGGCGAACAAAGAAGACTTGCTGCTTGCGGGAGCTGAAGAAGTGTCCGGTGGAATCCAAGCCTGGATTCTGAAGAAGGATGACCTGAAAGCAGAGGGGACAGTGTTCAAAGTCACTTGGCAGTGACCCGGGGCAAGGAAGATGGATGCCCACCGTCGTCGGTCGCTTCAGGTCGGTTGCAGGTGCCTTGACTCTTCAGCCACGTGGTCCAGGAGGCGTCGACGACGACCAGGAGCTGGATTCGGTGTGTGCCTCGACGTCTGCAGCTGACTGCGGTGTCGGCAACTCAATCGGAGCCAACAAGCCTTGGCAGCCGCAAGTCTCGGGGAGATGAAGAAAAGTCGATGGCGCAGACCAGCAAGGTCTGAGGGACTCACCCAGCGAGGGTAAGTCAGGGCAGGCCTGGAGCAACCAGGGGAGCCCTTTGGTTTCTTTAAGAAGTCTTCTGGGGACCCACAAGCCAGCGGGCAAGGGATCGCGAAGACACCTCGGGCGGAATCACTCAACAGGGGCCCACGGTCACTCGGGACAGTGTAGGCCTCCGATCTTCGGAGGGATTACTGCTGGAGGTCAGGACCACACGTGGTCCAAAGCACAAGTTCGTGGAACGTTGTGAAGGGGTTGCACTCGACAATAGTGCACGGTACCCAGGGGTCGCGGTTCCTCGTTACTCGTGGGGTCCACTTGCCTCAGCTTCGCTGGGGACTCACGATGGCCTGGGAGAGGTCAGGAAATCCACTTCTTGGGCTGCAGAGACTTCGGACTCCGGCGGGAGCGGCGTAGTTTGCGACCGTCGTTGTCGTTTTTGGTGCCTGCCAAGCAGGGGAGTCACTCCTTGACTCCAAGGGAGATTCTTCTGTCTTCCAAAGGTAGTGGAACGTCGAAGGGCCAGGATTCTTCTGTAGAGCGTCGTCCAGGGGTTATCTGCTTTGCAATGGCAAGGTTCCCCCTCTTATACTAAAAAGAGGGGATGGACTAGCTCTATGACCCCACCTATGGGAGGGTCAAGGGAGGGGTGGCTACACCCACTTCCCTTTGTCCAGTTTCGCGCCAGAGCAGGGGCAGGTAGCCCCTGAGCTGGTTTGAACTGGCATATGCACAGAGGAGCCTTCTGCTCCCCCAGTGCAGGACTTCAAAGCACTCTAAGAGTGCACCCACCCAGCCCCAATACACTAAACCCTGTCTGGGAGGTGGTTACACCTCCCTGTGACAGGATGCCTATTGTTGGGCTTCCTCCACTGTGAGTTTCGGTCATCAGCAGGAGGGCAGCCCAGTGTCTGTGACTGGTGGCATCCATTTTGTGATGCCAGGGCTCTTTAGGATTCTACCGCGTTTCCACAGCAGGTACATGTCTTATCCCTCTAGAAGGGTGGAATGCTACCCCCGCCGCCAAGATTGGCGGGGGGTAGTATTCCAAGATGTTTGACACCAAACACGACATGTTTTGATGCAGCCATTCCAAAGTTAGCATTTACCGCGAGGATATAATGCACTTAAGAGTATATGGTTTAACCGCATCCACAAACAGCACCAGAGAATGGACTCTGAGAACTGCAGAGGGGCCCTGCTCATGCAGAGGCACCCCTCACATAGAAGCCAAGCACCCTGCCCTCAGGATTGATAGGGCCTGCCTTAGGGGTGACTGATAGGTTTATATGTGTGTGCAAGAGAGATATAGGAAACTTATATCTCAGTGAGGGGTGCTAGCACCACCTCACCCAGGCTGCAGTAGCAGGCCTGTGGTGTCAGATTTAGACTGCTTCCCAGGGGTGGCATAACACATGCTGCAGCCCCTGGTAGGCCTGTGAAGTACCTATGCCCTTGGCACCTAAGGTACCATATACTAGGGACTCATAAGGCACCACAGTATCCAATCACTAGTGCACCTAGAGTGCACTCCATGTCGTTTAGAGAGAGCAGATAGACTGGGGCCCTGAATAGCAGGGTCCCAGTCCAACTAAGTCATAAACCAGCAAAACACCAGGAAAAAAGTGGGGGCAACCATATAGTCAGATTCCACCTTCCTACATCCGCCATATGGCCTTTCAGGACAGGAGAGGGGCTGACATATGTGGAAAGTGGACCTAAGAGTTCTGTTGTTACTCATAGTTACAACTCAACGCCACAGGAGATTCTAGATGATGAAACTAGTAGTGGAGATGGACCCCTTTGCTGAAGTTAAGACTCCCCTTCTGAAGCCTGTACAGCAGTTTATGTTTATGAAATTTGTAACGCGCACAGCTACCCAGAGAGTGTCCCGGCGCGAACCTGGTGGGGGAAAGGAGGAAAGGACTACTAGATAAAAAGAAACATCTTTAGTCTCTTCCTGAAGAGCTTGGGGTCCTGAATACTGCGGAGGTCCAAGGGAAGCAGGTTCCAGGCTGAAGCCGCCCTAAAAGCAAGAGAGCTCCCTCCAACTCTCTTAAGGCGAAATCTCGGGATGTGGGCAAGAAGCTGTGTGGCTGAGCGCAGCTGTCTGGAAGGAACATCAAACCTGAAGCGCTTTCTCAGGTAGGCAGGACCGTGTCCGTATAGAGCTGAGTGTGCCAGGACAAGGGATTTAAACTTAACCCTTTCTGTCACAGGTAGCCAGTGTAGATCGTGCAAGTGTTGCCTCACACTGGTCTTTATAGGGATATTAAGAAGAGTCCTGGCAGCGTCATTCTGGACTACCTGCAGTCTGTTCAAGAGAAAACCCGGCAGGCCCACATACAGGGCATTAGCATAGTCAATGCGTGATGATATCAGAGCACGGGTGACCATTTCCCTTGCTCACCTAAGGAGAAAAGGTAGGAACTTTCTAAGATATTTTAGTGTACCAAAGCACTGACCTGTAAGCTTTTTGATCTGAGTAGAGAAGTTCAACTTCTCGTCAAACCATATTCCTAGGTTTTTGGTGTGTTGACCCTCAGAGGTTGGCATGGGATATTCATCTGGCCAAAGCAATTTCCGGAACAGAGGGGGGAAGCTCACAAAAAGAAGGATCTCAGTTTTCTCCTCGTTGCACTTTAACTGTGCCGAGGAGAGCCATCGAAAGACGGCCGACAGACATGATTTAGCTAGTGAAGTAGAGGAATCATTTTTCTTCCATGTGAGGAGGAGCTGGGTGTCATCTGCATAAGCGATGATCTTGGCGCCAAGCTCCTCAGCCATCTGTATCAGGGGAGTAACATATTTATTAAAAAGAAGGGGGCTCAAAGTCGAGCCCTGAGGCACTCCCTTGGTCACGGTCTAGGGGGAGGAAGAGAGAGGGGGGATCCAGTCTTGTTGCGTTCTGTCCTCCAGGAAGAACTTCAACCATCTCTACTGCCCTTTTCAAAAAAGAAGTTAAATTGATACTGAGGAAGAAACTCTTACCATTGTAATGGAGCTTCCAAGTCGCTAGATGACATTGTTGCTGGTAGGATTATATGAAGATTGTCTTGCCGATCTGTCGGTCCTCTATTACCTCTGCTTCATTCCGTTTGCAACTAATATATGGTAATGTACTATGATACCCCCTGTGACCATGTTCGCTACATAGGCTTTATCCCTATACTTCCTTTCTCTAGGAAGTAAAAACGTTATGGACGAAGAAACTTTTGCCTGGACTCATTGCTTCCATTGCTCCCTAGGGCATCTTGCTTTATGAGACTGTTAAGATTGTTTTTTGTTTGGTTGCTCTGTTTTTTTGGGGTTTTTTTTAGCTCTTGTATCCTTCCCTGACTTATTCACAGTTAAGCGCTCTGATACCCCCAGTGGTCATGTTCGCGCGATAGAAAACTTTTAAAATAAATAAATAAATCTCCAGGCCCACCCCGAAATTCCAATTTCCAGGAGACGGTCCAGAAGCAAGGAATGTGGCTCAGTGTCGAATGCCGCTGAGAGGTCCAACAGAATCAAGGCCGCCCTACCGCCCGAGTCCAGAGTTTCCCTAATGGCTTCAGCAACTTCGACTAGAGCTGTCTCAGTGCCGTACGTGGCTCTGAAGCCCGATTGAGCCGGGTTGGAGCAGGCCGTGAAGTTCGACATAGTAGGACAGTTGTTTGTTTACCACTTTTTCGCATGCATTCGCTACACCAGGAAGGAGAGAAATAGGGCGATAGCTGGAAGGGATAGAGGGATACAGAGTAGGTTTTTTCAGTATTGGCACAATTTGGCCTGTTTCCAGGCTATATGCAACGTGGCTTCCGAGAGGGACAGATTGATCAGTCTATTTACCACGGGATTGACCATCTCTGCGTCTCGGCAGGTAGTACATAAAAATGGCATGAGATCCAGACAGAACGAAATGATGGGTGCAAAATGAGGCGAATGCCAGAGAAAAATATGTGAGAAAAATATAAAGTGATGGATGAAATTCTTGAATCAAGTTCATGCCCTGACAACGACCTTAAACTGTGTTCTTGTCCATCCTGAACTGCTTTAGGCCACCATGGAGTAAAAAATATCTTCACACTGGTGTCAGCTGTGTTGGGTAACAGTAGAGCAAGCTTAGGATTCACACAAGCTGGGTACACCAGTACTTAGGGGGGGTCATCTTGAAAGCCTAAAAGTGATGGATGGAATGCTTGAATTAATCTCAGCCACTGGCAGCCACTCTGAACCACACTGAAGTCCATTATTTCCCCTTGTATTGTATTGTATTGTAATTGCATTTATATAGCGCTTACTACCCCTGATGAGGCGTCGAAGCGCTTTTTTGGCAAGTAGCACGCTACTCCGGAACCCAAGAAGGATTAGTGTTGAATTAGTATAGTGAAATATGAAAGTAATTTGAGTGGTGGATAGGTTAGTCAGTTATTTGGATTCAGAAGGATAGCGGAGGGATAGAAGAGGGAAAAAAGGTTTGCATTTATATAGCGCTTGTTACCCCTGATGGGGTGTTGAAGCACCTTTTTTTTTACGAGTAGCACGCTACTCCGGAACCCATAAAGGATTAGTGGTGAATTAGTATAGTGAAATATGAAAGTATTTTGAGTGGTGGATATTAGTCAGTTATTTGGATTGAGAAGCATAGCGGAGGGATAGAAGAGGGAAAAAAGGTTTGCATTTATATGGCACTTGTTACCCCTAATGGGGTGTTGAAGCACTTTCTTGGTGAGTAGCACGCTACTCCGGAACCCATAAGGATTAGTGTTGAATTAGTATAGTGAAATATGAAAGTAATTTGAGTGGTGGATATTAATCAGTTATTTGGATTGAGAAGGATAGCGGAGGGATAGAGGAGGGGAAAAGGTTTGCATTTATATAGCGCTTGTTACCCCTGTTGGGGTGTTGAAGTCCTTTTTTGGCGAGTAGCACGCTACTCCGGAACCCATTAAAGGATTAGTGTTGAATTAGTATAGTGAAATATGAAAGTAATTTGAGTGGTGGATGATATGTTAGTCAGTTATTTGGATTGAGAAGGGTAGCAGAGGGATAGAAGAGGGAAAGAGGTTTCCATATTTATATAGCGCTTGTTACCCCTGATGGGGTGCTGAAGTGCTTTTTCGGCGAGTAGCACGCTACTCCGGAACCCATAAAGGATTAGTGGTGAATTAGTATGGTGAAATATGAAAGTAATTTGAGTGGTGGATATTAGTCAGTTATTAGGATTGAGAAAGATAGCGGAGGGATAGAAGAGGGGAAAAGGGTTGCATTTCAGCACTATGGACTGGTAGCAGCCACACGCAGGTCAGTCCCAGCTAAGTAGGGGCACTTTTCACCCATTTGCTTTTACCCGTCTGCAGCTGCTCTGACGGTTTCAATAATCTCGGAGCCCATGTATATTAAGGTGGTTTACCCTCAATCCACAGTTTGGTATTTTAATCCACATAAGCTATTAAAAGAGGCAAATAATAGTTTGCTCCCTTACAACCCACAGACGCGCGAGCTGGATTTTAGTCAGCACGAGAAGGCCTTTCAAATTATTTTAAATCTAATTTGTAGCGCCTCGCAGCCGTTGACGCATTGAGCTCAGGGCCTTAACAAAGCATTTCTGGAGCGCTGGGCCACAAATGAAAATCTCGGTCGGAATGTACCCCGTTATTCCTCAGGTCGGTGGCCGCCCCTAGCAAATCGTTGGCCTTTCATTGTCTTCGGGGAACATATGCTGGGCTCGTGCTCCCTCGGATACTTGATTTAAGCTTCTCTGTTTATTGAGAAAAATTAATCTCCCATGAGCAGCTGCGGTACTTTATGCTCCAAGGCAATGACCCGCCGTTGACCTCAATCCCGAACCATAGAGTCTGCCCTCGGAGGGCTTTCTAGGGGCACAACATACGGGGCCTCAAATGGCTGAAGCCTGTACATGCCGCCCTTGCTGTAGCCTGCTTTGAATCCGAATTTCTATTCATAATTGTATATATGTGCAGGTCGCTGCATCTATCTACACACTCTAATTTCTTCGGAAGTTGCAAACTGCAAAGACTCTCAAAGAAAATATAACACGTCATGAAAGATGCATTTATGTGTGGGGGTAGTTCTATTCTCAAATGCCTCTCTCTGCCTCTAACATCGGTTTAACTCGAGGCTCCGTAAGTTTGTTTTCTGGCTATTTGTCCGAATTGGATGCTCAGCAGATTCTTAAACTGAGCTACCTTTGGGAATAGGCGGTGTTAATGGCCGAGGGACACACTGAGAGCTCAGAAAACCACGTGGTTTATTTATGTGTATGCAGTTAAAGATAATGAGCCCCTCAAGGAAAGTATGTGTACATTTGTATCTCTTGCGTCGACTCAGCAACTTCTCCCTGAGCGCCGGATACAGTGGAAAGGACAATGGAACTATATCATTATTTAGAAGCTTGGTGGGCTTAGAGCATAATTCCCCAGTGTAATTTCCAAGGGTTTACTTCTTCTTGGACAACACTCTATTTTGCATGTTGCCAAGTGTTCGAAAAAAAATTGCGAGATATAAAAAATGATGACATTTGTTTAAGTGGCATTGATTTGCATTTGGGCAAGAGAAATTGGAAAAATCGTTATCTAACAAGTTTCGGAAAAGTCAAAAGGTCTGGCTTGCATTTTCAGTCCTGATGAAAACATTCAGAAAAGCCTGAAGTCGGTAAAAAATAAAACTGGAAATGATTACTTACTAAAATCAATGCATGCGGAAGGAGGGAAGCAGAGGGAGGCAAGATGGCGGCTGCGTGAGATTCTGCAATTCACTACCCACGGGACTCCCGGGAAAAACTCCGGGATGACACCAGCTAGAATGTACTAAAGGTGTCTGATGGCCAGGCACTGCTCGATATATGGGCTGAGACGACTGCTGGAGCGATCACACGGCAAAGTGAGAGTCTTGGCTTACCTGCTGATCCGGACTGCAGTAAGGGCACTGTCGGCTGCGGGCTTCCAGGGCCGTCACACGCGATGCGCTAACATGCCGCCAAAGGCGCCCAAATCCCTACGGGACCGTGGAGACGCCGGGGCAACAGGCAATGGAGCTGAAGCGTCCACGAGACAGCGCGGTCCCTCGGTGACCCGGAAGGCTCCTGGTGGAAAGAAGGCTGGAGACGCTACTCCGCAGCGTCAGGAAGCGTGGAGGCGGCCCTCACAAAAGTGAAAGTAAAGGAGCAGCGTCTCGGCGTGAAGGAGGGCTCTGCATCAGGCAAACCACGGGTGATTCCGGGAATGTTTTCTAGCCAAGGGAAGATTCAGGAGAAAGGCAAACAGCGCGCTGGATTGGCTGCAGATAATAACACTGAAGCTTTACCAGTGACGGCTGCATGCGGTGAGGGTCTTACAACCTCGGCAACTGTAAGTACGGGACTGGTATCCTTTTCATGTACAGAATCTGACCAAGGGGTAACTACACAGGGGGAGCCCCAATATGTGGAGAAAAATGGTGAGGTGGGAGAGCAGGGGAGTAAAGAACTTGAGCAGGTTTCTAAGGATGGTGTTAACTCTGGACCCTCTCTGGCACTGCACTTGACAGTAGGAACCCCTGAAGGTGGCGATAACTTCTATTCCCTCAATGAGGACTCGGAGCTTTCCAATGCTAGTGCTAGTGGCGGTGAGGTTTCCTTTCTGGAGGGGTCAGATTCGGACAGCTCTCTTTCTAACCCCAGCACACAAAAACGCCCTCTCACTCAGACACGGCGGAGTAGGACCAGAGGGGGGAAAAAGAAAAGTCTGGGCGTAATGCAATCTGATTCCGATCAAAGCCAATCAGGGCAATTAAAATGGGATTATTCCACTGCGCATTTTGATATTGACAACGGGCCAACACCTGATGTTGGTACTCGAGGGGAAAATAACGCACCTACCTCAACGTCACCCATTACTGAGGCCTCCCCCTCAATGGATCTTATCTATTCAACTCTCAAACAGATTCAATCTGAGGCTCGACAGGAGCACAAGAGGGCTCACCATGCAACTAAGCTGATACAAGGGGCCATCCGGAAAATTAACAAAACTTGTACAGAAATTGCAGAAAGAACAACGGTTCTGGAAGAGCGAGTGCTGACATTAGAGACAGGAGCAGAGAACATTACCCAACAAGTAACATCGAACGAATCTAGGATGACGGATGTCATGTGGAAGATCGAAGATTTTGAGAATCGCCAGCGACGTAATAATCTGAGGCTACTGGGCATTCCAGAAAATGCGGAGGGGGAAGACATCCGAGGGTTTGTGCTTCGATTGTTGAAGGGTGGCTTTCCCGAACTTTCACATTGGGATTGGGATTTAGAGGTACAACGCGTACATCGTTTCCCACTCATGTTGAAGAAAAGAAAGGGTCAAACGGAAGGGGACAACAAACCCAGAGCTATACTAATTTTTTGGGGCAATTTTTTGCTACGATAAACAATTTTTGACAAAGCGTGCCCGGAAGCTAGGCGCTCAGTGGAGGGCCACTCCTTTTTTGTCAGGCCGGACTTCTGCCATGCTACGGTGGAAAGGAGGTGGAGGCTACGTCAGCTTATTGCTCCCTTCCAAAAGGTCGGCTGTGAAGTGTACTTGTTGAGCCCAGCCCGTCTTAAGGTTATTCACCGGGTAAACTCAAGGGTCTTCTCTTCGGAGATACAAGCACAAGATTTTCTACGAGAGTTATCAGGAGCCTCCGGTCATTAGGATTCTTTAAGTTGAAATACTTGGATAATTAACTTATTTCCTTTTTAGGTCTCGCTCTGAAAGCCAGCGCTTCAGCGCTGGCTCTGAGCGAGACATTTTGTAGTGTGGTTGCAGAAATGCAACCACTCTTTTTGGCTGGCATCGAGTGTGCGGTTACGCGCACAATGACGAGCAGAGGTGCCATATGGCTTTCCTCTCTCATCATGGTGCGCGCCCATCGCACACCATTTGCCAGCCTGCTTCGCAATCCCTCCTCCCTTCTCCCCCTCCCTTTTCGGCAGCTTTGATGAAGCTCCTCTGCTGCTGGCATTCCCCCCTCCCTTCTCGCCCAGCCCTTCTTGTCTTGTTTTCAAAGAAGGTATTTTTATCGTTCGAAAACATTGCATAAGCTCAGTAAGCCACCCTGACATGTCTCATGTTATCCTAAAATTGCAGCTCCTTCAGGGGTGATGTCACTCGCGCGTCACTATTCTTCCCTGCAGTACACTCCAGGGACCTAATTGTAGCTTGTCAACCGGATGTGCCTTGCTGCTGTGTGCTCGTTCTACACAGAACAGCAGCAGCACTTCATGTCCCGTAAGTGGCACAAAAAAAAAAAACGCACCGCCTTTTGTGCCCTGGTGTTTATTAGCTTTTAATTAATAGGCGAAATGTGCTCACAGCTGCCTGTAATAAACGGTCAATCAAGTCGCTCAACACCACAGACTTGAACCACAATGTGGCGCAGATTGCAAGGACGAAAATATGTACCAAAGGAAGCACAAAAGAGGCAGAAATCTCTTGGCAGGGAACTTTTGCAAAGACGGATTAGCCATGTATCATAGGGTGTCATTCTGCCAACAGCGCCACGGTGTGGGACATTGTTTCTTCCACACACAAGTTGCTGCTAGCTGAGAGGTTGCTCAGAATGCAATGCCAAGCTGTGACGTAGCTAGACTGCCATGGACCCTAATGCAAAAAAGAACAAGCATTTGCTATGCAATAGGTCTCGCATTTATGCAAGTTTAAGCTATTGGCATTGTAAATGACAATGCCTTTTATTTATGTTTTAAAAACGAAAACAGAAATAAAAGGCATTGTTATTTGCAATGTCAATAGCTCAAACTCGCCTAAATGCGAGACCTATTGCATTGCAAATGCTTGTTTTATCTGTTTCTGGTGTTGGTACAATGGAGTTTGATGGGTGGTGGTGGGAAGCAGTATCATGCAGGAGGCATCACAAGGGTCTACGGACCTTTCTTGCCGTAAGGTAGGGCGGGGGGGAGGGATGGGGGGTGGGGTTTCTTCAGGGGGCATGGCTGGTCCACTGGGTCGAGGTATATGTAATGGCGTGGAGATCATATGGTATGGTAAATGAATTTTTATTGAAGTTAATAGAGAATGTTATAAATGGCCAGGGGTAAGATAAGAATTGCTTCGGTTAACATATGTGGCTTGAACTGTCCGCGTAAAAAACGCAGGGTCAATGTAGATATTCAGTATCTTAATGCAGATATAATATGTTTACAGGAGACACATATTGAAGCAGGGAGGCAAAAGGTGGCAGAATTATCCGGCTATCAGCTAATTTCCTATACAACTCAAGGCTCACGTACAAAAGGGGTAGCTATTATGGCTCGTAGAAAGAGTTTTAATTTTTCACGCTCTAAGGCGGACCACCTGGGCAGGTGGGCTCTTACTCTATGTAATGCAGATAACTTCTCCTTCACGCTCTGTTCAGTTTATGGCTCAGTGCTTGATGATCCAGCTCTGTTTAACTGATTAAGTATGGAACTTGTCGGGTGGCCGTTGCCGATAGTCATTTGTGGGGACTTCAATTTAAATCTGACAACTAACATGATGAAGCTAGGGCCGAGCTTATATAGAGGACGCAAACCCAAAGTCTTCAAAGCACTGTTGGATTTATGTCAGACTCATGGGCTTATTGATGCCTGGACTTCGCAAGAACCCCATGACTGTGGCTTCACCTTTTTTTCCAGCCCCACATCAAACACATGCTAGGCTTGATTATTTCTTTGTGTCCCAGAGTTTCTCGATTAACTGCCAGATTTTTAAATTCCCTCGGGTCATGTCTGACCACAATCCGTTAGTCCTTGAGATTCCACTCCAAACCTTAAAGAGGGATGTACCACGGTGGACCTTTGATAGAACTCTTCTATATGATCAAGAGTACATCGCACATATGAGAACATGGATTCCGAGATTTATATCTGAAAATAAGGGTAGCACCCGGGTGGATATTGTATGGGATGCCCTGAAAGCAGGGATAAGGGGGGAAACTTCAAGGTATGGCTGGAGTCCTCAGAAAGTGGCTAAACTCTATCTACAGGAACTCTATGTTAAATTAGGGGACACAGAGACGCAACTGGTCGAAGCTATTATGAATGGGGGAGAGGTGGGCCAGGTACAAACTAGGGTAGCACTAGACAAATCTAAAATTCTAGAAGTTACAACAAAGAAAGCGGCAGGGAAATATGCGGCGTGGAGATCTAAAATGTATGAATGTAGCGAGAGAGTGGGACAATTGCTTGCAGTACGCATTAGACAGAGGGTGACACAGGGAGCTATTCTTGCAGTTAACGATCCTCAAGGAGGGGAAGTCTCAGAAGCCTCAGACGTTCGGGCTGCCTTCCAACGCTTCTACCAATTACTTTATACTGAAGATACGACGGGTAGCGAGGAAGAAATTTGGGATTACCTAGCAGAGCTGCCAGGGGAAAGGCTAACTAGGGAGGAAAGAGAAGTATTAGAGGTACCCATTACGGCGGAAGAGGTTGCAGGTGTCATTAACTCTTTGGCTAACGGGAAGGCGGCGGGCTCTGATTTTATTCCAGGGGAATTTTATAAAAAGCTGACTCCCTGTTTACTAGAATTATTGGTTGAAGTCTTTCTTAAAGCCCAGGCAGGTCAGATGGCGCCCGATTCTTGGGGACTGGCCAATATGGTGGTTTTTCCCAAAAAAGGGAAACCGGTTAAAGAATTGGGATCTTATAGGCCTATAACGCTAATAAATAGCGATGTCAAGATCTATGCCAAGATTTTGGCAAATCGGTTAGCCGTAGTGATTAAAAAATTAGTCTCTCCTGTCCAACATGGGTTTGTTCCAGGTAGGACCACAATTGATCATATTCAGAGGGTGAATGCTCTCTTTGATGCGGCTGAGATTACGGGAGACCCTATCGGGCTAATCCTGCTAGACGCGGAAAAAGCCTTTGATAGGGTCTCCTGACCTTTTTTATGGGCAACTCTTGAGAGTAGAGGGTTCGGTGCTGGCTTCATTAAGGCTATCTCAATAATGTACAACAACCCGGTGGCCAGAATTGCTATTATGGGGGAACTGTCAGGGCCTGTTTCGATAAGCAGGGGGGCACGCCAGGGGTGCCCCTGCTCCCCCCTGCTATTCGCTTTGTACATTGACCCTCTGGTCAGGAAAATTATGGACAACAACCAGATCATAGCAGTACATTGCGAGGGGGGGAGCACTAAGATTTTGGTGTATGCCGATGATCTTGCCATCATGACCCCTAATCCACTTGGAGCACTAGCTGAAATTGAAAAGGAAGCGGAGATCTTTGGACATATTTCGGGTTATCGACTCAACTCCAATAAAACTCTTGTTGTAGTTGGTAAGGGACTCCAGGTTAATGACCCTCGGGTAGTACGGAAGGCAACCTATTTGGGGGTTGAGATAGTGGCAGAAGTGTCTAAGATTGTGGAAACTAACCTGGATCCATTGCTCCCAAAATTTAAAGCGGATTTTCATCGTATAGATATCTTAAATTAAGACTTGTGGGGAGGTGTAATGTTATTCAAATGGTGTTTTTACCAAAAATCTTATATTTTTTTAGGGCAATTCCGCTGGCTATTAATAACACATGGTTTAAAACGATGAACCAATTATTCACTAAATTTCTTTGGGCCAATTGCCGCCCCCGGAGAGCCCTTACATTTTTAATGCTGCCCAGGGATAGAGGAGGATGGGCGGTTCCTAATCTTCAACTATACCACTGGGTGTCCATATTATTTAAATTAGGAAGTTTAATTGGGGTGGAACCTAATCAAAGACAGGAGGCGGGTCGTGTAGGAGAGTAGGATCTGCTTCACATGGGTACCCCCACTTTTTGCTGATGCTTCACTGTTTTTCGACCTTAGTCTGGCTGGGGCCCTGCTAATCAGAACCCCAGCCTAGCTGCTTCCTCTCTAAAATGGTTTCCATGTGCCTTAGGCACATCTCTGATTGGAATCTGGAGTGCCCTTATAAGTCCCTAGTATATGGTATACTATGTACCCAGGGCATAGGTACCTCAGAGGCCTACCAGGGGCTGCAGCATATATTGTGCCACCCCTGGAAGGCCATCCAAACTGACACCACAGGTCTGCTACTGCAGCCTGGGTAAGGTGGTGCATGCACCCCTTACTGTGATATAGGCTACCTATATCACTATATACATACACACATATAAACCTATAAGTCACTCCTATGGCAGGCCTTATCAATCCTGAAGGCAGAGTGCGTGGTTCCTATGTGAGAGGGTGCCCCTGCATGAGCAGGGCCCCTCTGCAGCATTCGGAGACCCTTCTCTGATGCTGTTTGTAGTGCAGCCTGACCATATACTCTTAAGCGCATTATAACCTCGTGTTAAATGCTAACTTTGGGATGGCTGCACGGAAACATGTCGTGTTTGGTGTCAAACATCTTGGAATACTACCCCCCCGCCAGTTCTGGTGGCGGGGGTAGCATTCCACCCTTCTAGAGGGAAAGACATGTACACACCGGTATGCCCGGTACTGACTTTCCAAGCCCTGGCATCACAAAATGGATGCCGCTGCCACAGACACGAGTCTGGCCTCCTGCTGCTGACCGAAACTCCGGCAGGGGAGGCCTGGACAATAGGTTTCCTGTCCCAGGGAGGTGTGACCACCTACCCAGACAGGATAGTGTGTATTGGGGCTGGGCGGGAGCACTCTCTGGTGCTTTGAAGTCCTGCACTGGGGGCACACTTGGTGTCCCTGTGCATACCCCAGTTCAAACCGGCTCAGGGGCTTCCAGCCCCTGCTCTGGTGCGAAACTGGACAAAGGGAAAGGGGTGTAACCACCCCTCTGCCCAGACCCTCCCATAGGTGGGGTCACAGAGTATGTCCAACCCCCTACCTTAGTATAAGTAAGGGAACCCAGTCCTTAGGACTTTAGATTTACCTGGACGAAACTCTGATACAGAATCCTGGACCTTCGACGCTCTACTTTAAGATTAGAGGACTGAAGAATCTCCCTTGGGGTCAAGGAGTGACTCCCTGCTTGGCAGGCACCAAAGAAGCAATTGTCCGGTCTGCATCGCCAAAGCTCCCGTCGGACGCCGAAGTCTTTGCATCACCAGAGGTAGATTTCCAGACTTCCCCGAGGCTGCCCTGAGTCCCCAGCAAAGCTGAGGCCCATAGCTGTCGTGGGTAACGTGGAACCATGACCCCTGGACACCGAACGTATTTGCAAGTGCATCCTCTTCTGGGTCTTCCACGAAGTCGTGCTTTGGGCTCCAAGTAGCCCCAGCCTCCAGCACCAACTGCACCGAAGATCACTGGCCCCCACTCCACGAGTGTCCTGTGAGCCAGCTCCACGTGCACCGTCTCGAGGCTCCTTCGTGGTCGCTAGTCCGTTGGCTAGTAGGCCCTCCCGAAGGCCAATCTTTTTCTGCTTGGGCTCCCTGGTTGCTCCAGGTGTGCCCTGACTTATCTTCGCTGGGTGAGTCCCACAGACCTTGCTGGGCTGCAACATCGTCCTTCTTCGCTTTCCACGAGACTTGCCGTTGCCAAGGCTTGTTGGGTCCAATCCGGTCGCCGACACCCCTACAATCGACAGACATCGTAGGACAGCTCGAATCCAGCTCCTGGTTGTCGTCGACGCCTCCTGGACCTCGTGGCTGAAGAATCAAGACGACTGTCAACCTACCTGAAGCACTCGACATCGGTGGGCATCTGCTCATCGCCTTCCTGGTCACTGGCTAGTGACCCAGACTCTGTCCCCTCTGCTTTCAGGTTCTTCAGATCTTCGATCCACCTTTGGATCCACCCGAACACTTTCGACTTGGTCGCCAGCAGCACTTTGCAGCAGATCGCCATAGAAAGCGACGACGAAACCCGACCCCGAAAGACACCTATGCACCCGGCTTCCCTGGGTGAGGTAACTCGAGTACTCCGGTGCTCCCGTGGGTATAAACACTAGAACAGCCTAGTTCTCAAAGGGTTTGCTCCAAGTCCTCCTCTAAGTGTCCCTTTTCTTTTAAATTCTAATCGCGACTTTCCCCATAGAAGTTAACGGTGGTTCGCGGTTGTGTTCATACACTGCACGCGTCCCCCGTGGGTCCCCTGTGTCACTGCCTTGGGTGGTTCCTTGTGGTCCAAGCACTTCTACAGGCTCTAGGCCTTGTGTCTAGCTCAGTCGTGGTTCTTATACCACTTTATTGGTATATGGTTTGGTACGCCCCTGGGGCTCAAACGTGTATTTGTGCTATTACTGTAGATAACTAACTCGTAACGTATGTATTTCGAACTCTAGCCTCATAAAGAGACTAGAGGGGTGTGTTTAGTAATAAATACATATATTTTGAATATATACCTGGTTTGGTCCTCTTTCATTTGGTCACTCAAGAGATTATAGACTGGTAAAACAAGCTGCTTTACATTCCTTCAAGACTTAGCCTGAAGGCTGCTCTCCATAGCTACCACTAGGATAGCTTTCAATAAAGGTTGTCTTTAACCTATCTCCAATAAGGGGTTGTTTGGACTGGTGCAAGGTGCCCACTATAATTAGTGGACAGCATATGCCAGGCCAACTTCTCACATTGGTGTGCAGCGTGTGGGATTCCAGCTTGCTATTGTTTTACCAGATAATCTCAATTGAATTGATCAACTGAAAACCACTAAGGGTACCTAAGGTACATATAATCAATCTTAGTACTACAGTAAGTTCTACTGAACTTAGAGTTGTGTGTTAAGGGACAGCACACCCTTTCTACAACTCAAGAGAGTTTAGTAGGTCACACTAGAGTAGGTAGTGCATACACCACACCTCACTAGTGATGTCTTCAAAGCCAGGACCCAGTGAGTCCTTGCCAGAAGCCAGTGGGCTTCTTTCCTCCAAGTATGATAAACTCCCATTCTTGGAATTGAGAGCCTTATGCACTACTAGGAAGTTGAAGACAGGCAAAAGTGCCAGCACCCAACACCTCAGGGAGGTGTTACTAGCTGATGATCTCAGCAGGCCCTTAGGGTCTGAAGGGGTAGGCAAGGAGGGTGGGGCAGAAGATGAGGAAGGGGCCAGGGGTGAAGAAACCCAGGCCCCCCTCTGAAACTGGCCAGGAAGGTGAAAATGACCTTGTCCTGGAGAATCCAATTCCTCCTGTGGAGGAGGAGGAGGGAGAGGATCAGACAGACCTCCCCTTTGTCCCCCCAGGAAGAGTTCTGAGTGTGCCCAGAAGGTCTAGGTCTCCTTCTCAGGAGTCTAACCACTCTGACACCTCAATAGGGACCTCTGTCTCCTCTCATAGGAGGGAATCCTCTCATGAGAGGAGAAAGAGACTGATTCAATATGAGCAAGCTCAACTTGAACTCAGGAAACAGCAATTGGCTATAGACAGGGAGTCCCTAGATCTCTATAGAGAGAGACAAAAGTTGGGACTAGAGTCCCATGGTGGCAGCAGTTTCCCCAAAGATAGGGAAAGGTCTTATGACCATAGAAACCTGAGCAAGATTGTCCCTCCCTACCAGAGTGGGGATGATATCCACAAATGGATAACTGCACTAGAGAGGGCCTGTAAAGTACAGAGGGTCCCTCAGGAGCAGTGGGCAGCAATCTTGTGGCTCTCCTTTGCAGACAAAGGTAGAGACAAGCTCCTCACTGTTAGAGAGGAGGATGCTGATAATTACAAAGTCTTGAAGAGTGCTCTAATTGATGGGTTTGGCCTAACCACTGAACAATACAGGTTAAAGTTCAGGGATACCCAAAAGCACAGACTCAAGACTGGGTGGACTTTGTTGATTGTTCTGCCAAGGCTCTGGAAGGTTGGTTATTGGGCAGTAAGGTATGTGACTTCACAGGATTGTACAATCTGATAATGAGGGAGCAGATTCTTAATAACTGTCAAAATCAGCTGTTGCATCAGCACCTGGTAGACTCTGATCTGACCTCTCCCCAAGAATTGGGAAAGAAGGCAGACAAATGGGTCAGAACCAGGGTGAAGCAGAAGGTACAGAACCAAGGTGGTGACCCTAAGAAGCAAGATTCGAAAACCTCTGATAAGGGTGGGGAGAAGGGTAAAGATCAAAAGTCTTCACAAGGCCCCCAAAAATATTCTTCAGGTGGGGATTCACAGTCTACCAAAGGGAAAGGCCAAAGAAAACCATGGTGCAAGGTCTGTAAGCAAAAGACCCACTGGACCAGTGATTGCACCAAGTCCAAAGACTCGACTCCAGCCCCCACCAATGCCCCTAAGGCACCTGCTCCCCCTAGTGCAGTTACAGTTGGTGGTGGGACTACACAAGGCAAGGGTTTAGTAGGGTTGACCCTGGGTAAAGAGATGAGCTCTGACCTAGTCAGAGAACTCACTCAGGCTGTCCTAGTCTGTGATGGAGGCATGGATATGACCTCCTCTGTGAGTCCCAGTAATCTGGGCAAGTACAGACAACAGCCTTTAATCAATGGAAGAGAGGCTTTGGCATTTAGGGACACAGGGGCAAGTGTCACCATGGTGACACAAGACCTTGTGAATCCTGGGCAGATTATACTTGGTGAGATGTACCAAGTGACCAATGCTAGCAACGTCAGAACAGACCATACTCTGGCAGTTGTTAACTTCTCCTGGGGAGGGGTAACTGGCCTTAAGAAGGTTGTGGTAAGTGCAGACCTACCCGTTGAATGCTTGCTTGGCAATGACTTAGAAACTTCAGCTTGGGCAGAAGTGGAGCTCAGGACCCATGCAGAAATGCTGGGGATCCCTGCAGATGTGTTTGCTGTGACCAGGTCACAAGCCAAAATGTCTAGCACTGAACAGGCCTTGGATTCTGGAATAATGGACCAAGTGCCTTCCAAGAAGAGGAGTAGTAGGGTAAAGGCAGTGCCTTCCCCTTGGCTCAGAAGGAAGATCAGTCCCTTGAGGGGGATGATCTCAGTCCTGAGGAAGGAACTGTCCCAGAGGAGCTTGAACCTGAACAGGTTGAGTTCTTGGGGACAGGGGGACCTTCCAGGGCAGATCTGAGCCAGGAGCAGCAGAGCTGCCCCTCTCTTGAACCCCTCAGACAGCAAGCTGCTGCTGAGGCTGCTGGGAAAGCTAGTGGTCCCCATACTGTGTATTGGGATGATGGACTCTTGTACTCAGAGTGTAGAGACCCCAAGCCTGGTGCTACCAGGAGGTTGGTTATACCTTTGAAGTTCAGGGGCTTCCTATTGACCCTAGCCCATGATATTCCCTTAGCAGGTCACCTGGGCTAGAACAAGACTTGGGACAGAATTGTCCCTCACTTTCACTGGCCCCACATGTCTGAAGACACCAAGGAGTTTTGTCGCTCCTGTGTAACCTGCCAGGCCAGTGGCAAGGCAGGTGGCACTACAAAGGCCCCCTGATACCACTACCTGTGGTGGGGGTTCCCTTTGAAAGGGTGGGGATTGACATTGTTGGTCCCATGGATCCCCAAACAGCATCTGGGCACAGGTTTATCCTGGTGGTAGTGGATCATGCCACCAGGTACCCAGAGGCTATTCCCCTTAGGACCTCTACAGCACCTGTGGTGGCAAGGGCCCTCCTGGGAATTTTCTCAAGAGTGGGCTTCCCTAAGGATGTTGTATCAGACAGGGGTGCAAACTTTATGTCTGTATACTTAAAAGCAATGTGGAAGGAGTGTGGAGTGACTTACAAGTTCACCACACCCTATCACCCACAATGCAATGGTTTAGTTGAGAGATTCAACAAAACCTTGAAGGGCATGATTAAAGGGCTCCCAGAAAAGCTTAGGCGAAGATGGGACATACTCTTGCCCTGCCTTTTATTTGCGTACAGGGAGGTGCCTCAAAAGGGGTTGGCTACAGCCCCTTTGAACTTTTGTTTGGTCACCCTGTCAGGGGTCCACTGTGCTTGGTGAAGGAAGGATGGGAGTTACCTCTCAAGCCCCCAAAGCAAGACATAGTGGACTACGTACTTGGTCTCCGCTCCCGGATGGCTGAGTATATGAAAAAGGCAACTAAAAACCTTGAGGCTAGCCAGGAACTTCAAAAGGCCTGGCATGACCAAAGAGCTGTACTGACTGTTTATCAGCCAGGACAGAAGGTGTGGGTGTTGGAGCCAATGGCCCCAGCAGCTCTCCAAGACAAATGGAGTGGACCCCATACCATTGTTGAACAGAAGGGTGAGGTTACCTACTTAGTAGACCTAGGAACACCCAGGAGTCCCCACAGGGTTCTCCATGTCAACAGGTTAAAACCATATGTGGACAGGGCAGACATGGGCTTGCTCATGGCTACTGATGAGGGACAGGAGGAAGAGAGTGACCCACTCCCTGACCTGCTCTCACAGAACCCTGATGATGGGTCAGTGGATGGTGTAGCCTTGGCAGGCAGCCTCACTACCCAGCAGCAGACTGATTGCAGACAGGTGCTCAATCAGTTCAGACACATATTCTCACTGACACCCAGTCAGACTACCTGGTGCACTCATGAAGTGGACACTGGGGACAGTCTGCCTATTAAAAATAAGATTTATAGGCAACCTGACCATGTCAGGGACTGTATCAGGACAGAAGTCCAGAAGATGTTGGATTTGGGAGTTATTGAACCCTCAGATAGCCCTTGGGCTAGTCCAGTGGTCCTTGTGCCAAAACCTCACACCAATGGTGGGAAAAGAGAGATGAGGTTTTGTGTGGACTACAGGGGTCTCAATGCAGTCACTAGGACTGATGCCCATCCAATACCAAGGGCAGATGAGCTAATAGACACTTTGGCCTCAGCCAAGTATCTAAGCACATTTGACCTGACAGCTGGCTACTGGCAGATCAGACTAGCTGATGATGCAAAGCCAAAGACAGCATTCTCAACCCCTAGTGGGCATTATCAATTTGTGGTGATGCCCTTTGGTCTGAAGAATGCACCTGCCACTTTTCAGAGGTTGGTGAATACAGTCCTTACAGGTCTGGAAGCCTATAGTGCAGCATATCTAGATGATATTGCTGTCTTTAGCTCCACCTGGGAGGATCACCTGGTCCACCTCAGAAATGTTTTACAGGCCCTGCAGAAAGCAGGCCTGACTATCAAGGCCACCACGTGCCAGATAGGGCAGAGTCAGGTTGTGTACCTGGGCCACCTTGTGGGTGGAGGCCAGGTTCAACCACTGCAGAGCAAGATCCAGACCATCATGGACTGGACTGCTCCCACTACCCAGACTCAGGTGAGAGCCTTCTTAGGCCTGACTGGGTACTATAGGAGATTTGTCAAGGGGTATGGATCAATAGTGACACCCCTGAATGACTTAACTTCCAAGAAAATGCCCAAAAAGGTTCAGTGGACAGTTAGCTGTCAATAGGCATTTGATGACCTGAAGCAGGCCATGTGCACTGCTCCCATTCTACAGAGTCCTGATTACTCCAAGAAGTTCATTGTTCAAACTGATGCATCTGAATTGGGGGTAGGGGCTGTACTGTCACAATTGAATGAAGAAGGTCAGGATCAGCCAGTAGCTATCATTAGCAGAAGGCTGACCCCTAGAGAGAAACGTTGGTCAGCCATTGAGAGGGAGGCCTTTGCTGTGGTCTGGGCTCTGAAGAAGTTGAGGCCATACTTGTTTGGTACTCACTTCCTTGTTCAAACAGACCATAAGCCCCTCTTATGGCTAAAACAAATGAAGGGTGAAAACCCCAAACTGCTTAGGTGGTCCATTTCCCTACAGGGGATGGACTTCACAGTGGAACATAGACCTGGGAGTAACTATGCCAATGCAGATGGACTCTCTAGGTACTTCCACTTAGAACATGAAGACTTAACTGGGCAAGGTTAGTTTAATGTCCCTACGTTTGGGGGGTTGTGTAGGAGAGTAGGATCTGCTTCACATGGGTATCCCCACTTTTGCTGATGCTTCACTGTTTTTCGACCTTAGTCTGGCTGGGGCCCTGCTAATCAGAACCCCAGCCTAGCTGCTTCCTCTCTAAAATGGTTTCCATGTGCCTTAGGCACATCTCTGATTGGAATCTGGAGTGCCCTTATAAGTCCCTAGTATATGGTATACTATGTACCCAGGGCATAGGTACCTCAGAGGCCTACCAGGGGCTGCAGCATATATTGTGGCACCCCTGGAAGGCCATCCAAACTGACACCACAGGTCTGCTACTGCAGCCTGGGTAAGGTGGTGCATGCACTCCCTTACTGTGATATAGGCTACCTATATCACTATATACATACACACATATAAACCTATAAGTCACTCCTATGGCAGGCCTTATCAATCCTGAAGGCAGAGTGCGTGGTTCCTATGTGAGAGGGTGCCCCTGCATGAGCAGGGCCCCTCTGCAGCGTTCGGAGACCCTTCTCTGATGCTGTTTGTAGTGCAGCCTGACCATATACTCTTAAGCGCATTATAACCTCGCGTTAAATGCTAACTTTGGGATGGCTGCACGGAAACATGTCGTGTTTGGTGTCAAACATCTTGGAATACTACCCCCCCGCCAGTTCTGGCGGCGGGGGTAGCATTCCACCCTTCTAGAGGGAAAGACATGTACACACCGGTATGCCCGGTACTGACTTTCCAAGCCCTGGCATCACAAAATGGATGCCGCTGCCACAGACACGAGTCTGGCCTCCTGCTGCTGACCGAAACTCCGGCAGGGGAGGCCTGGACAATAGGTTTCCTGTCCCAGGGAGGTGTGACCACCTCCCCAGACAGGATAGTGTGTATTGGGGCTGGGCGGGAGCACTCTCTGGTGCTTTGAAGTCCTGCACTGGGGGCACACTTGGTGTCCCTGTGCATACCCCAGTTCAAACCGGCTCAGGGGCTTCCAGCCCCTGCTCTGGCGCGAAACTGGACAAAGGGAAAGGGGTGTAACCACCCCTCTGCCCTGACCCTCCCATAGGTGGGGTCACAGAGTATGTCCAACCCCCTACCTTAGTATAAGTAAGGGAACCCAGTCCTTAGGACTTTAGATTTACCTGGACGAAACTCTGATACAGAATCCTGGACCTTCGACGCTCTACTTTAAGATTAGAGGACTGAAGAATCTCCCTTGGGGTCAAGGAGTGACTCCCCTGCTTGGCAGGCACCAAAGAAGCAATTGTCCGGTCTGCATCGCCGAAGCTCCCGTCGGACGCCGAAGTCTTTGCATCACCAGAGGTAGATTTCCAGACTTCCCGAGGCTGCCCTGAGTCCCCAGCAAAGCTGAGGCCCATAGCTGTCGTGGGTAACGTGGAACCATGACCCCTGGACACCGAACGTATTTGCAAGTGCATCCTCTTCTGGGTCTCCCACGAAGTCATGCTTTGGGCTCCGAGTAGCCCCAGCCTCCAGCACCAACTGCACCGAAGATCACTGGCCCCCACTCCACAAGTGTCCTGTGAGCCAGCTCCACGTGCACCATCTTGAGGCTCCTTCGCGGTCGCTAGTCCGTTGGCTAGTAGGCCCTCCCGAAGGCCAATCTTTTTCTGCTTGGGCTTCCTGGTTGCTCCAGGTGTGCCCTGACTTATCCTCGCTGGGTGAGTCCCACAGACCTTGCTGGTCTGCAACATCGTCCTTCTTTGCTTTCCACGAGTCTTGCCGTTGCCAAGGCTTGTTGGGTCCAATCCGGTCGCCGACACCCGTGCAATCGACAGACGTCGTGGGACAGCTCGAATCCAGCTCCTGGTTGTCGTCGACGCCTCCTGGACCTCGTGGCTGAAGAGTCAAGACGACCGTCAACCTACCTGAAGCCCTCGACATCGGTGGGCATCTGCTCATCGCCTTCCTGGTCACTGGCTAGTGACCCAGACTCTGTCCCCTCTGCTTTCAGGTTCTTCAGATCTTCGATCCACCTTTGGATCCACCCGAACACTTTCGACTTGGTCGCCAGCAGCACTTTGCAGCAGATCGCCATAGAAAGCGACGACGAAACCCGACCCCGAAAGACACCTATGCACCCGGCTTCCCTGGGTGAGGTAACTCGAGTACTCCGGTGCTCCCGTGGGTATAGACACTAGAACAGCCTAGTTCTCAAAGGGTTTGCTCCAAGTCCTCCTCTAAGTGTCCCTTTTCTTTTAAATTCTAATCGCGACTTTCCCCATAGAAGTTAACGGTGGTTCGCGGTTGTGTTCATACACTGCACGCGTCCCCCGTGGGTCCCCTGTGTCACTGCCTTGGGTGGTTCCTTGTGGTCCAAGCACTTCTACAGGCTCTAGGCCTTGTGTCTAGCTCAGTCGTGGTTCTTATACCACTTTATTGGTATATGGTTTGGTACGCCCCTGCGGCTCAAACGTGTATTTGTGCTATTACTGTAGATAACTAACTCGTAACGTATGTACTTCGAACTCTAGCCTCATAAAGAGACTAGAGGGGTGTGTTTAGTAATAAATACATATATTTTGAATATATACCTGGTGTGGTCCTCTTTCATTTGGTCACTCAAGAGATTATAGACTGGTAAAACAAGCTGCTTTACATTCCTTCAAGACTTAGCCTGAAGGCTGCTCTCCATAGCTACCACTAGGATAGCTTTCAATAAAGGTTGTCTTTAACCTATCTCCAATAAGGGGTTGTTTGGACTGGTGCAAGGTGCCCACTATAATTAGTGGACAGCATATGCCAGGCCAACTTCTCACAGGTCCCGCTTCAATCTATGATGTATTGTTGGGGTCAGGGGCTAGGGGCTGTCTCCTACATTATACTGATTTTAAGTACTACAAAAGAGTGAAGTTCAAGACGTTAATGTGTGCCTTTAAAACCTGGGTATCTGTTCGAAAAAGGTTCGGTATGGGCCTAATTCATGCTTATACCCCTTTGTATGGTAACAAGTCGCTCCCCAGTATCTTTAATGATGGATTTATGAAAATATGGAATGACAAAGGAGTTAGGATGGTTGGGGACATCATGGATGAAACAGGGGTGATTACCTTTGACAAGATTAAAGATACCTTTGGGGTTGATAATAGGCATTTCTTTAAATATCTCCAGATAAGAGATTTCTTAGGGAGGAAGACCGGAGGTAGCAATGGCTTTGATCGGGTGACGCTGGTTGAGATGTTACTCAAAGGGTCTGGTACACTTGGTGGGCTCTATAAAAAGTTAATGGAAACAATGAGCGATGACTTACCCAAACATCTGGGACGTTGGCAAGAGCGGTTACAGGTTGCAGTAGTGGAGGCAGAAGATTCCTTAAATAGGGCCCAAACCTCTTGCATTGCTACGAATCTCCAACTGCAATGGTTCAAGACCTGGTTTAATCTTTATATAACACCTGAGAAGATTTCTAAATGGGGAGGAGGTGCTGGAACAACATGTCCACGCTGTAGCTATCCAGCAGCAGATATCGTGCATATGTTTGCCTCCTGCCCGGAGCTGGGCTTGATCAAAAGAGAAGTCGGCACCATCCTTGAATCCCATCTGGGACAGAGAGTGGAGATGACATCCCAGCTGATAGTTTTGGGCGTAAGCAGCTCTCAACTACCAGCTCGGGTTCAAACCTTTCTCTTTGTCGCTATGACAGTTTTCCGACTTTGTTTGGCCACTCACTGGCTTGATCCTGTACCCCCTACGGGACAACAATGGCTGGGGAGATTCCTGGCTGTTTTCAGGTTAGAAACCGCAATATATGCCAGAAGGGGGCAGAGATCAAGAGCCAAGGGGATGGACATTTGGGCTCCTTTGACAAGGTGGCTGGACAATAGCTAAGCTGGCGGGATTTTGGAAGTTAAGAATATGTATATGTATAGGTATATGTGTATTGGTTATGTACCAACTTGGCGCTTCAATAAGGGCTAGCTATTGTTTGTCTCCACCTCTAGATAGTGCCTTCTCGTATAATGTGCCCTTTTCTTCCTTTAGTCCCCTTCTTAGCCCTTTCTTCTTTTGTCCCTTTTTTCATGCCAAAGGTTGAATGCATTTCTTTACTCGTGTTTCTCTTCTTTTCTCTTGCTTTTTTTTTCTTTCTTCATGGTCCAGCCAGGGTGGGGTGGGTGGGAAAATCTGTGGGGGGGGGAGGGGGGAGGGAATTTGATATACCCGTCTTTCTTTATATGTTGTATACTTTTGGTTACTAAAACTCAATAAAGAACTTAAAAAATGAAAAACAATGCATGCATGAGATAATGATTTTCAATGTGTGATTATTCAGTGTACGTTTGATATGCAAAATAGTCCCTCATATATTGCAATGCAAGCACGCCATAGGAGGCTGATTGATAAATCAAACAGCCAATAGCATGAAGTAAGAGATGAGTACTCATCTAAGCAGACCCAAAGCCCATTCTATTTATAATTTGAAGAATTGGTAACAATATGTCTTGCCGACAGCTGTGCTGTCATGCCAGGCCTAAAAAGAGAGTGTCCCTTTTAAAACAAGCATTGAAAATGCAATAGGTCTCGCCTTTTATTAAGTTAAAGCCATTGCTTTGCTAATGGTATTGTATAGCAAAGCAAATGGCTTTAACTTAATTAAAGGCGAGACCTATTGCATTTTTAATGCTTGTTTTTACTTGTTACTACTTGACAAAGCCAATAGTCCCGACTTGTTGTAGGTATGATGTTACTTGTTCTATCATATATCTGGATGCAGTGACAGAACCAGCACACTATGCTAAGCACAGATTTTTAGCGTATGTGTTTTTAAGCCGCAACTGTAATTACATTGGCCACGCCCCTTTGCGAGACCCCTGAGTTTTTACATCCCACTTAAAGCCCTGACGACAGCTCCATATTTTTGTAAGGGGGGAGGGGGGAAGAGGGGGTTATACGTAAAATTAGATCCCTGGCCAGAATTTCTGTGCACTAAAGTAACGTGCTCAGCACAAACTTCAAAAAGTTATCGCTCATCAAGCTTCAGACTGAGGGAGGGTTTGCAGAAGGAAAAGCTAGAATTGACTTTGTCCGTTTACGCAACTTTGTTAAAATGGATATTGGGTCCATGAAAACACAATTTCCACATACAGCATTTGTGAAAACAAAAAAGATCCCTCGATGTTATTCAGCGCCACTATTTCTTATTTAAAACTTTCAGATATTGACCTTGAGAAATGAAGTGGAGCGCAATGAGTGCTCGGAGGGTGATTCAAGAGCTGTTCATTTGTAGGAATGTTCTGGTACTGTGCGCGTGCGCAGGGTCTGTTGGTGAGCAGCTGCATTTAGTGGCTTGAAGTGCTGCAACTATATACTTGCAGAGCACTAACTGAGTCTGCAAAGCAAAGCATCACAGGAGCTAATAAGGTTTCCAAATAATGTAGTGATTTTCGCGCTGTTGGCTTCATCACGGTGCTGGCTGCTTTCACTTCTACACGTTTAGCTCATAATTAGGAATGGATTCATGCTCGTTGTTTGCAGTTACATTGCGTGCCCTAGTGTTTGTTTTACATGTGCATATGTGGGCACATGACCACGTTCGCCAAGGCATTTTTGTACATAATGTATGTAATTTAAACAAGGGAGCAAGCACATTAAGAACGTTATTAAAAAAAATAGATTACGGAAATGAATGCCAGTCTGCTTGCACAGCAGCGGTGTGTGTCAGTATTTTGGTTTGATTGTAAACATCCCAATGATTTTGAGAAATTCTTTCATATAATGTACCATATTTAAATAATTATTTCCATGCAAGCGCCCTAATTTCTTCAACAACCACGGGCAAGCTTCGACATTTACTGATACTTAGGGCTCTGCACGTCAGGACAGCGTTACTTGTAAGAAGCCTCTTATCGTGCTTTTTCAAAGATATTTATGGGTAGGTAGGATGCCTTCGGTTTGAAAGTTGTGTTTTCGGTGTGACTGGTGATTGGAGGGATGCCGGGAGGAAACACAGAGAGCTTGTGGTGGGGAAACATGGACAACAGTGGCGTGGGCTGATAAAAGCAGCCCGCGCTAGGCATGCCAGACCACTTACATTTTTTTATGGGGTGGGAGTGTTGGACTTGGCCCTTTTTCCCAGAAATTTTTCGCTTTTTCCCCCCTAGCCTATGTATTGTACCATGGGTTTAAAATGTAAAAGAGTACTACTATGTAATGGTGTCACTGTCACTTTTAAAATGGACGCCATTCCTGCCTGCCCTTGTGCCGCCTGACTAAATTGAGTGGCAGTCTAGTTGTTGTTTCCCAGCACTCCCAGCTTTTGGAGGGAAACCTGGCAGCCAGGGTGCTCTACACCTCCCCCTAAACCAGTTAAGACCGGTTCCCCAGGGAAACTTCCAGAAGTTGCCAGCCTTTCTGGTAGGTGGGGTGAGGGGCATATATAAAGGGGGGCTGTGCTGCCATGTGCTCAGTCAGTCAAGAGCAGTCCAGACAGTGAAGGGGAAGTGACTGAGGGGGAACTCTGCCAGGAGGTACCACCACATTGGGCCTGTGTGCTGGCCCCTGTGCCCATCTGCCCCCCCCCCCTGTTGTCCCCAGGGCCAATAAAGATACATCGCCGGAGTGGAGGCTGCTGTGCTGGCAGGACTGCCACCTTACTGGAGGATGGCCGTTCCGAGGAGTTGCTGCTTCAGGACTGGTGAGCCGCCCTGCTAGCCACTGATCTCGCCCTGCACTACTTGTCTCCTGGCCTCTAGCGCCTCGTGAGCGCCACATTGGGACTGCCTGTACTTCAAGGAGGTGAGGAGCGTGGGCAAGATCCTCCCCTGTGGGCCCTGGACCTGTGAGGCCCCTAGCGCCTTTAGAGCGCTTTCCCTTCAATTGATTGTGGCCTGCCTGCATGAAGAGGAGCTGATGCCTGCAGCGCTGTGCTGTGAGAGCACTATACTGTGAGTGGCTGTTGCCTGCCTGCCTGAAGAGGAGCGCTACAGCTTCATTTGGTGGGACCCTGGGTCCTCGCCCGCTCCCTAGCGCCTCGTGAGTGCGCTATTTTAATAGCTGGTGCTTTAAGGAGGAGAGGAGCGTATGTGACCCTGCAGCGCTGGGCTGCGTGACCCCCGAGGGGACCCCCGGCGTGGGGATCCCCCCTGTGTGCAGGAGAAGAGCGGGTGCCCACCCCGCACGTGTACACTCTTCCGCGGGTGCCCACCCCGCGTCTGCTTTATTGGAGAGTGGGTGCCCACCCCGCGTAGTGCGTTGACGTGGGAGGGAGCCTACCCCTCGTTGCCGCACTGTGAAATCGCCCAAGATCACCGCCGCGGGCCCGGAGCCGACGCGGAAGCCAGGCACCTCTGCCTGACTGTGGGCGGGGCCTTAGGAGGCCGGCCGCAGCCTCACGGGCTCCCTATCGAAGTCCCGAGCCCCAGGAGGGGGCCCGGGTGAAGGCAGGAGAAGAGTGGGACGAGGCGGGAGCCTACCCCGCCTCGTGTAAGGACGCTGGCGCTGAAAGAAGCCAGGCGGGAGCCTACCCCACGCTGGCCAGCGCGAACGTCGACGGAGACGTCGCTCCGTGGAGGCGGGGCTCCCCGGGAGCTGGGGAGAGCCCCGCGTGCAGCCTAAGTCTTCTGGAGCCCAGCAGGCTCGTTGTCGAAGTCCCAGGACCCAGGAGCGGGACCCGGGTGAAGTGAGGAGTTGCTGCCTGCAGCCCGGAGCAGGAAACCAACGGCTGGAGAAGGAGGTGCCGCCGGAGACGCCGAGAGCCCTGCGGGCCCTGGGGGCGGCCAACCGAGAGTCCCGGTGAGTGTGGGGCTCATTGAGGGTACTGTTTGTCGAGGGGGCAACGGGGCACATTGTCGGTGCCCGCCCCCCCTGTGGCCCTGCTCAGAAGGCCGCGTGGCCTCGGTTCTCCAGCTGCCCCGCCTGGCAGTGGGCAGCTGCAACGTGCAGCCTGTTACGTTGGAAGCCCCCGTGGGGCTTCACCACGGACTGGGCCACAGTGCCCCGGGGGCTACACAGCGATGCCGCAGTGGCGGGTCGCTGCAACGTTGAGGCATTTTTCTAGCCTCATGCCCCCCTACTGGCCAGTACTTTCTTTTTGGGGGCAGTATTGACTTAGAGCCCTGGAAGAGGGGCTACATCTTCCCTCCTCCCCCGGAGCTGGACAGGGCTTACCACCCCTGCCCCGCTGGACAGTGGGCAGTGGCGTCGGTTGGGGGCATTGTAGTTATTGACTGGTGTGGTGTTGAGGTTGTGTATAAGGGGGCTAATGCTTGCACCCTCATGAAGAAGATGCCCCATGCTGATATGTTCATGCTCCATACCACTGTGGTTTGTGCCTTCTCTAATGTATTCTGAGCTGATGCCTGAGGTGCCCCTATGCTCGTGTGTCTAGGCCTGAGTTCCATTGGCTAATGCAGTTATGTAATGATGTTTTCCTGCCCCAGGTTCATGCATTTAGGCCCAATAGAAGGTGACGCACGCTGATGAAGTGCGCCAGGTGTTCCAGCGCCTGGGGAGTTTCATGCCTACTGTTCCTAATGCCATACAGGGTTGTGTGCAGGTTACGCACGATGTTCTTTTCCGCAGAGGATGCCTAATGCAAATGCCAATCTCATGTGATCTATGCTGACTGCGAAGACACCCAGTCTCCTATTGTGCCAGTAGGTACCGATTGCTACCCATTACTTAATAGTGGACTTACATATATGTTCTGTGCTTATAATGGTTCTGGCAGCGGCCCGAATGGCGCTGCACTGTACATAATCCCACTGTTTACATCTACCGGGTGCAGGGTGGCACCATGTTTTCACTGTGGTTACGTTCTGCTATGCTGTGGCATAATACATATGCTATTTTTCTTACTTAAACTGGTGTGGTCTCCTTTTTGTAGTGTGCCTGGTGTGTCGCCTGTGTGTGCTGCGCGGATGCTTTACACAATGCTCCTGGTTTAGCCTTCCCGCTCCGCACCACGCTACCCCGTTTCTAACAGGGAGGCAGCACGGAGGGTATTCAACACGGACAATGGCGGGTGGCCATTTGGGTGATCTGTTTACCGAGTGCAGTGGAGGGTTTGAAAAGTTGTGTTTTCGGTATGACTGGTGATTAGAGGGACGGTGGGAGGAAACAGAGGGCTCGTGATAGGGCAACATGCATAACAGCGTCGTGGGCTGATAACAAGCAGTTGCGCTGGGCATGCCAGACCACTTAGTTAATTGTGCGGGGTGGGAGGCATTACGGAGGGTATTTAACACAGACAATGCCGGGTGGTCATTCGGGAGATCTGTTTACCAAGTGCAGGGGATGAGCACGAGTGTGCGCAGAAGCAGCATTTATAAATTAGGAACCAATCATGGTGTCCAGGGATCGACTATACAAGTCGTCAAATGGGGCAGCGTTAGTAGGCTCATGGATCTTTCAAAAATGTTGCGCCTATCACACAATTCTCTGTGAGCAGGCAGGGGTCGTGACGTCCGCAGCTGTGGGTGTGCGAGAGGTGGGGCTCGTGTGCAGCGCTGCACTGCACATTCAATTTAAACATAAATAAACAGTAAGCATACGTATTTTAAAAGCATAAGCACAATGAATATAAAAAGAAAACTATTACAATCTGGCAGACAGAAAAGTAATGCGGAAACAATTAACCAACATGGCTCAGTTTCAAAAATAAAGAAACAGTTTCAAAGCGAAAAAAACATACATACATTCCAAAAGCAAGCTGTGAAGGCGGAGCACGAGCGCGGTGTGCCGCGAAAATATAAATAAACAAGACAAGAAAAAAGTGCTTAGCGGCAAATTAAAAGACACCATGTCCCGACGGGGGGAGGGAGGGAAAACGTAAGCACACCGCAATGCGCGCGTGTGTGCACATCTCTTGTCCATACGCGTGCACATTTTGTCCACCCGTACGCTAATTAAAGTAAACAAAGATGGCGTCGGGCTGTCCACATGCGCGTGCATTTTTTGTCCCTCCGTACGCATGCACATCTTGAATCGATTACAAAAAGCCCTCGCATGGCGAGAGCAGCGCGTCCACCCGAACGCTAATTAAAGTAAACAAAGATGGCGTAGGGCTGTCCACATGCGCGTGCATTTTTTTGTCCCTCCGTACGCGTGCACATCTTGAATCGATTACAAAAAGCCCTCGCATGGTGAGAGCAGCGCTGCGCGCTGCTAACGCCAGGCGAGACCTAAAAAAGAAATCCATTTAGAGGAGTGCTTCTCTTAAAAAGACAGTGTCCCCCTCTGAAAAGTGTCACATCTCTAAGGGAGAAAGTTTGTAAGTTGTGGGAAAAAGAATTTTAAGTTTCCATTTTTCACTTTTATATCAATTGCTGTCCAACCAGTTACGTACTTTTATGGTACTCATGAATAACGTTGGATTTTGTTATGACAAAGTTCAGAAACTGGCTCACACATAAAAAGTGTGCCCTCTGGAGTTTATAATAATCATTTCATATAGGTAGGTTATACAACAAAGGCCTGTCCATTTTTGTCAATTTCTCCTCCTCAAATAGGCTTACTAATAAGCTGTCTCCAAATAATATACATATCTGCACCAGAAATCGAGACTTATTTAAGATTTAGTAGCACAGCCACCACACTGCTGGTCCGTCTTTAATAACCACAGGAGTCAAATTTAAAATTGGCCACCATTGAAGCAGATATTTTCCCCCTGAACTGCCTCTGCCTGTGTGGAGGGAGATGTTTCTTGGTTAATAAAAAAAGCATTGAAAATGCAATAGGTCTTGCCTTTGATTGAGTTAAAGCCATTTGCTTTGCTAATGGTATTGTATAGCAAAGCAAATGGCTTTAACTTAATGAAAGGCGAGACCTATTGCATTTTTAACGCTTGTTCTAGAATGGTCCCACTGCGTCCATGTGAAGTAAAAAAAACCAAGAGAGCGAAGCGGATCGCGCTTGCGCAACTAAGTAAATAAATAAATAAACAAGCGCGGCCGAAGCAGACCGCGCTTGTGCAATTAAATAAATAAATAAACAAGCGTGGTCGAAGCGGACCGCGTTTGTGCAATTAAGTAAATAAATAAATAAACAAGCGCGTCCGAAGCGGACCGCGCTTGTGCAAGCTGGCTCAATATCCCGTGACGCAAATGTGATCTTTGTGTGCTTACACAAGATGAATGCGTCCTTCTGTAAACCGTTGAAATATGTTCCACCAGCAACCATACTCAAGCAGACCGCCAGTACGTGTGCACACATGGGGCGTGCCAAAGAAACAAAAGAAGACCAAAACAAAAAGATGGCGACTGTTCCAGTGAGGCGATGTGGCAACATCTAGAGCGCCGATCTTGGAACTGCGGAAGCGGACCTGGCATCGGCTCTCCCGCACCCACAAAAATGGAAAGACATGCCCATCCAAAATGCAAAACAAAACCACGGCAGAAAGCATCAGCATTGAACGCCTATAGGAAACAAATGCGCATGAAGGAACAAGCTCCGATTCGGGAGCGGTTTATGTGCTGGCGAGTTCATGCAACAAAAAAAATGGCAATAATAAAGCAAAAGACACGGCGGCTGGCGAGTTCAAATAAACTGGCAACAAAATGCATCTCACACGCAAGACACCGCGCCTCAAGCGTATAGTAAGAAGATAGCGTGTAGGAGAAATGAAAGGCGCGTCACACATTTTTGAAGGTAAACGTGGTAATACCAAAAAAAAGTGCTTAGCGGCTAATTAAGAGACACTGTCTCCTGCCGCAAGTAAAAGATCCAATCCCGGTGGGCGGGGCCAAAAGCGGACAGGGTGGCAACCAGGAGGGATTAAAATGCCTCCGGTGCAATCATTACACTATGTTTAGCATAATGAATGACGACAAACGACGCGCACAAATGAAAATTGCAGGCGGAGCTGACACACGACTTCTGGAACCGTATTGATTCCAAGAAGCCCTCGCATGGCGAGAGCAGCGCATGCGCGCTGCTAACGCCAGGCGAGACCTAAAAAGACAGGGGCAGTAGGTCAGCCATGCTGCAAGGCAGAACTGTCATCATGCACATTAGCCCTGGAGATAGACACTCAAAGTGGGGTTAAATCTCCAGGACCCACAGACATGCTGGGAGTTATGACAGCATGGGGAGGACATTAAAAAAAATTCTCTGCAAGACTATCATGCTATCAAGTTGGACCCAGACAGAATGGTTACTGAAAGGAATGATATCCAGTGGCTAACCAGAATTTGAGCAACTGATTTGATACCATTTCTTTAGGTGTCAGGTACACCACATGGTGTTCCCAATGGTGGAGATGTTGCTGGCTCGTCAATCAGGAACTCGCAAACACTTCTAGAAGGGACGACAATACAGAGAGGAGGGCAAACAGAATTTCTGTTTGTGGTAAATGTCCTGTTCCTCTAAATGAGGCATATACTGCAGTCAAAGGCTATTGAGTCACTGCAGGAGTGTCTTAATCCTTGTCCGGATCTGTCTCGTCAACCCTCGAGGTCTTCTTAATTCAGTGGAAGGAACTGTAGACTCCTGAAGAACTCCATATAGGAGAAAGGGGATTTGGACATAGAAAAAATAGCTGGTAGAGACTGTGAATATTTTTTCAATCATTCTTAATCTTCATCCATAGGTTTTTCAGTCAAGTTTCTGATGCTGGAAAATAGTTTTGTAAACAATTATTATTTTGAGAGTGACTGGACTGTGATTTACTGCTACTTGAATATTAGAGATTAATTTAGATAACTATCTGTCTATTCTCAGTCCCATTCTGTAGCTATTCTCCTCTGACTATTCAGATCCGCTTCGTGCTATAAAAGTACATTTTCACAAAAGATCAATTAAATTCATAATGCCCAAAAATTCAGTTCTTAATTATTGTGTCTTTGTTTACATAAACCTCATGAGTGTCAAACTTCTCATGTGGAATGCTCTAATTTAAAGTTGCATTCTTCAATCATATTCTATTAAACGGTTTGCATGCTCAATGGGAAGTTACAGCACTTCTGGGAATTGACCCTTTCGTTTATAGACCCCAAATTGTCTGTCACAGCAAATATTAATCTACTGTTGCAATTCCCCAAGAAAATTCTAAGTCTTTAACCAAAACAATCAATCAAAGTAATTGCAAATCATAGATAAAAGAGAAAATGTCCAGCCAAAACGTATCTGTGATTTAAAGTTCCAATATCATTATTATAAATCCGAACATATAGGATACAGGCTATGTGGCCACAAAGAAACAAGAATGCTATAATGGCTCTTCCAGCAGCAGAATGATGAGAAACACCTTTGTTGTAAAGCAAGTTCTTCTGCATTCTCTGTATTCTTAAATTCTCATATTACAAGATGGCAGTTCCCCCAAATGACCCCATGTTGAGTTTCCACTTCCAGTTCTCTGAACATAGTGTCAGTTAGCGCTGTAAATTTAGCAACCAAATAATTATTCACCATATTTGTTTCCTGCATTTCATATTAAGGCAAGTAGCACATGATTCATTATTGCAAATTGCTTAGATAATAAATTCACCCATTTAGCTCACGTACCAGCTTTGAAAGAGTGTTAGAGAGTTATCATGACAGTACACCTCCTGTAGGCCCTTTCCCAGGGGGAGGCTTTTCGGGATGGTTTCCATTACATTTCTTAACCAATGCTGGGACATGCAAATGATCAGTGGGTTCCTATGATATTTACTCAGGTCACTGCCCTCTCCAATCTATCATATACTGCTTTTGTTCGAGTGCCAGACCTCACATTAAGTAAAATGATGAAAATAGGAGAAATGTCAATACAAGAGTATCCATAATAACCCGATACACGGATAAAATTCTGCTCAATCCTAAAGAGTATATCAGGATAACCAGCTCAGTGGTGCCATGATCATAAGTCTGTGGGTTAATGCACTGCCTAAATAAAGAGAAAAAGAAGAAAAGAGAAAAAAAAACCTATATTCACAAAGGATGAAAGCAAAGTGTCAGTAAATATACAAAAGTCATTAAACTTTAATGTCAAGTGTGGCCCAAAGATAAATTGATGCAAATTTAAACACCAGAAAAACAACACCAAATAGCTAAATCCATTCTAATTGACGCAGATAAATAGTAATAGTATAACAACCTAACGTCATATATGCCCAGCCCCAGGCAAATTCTTGACCGTTCAGGTGCAGTAAACAAAGTTCGCTCTATACGTTACAGTTCTTTATAAAATACATCAACTAAATTATCAGAGCTGCTCCCTTACACATCTGCTGGTGATATCGCAGGCGAGGGAGAGTGAAGTTTATTCTTGAATGAGTTGCTATCTAACGTTAGGAAAGAGGCAATCTCAAAAGTAACCACAAATCAAACTGTTAGCACAAGTGTAATGACCATGCGTCTAAAAGGGGCTGTGCTTTGCGGGAAACCCGGCATATGCCCGATTTAATCGTAGTAGCAATTATTAGGATATTTATATTTCTATCTTTATCAGTTCATCATAAATAAAATAGAATAGACGGCCGCAACTCCATGGGAGCATAAAATTGATCTGGTAAGAGTGACTTACAATACAGCAGCAAAGTAACACATCAGGGAGAGAGCTCCTAGTGTGCACTGTGGCATGGACCCCGAGTGCCATCTTGAAGGTGTTATTTATATCCAAAATAATCCAATCATATGGACTAGTCGCAAAAACTTCCACGGCGGACATCTTATAGCTATACAGGCACAAGATCAGTATAAGAGTACCAGGTAATGCAAATATGATTCTATAATAATCATGTAAGCTCTACGATAGACAATATTCAAAATACTAGCGTATAAAAGATGCACAAAAAAGAGCCTATTAAGTGCCATGGTGTATGTTCCATATAAAATAACGTCATGTGCGTCAACGTAGAATACTCATTAAATTCACAACATCAGATCACGGGTACTAACCTCGAACGTAGCTGTGGCTGCCAAACTGTAACGACGCCAAAAGAATGTAGACCAACACAACCACTATCCATCAGAACCAAAGTTAGGGCTGATGTTCTAAACATGTCTATTCAAATATGATGGTCGGAAGACAAGCAAACTTCAGTCACGCACAATGTGCCGATTTAAGAATCACTAGAAATTCGTAATGCATGCCGTACAGGGAATTCCCACATATAAGTCAGATCATCACAGAATAGACAACCAAAATGCAATGCAACAAATCTAATCAAGAGGGTATATCTCTCCACCATGGAAATCCTAAAGGTAATCCACAGATATCTACACTGATATCAGTATAACAAAAGTAAGTATTGTGGTACAGCAGCACTGTTTAAAAAGTAACAATAAATCCACCAATATCATAAGAAAAACGTGAGAAAAAATATATAAAGATATTAAATATAAAAAATAAAGGTAAAGATAAAAATAAAAATAAAAATAGAAGTAAAAATAAAAATAAATATAAATAATAAAAATAAAAACAAAAGGAGTGACCATATTATTAGGGTACGTACACAAACATGTAACCACAATTTTGTATACAGTAATAAATCCGACCTACATCATAAATATTAATGAGGCAGGTCGTAAATTGTGCCTCACTACGATTGGCTACAATCACAGTCATGGGTGGCCTGTTACTCCTAATAAATGTTTTTTTAAACATTTACAGAGGGGAAAGAGTTTCCTTTCAGTTTACAAATGGGTTACCATCTCCTTTGAGGTGGTGATAAAATATTCATGTTTTGCAACTGGATTTCGGTTGCACAACATTAATACATACCATAAGAAATCGGCATTTGAAAGGGGTACTCTTAACAGGCCTCTTCTAAATACCGATTTGTAATGGTTTCCTAATCCCATTTAATGATTCAGAAAACCTTTTCCAATTTATTAACTGGGAATTTAAAAAGGGTTTTAGAATTTTCAAGCCCTCTGATTTACTGAATCACAGTGTTTACAAATGCTAAAACCCTTAGTACATGAGGCCCATACTCTCCAGTTTATTTTTTTTTCATCAAATTACTCTGTACTTACTTTTACTCTTTGACCTTACCCTGAGATCCTTCTTCCATTCTACAGTTGGTCTCAATTGAAGAAAATAACTTTAACCATCAGGTAGAGAGGCTTCCGAGCAGTCTAAGGTATTTTGAGACACACAGTCCAAAGGACACAGTATGGGAAACCTTCCAGGGTCCACGCATCCTTCCATAATCCATCACATTTTATCCTAATCCATACTTCTCCACACAGCTGCAGGGACACAGACTGCTAAATGATACATGCACAAGCAGTGGCATCCCCCTGCACTCCTGACAAATCTCAGGCTAAGAGCATGGCTTATCACTTGTAGGCAATGGCATCCGGAGCATCCTGCAATCAACCTAGAGATGTCTACACACAGCGATATGTACCCACTGTAATGACAGGTTCCCAGGGGTCCCACCTCATCTTAGGGTCTAGTTTTAATGGGGAAATCAAGCACTCTATCATTTGAAAGTATGAAGCACGTCCCCGCCACACTGGGGTGCTGGATACAATACTGTGCATCTGTGAAGACATGAATGGCCTCATTCTTAAAAGGACATTTTGGGTTTAGAGCTGGCGGTAACAGTCGTTAAGTGTTCATGTCATGGACTCCCTTTAATAAGTGGTTTGTAAAAATAGCGCATCTGTATAGAGCTGATATGGCGTGACTTTTACAGGCAACATATCTAGGTGGAAAGTGGTTAAGCAGTTTTCCTTTGTAACAAGTGTTGCACTAAAAAATATCAACAGTGTTGGAGTTTTTCATCCCACTTAGGGTTAATTTCTCATTGAATTCTCGGATATTTCATGATAATCTGACTTTCCTTGGAAAGGGCTCAGTAATGGCTGAAATTACTTGTAGAACTGTTGCTCGTTTCCTTGTTGTTTTTCAGAGTAGTGTCTCCATGCAGGGTTCGTTGTTGCATTAGTGCCTTAACAAATATTATCTCTTCTTGTAACAAACAAGCTCTTGCGGTCCCCTCTCTTTCTTCTATGTGCCTACCAGGCACTTGTCAAGGAAGTGAGGACACATTCAAGTCTGAGAAAGTTTGGAGTATCGACCCACCTCTTATCTTCTGCCCACCCGCGTAAGCTGTATTTGGTGTATATAATGAGAAAATGGAACTCCACTAAGGGCCCGATTCTGATGCGGGTTGGAAAAGCTTCCCGACCGAGGGCTTGATTCTGATGCGGTTAGGAAGGCCTCCTAACGGCATTTGCTCCTTCCAAATCGGATCGGGGACGTGTCTTCCCGACCGAGGGCCCAATTCTGAAGCGGTTAGGAACAAATGTTCCCATTGAAGTCAATGGGAGTTCAACCAAATCGTATCTGGAAGCATCCGGATGCATCCTACTCCGCCGGTCGGACTTTCCCGATCCGAGTGGGTCGGACACCATTTCCCAACCGATTCGGTCGGGAAGCTTTTCCAACCCGGATCAGAATCGGCCCCTAAGTCTCTGCTTGTCACTAGCACAGGAAATGAATTAATGACTGAATGACTAAATGAATGTAAACATTTACATAGTATGTAATGCACCACTTTGTAATACATTACTGACAAATGGCATGCAATGATCTTAGCATAACTTCGGTACACTTCTATTTTTATTTTTATTTTCAGCACTTTTCACCTCATGGCTGCAGGATGTTGGTCGACAAGCGCCTAGACGCCTTAGGGTATTTGCTGCGCTATAGAAATATATAAATAAATAAATAAGATATGATAAAGTAATACATTGAAAATCCTAGATGCATAATACTTTTTCTCTAACATGTGTATTGTTTTTGTCATAAGGTTCAAAGAAGGCAAACGATTCAATTCAGAAAATGATTAAAGATGTTTATGTAAAAAGTACAAATTCTATAAATTCGGTTTGAGACATATCATTGTGTGACCAATGAAAGATATTTTATATTACAAACCAGCCTGTAATGGAGGATGGCATAGTTAGGGAGGAAAGTGGAAAAGAGGCGTGGAAATTGGGGAATTAAAAACTTTGCAATACACAAGCTTCTAATAAAAAAGATGGACGGACCATTTAACACAAGTAGGTGAAACAGTCATAAGACTCGACAGTAACATGAGACATATCGTTAGAGCTCACAATCTTCACCCTATATTAGAACACAGAACAATATTGACTGACAATATGAACGAGTACTATGCAGCACAAACTAATGCCTCATCTCTTGTTAGCCTAAACAAATCATAGTGCAAGAGGCTTCAAATCTTGTCTACTTGACTGATACTTTCTGGATTGATAGGCTGCGCTTTAAATGTAGTAGCGGAATGCTCTAGTCGCCACTGAGTTGGAGGGAATGCCTCCAACAAACAGACCGATGAAGACGCTGGCTATCATCTTTCATGACCACTGGCAAGCGACCACAAAGTCATGAGATTGTCTTCACTTCCCTCCTTTTCCCCCATCATATAATTCCAAACAGTTCAATTCTATTATACTCTACATTGCCAGATAATATCTGCCTGCAGCCTGTTCAATGGGAGAAATGAGCCTCTCTGGGCAGCTGGACAATTTGGTGCACCGCACCCACTTTCTTTTCAATGGTTCCACCTCACCCCAAGGCAACAAGACACAAGTTCCTCATAACATTTCAGGCTTCCCTGAGAAATTCCAAAGTACTGCCCTCTGTTTCAGTGTGTCAGCAATCCTGGAGCCAGCTCATAACCCATGAAGTAATCTGGCTTGCTGCAGCCACTATTTTGAGAAAGCAGTTTGTTGTGGACGACTTATTTCCAAAGCAAATTTGATATGACCAAAGTTATGTGTTTATATGTCCCTAGATATCAGACACTTTTTGGGTAGACCATGCACAATTAAAATAGAAGCCCATAAATCTGCTTCACGGGTTGATGCAGAGCACCGTTTGTTGCAGTTCTAAGTTGAGTGGAAAGTAATTTAGTCCTTAGCAAGCTTTTTCCTTAAATTTCTGGCACTACCTTATTCAAAATTGCAGCCAGTTGTCATGTTCTTTTAAATACCCGCAACTCTATGGTTCACATCTGTTTTATTGTGTTTACAAAATCATAACAGCATCGAATATTATGCTGCACAGAAAGGCTCTGCCTGAGGGCCCAGTCGGCAATGACAAGTATTGCGGTGTCTCAAAACATATAATCCAAAATAAAATCCACCGTCCCTGTCCCTTAATCCCCCCCCCCACTCGCTCTTCTTGGTGAAACCAGGAGTCCCATGTTAGGTCAGTCTTCTACACCAGCCTGTGCACCGTCGGTCGCTCCATGTGTCTTCTGCCATTGTCATCAGTCGTAACAATTGAAGATACCTAGGGCATGTCAGTTCATGGAATTCCGCGGAGACCAGTGCAATGAACGGGGCCCACAAATCTCAGTATGACTCCGGCTTGTGGGACATCATCAGGGTCATCTTCTCCATACCTAGAATGCACCACAATCTGTGTAGCCAGGCACTTTTTCCGTGCCCCTGTGTGTAAGTATCGCTTGTAATACTGCGTTGAGTGCTATGCCAATGTGCCAGCCACGCTTGGATTTTAAGGTGAAGTTCAGAAGATCTGGAAGACCCAAGAGAATGTAGACCGGAAAGCGCTGAAGTTGCCTGTCAAAGCAGGTGTTGACCTCAGACAAGACTTTGTCCCAATAAAGTGTCAGATTTGGGCATTCCCACAACTGATGCAGGAGCGTACCCGAGGCCCTGCAGGCTCTCCAGAAGTTTTAACTATGGAAGGGGTTGCCTCTATGTAGACGAACTGGAGTGAGGTACCAGTAGGTGACTAATTTAGTGACCATTTCTACATTTGCCATGTTCCGTGCGATGTGTTACGCTCTGCAGTATATGTCCCCCACTCTTTGTGCAATAAGGATCACCCCAGTTCCCTCTCCCAGCCCTCTGCCCCGGTGCCTTCTCTTCAGACCCTGTGAGGAGCAGGAATGCATATATTTCCATAATTAGCCGCTTATCCTTGAGGAGGAGCCATGTTTCATAGGCAGTGAGAGCTCTATGGGCACCTCGTCGCATGTCGGGATGGATGACCCAGTGTCTGATCTGTAAATAACGGAGGCGCTCAGAATCCATAAGTTCATAGTTTGCTTTTAATTGCTCAAAGGGTATAGGTCCGTCAGGTCTAAAAAGATGCCCAATCAACATGCAGCCAGTGCGTTGCCACTCCGAAAAAGCTGTGCGGATTAGGCTCAGAGTAAATTCCGGGTTTCCTATTAAGAGTGTTAAAGGTGATGGAAGTGTGGTGAACCCTTTCTATACTGCCACTCTGTCCCAAACCGCTAGGGTAGCTCTAGTGACTGGTGAGGAGTACAAACCTCAATCTCTTTGCATGCGTGGCAGCCAGGGGATTTTCCGGAGATGATCTCCCACAATGGCGCTGTCCATGGAACACCAGTGTTTGTCAGTTTTCTGGTGGTTCCATTCCACCAAGAAGCGGAACTGTGCTGCCGAATAGTAAAGCGCAAGGTCGGGAACTCCCAAACCACCCTCCGCTGCAGGCAGTTGGGTCCGGTTGTGATGCATTTGAGGGCATTTGCCAGCCAAGAAGAAGTGGTTGATTTCAGTCCGTAATGATTTAAGCATATGTGCCGGGGGGTTAAAGAAAGGAGTTGAAATAGGAAGCAGGCTCTAGGGAGCATCATCATTTTAAGAGGCGCGATGTGACCCAGCCAGGAGAGCCGTATTGCCTCTACTGGGCAAAATTGGCCCTGAGTTTCATAAGGGGCTATCTGTACCCCGAGGTACGAGATCGAGGTGTCCGCCCAGATGGTGGGGTGCTCTAAGGTTAGTCGTGCCTGCACTGGAGGTGAACTGACAGATTGAGGGCCTATAATTCTGAAGATTAATGGTGAAGCCCAACACTTTGTCGAACCTCTCAGGTTCTTGTAAAAAAGCTGGCATCTCTCTGCGCCAAGGGCTCCATTTACAGTGCAAAAAGAAGGGGGGATAGGGGACAACACTGACACCTATGTTCCCTCTAAGATGCGTGCAGGGCTGCCACGCAAGTTGTAATTTTCGCCATGCGGAGAGCTTTAAAGTGTGTGCACTACAAAGAGATTCCATGATGACAGCAGAAAAGCTCGATAACAACTGTAAATAAACTCAAAGCGGGTAGGGAAAGACTAAAGAAGGCCAGCAGGAGCTCCAATCAGTGCACTCCTGGAAAGTAAGCGGTATTTTTATTACCAATACCTTCATGTTTTGCTCTCGCTCCCCGCTCTAATTTTTAGCTGCAGAAAGAAGACAAAGTTAAAATCTGCTACTTTGTTTGCAAATGTAGTACAGTAGGATTTACAGGCTATTCAGCATGCTTGTTTGTGCAATACTATAATCTGAAAAAGGGTACAAAAAGCAGCAGCAGCCTTAAGCAGTTTTCATTGCTTGGCATAAGCAATTAAATAAGCTATCAAAATTAAACAAAAAATAACCTACTTGAAATGTCATTTACTTCTGGAATGTTTCACTTCGGCAGTGGAAATGAAAGCACATACAAGTGGACAGCAAAGCTGCAGCTACCTTCCTGTAAGAGAGAGACGTGCAATATATTTAAAATAGTGTCCTCATAAAGGTAAAGATTGATACAGTTCTTGAATGATGGGCAATCAGGATGGAGCGCAAAAATTATATTTTTGTCCCTTTTCAAGACACTAAAAACCTGGATAATCCTTCTAGTGTATCACCTCTTACTTGTGTAAGGTGCTGGGTGGATCAGGCATTTGATTAAATGCACCTGCATGCTTACAATGAAGGTTGCTGTCAATTTATATCAAATAGCATTTTAATTGAGACTTGTCTATTGGTAGGCGAATACAGTCACAGTGTGCTAAGTAAAGTTTCAGCTAACATACAAATAGTTTATACCTTTGAGACTTGGTTATTTATTTCATAAAATGGAGCATTGCCAGCCACAAAACTTAAACGAAGAGTAGTTGCCAGGTAGATGAGTTTGACACCATGCATATTTTTAGTACAGGGCTTCTTATGATGCACAGGGGGAGTCATGGCACAGGATGTGGCGCAGCAGCCGGAGCAGCTGACTCGGGAGCTGGGGATCCAGGTTAGAGTCTTGGCGTCGGCTCAACATCCTGTGATTCTGGGCAAATCACCTAATCTCCCCGTGCCGACAGGCAGCGCCTGGATACCCTCACTGGTGATAAGCCGCACTATATAAATCTACAAATTTATTTAAATGTATACTCTTGGTTCACTTCAACTGGGCTAACGTGCCTGAGTTTAAGATTACATAGGTGCCCCAGTAGTGCAGCGGTCCTGCACTGAACAGGTGCAAAATGCATGTGGTGTGCCCTCAGCTGCCTGTTGCATTTTTAGATCTCGCCTGAGCCAGCGCATGCGCTGCTCTGGCGAGACATTTAGTGAGTGGGCTTTAAAAAGCCGACCACAGCTTTTTGTGTGGCCTAGAGCGTGCGGTTACGTGCACAGTGTGAGAAGTTGGCCTGGTATATGCTGTTCACTAATTAAAGTGGACACCTTGCACCAGGGCAAATCGACTCTTATGGTAGATAGGTTTAAGACAACCTTTTAAAGAAAGCTATCCTAGTGGTAGCTGTGGAGAGCAGCCTTCAGGCTAAGTCTCGGAGGAATGTAAAGCAGCTTGTTTTACCCTATAATCTCTTGAATCACCAAATGAAAAGACACCACACAGGTGTATATATATCAAATATATATGTATTTATTTCTAAATAACTCTCTACTAATCTCTTTATGAGATTAGAAGACAAACATATGCACAAATCAACGTTTCACAATAAGTTAAGCACAAAATATGGTTGGGGCCCTAGGGGCGTACCAGACCATATACTAAGTAAGAGACTTAGAAACAACGACTTGCAAGGAGACAAGGCCTAGGGCCTTCAGAAGTGCTGGGGCCTCACGAAACCACCCAAGGCAGGTAAGTAAAGGACCCACGGGGGACGCGTGCAGTGTGGATACACAGGCGCGAATCGCCGTTAACTTCAATGGGGCAAGTCGCGGTTGGAAATAAAGAGTTTTAGGATACTTCGGGAGAACCTACAAGCAAGTCACTTACAGGGTAAGTAGTTCTAGGGCCCACACCCACAGGAGCACCGTAGTGCTGGAGTTACCTCACCCAGGGAAGCCGGGTGCACAGGTGTCCTTTGGTGTCGGGTCGCGGCGTCGTTTTCAATGGCGAACAAAGAAGACTTGCTGCTTGCGGGAGCTGAAGAAGTGTCCGGTGGAATCCAAGCCTGGATTCTGAAGAAGGATGACCTGAAAGCAGAGGGGACAGTGTTCAAAGTCACTTGGCAGTGACCCGGGGCAAGGAAGATGGATGCCCACCGTCGTCGGTCGCTTCCAGGTCGGTTGCGGGTGCCTTGACTCTTCAGCCACGTGGTCCAGGAGGCGTCGACGACGACCAGGAGCTGGATTCGGTGTGTCCCTCGACGTCTGCAGCTGACTGCGGTGTCGGCAACTCGATCGGAGCCAACAAGCCTTGGCAGCCGCAAGTCTCGGGGAGATGGAGAAAAGTCGATGGCGCAGACCAGCAAGGTCTGAGGGACTCACCCAGCGAGGGTAAGTCAGGGCAGGCCTGGAGCAACCAGGGGAGCCCTTTGGTTTCTTTAAGAAGTCTTCTGGGGACCCACAAGCCAGCGGGCAAGGGATCGCGAAGACACCTCGGGCGGAATCACTCAACAGGGGCCCACGGTCACTCGGGACGGTGTAGGCCTCTGATCTTCGGAGGGATTCCTGCTGGAGGTCGGGACCACACGTGGTCCAAAGCACAAGTTCGTAGACCGTTGTGAAGGGGTTGCACTCGACAATAGTGCACGGTACCCAGGGGTCGCGGTTCCTCGTTACTCGTGGGGTCCACTTGCCTCAGCTTCGCTGGGGACTCACGATGGCCTGGGAGAGGTCAGGAAATCCACTTCTTGGGCTGCAGGGACTTCGGACTCCGGCGGGAGCGGCGTAGTTTGCGACCGTCGTTGTCGTTTTGGTGCCTGCCAAGCAGGGGAGTCACTCCTTGACTCCAAGGGAGATTCTTCTGTCTTCCAAAGGTAGTGGAACGTCGAAGGGCCAGGATTCTTCTGTAGAGCGTCGTCCAGGGGTTATCTGCTTTGCAATGGCAAGGTTCCCCCTCTTATACTAAAAGAGGGGATGGACTAGCTCTATGACCCCACCTATGGGAGGGTCAAGGGAGGGGTGGCTACACCCACTTCCCTTTGTCCAGTTTCGCTCCAGAGCAGGGGCAGGTAGCCCCTGAGCTGGTTTGAACTGGCATATGCACAGAGGAGCCTTCTGCTCCCCCAGTGCAGGACTTCAAAGCACTCTAAGAGTGCACCCACCCAGCCCCAATACACTAAACCCTGTCTGGGAGGTGGTTACACCTCCCTGTGACAGGATGCCTATTGTTGGGCTTCCTCCACTGTGAGTTTCGGTCATCAGCAGGAGGGCAGCCCAGTGTCTGTGACTGGTGGCATCCATTTTGTGATGCCAGGGCTCTTTAGGATTCTACCGCGTTTCCACAGCAGGTACATGTCTTATCCCTCTAGAAGGGTGGAATGCTACCCCGCTGCCAAGATTGGCGGGGGGTAGTATTCCAAGATGTTTGACACCAAACACGACATGTTTTGATGCAGCCATTCCAAAGTTAGCATTTACCGCGAGGATATAATGCACTTAAATAGTATATGGTTTAACCGCATCCACAAACAGCACCAGAGAATAGACTCTGAGAGCTGCAGAGGGGCCCTGCTCAGGCAGAGGCACCCCCTCACATAGAAGCCAAGCACCCTGCCCTCAGGATTGATAGGGCCTGCCTTAGGGGTGACTGATAGGTTTATATGTGTGTGCAGGAGAGATATAGGAAACCTATATCTCAGTGAGGAGTGCTAACACCACCTCACCCAGGCTGCAGTAGCAGGCCTGTGGTGTCAGATTTAGACTGCTTCCCAGGGGTGGCATAATATATGCTGCAGCCCCTGGTAGGCCTGTGAAGTACCTATGCCCTTGGCACCTAAGGTACCATATACTAGGGACTCATAAGGCACCACAGTATCCAATCACTAGTGCACCTAGAGTGCACTCCATGTCGTTTAGAGAGAGCAGATAGACTGGGGCCCTGAATAGCAGGGTCCCAGTCCAACTAAGTCATAAACCAGCAAAACACCAGGAAAAAAGTGGGGGCAACCATATAGTCAGATTCCACCTTCCTACACACAGTAACGCGCATTCCTCGCATCGCTCGATCAGGCGCCATCTGGCTTTCCTCTCACTTGCTCTCCCAAGCGCGCGCTTCAACGCTCCTCCCCCTCCCCCACCACAGAGCGCGTCTCGTTTTCTCTCTCTCTCCTGGTCTCTCACTTACTGCCCCTATAGCTCTATCTCTTCCTCCCTCTCTCTCCCTTTTTCTTTCTTTCCCGGTCTCTCTCGCTCTCCCTTTTTTATGGAGTTTTTTTATATATATAGCGCGAACTCGACTGAAAGATATTGGAGCGCTTTACATGAGCGCCCAATTACATTACACAAGGTCACACACATTCATGTTTATCTCTCTCTCCTCCCACCTCGTTGTCTCTTTCTCTCTCACACACACCCACACTATCTTTCTTTCCCTCCCTGTCTCTCGTCCCTCACTTTATGCCTCTCTCCCTCCCTCTCGTTTTGTTTCTCTCTCTAAGTCTCTCCTTTGTTCCCTCTTTCATCTTCTTCTTCCCTATTCACCCCTCCCCTTGCTGTTTCCTTTATCTCACACTATAAAATCCTTCACGATAGCGTCTCCTATGCCGGACGCACTTCCCTTTCTCCTTCACACTGTCAGCGCTCTTTCCCAACACCCCACTCCCACACCTTTACCCCCCACCCTCACCTGACTTTACTCACTCCCTATGTGATCTTCTTCCTCATACCCCTACACTCGCATTCAGGATTCTCACCTTCTCTACTTTCTACACCGCGGAGCTTTCAGTGTTAGCCCATCCAGCCGTTCCTTTCTGACTTCATTTAATGTCTTCTGCACAGAACGACTTTCCTCTCACTGACATTGCTTTTCTGCTCTTCTCAACCTTGGTGCTAAGAACTAAGATGGTTGGGGAGAGGGGGCCGTGAGGAGCAAGGCATGTTTTTTTCCCATTGAGAGCAGAAACTATGTGCTGACACTGTGCATCCAACGCATGTTTTTCCTAAAGACATTATGAGTCATAAGCTAACAAATGCCAAGGTCCCTCTGTATTTCTTAGAAGTAAAATAAACTTTTCCCCTAGTGTGTTCTGTTCACAGCAATATCTGTTGTGTTGATGTAAATATTTAAATAATGGACAGGGAAGCTCCTTTGCTGAGTTTAACTGCCTCGTGTTGGGAGTGACCTATAAGTGAAAGGAGGCTGTTGTATGGACACCACACATTATTGAAAGAGGTGAATACGCAATTAGGATAGACCCCCTTTGTTAGGTCGAGCCTAGCAGACAGCACAGGGTGTCTGGCTGGGAAAGATGTCTTGAGCGCTTACAGTGGGCTTAGATCCGCCCATTTCTTACTGCTGGTTGGCTTTAGTGTCAGTCTCGTTGGCTTACTTCTCATTCAATGGCCTGCCTTCCTCTTCTGTTATATTTCCCTCCTCTTGAGCATATCCTCTTTACCATTCTTTTGACTGCCTGACTTGTATCGTTCCACTGCTCTCATATAAGGAACTACTTTTTTCTTTTGCATTCAGCACTCCATAAGAGGGCTTTTGTTTGCTAGGTCTCTCCCTCTTCTGCTGCTGCGCTCCTTGCCATGTTGCTTCCTACACTTCCCAGCTTGTCTATAAAAGCTGAACAACAGGGATATTTTTGCAGAGGTATGGCTAAAAGGCGGAGGTTAAGGGTTGTTTTTGTTTTATCTTCTGCATTCCACTTATTGCCAGTGCTTAATTTGTTCAAAATTAAGTGCCAGGGCCCTTCTTGGAAGGCTACTCCAGCCTGCACCACTCATACCCTGCCAGCGCAGCTATTGACTGTACCAATATAACACCTAAGCATCGACATCCTACAAGTTTGACAATTCAGACGATTTCAGGCCACACAAAGCTAAAATAATAGCATGAGAAGCTGGTTTGATTAGTTTTCAGTATATATTGACTTAATAAACACAACTGCTGTGTTCATCTCAAAATGAAAACAAGCATTGGCATAGCCAATAGGTCTCGCTTTTGGGACCTTATAAGTGTTTAGTTATGCAGCACAATATCCTTGGTGCAACAACATCAACTGTTGCATGGCTAAGCACTTATAAGGTCCCAAAGGCGAGACCTATTGGCTATGCCAATGCTTGTTATGTTCTATGTCTGTGTTTCAATTTTACAGACTGTGGGGAACAGAGCCCTTTGTGTAACTAGTTGTTCACTAAGCATGCCCTTCTGACTCCAACCTTTGCACTTCATCCAAGCTGAACCTCAGTTAAATGATTTCTTTCCCCCCTTATTGCTTGTGGCACCCATTGACGCCATAAGCTAAGAGCATTGATTAAGGATGTTTTTCTGTGGCATCTTCGCTATTTGGGTCGATTAGGACCAGGAAGGGCTTTGGGCCAGAACCTCTGCCTTATGCACTTCTTTCTGTTCCTCTTTACCCCTTCACCTCACCTCTTATCGTAAATCTAACTACTTCCATACAGAGGACTACACACTTCATATCTCAAGTACCACATTTACAGGATTTTTCTTATCACTTTTACAGTGATAAGATAGAAGAAAGTGATGGAGAGCAACTAAGCTAGTGACCAAACTTGACAAAAGGCAAGCAAAATAGTTAATTTGCATGACTGTCAACATGTGAATGAAATGAATGAATAAAAAGGCATTTGTATAGCGCATGGCTACCCGGAGGCATCCCAGCGCTGCAGCGGAAGCCAGAGGGGGAAGGCCTTTATGGTAAAAGCCAGGTTTTTAGCTGTTTTCGAAATGCAAGATGGTTAGATTCCCTATGGAGGAAAAGCGGTAGGGAGTTCCAGAGCTTGGCCGCGTTGTATGAGAAAAGACGGCCGCCCGTTCTGGCCTTCTTGATTCTGGGCACTTCTGCTAGGTGGAGCTCGTCAGAACGAAGTTTTCTGGTGGCGTTGTAGGGTCTGATCAGGGCTTTGATGATGGGTGGCCCTTTTCCTTCTAAAGACTTGTGAGCGACACAGAGAGCTTTAAAATGGATTCTCTCCTGCACCGGAAGCCAGTGAAGGGAGCCTAGGGCTGGCTTTGCTGAGCAGCGGTTGTTCATACCCGTGAGCAGTCTTGCTGCCGAATTTTGAACGATCTGCAGTTTTGCAACCACTGAGTTTGGGGCACCTAGGTAGAGAGCGTTGCCATAGTCTATCCTGGAGAGAATTAGGGCTTGGATTAGTAACTTTTTAGCTTGGCAAGGTAGTAGCGGGAGTATTTTGCGGGTCATCCTGAGCAGGCCGTAGCACGCGGCAGCAGTCTTCCTAGCTTGGGCTTTGAAGGTAAGATCTTGATCTAACCAAATGCCCAAGCTTTTTATCTCTGTTTTTGGGATTGGTGTCGGGCCCATACAGGGCGGCAACATGGTGCTAGATTTAAAACTTGACTGGTTGCCAAGCAGCATAAGCTCGGTTTTATCACCATTGAGCTTTAGATGAGATAAACTCATCCAGTTAGCAACTTCCTCGAGACAGGAATGAAGATCAGTGGGCGACTGTTGAGCCTGGTTCAGCGCAACGACCAGCTGAGTGTCGTCGGCATATGTGACTATATGGATTCCAAAGGGGGATACAATATCCGCCAGAGGGGCCATATATACATTGAAAAGAGTGGGGCTCAGGGATGAGCCCTGGTGGACTCCACACTGCAGCGGGAAGGGTTTAGATAATGTTTAGATAACATGTGCCGCTGAAAGCTATTGAGAGCATATCAGAGTGAGCAAGTCGAGAAAGTGAGGAAGGAAATGAGAAATACTAAGAGTGTGACAGAGAGTTTGAAAGGGTGAGTGACATTGAGAAAGCAAAAGAGTGTGTAACTCTATTGGAGCATGAATAAGGGTGTGAGAGCGAACATGAGTAGACGATAACAGGGTGAGTGAGAGGGTAACCTGAAACAGTGAGAAACTGAGACTTGGGAGAGGAAAAGAAATTAAACAGAGCTATACAGAGGACAGATGATGTAGACAGGATGGAGAGGAAAAGGTAAGGGAGTGGGGAAATGAAAGGAAGAAAGGATGCAGTGCTGGAGACAGAGCACCAGCATCCCTGTGACACAATATGTGATATGTATGCCACTATAAATGAAGGGTAAGTATTCAATAGCAAGCGTTCAATGGCTCAGGGCCTGAAATGTAAACTCTGGCACAGTACTTGATAGCGATATGAAACTGATGGACATGGTATGAAATTGGAGATCACCAGAAAGATCCAGGAGGCACAGGGTAGAAACAAGTAAAATTATTTCAGAGGAAAAGAAACTCCCTAAAAGACCAAACCACCCCTCCTTGAACTAGAGCATGGGTACTCACAAACATTTCCTCTGGGGCCGAAATGCACTGTCTGGGTTATCACCGGGAGCCGCACAGATGACGTGGGGCGTGTGGGCGGGGCAATTCAGGGCGGGGCTTAGTTGGGTGGGGCATGGTGGGGAGTTCGGTGAACAAATTGTACTAGATGGAGTGAAACCATGCATGGATTTCACAAATTACTTCTTTAAACAAACTGTTCAAAAGATTGAGAGAATGCTGCATTTTGAAATAAACATGTGGATAGGTTTGAAATCAAACTATTACAAAGGATGTTCAACTAGTAGGTGCCCAAGATGTTTGCTGAGGGCACAGACCACGTGGTCTAGGTAGGCACACTCTCAGAGGCTGAGCTTGCCCAGGGCAGGGTGGCGTGACTACCTAGGCAAGACTACTGGCAGCGCTGTTTCGATGTGCCCTGCTCCTACAACAAGCTCAACTACCTACCTACTAAAAAAAGCCTGTCCTTAAAAAAGAAAAAAAAAACACACTGATGTTGGTGGTTTAATTAAATTACCTACTGAAAATGAGGCAGAAAATACAATTAATTCCCATTATCATTTAAAGAAAGCACAGCATTCCTTCCTGCCAACAGCAAACATGTTTTTTATTGGCTTCACAATATTTTCTTGGTTAAATGACCACACGTTTTATCTGGATTTTTAAAACAGCCAAAACCAATATTTACTTCTTCTATGCCCATCATAGCTTGTGTAAATCTAGAGAAACCTGCTACAGTACAGAACACCATCATGCTTCTAAAAAGCAGAGTCGTACTGAATGCATTTGTATGTCGAGGATGAGCCCTGTTCCTAAAACAACCCGAACTTCCTTTAAAAACAAGCCCCCCACCCCCAATAAACGATGTTTGGTGGCTACAAAAAGTAAAGTTTAAAAACGGGCCAAGTTAATGCATTTAATCCCTCGCTAATACTAAAAATATTGGAATTTAATACTGATCATGGTAGAAATCATGCATATGGCTTCTTAAAATCACCATCTCAGCACCCTTGGAGCTTCCACCCTCGCTTCACCAAACCCTCCCTGCCCCCACCTCACTGTTCTCTGGGCGCCTCCCAACTCCTGGCAAGTTCACTTACTTGGAAAAATGAAACTCCGGCTGCAGATCCCCGTGAGGTGCGTGAGTTGCCCTTTCTCATTTAAATACATACCTGCAGACAGCTTGGCTTCAGACGAGCTCAGGGTGCTGATAAGGTGAGCGGCAACGCTGCCAGCAACCCACAGTCCTAATTCTGGCCAATACCGTGAGAAGGCCAGGCAGGGCTGGCAATGATGCACAGCTAGGAGCTAAATGCGGGTGGCGGGGAAAGGCTGGGGCAGGTAAGAAAGGACTGCTGGGCTGGCACAGAAAGCAAGAAACCTGCATGTCCTTTTTAAAAGCCTCATCCACGTACAAGTGAAGTAAATGAGCAAGGGGGGTGGGGGGCGCAAGCGAGATACTCATTTTCTGGACATTCTATTTAGATGCTTTTGTTTTACTGTGAATGCGGTCCCCGAGGAACGAACAACAGGCAGAATAATGACCGGTGACCCTGTCTGCTGTTGTTTTCCACACAGGGGCCGCCTGAAAAGGTCTGGCGGGCCGCAAGTGGCCCGCGGGGCGTACTTTGAGTACCTAGGAACTAGAGCAAAACCCCCTTTCCACAATGAATTTACCTAGTTACAGATAGCCTATTGAAATTCCATATTCTACCATCCTCCAACCTAGTTGCCCATTTAAACATTTTGACCACACGTTGCAGGCTGCTAAAATGTCAACCAGTCTGTGCTTTCTTTGGCAATTTTACTTTTACTATATAACCAACCTCTACCATTACATCTTTGACAGCTTTCGCTTGTCAGTATGCCATTTCCTATTCTCAAATGCACGCATTTCCTGTGACCTACTCGCTTCCATCCTCTCTTCCAGTGTGGAGGGCTGATCTCCATATGGCCTGACCCACGGAGGACACATCCTGGTATTGGGTTTGCGCTTTCAGAACATTTCAAAGGGACAGAGAGCAGTTGTAGAGCAAGGAGTAAATCTGTATTCCACCACCCTTTCTTCTAGCCCCTTGACCCAATCTCGATGTCTAGATATCTGAATGGATTCCTTCAACATACGGTTAAATTTCTCAATCACACCATTTGTTTCGGAGTGGTACAAGGCACATTTTTTGTGGGTTATGCCCCTCTCCGATAAATACCTTCCCATTTCAGCAGAGGTAAACTGAACCCTATTGTCAGTGAGGATGTAACACGGATTGCCTTCCTCAGAAAACAGCTCATCTAGTAACCTGCAAACCGAGCGTGTAGATATATCATGAACAATTTTCAAAACAGGCCATCTAGACAACATATCCATCAATGCTAATACATATTGGCTTCCACCACCATTGTTGTCCATCGGCCCCATTATATCCAAAGATACTTCTTCCCACACCTCTTTGGGAATTTTTCTGCAAACCATGGGAAATGTCCTTACCTTCTGGCTCTTATCACTCAGGCTACAATAAGAGTCCCTAAAAAATCTCTCTATGTTGAAGTCCATGCCTGGCCACCAAAATATGCTTCTCAAACGTTCCTTTGTCTTGAAAATGCCCTGCTGGCACTCATGTGCCAAACCCAACAAACGACATTGTAAACCCACTGGAATCACTAACCTGCCCCCTCACAGCACTAGCTTATGGCTTACAGACAGTTCATCACTCACTTTCTCAAATCCGCCCAGATCACCTTTAGGCAAACATTTATTCTCCTCTATTATCTTCAACACTTCTTTTAACACCTCTTCCATCTGAATTATCTACACCCATTCACTCTCAGAGACACACCCATTGGTAATGCTGCATACTTTACATTCGTCATCCTTCCACCAACTATCCTCAACTTGATAACCCTCCTTAATATACATAAACTCTTTCTGACAATCTTCACTCCAATTAAATTGGACTCCCTTCTTCAAAAGCTCCCTTATAGTACTAGTACAGCTGGCAAAGTTGTGCACAAATCTGCTGTAAAATTCTGCCATCTCTAAATATGCTTGCACATCTTCCTTCTTTTCAGGGGGATGCAAATCAGAAATGGTTTTCACGAACTCCTCTTTAGGTTTAACTCCTTCGTCTGAGACAACATGCCCTGGATAAGTTATTTTGTGCAGGCAAAATTTGCAGTTGTTTATTTTAAGTGTAATGCCTTTTGCCCTAGAATTCTGCAGCGCTTTCCTATTCTTATCCACATGTAAAGACAAACATTCACTGAATATCAACACATTGTCTTGAAATAATTTCACCCCGAGACTTTTCCTAACATGTCATTCATTACCTTTGAAAGAATGATGCTGCAGAGCACAATCCAACTGGCATCCGATTAAACCGAAAGACTCCAAAGGAAGTTAAACAAGGTGTGTAGTCCTTAGAATCATGACTCAAACATACCTGGTGGTAAGTGGAAGTGAGATCCAGGGTGGTGAAGTATCTAGCACCCCCTAATATTCCCACCATCTCCATGATGTTAGGAAGAGGAAATGTATCCTCTGCCACCTTTCTGTTTAGTTTCCTCAGATCAATGCAAGGCCTGATTTCTCCAGAACCTTTGGTGGCCACACCAATGGGAGACAGTCACTCCAGGACTTCCACTTCTTCAATTATCCCCTCAGAACACAAAAAATCAAGTTCAGGCTTGACTGCCTCCTGAAGGCTAAATGGAACATTTCTCACTTTGCATGATACCGGAACAGCCTTTTTTTGTTTTTAGGTGAATCTGGTGCACATACCCCTTCAAACATCCAACCTTGTTAGAGAAAACATCTGGAACCTCCTTGGGGAAATCAATTTTGGGATCAGTGGAGGCTATTGCCCAGGTTTTGATTTTCCTAACTTGCACCTGGGGTGAAGCATTGGGCTCAAGATAAATACCCAAAAGCTTTTGATGTGGCCAGCACAAAATCGTGTCTCCCTTGACGGGAACATATATTTTACCTTTTGTGGTATTTCCATGAAACTCTGTGGTTGCAACAAAGTACCCCAAAGCTCAATAGGGTTTCCACCATAGCTGTAGGGAGTGACATCTGGATGCTTTAATTTAAATTTGCCTTGAAAACACTTTGCAAAATAAGAGTCAGAAATAAGCGACAGCTTTGCCACAGAGTCCATCATCATGTTAATCTGAACTCCATTGATCAATACTTTATCCGAAGGATACTCACACATTGCACCTGTGACACAACTGACATCATTCACCACCTGCAGGATGACCTGAGTAGATTCAAAAGTCTATTTCATTAACTTTTCCTTTCAGTTGCATTCGACCTGCAGCACTTGGTAAATTGCCCCCTTTTTGCAAACTTTTTGCAAATTGTCCTAACAGCTGGACAATCTTTTGAATTAGCAAAATGATTTGGACTTTCACATCTGAAGCATACATTCTTCAGGCCTCCAGCATTGAGAGGGAAGGTTCCCATGTCCCCAAAACAATTAAAGAGTCTGGTGAGGACCGGGGTGAGAGTCTGTCTGAAAGTTTTGTAAGACTGGACAGAAAATTGATCTGGGCCTGGGGATTTGAGCAGCTACAGGCGTGCCATAGTGGAGATCACCTCATCAATGCCTATAGGTTTGTCTAGGGGCTCGGCCTGTTGGGGGTTCAACGAGGGCTGTTAGCACCCTGAAGGTATTCTGTATATCCGATACCTGGAATTGGATGCGCAGTAGACACAGAAGGCTGACGCTATGGCATCGTTGTCGGTGGCCTCCTTGCCATGAGGGTTATGAATGGCCTTGATTCTGTCCACCTGACACTTAGCCCGCAGCTTGTGGACAAGCAATCTGACGCGCCTGTCACCTCCCACATAGAACGTGTGTTGGAGGCATAGTAATATGCTTACTCTGCTCTATCTCTATCCAAGCTACACAGTTGGGACCGTGCGGTCTCCAGTTTCCTCCAGATCAATGGTGTCTCAGTTCGAATGTAGATTGCCTCCAGCTCCTTCACTTGCTTCTCCAATGCCCCCTTTTATATTTTCAGAGCTTATTTTCAGCGACTGATGTCGCAATGAACTCCCCCCTCGCAACAGCCTTCAGCGTCTCCCATAGGGTGGCAAAAGAGGTGTCTGCCCCTTCGTTGATCCCTAGAAAGTCAGTGAAATGACGTCTGAGTTTGTGGACTGTGTCTGGCCTGTGGAGAATGGTATTGTGAAGTCTCCAGGGACCTGAGCGTCACGGTAGAGCATTTGCCTGCAAGGTCAGGGTTAGAGCTGTGTGGTTGGATAATGCCCTTGAGTCAATCTCAGTCTTCTGAACCTTGGCCTGTATTTTCAGGGACCGTAGAAAATAGTCGATGTGGGTGTAGGTTTTGTGAGCTGGGGAATAGTAGGTGTAATCCCTAATGTGTTTGTGGCCATCCTCCAAAGGTCACGGAACCCCCCCTCCCGCAGCTGCACCCATCCTTTTAAAAGTGGCCCCGTCTGACCACAGCACGGGCTGGATCTGTCTAATTTATTATTCCTCACTAAGGACAGCCTGGTCTGGGGAGTCGAGTGTCTCCAGTAGCGCCCAGTGTAGAAACTGCTCATGATATCATTCGGGGTGTAAACAAAAGCAATCGTAACTGATAGACTCCCTAAGTGGATGTGGTTTGCAAGTGGACTTCCCCCGTATCTCAGCAACCTTGTCACCTATTGTCCCTTTAAAGGAGCATGGAAAAAGGATGGCCACTCCACCTGTCTTCATGAGGTTGGAGGAAAAATGTTGCTGTGGGTAGGGACCAAATTTTAGTCCAGTTTCTGGATAATAGGTTCATCTCCTGTAGGAGGCATATTTGCCCCATTGCATTTCAGATAGTAAAGTACCACTCTCCTCTTAACTGGATTGTTAAGCTCTCTGACATTGAGGGACGGGATCTTCAAGTCAGCATGTGTGAGGCCCTAAGTGAATGTGCGCGTGTCTTTGCCTCCGTGTGGTGACATGTGACCAGCAGGTGAAGCGTAAAGCATAGATGAATGGGAGCAATCCTGTGTGTTTATGTAAATCTTTATGATAGAGTGAGCAATAGCCATATGAAACCCCCAAACCAAAACTTTAAAAAACCAACAGAAAAAATGTCCAGAATATACTATTAGACAATCTGTTGGGCCCGTGAGAGGCCTGAGGTTGTGGTGATTCACATCAGGTGGCAGATCCATGACCACCCCGAACCCTCTGGCTACCCACCGCCGAGATCCTTTGCCCCAGTCAGGTGCGATAGGGACTCGAAAACCAACATGCGGCAGGGGCCCACTCTAATCCACTGTCTGGGCAGTCCAAACACCCGGCCAGACTGCCAAGAACCGCTTACTGTTCTAAGGCCATCATCATGGGATCCGGTCGGTGTCCCACAGGTGACCGCGAGGGGCGACACATCTGCTGCTGCTGCCCCCTACGGGGCTTGGTGGCTCGAGGTGATGCACTCTCCCCAGTGTCGTCCGAGGTATTCAGGATCTGGCGAGCCTCCGCCACTGTTTTGAGATAATGAAGCGTCCCAGTGGAAAATGAGGCAGAACGGGTGGCCCTAGTTGTAGGGGACTCTCTTCCTCCTAGGAAAGTCAGTGATGGGGTGGGAGGTTCTGTGCCTCTGGAGGGTTGGGGCTGAAAGATCGTGGTAAATCATGAGCTTGTGACCGCAAAACTGAACTGGGTGAGAGTCTATCACCCTGCGCAGAATGTTCTCTTTCATATGAAAGTCGTGGACACATGCTAGGATGTCAGGGGAGCAGCACCCCAATTATGGGGTGCCCCAGCCTGTGGACCCTCTCCGGCTGTATGACACTTTCAGCTGTTGGGGCCAATATCTGGCAAAGGGGGGCCTGTACAAAGTCAGCAATGTCTGTTCCTTCTGCTCCCATTAGAGCCTCGCTTATCCGTTTGTTATATCTGTTGGAGCGATTCTCAAGGTCCTTGGCATGGGCTTGCTGGGTTGCTTGTTGCTCTTGTAGGCACAGACCTTCCTGTCTGAGGTGCTCGGCCTCTTCCCCGCGCACCGTTTCACTGTCTTCGAGCACGGATATCCTGTTGCCCACCTCCGCCAGGTCCTTCCTGGATGTGTTTGAGATCTAGGGAGCGTTCTCCTTTCATGGAGTGGATGTCTTCAGTGTACATGAAGGACTTTGCCAGCGGTGTATCCCCTTCTCTGTTCTCTGTAGGCAATTGCACTTGTTGGGGTTGTTGATGTTCACCCGCTGGAGCCACCACAGGGCGTGACAGCATCTCCTTCAGGTCTTTATTTCCCTACGTCACCACAATTGTGAGGCAGTACCGTCCACCCCTTCGCGCAGTTTCTCCTGCAGAGCGTCACGAGCCAGGCACAACGATCAACCTCCAGCCCTCACCTGGTCTGCAATCCTGATATGCTGGGGGATTACTATTCCTAGACAGCGGGGTGAGCCAACTGATGCGGCCATTCAATGCACTCCGGTTGAGCAATGACGTCCCAGAGGAATCAGATGGGGCCTCTTGGTGATCGGCGGGAGTCTGCCTCTACCCGGCTCAAGGCTTCTTCGCGGGGGTCTCCCGCTGAATGGGCTGCGTTAAGGCGATGGAGGCACAAGGATACCTCTATGTGCGGGCCTACGGCCAGTGAGGTGGTTGCTCAGCGGGCCCACATGTCTCTGACCCGTGCTGCTGAGGCCACTACCCCCAGCAGTGGTGTCTTTGAGGCACAGGCTGTGCTTCCTGCGTCTGGTGGCCAGAGAGGCAGAGTGAGGCGTCCTACAGGTCCGCCATCTTGGCTATGCTCCTCTAACTGCAACTTTTAAATTCTGTTCAGTATCCTGCATGCAAAGTAGTTGAAAAAGGAACTGTGCTGTTTACTACAATTGAAAATATTGAATTCAGTGTTCAGTTTGAAGATGCTTTAAAGATATGTGTTTGGTGTTCCTCCAGTATTTTAGATTTTAATTCTCTTTTACTTTTTGTTTTAAAGAATGCTTTGGAAACCTGTCAATCACATTATAAAGGTGAGACCTATTGGATTTGCCAAGTATGTTTTTCTACACTGGCATTCCTCTTGATCCTTTGTACACCTCCCTTGTGGCGTTCTTTACGCTGTTTAAAAGCTCCCAAATAAATAATATATTGATTAATTGTTTATTTGACAGTTAGGTATTCAGTTTTATAAGATACCACAGTGCATGTATATATTATGTTTGTTGTTGGATGCCTGAACTGAGTTTGAAAATCAAACACGTTTCACTTAAAAAAAATTAGAAAACATTCAGTAAATTCAATTGACATAAACATTGTCGTTCTCTGTTGTCAGTGCAAGGTCTTTTAACTTAAACTCTGATGTTTTTGGCTAGTAGTGGCGGTTGGGTTGCGGGGTAGAGAGAGAATGTGTTTAGATCTGGCCAAAGCCCCGTGATTCACCTCACCGCCAACCTTTGCCTCCATTATCTGTGTGTACTAAGCTGACAATGAAGCGATTAAATCGGCATGAAATGAGCTGAGGCAGACGAGGACGGAAAAGAATGGCGCAGATTGCAGAGGTTAAGTAGGTGCAGCGCGGTGAAAGAAACCGGGGTGCATCCGTTACCAAGCACTGGTGATAAAAAAAAACCAGAATGGACGGGTGGAAGGATATTTCCAAATAATCCTTTCACTCAGTCACCAAAGGGGAAACTTGAGAAAAATATTCCCCAAAAGTTGCGCCGCCTCTCTTTCCTCTGCAGTGCTGAAAAGCATCCGCGAGGGTCCCTGCAAAGAGGCGACACTTATAAGCAGGAAATAACGCCCAGACGTGTGTGAAATGGAGAGGCCGCGGCAGTGGAACGGTGACCCCAGGGCCGGACACAGCTTGAGGCGTTTGAAGAGAGGCGCGAGGCGCGCGCACAGAGGCCCTGACTCGGCACATACTGTGACCTGAGGGGCCTGGAACCTCGCGGCAGCTGCGCCGTGTATGAGGGCGCTGGTAGCAGGCTCATGCCTCGAATTAGGACAAAAGAGGATCCGATGACATTAAACGGTTGGGGGAGGAGAAAGGACACACAAATCCGCAAGAATAAGATGAAGTCAGATAAAAAATGCTCCCTCTTGAAAAAGCAGGCCTATTTGTGGCAGCTTTATATAGCGCGAACTTGGCCCACGAGAATCAGGGCTATTTACGTAAGCACCACATGCATCACATAAGACCAGCTTCTCCTTTTTCATGATTTTAGGCACAGGGGAATCAAGTGATTTGCCCAGAATCAAAGGATGTTGAGAGGACGCCGGACTCGAACCTCGTCACCCACTTTTAAAGTACACTGTTCCTGTCCTTATGTTCCACTTTACCCTCCTTAAACCGCAAGATTGCCCACCATTACTGTCAAATCACTCTCATATGTTGGGTGTCGCAACCTCCTCACTCATAGTTACCCTCTTGACAATCAAAATACCTCAATAGACTTCAATGGGGCCAGACTCTGCAAACCCATAATACCCTTCGAAAACAGTTACTTCTCCATTCACTTTAGAGGGTCTACCCCCTGAAATGTCCGACATCACTCTCATTAGAGGTTGACAGGTGTGCACTGACACACCTGTTATTTGGTGCACGGGCAATGCATACCAAAAAAGGAATTTTGTAGTGGATTACTTATGTTAATATTCCCTATATGGAATGCATGTTCTGCCTTTAAAGACATATGAGTGGAGCATCAACATATGCACTAAATAAAACGCACACATTCTCTGCATTGTTTGAACAAGTTTGTCTGGGTTAGAAGTACCCAGCCAAGTATAGTAACACAGAACGTGTCACTGTAATGTGCAATGGACCGATTACTTACGTTGTGCTTTACTCATATACTGTGATTCTAATATTGACTTGCAACAATATTGTATCTATAAAATTGGCTATCATACATACTATCAAGGCTAGTAACCGTAGAGTTTAGAATAATAAAACCACACAGACACACACACAGACACAGCACTCTCCCTCTCTCTCTCTCTCTTAAGGAAATTGGATATCATGGATGCCTTCATTTTGCTGGCTGATTTAATAAGCTCTATTTTATGATATACATTTATCTATGTTACTCCAAGTCCAAGGCTTGCTCATCACATTCCTTACTATATATGTTGCGTCCTTACCACAGATGCAGGCTACTCACATGTCCGCTATGGAAACCAACAAAACAAGCATTGGCAAAGACCATAGCTCGCGCCTATGCATTATGTTTTAGCTTTGCCAATGTTTTTTAGCCATGTTGTAGAGAAGCGCGGCTGCAGTGCAGCATGGCTAAAAGTTATTAAAAAAAAGTAGTGCTATGATGTGGCCAGCACTGGCCAGGTGGGTGTGAGGGGAAGAAACAACACAGGGTTTGGGAGGGAAAAAGTAACACGGACAAGGACGACAGGTGAAGAAAAAATTTATAAAAATAGTATCTCAATCACAGCGCCATCAATGGAAGGACAGCAATCAAGCTGAAGCTATCAGTACTTGGTCCATGCTCCAGCCAAAAGTAGAGGAAGTGAAGCGGTACACACTGGCCAATTAGAAGGCAGCAAATAAGAGTGATAATGAAGCCAACAAATAGTAAGCAATGGGCAGGCTGCAAGCCCCTTGTTGTATACAGTATCTCTCGCAAGCTAGAGCACATGCTCTGTTGCAGGCGAGACATAACCAGGACATATTGACAAACAAACAACACAGTGAGCGAGGTGGGTGAGGAGAAAAAGTAAGAAGACGGAAAGTCCAAAAGGGTAGAAAAAAGCAACCAGAATGTGGGAGCGGAGCAGGAGGAAATGGAGAATGTCGAAGGCAAAAGGGTATTGTGAGTAAGGGAACAACTCAGAGACTCAGGGGGCTGAGTGCCTGTTGCACTGGTCAATGTAAACAAAACTTTAGGTAACTAGAAGATGGTTTACCAATAGTGCATCTGCTACGGTGATCAGTGAATTGAGCGCCTGCTATGCAGGTCAGAGTGCAGTCAGCAGAGCACAGAATCAGAATCCAGCAGGAATGATTCCTCCATTCATCCTTCCAATGTTCGAGGAAAGGAATAGCACAACCGATTGAAAATATCTATAACTTCGTGTATTATACTGTCATTGCTTTTCAATACAAAACAGTGACATTTTGTGGAACTTTGCTTTTACAATTAAAGATTATAAAAGAAAACCCCTTTCCACTGAACACTCATCCCAGCCGCTGCACAGCATTAGTATCAACATGTTTGTAGAAAATGGACCGTAAAGACGCTGTACATATTAAAAATATCATATCTTATGCATATTTAAATAAGAAAGGGTTTTTAGTGTACCCAACCAAAAAATCTCCTTTTTAGCATTTTCTGTGCAGTGCCCATTACAAACCCTGGAACGAAGATGCCACAAACGCATAGTTCCTGGTGAACAATGTTTAAGATATCCTAGGAAGTAGCTTGGATTCGGAGAGTGCAGAGTCCAGGCGTGTGAAAAGCATAAACATGATGTAAATCGAACTTGAAGCAGTTTGGAGACGCTTTACCAAGAATGTATCCGCTACGGCGGCTCCGTGGGTTGAGCGCCTGCTGCACCGATCAGTGTGCAATGTGAACAGAACTTTAAGCAAGTATAAGACGCGCTGAACAACTGCGGGGCACTCTCGGAGCATCTGCAGGGCTGAAGAGGGGGCCGTGAACCTTCTAGTGGCTCCCAAATCCTACCACTCCAGGGGCGCTTTGTTCTTTACCTCCAACGCGAGCACCTCCAACTGGTTGCACACTCTGGTGGGACTCCAAGTCCCAGAGTGCATCGCGAGTCTCCCGCCTGCTGACAGCTGAGAGGGAGGAGTCACCTGAGCCCTCATTAGTGCTGACCGGATCCCGCGGCGCGGGACGCGCTAAACAACTGCGGGGCACTCTCGGAGCATCTGCAGGGCTGAAGAGGGGGCCGTGAACCTTCTAGTGCCTCCCAAATCCTACCACTCCAGGGGCGCTTTGTTCTTTACCTCCAACGCGAGCACCTCCACCTGGTTGCACACTCTGGTGGGACTCCAAGTCCCAGAGTGCATCGCGAGTCTCCCGCCTGCTGACAGCTGAGAGGGAGGAGTCACCTGAGCCCTCATTAGCGCTGACCGGATCCCGCGGCGTGGGACGCGCGCGGGCGAAGCCCAGGCCAAAGGCGGGCCCGTCCTTGCCCGTCATTGCCAGGAAGAGGCAGGGCAGGGCCAAGCCCCTAACATTTGCTGTTGAACTGGATTGAATTGAACCAACTACAAGGTACTGTTTCATGTGTGTTAGGGAAGTTGTAGGCAGCAGCCAAGGGGACTTATTATCCAGTGTAGTACTGTGCATATAGGCCATCGCGTTGCCAGTAGCTACATAAGTATGATTTAGTCTCATTTGGACTGCGGCGGGGACTGTTAACCCGGAAGATCTAACTTAACGGATATTGTGGTTCACTCATGTAGTGCTTGACTGCATGTTGTTAGTAGATTTGGTGTAACATCCTTTATCATAGTTCATTTTTGTGCATTTGACTGTAGTAGCATGGGCAAAAAGGAAGGCAGTGGAAGTATCGGGAGGTGGAGCAACTGGGAAGGTTAAGAAGCTAAAAAAAATCGAACAAACACCATAAGCATGTAACAAACAATTGTGTCATGACTCGTATAGACGCTATTATTAGCGATTGTGAGGAGATACTAACTACTCCTCTGGGTATTGAAAGTGGGACTCTTGTCGTTAATCCAATAAAGCGGCCTCTATCCCTTGAGCCCGCCAAATCCATACCAGCTATGTTTAAAAAAGGAACTCAGAAAGTGCCCCTTTCTTCGATCGAGGGGACTGCACCCCCTAGAGAGCAGAAAGCACTCTCCCCCCTGCGTGCAAACTCACAAACCAATATAGATTGTGAGTTGGAGTGTAGTAATAGATTTGCGCCTTTGATGGGCGTAGCCGAGGACAATCTGCCCCTACGATTAATTAGCCACACAGATCAAATAGGGACTGCTGGGACCACAAAAGCTACAGCTCCTGCAAAGGTATGCAGTTGTCTTTGTCCAGGCCAGTTCACTGAGAGCTCAGGGACTCAGACAAGCCTGCTTACCGAACTTATTTACACCTTAAAGGCCTTGGTCGAAAAATTGATAGATACCCTAAAAACGCCAACATATGAGATAGCCACAGATACTAGCAGACCGGCTACGTCTAGGTGCCCAAACGATAGTGTTACCAACACGGCCACCACAGGCAGATTGGGTAGAAATAATGATGTACGTACTGTCTCTTCAGCAGGTTCCCAACCAACCACTAATGAAAGGCCTCAGCGAAATAACGATAGACTGAATTTAGAAACTAATTTAAACAATGCTAATCACAATAGTCCTTGGCAGCAGCAAAAGAAAAATGGCTACTTGGCAAACTCATTCTACAATCCACCGAGAAGTCTAGGCCCCTCCACACATAAGGACCATCGATTTATAAAATCTTCTTCGGCTGGTCCTTCAAAGGCACAGATCTTTTTGACTAACATCCCCAAAATTCCATCTAATTCATTCGGGGAATATGAACAATCTTTGATCAATAAGAGCATTCATTGGCTACGTCACTCGAGGAAGTGTAGAACTGTAATAAGAGAAGACATACTGTCAGCAAAAAGATGCGTGACTCATGGCCTTAATACAGATTATGTATGCTTAAAGTTGAAATCTGTGGATCTTGCAGATAATTTAGTGTCATTCGACCTAAGAACATCCCACTTGATTTCATCTAATATTAGGATTAAATATAATCCTCCTGCATCAACCAACAGCAACAATCGCTTTAACACATCTCCAGAATGCAAAGAGGGTTCATCTCTAGATAATGTAGATTGATGTTTAATGCCAGCTTTCCCTCAATCATCGTATGTGGACGAGGAAGCATTGGGGAGGGAACCTAACAACTTGCCTAATGCCCAGGGATTTGGCAATCAGGTAGATATTAACATTATAAATTCCGAATTGTTAAACCCAACATTAGCTCTTGCTTCCTGGAATATAGCGGGCCTTCAATCGAAGACCGCGTCAGTCGAATGGTCAATGTTTATAGAGGGCCAAGACATATGGGCTTTTCAGGAAACCTGGTCAAAGAGTCCCATTTTTCGTCCAGGGTACCTGAACTTTACCAAACCTGCTATTGTTGGTCAAAAAGGGAGGCCCTCTGGTGGGCTTACCCTATGGGTACGGCAACACTCAGGCTATAGGGTTGACGAGATATCAACGGATAGCCCCGATATCCTGGCTATTATTCTACAGCCTAAACAAGATCGAAATATATTATTGATTAACATATATGCTAGAGGGATGGTGGGCGGGAAGCTCTCAAGTACAGTCTCCCTACTGGAAGCCTTTATAGAGAAACATAGGGGTAGGTATAACATGGTGATAGCAGGTGATTTTAATTGTACATTTGAACCTCTCGACCACGAAGATGGTGGCCTCTGTAGCGAAGAGGACTCCCAATGGGGTATTCCATCTTTAACTCTACCCTCGATAAAAAAATGGACAGAGGCAGCACTACAATTAAAGAGTTTGTGTATGGAGTGGGGCGTTAGGGCTGTAAAGTGGAGGACACTATCGGATGGTATGGGTTCGCACACCTATAGCAATGGCTTAAGAAGTAGCCGAATTGACTACTTTCTTATTAATTTGGAGTTGTGGTCTTGCCTCGTTGATATGATGGTGCAAGAGAGAAGCGAGAGCGACCACAATCCACTCTTGCTAACCCTGCAGATGCAGGGGGTAGCCACACAGCCACAGTTAATTGAGAGGGTGACTGCAGACGTAATCCCGACAAACGATATGCGAAGGGTGAAGTGGGCGATGCTAATTGAAAAAGATAACATCTTAGAGCAGATGAAGGCAGAGGTGGAAAATACCTTAACAGCTATCTCCATTTTAGATTCCCAGGAGGATATAAATGGTGTTATTTTACAGGCGCACAAAGGATTGTTCAATAAGCTTAAATGTTTTTTTATTAAGACCAATAAATCTAGTAGCCGAGATATTTTAAAGTCAGCCAATTGGTACAATAAGGACAGTAGAGTAGCTTACAAGAAACTGTCACAAGCCATAAGAACAAAATCAATGGATGAGATTAAATTGGCTCGGAAAATATATTAAAAAACTCAACATGTAGCCAAAAAATAATTTGATGAAAAACAATGGAATGATCTTCTGCATGCGAGTAATGAAAAAAGCATGCAGAAATTTTGGAAGACAGTGAAATGGGGCAGTGGAGAACTTAGACAAGCCCCACACAACTACGTAGCACCAGACCAATGGGTCTCGTATTTCGAGGCATAATTTGCTGCTACACCTGCTAGTTTAAACCATCGTCCCACATTCGAGTCTGACATTATTATGATTTTTGGGATTGGGGAGGTCGAAATCGCCCTGGATGCAATTCCAAAGGGCAGAGCTCCTGGCCCCGATTGCATCCCAGCCGATTTATTTAGGCACGATAGAGCCAACTGGGTTAAGTATATTCACATACTTGTTAATGCAATAGCCAGTGGGGCACCCATCCCAGAATCTTGGCGTGGTGCGGAAATAATACCAATTTATAAAAAGGGGGACCGAACATGCCCAAGCAATTATAGGCCAATAAGCTTAATAGATTTGATGCAAAAGATTATGGCCAGGCTTTTGTTGTGCAGAATCCAAACGTGGATATGCGAACATGATATTCTATCAACATTACAGGCTGGATTCCGTTCGCATGTCAGCACCATTTCCCAGGTTTTTAGATTTATGCTGCTCTCTTGGCGAACTGTAATTATCGCAGGGGGTACCATGTATGCAGCGTTTATAGACCTCAAATCTGCGTTTGATTTGGTCCCCCGCAATAAGTTATGGGAAGCACTGAAAGAACTAGGGATGCCTCTAGAACTCCTCGCCTTAATTGTCAAACTGCACGAGTCAAATTACGCTCAGGTCCGCTGGGGCTCTCAGGGAAAGGTTACGGAAAGGTTTCCGGTAACAAAAGGAGTCCATCAAGGGTGCGTTCTGGCCCCAACTCTTTTTTCATTGTTTATAAACAGGGTTGTCAACTATTTCTCCACATATTCTACTGATGCACCCTCACTTGCTGGCATGAAGGTACCCCTATTGATGTTTGCCGATGATACTCTTATTTTATGTAAAACACAGAAAGGCTTGCAACGAGCTGTAGATACATTTAAGGTTTTTTGTAGTGACCATGAGCTCATAGTTAATGTAGATAAAACAAAGTTCATGGTTTTACACAAATATAAAGTGGTGAAAGGGAGAGTATATATGAATAATGTCCAACTGGAACAAACCGATATTTTTACGTGTCTTGGGGTTACCCTGGGAAAGAAGTTAAATTGGAAACCCCAGATTGATATATTGGCCCTAAGGCATGCCCAACTTGCAGGTGTCCTACTAAAAGAGCATCGGCTTTCGCAAACAAAGCCGGTAGGCCCTGCACTAAAGATTTACAATGCTAAGGTTAGGGCCTCGATTCTATATGGTGCCGAGCTCTGGGGTTTCAAAAATATAACACCTTTAACTACAGCCCAGAATAAGTTCCTGAGAGCTTTAACAGGTCTCCCACAATCTACTCCTCTTAAACCCCTTTACCTAGACCTGGGCTGCTGTGCAATCGAGGAGATAGCTCGGTTTAGGCCCATAGCATACTGGAGAAGGCTCTGGACTACTCCAGAGCTGTTACCCTATGCCAATGCATTAAAGCATGTAAGAGAAGCTGATCCATCATGTAAAATCTTATGGTTACATAAAATCAAGTGCACATTGGTGGACATGGGATTTAGCCATCTGTGGGAGGATCCAGTAGGCAGTACGTTTCCATCCAAAAAAGCTTACAAGGAAACCTACTGGAATATGACTAAAATAAAGTGTTTGTCATCCACTCAGAATACTTCCCTTACGGGTATTTTCCTGGAACACAAATATGACACCCAGTTTGAGGCCTACTGGAACTTTATATCCAAACCATGCGACAGAAAATTGTATCACTAATTTAGGGTTGGCTCACTTCCGATAAAACCATTTACATTAAAATGGCAAAATACAACGGACACTAAGGGGCCGATTCCGATTCAGCCGGAAATCTCTCCGACCGAGCCGGACCCGGAGAGATTTCCGACCGAACCGGACTCTAGCAGCCCGACCGAACGAGTACGATGCGTACGTATGCTATCGGACTCGATTCGGTCGGACTCCCATTGAAGTCAATGGGAGCCGGTCGTACGACGCGTACACGGGCTCCCATTGACTCAATGGGTGCGTCGCGAACAAGGGCGCCCCCTACAGCGGGTACGCGTCGGTGCGACTCGCACCGTACATGCACGTGTAGGGGGGACCCATGGGTCCCCCCTGTGTGCGACTCGCGTGGCTACGCGTGCAGGGGGGTCCGACACGGACCCCCAAAGTCCGGCTCCGACTGCTCTTTGGAGCCGGACGGCGCGAGTCGGTCAGACTGTTCGAGGCGCGCATCGTACTTGCTCGGTCGGGGAACGTCTCCATTGCGTGGTGCGAGTCGTGTCCGTGCGAGTCGGTCGGAGCGGTTCGGACCCGCGAACGAGTCGGTCGGCGATTTCACGTGCGCTCGCATCGTACTCGCTCGCCCGGACGCATGTACGAATCGGTCGGAAACGAGGCCTCCGAATCGGATCCGGTAAAGCCAAATCCGATTCGGTGCCCTACCGGCCGAGATCGGAATCGGCCCCTCAATGTCCATCATGCCGAACAATGGATGAGTCAATCCCCCATATATTGTTCGTATGTCCAGCATATAAGTGCCCCAGAGACAAAAGGCTTAAGCCGATTTGTCTTAACTTGGGCACCAGATCCAGCAAACATGCACTTCGTATCCTGAAGACTAATACGCATGAACACATAGCAATAGCTACAGCCAAGTTCTTGAGCTGGACGTGGGGTATCCGAACAAATAATTTGAAGAAGTTGGGTGCAACGAGTGGCAATTGTAACTCCTAGAAATGTTTAAGTATATATATATATTCCACTTACTGGGTAGCTGTTGACTCGTAACAGGATCGCGTTCCATTCTTATACAATTATGGAAATGAGATCATGGAATTGTGTATTATACAGGTCGACTAAACTATGTTATTGAGAAATAAGACCATAACATACAATCAAAATTTTAAATTTTATAATCTTTTTAATGTTTTTAGTTTTTATATTTCTATGAATTTTTTAAACAAATTTTTAAAGTACTTTTTGTAATGACATTACATGTACTTGTGAAGGTCTGTATTGTATTGTTTTATGTGTCTTTAATGATTGAAATAATCGAAATAAAGACTAATTTGATTTGATTTGATAGTGCATCAGCTATGCCGGATCAATGGACTGGACGTCTGCTCCGCAGGTCAGGGTGCAAACAGCAGAGCACTGAATCAGAGTCCAGCAGGACTGACTCCTCCTTTCATCCTTCCAGCGTTTGAAGAGATTGTAGCACAGGCGATTGAAGATGCCTATAACTTGGTGGGTTATACTGTCGTTGTTTTTGCAGACAATATAGTCACATTTTCTTGACCTTCGCTTTCACTGTTGAAGATTCAACGATATATATGCACTATGCATGCATCGCTGTATGAGTATTTATGTATGTGTGCAAATCCGTATTTATTAGAGGTATTCAGGCAACTGCAAAGGACATATAGGAAAGGCGATGCTTCAGTTTGCCATCAAATATTTCACAGTAGTGAAAAGATAAGTTATTTTCAAACAACTAACGAGCAATCGTCAATGTTTTTTACTTCAGCCATCTCATTTGGAATGAAGTAATGCAATTTTGTAAATACGAACGTCATTTTCTTTTGAAGAAAGAACATTACACCTTACTGAAAAGGTCGTTCAGGCTGCAGATACCTCAGCTGGTATAAGTAGCAAACGGGAAAAGACGAAAAGAAAAAAGTATGAAGATACGATGTGTTTAACACGTAGCTAGTAAAGGTGAAGAAGAAACAAAAGATACATTGTTTTTACCAACTAGCTAGCAAACATGAATGTGTTTTTACTCTGACTATTCCATTTGTAATTATAAGTAAAGGGTAGACCCAAATAAGTCACTGGGACCTGGGTGTGTAACAGTACATTGAGAAAGAGGTCCCAGTGCGCAATCGCTACAAACAGTGAAAATTTCTACGAAATAACTCTGAAGCATTACAGATTATTAAGTTCAATGTTGTTTAATCACATTGAACAATCCTCAGTACTGGTTAGTCAGCATATGATTCAAAAATATATATTTACACAAGTGCCCCACAGCAGTGGGAGAAAAAGAAAGGGAGGTAAGAGTGCATTAAGTGGGGGTTGTAAAGGTGTAAGGGAAAGATGGTGACATCGTTATTATCACAAAATAAGTTACAGCGGCAGTGGCTTGTATTTGCCACAAGGTATCGTGTTCATTTTCATTTGAGCAAAGAATTAAATACTTGTGGTACATGCAATCATGGAAAGGAGCGAATCAAAGTTTTTGTCCTGAAGAAGGTGGCTTGATTGAAGTTACGCCACCGAAACGCGTCGGCGCATGTTACTTTGTTAAATTTGGGAAAAGACAGCAGCAATACAAACAGAGGAAATTTAATCCCCTGGGGGTGCTGTCTATCTGGCCCAAATTAACACTGATAAGACAAATATAATTGTCTCATTGTATACCTTTCCAGGGAAACAGGGTGTTTAATGAACTTTGTACTATTGAGATATAGATGTGATACAGATGGGTTTTAATGTGTTTTGTATGAACTTTAAAAAAAAAATCTTTGCATATATTTTTATTGTAATTGTGATACTGTGAATTAAATATCTTGAATAAGTGCTTTAGCATCCCAAGTGGAATGTTAACCAGATACAGAGTGAGTGATTGTGAATGCTTGTGGTGAATAAGTGTGCAGACTTTAAGCAGAGTATCTCCAAAGGGAACATTTATTTTTAACCTATTATGTTTAGTACCCTATGGCACAAATATACGAGGGACAATGCCGAGTTGCAGTGGCCGTTGACGGGCACTTTTGATGAACAGAAAATTGCCTTTTTACAGGAGAAGCTGTTTGCAAAAAGGAGTAGGCAGTCTATGTTTGATTCCCTCAGAACATGGAAAAAGGAGGCTAAACAGAGGCGAATGAAAGCAGAGAAAGAGGCCCGAAAGGGGAGAATGCAAACATTGACTCAGAAAGCTGTACCACATGATAGAGAGAAACAAGAGATAGGGATTGAACGTGAAGATAGGAGATTTCGATTGAATATTGATAAATCTTATGTGGTCCAAGAAGAAAACGATACGTTTGTGGAACAATTGTTAGATACTCGACCCCCACCTCCATATGCCCCGCAGAGGATATATCCCACTCTTCCCTCACAGGCCCAGCTAGACGGTTCTTCTGTCTCTGCTGTTTCTGCTTCTGTTACTGTTGATCGGACTGCCTTGGCCACGGCACCTCCTGTCCTCTCTTTGCCTTTGCCGTCTGTGGCAACTGTGACTGTTAGTACTCCTGCAATGCCTATTGCTTCGGTTTCTCTCGCCCCAGCTCTTACCCCTACGATGCAGCCGACAATGACGTTAGTGCCCGCTCCCTCTGTTGTTAACCCCACTGTGTTCCTCCATTCCCGACATCACTGAGTAGTGGGACACCAGTACGCGGCCCTGAGGATAGAGATTGGATGAAATTTAAGGAACGTATGGGGCGGACGTTGGTCCGATCTGATGCGGGAGATGCAGGAAAAACAGGTGGTGGCTAATCAGGCTGCGCAATGGGCTCGTAACCCCATTTATGGTGTGGAAGATGTGTGGAGTGTCATGAAAGATTATGAGCCTTTTGTACAACACCATGCCCTTAAACATATGTCGGCTACTTTGATCGGTCTTTGAGAGTAGCGTTTCAAGGGTGCAGCGCCACAGATTATGTACGATATTAGGGATCATGTGTATGTTACTGATATGGAGCCTGCTCATGTCTTTGGTAATGTTGCGACGTTGGTTGCTTATCGGGAAAGACTGCTTGAGAAGAGCCCCACCGCTGTAACTCAGTTTCCGATGCGGGAGGTCCACCCCATCTACCACCCAGAGATACCGGAGCTAAGGGATCAGCATGATCATGTTACTAGGCCAAGGGTAGAGGCCCGTTTCCAAGAACAATGGGTTTATACTCCATGGAAAAGGAGAGAAGTCTTGTCCCTTAAGACTCAGTTACCTGACCCTAGGAAAAATCCTACCGTTTATTATAAGGAGCTGACTGAAGCTACCTCTTCAACAGTGATGACGCTAGCTGATATTGAAATGTTCTTTGGTTTACTGGTTCCAGTTGATATTTGGAGACAAGTAAATACACAGGATCATGTTGCGGAATTGGGTGGTACCTGGGATCAAATTAAAACCTGGGATCAGGAACGGACTCCAGGTGATAAGCCTAGTGCGAAGATACTTGCTTTGCCTGGCCGCATTATCACGTATATGCATTCTATTATCCCTCCGAGGAAAGTTGATTGGGACAAGCTATCGGCTTGCCATCAGAAGAAGGATGAGTGTGTGTCAGACTTTTTAACTCAGTTTGAAGGTGTGTTCTTAGACTATAGTGGACAGGATTTGTCGATTGAAGTTGGTGTGTGGCTGTTTGTTAATAGATTCATTTCCAATTTGCTTCCTGAGATATCGACCCGATTGCAGGCTTCTGAGAGCACCTGGTCCACCTCTTCCCCTTCTGTTATCTTGAATATGGCACAGTATTATGAGCACAGGGAAAATGAGGAGAAGGAGTAGACGGAAAAGAAGCACAAGGATTTGAAGACGAAGGTGTTGTTACAGCAGGCTTCCAGAGGGAACGGTAGAGGACGAGGTGGTTTGGCCCGACAGCTTCCACGCACTAGCAGGCCCGGTAATACCGCGCCTTTGGGGGCGAATCAGTGTGCATACTGTAAAGAGGAGGGACACTGGTGCAGCGAGTGGCCGGTGCTTTTACAGAAGGTGGCGGCTCCTAGTGGACGAGGTTCTTGTGGACGGGGTCGTGGAGCTGGTGGCCAAGACAGGGCTCAGAATGCTGTGGCCTCGCAGAGTCGCTCTGATCAGAACTATTTTGGTTATGCTCGGGGTGGGCAGTATTATCACGATGATTATGATACGGATGAGGTGACGGGGATATCTTACAGCTAGGACAGCCAGGGACAGAGTGAGGGACCAGTTCAGATACCTGTAGATCAGCGTGGTCCGTATGTTAATGAGGATGTGCATGGTTCGACTAAAGAGTTCTTGGTGGATACAGGTGCAACGAATAGTTCTATTTCTCGTTCTTCGGTCCCTGGGGTGACTCTGTCTGGCCATAATAATGTTTCGGTAGGTTTTTCTGGTGTACCGGTTGTGAGCCCCATTTCAAAACTTCTTGCTGACTTCTAATTGTGGAGAAAATTTGATGGGTCTGGATTTGTTGAAGAAATTGCATGCTACGATTTACTGCTCCCTGGCGGGTGTTTACATGACAATGGGTCCGGATGTAGTACGCGCTACGCAGTGCCTGTCCAAAGATGCGCCTCTTCCTGCGGAGTTTAAAGATGTGCTGCCCACTCTTTGGGCGACAGGTGACACAGATGTGGGACTGTTACAGATACCGCCAGTTTTGATTTGAGTTAAAGACAATTCTATTTTACCTCGCTTCCCTCAGTATAAAATACCGCAGGCGGGTGAGCGAGCTTTATTGCAAATTGTGCACGACTTGATTTAGAAAGGAGTGGTTGAGGGGACAACTGCTAATGTTTGTAATAGCCTTATTCTTCACATTCTCAAAAGGACACCTTCGGGTTCCTCTGATGATCATGCAGATGTTTATCGCTTTGTGATTGACTTGCGGGAAGTTAATAAAATAGTGATTCCCCAGTTTCCGGTGGTCCCTGACATTACGACTCTTTTGACAATGATTCCTTCTTCTGCTACATATTTTTCTGTCATTGACTTGAAAAACGCATTCTTCAGTATTCCCATTCATCCTGACAGCAGGTATCTGTTTGGGGTTACCCTAGCTGGTAGAAGCTTTAGATTCTGTCGCGCTCCTCAAGGCTATACAAAGAGTCTGAGTATCTATAGTCAGGCATTGAAAGGTCAACTGAATTCTTTGTTGCTCCCTACAGGTAATGTATTGCTTCAGTATGTCGATGACTTGCTCATTGCCTCGGATACAGAACAAGGTTGCAGAGACAGTACGGTTAAATTGTTGTTACATTTAGCTCAGCATGCCCATAAAGTTTCCCTGTCCAAATTTCAGTATTGTCGACAGGAGGTCACCTATTTAGGTCACCTACTGTCGAAGGAGGGTAGGAGATTGACCCCTGAGCGCATCAGTACCATTGTTAAAATGCCCATCCCGCAAACTCAGAAGGATGTGTGCGCTTTCATAGGTATCACTTCCTATTGCAGGCAGTGGATACCTAGCTATTCGCTGTTAATTAAGCCCTGCTTGCTCTAATACTAAAAGATGTGCATGAACCCCTGCCCTGGATGCCTGAATGCCAGCAGTCTTTTGAGCAATTCAAAACTGCGCTTTGTTCGGCTCCAGTACTCGGCACCCCCGACTATGCTAAACAGTTTGTGTTGTACGTCCATGAGATGGCTGGTTGCGCGCTTTCTGTTTTAACACAAAAATTTGGAGATAAGCAACGGCTGTGTGCTTATTTCTCTGCTGTGCTTGACCCTGTCGCACAAGCCCTCCCAAGCTGTCTAAGAGCAGTCACAGCAGTGGCTGTCTCAATAAGACAATCGGCCAGACTCGTACTTGATACTGACCTCACAGTCATGGTATTCCATGCTGTGGATACACTTTTGAATAAGACAAAGACACAGCCCCTCACCAGTGCACGTCTGACAGGTTATGAGCTAACGCTGTTCGCTAAACATATTACGATTAAACGGTGTGCCACTCTGAATCCAGCCACGTTACTACCCCTCCCTTCTGATAATGAGGAGATTGGCATACATGATTGTATCTTCCGGACGGAAGAAGAGACGAAAGGACTGGTAGACCTGACTGATGTTCCCTTATCTGACCCTCAAGGGGAACTATATGTCGATGGCTCTTGCTTTAAATTACCAGATGGCACTACAACTGCTGCGTATGCTATTACTACGCTGCGTACGGTAGTTGAGACATCATGAGTTCCCTATCAGTCGGCCCAAGCTGCAGAGCTCGTTGCCCTTATTCGAGCCTGGGAATTGAGTGAGGGACTGGTTGTCAATATTTATACTGACAGCCAGTACGCTTTTGGAATCGCCCATAATTTTGGGAGACTCTGGGCAGAGAGAGAATTTCTTTCTTCCCATGGCACAAAGATCCAGCACGGTCATCTTATATATAGGCTTCTGTCCGCTTTGACACTCCCTGAGAAATTGGCAATAGTGAAGTGTAGCACCCATAGGAAACTCACTGACGATGTAGGTAAAGGGAATGCTTTTGCAGATCAGACAGCCAAGGAAACAGCCCGGACTAGAATGAAAAGAATGTTCATAGCAGGTCCTGCTAGGTGGGTGCCCGAGGTCACCATGTTTGAGGATACACTTGAGAGCGTGAAGGAAATTCAAAGTGAGGCCACAGTGGAGGAATTTGCAGTGTGGCAAGAAAGTACAGCACAATTGAATGATGAGGGATGTTGGAGTGACAAGTCAGGGAAACAGAGATGGATGTTGCCGGATGCATATTTTCTTCCTGTAGTTATGATGGCTCATGGCCCAGCTCACATCAGTGCTAAGGGTATTTGCAAATTGTTAGATCCCGTATGGCGAAATGACAACATTTTGAAGACAGCTACACATTTAGTGAAGTACTGTATGGTGTGCATGATGCACAATCCTGGGAAGGGTACCCCCACGCCTCCTGGAAATTTTGCACCACCTACTTTCCCTTTTGAGGTCCTTCAGTTAGATTACATTGAATTGGACAGGGTCAATAATTTGAAGTACGTGTTGGTGGTTGTTTGCGCATTCAGTAAATGGGTTGAGGCTTACCCCACTAAAGACAATACAGTCATTAAGACTGCAAAGATACTCCTGAAGGAGTTCTTTCCTCGTTTCGGCTTGCCCCGTTTGATCTGGAGTGATAACGGAAGTCATTTCAATGCCAGGGTTATCCAGTTAATTTGTGATGGTTTGCACATAAAACAAAGTTTCGTGCTGCAAATCATCCACAGTCAGCAGGTTTGGTTGAGAAGTACAATGGTACTCTCAAACTGAAGTTGGCAAAGATTCAGGAGACAACAGGGTTACAGTGGCCTGATGCTTTACCATTAACTCTTTTGTCGAAAAGAACAACAGCACATTCTAGGACAGGATTGTCACCGTATGAGGTCGTGTTTGGACGCCCGGCAAATGTCTGGGGCATCCCGCGACCCCGTCGGTTTTCTGACATTGAATTTTCATTGTTGACAGACTACCTATGCCAGTTAACTGAAAATTTGCATTCTATTCACCAACAGGTCCGCGAGTACCTTCCACCCACTCCAGAAGGGCCCGGACATGATATTCAGCTGGGGGATTTCATCCTAGTCAAGAATTTCCAGCGGAAGAAGAACTTGGAGCCCCGCTGGAAGGGACCTGAACAGATCCTTCTGGCCACCCGAACAGCTGTGAAGGTCGCCGGCCGAAAGAACTGGGTTCACGTCAGCCACTGCCGCAGGATACCCTTACCCTTGCCCTATGATCAGTGGGTGAGGGATGGCATAGGGGACACTGAGTGTGAGAAGGTGCCTCAGTCGGTCCCCTTCAGCAATGCAAAGCTTACATGGGCCCAAACGGATGGGGAGAATGATGAAGTGCTAAATGTAGCGGTCCCTCCAGAAATTCGAACCATTAAGGAGCCGCTCTTTGTTGATCCCTCTGTGCCTAGAGTCACCAGGTACAATTTGCATCCTCGGCTGAGGAATAGTGCACCATAGGAGAAGTCAGATTAACCAGGGTTGGACTGTGTAAGTTAGGGTGTACTTTGCTGTCGTACCAACGGTGTTAGTTCAGGGTGTTGTGAGATTGGTGCACTGTTCTGACATTGGATAGGATAGATCGAACGTGCTCCCTAGGAGGGGGGTACCTTATCCTGAGCGACGTGGGATTCATTGTGAGCTTAGGACTGAGCAAGCTCCACCACCGGTGCTCAAGAGCGCCAACGTTGATGAACAATAGAAGCCTGTACCAGTGGTGCACAGTCTAAATATCGAGTTTAGAATATCGACCTACAGTAATATCGAGTTCCAAATATCGTAGGGACAGAATATCGAAATCAAGAATATCAACGACCAGAATATCGACCTAAAGGTAAGTAATATCGTTTTTGTTAATATCGAAGTTAGTAATATCGATAGCAAAAAAAATCGATGTTACTAATATCGATATTTATATTACTGTTATGTATTTTATTATGTATTTTATATGTATGTGTTATATATTTTTTGTTAAGTATTGTACTGGTTTTTAAATATATGTATAAAATTTTTAGACGTTAGTAATGTTTTTTTAAGTAAATTATGCGTTTTAGTACTGTAGCGGGTTGTGGGTTTATAGGGGAATAGGGTGGGAAGTAATTTAATTACAGTAAATTCATTAATAATTTTTAGGAATTATTAATTAATTTTAATTAAATTTTGCGTTTTAGTTTTGTAGCGGGTTGTGGGTTTATAGGGGAATAGGGTGGGAAGTATTTTAATTGTAATGAAGTAATTATTTATTTTTATTTATTGGTATTGTTAATTAATTTATTGTTAATTAATTAATAATTGGTAATTAATTTTTATTCATTGGCAATTAATTTTCATTAATTGATTAATTGATAATTATATTAAGTGTATTAATTTATTATTGGAGCGTGTTGTGAGTTTATAGTGAAATAGGGTGGGAAGTAATTTAATTCTAATTAAGTAATTATTAATTTTATTTTTGGGTATTGATAATTAAATAATTGTTAATAAATTATTATTTGGTAATTAATTTTAAATAAATATAATTTTTTGGTATTGTAAATTAATTTATTGTTTAATAATTATTAATTGGTCATTAATGTTTATTAATTATTATTTATTGGTATTTATCATTAATTTTTTGTTAATTAATTATTAACTGGTAATTACTTTTTAATAATGATTATTTTTGGTATTGAAAATTAACGTATTGTTAATTTTTATTTGGTAATTCATTTTTAATAATTATTATTTATTGGTATTTATAATTAATTTATTGTTAATTAATTATTAATTGGTAATTATTTTGTATTAATTATTTATTGGTATTTATAATTAATTTATTGTTATTTAATAATTAAATCTTTATTTATTTATGAAAAATAATTTCATTCTAAGTATGTTAATTTTAACCCCTACGCTATCCAACACTTTCCCTACTGTTGCACTCACTGGAGTGGGAATAGTAATTATTACCCCTACGCTATCCAACACGTTCCCTACTGTTGCACTTACTGGAGTGGGAATAGTAATTTTTACCCCTACGCTATTCAACACCTTCTCTAGTGTTGCACTCATTGGAGTGGGAATAGTAATTTTAACACCTACGCTATCCAACACTTTCCCTACTGTTGCATTCTTTGGAGTGGGAATAGTAATTTTTACCCCTACGCTATCCAACACTTTCCCTACTATTGCACTCTCTGGAGTGGGAATAGTAATTTTTACCCCTACGCTATCCAAAACTTTCCTCACTGTTGCACTCACTGGAGTGGGAATAGTAATTTTTACCCCTACACTATCCAACACTTTCCCTACTGTTGCACTCTCTGGAGTGGGAATAGTAAATTTTACCCCTACGCTATCCAACACTTTCCCTAATGTTGCACTCTTTGGAGTGGGAATAGTAATTTTTACCCCTACGCTATCCAACACTTTCCCTACTGTTGCACTCTTTGGAGTGGGAATAGTAATTTTTACCCCTACGAAATCCCACACTTTCCCTACTGTTGCACTCACTGGAGTGGGAATAGTAATTTTTACCCCTGCGCTATCCCACACTTTCCCTACTGTTGCAATCACTGGAGTGGGAATAGTAATTATTACCCCTACGCTATCCAACACTTTCCCTACTGTTGCACTCACTGGACTGGGAATAGTAATTTTTATCCCTACGCTATCCAACACCTTCTCTACTGTTGCACTCATTGGAGTGGGAATAGTAATTTTAACACCTACGCTATCCAACATTTACCCTACTGTTGCACTGTTTGGAGTTGGAATATTAATTTTATTCCCTCCACTATCTAATATTTTTGTTATTATTTTACCTAATGTAGTATATAATTAATTTTAAAAATATATATATTTTTTTAATTTGTTACATATATTTATTTGATTTTTATTTATGTTATTGTTTTATGTGTATAAATGTATTTATAATGTATAAGATTTTTTAAATAATGTATAAGTTATTAAAATAATTATTAAAACATATTAATAAGTAAGTGTATATATTATATATTATATGTATATATTAAATGTATTTATAAATTATATATATTTAATTTATCATTTTTAAACATTTTTAAATATTTTTAACTATGTTTATTTTAATTATATGTATTATTTACTTTATTTTACATTACTTTTTTAACTAAAAAAAAACGATATTTTTAACAACGATATTTTTGACAACGATATTTTTGACAACGATATTTTTGTACTTACCATAATGTAGTTAGGATGTCGATATTCTTGACTTCGCTATTCTTGCTGCGATATTTTTGTAGGTCGATATTCTGACCTTCGATATTCTGTCAGTGATTCGTACCAGTGAGGCTCTGAAGGACAATGGGAACACTTACCTTTGCTATCAGTTTATTGCATTCCTCTTCTTGTTTTATAATGCATCCGTTTGGTCGACCTATTGAGGAGGAGGAACAGCCATTTGCATCACAGCGTTTAGCGCAGGGATGGTCAACAAAGAGTAAAATAGTTTGCATATTAATTGTTGTGATTACACAAATGATAATACTTGGAATATCCTGGTTTCTAGAGGAAAAGTATCCTGTACACTCTTTGGTTGGTATGACGCCCACTCCCCCTGAGCATGTTTTTGTCACTTTGGCTCCACACAAAGCAGCGCATAGGTTGTCTTACACAGACAATGTATTTATACAAATGTTGCATCAAGCCCATAATGTGTCCAATACAACTAATTGTTGGGTTTGTGGATTGCTCCCCTCAGTTACTCATAAGAGCGACAATTTGTTGTGCATGCCATTCTCATATATTGGTAGCTGTGAAGATTGGTTTGAATTGTTCATTATGGTGCACTATCATTTCCAACTCTCTACTCTGGTTATGACACCTGCTGATTCTCGCACTGTGGTAGAGTATATACGTTTTCATCACGGGTTTACTCCCGTAGGACCGGCAGGACAAGGGACCTTCGGTACATTGTCCCCAAAATCCTGTATGAGCACATATGAAAAAGTGAAGAACGAAACATGGCTTTGAATGGAAATGGCTGATTTCCAAAGGTTCAACACCTCTGAGTATTTTTAATCTTTCCAAGCTCGCAATATTACTAAGGACAAACCGATGCCGGTGTCCTTGGTCAACACAACAGCTAGTTTCTGTGTCTGTGGACTGGGGAGGTAAAGGGGGGAGAGTAAATGCAATTTCACTTACAGACTGAGAACGATTAATAGTCCGCCTTTGATCCTACCCCATAATGTTTATTTTGTCTGTGGATCCCAAGCTCATGTCTGGCTTCTGAGGGGATGGTCAAGCAGATGTTACCTCTCTTTCCTCCTTCCCCCTGTGTATGTTGCCCCGTCCAATTATCATAAAGATCATCAGCTGCAGCGTAGGAGTACACACTTGTTCCGAGTCAGAAGGGTTGTTGACACAAAGGATATAGATCAGACAGATACCACTGCCCAATAATTTGGGGATGCTTTGAAGGGTCTACTACCTTATTGGGGTCCCATGGCTAATAGCCTTAAAATTCGTCTGCTAACAAGAGTTGTTGAAGGGGTTATCAATACAACTGCTGGGATAATGACAAACATCAATGCTGAGCTCCAGGCTACAACATTAGTCACTTTGCAGAACAGGATGGTGTTAGACGTCATCCTTGCAGATCGGGGAGGGGCTTGTCGCATCATTGGCAGCAGCTGTTGTGTTTACATACCTGACCACGCCCCCAGCGTGTATGCAGCTATACAAAAATTGCATAGACTTTCGTCTGACATATACCAAGAGACAGGTACTTGGACCCTATCGGGGTGGTTCTGGAATATGCTAACAACATGGGGTTGGAAGATCCTCATCTTTTTGATTGTGGTTGCTAGTATTAATTTTACATGTTGCCTCTGTATACACTGTCTCCCAGCTTGTGGCACCTATTGTGTAAATGCCCTCACCCCTAAACAGAAAATATCAGTTCATGATACTAGTGCTGCGATCATGTTGCAGAAGGACATTGAGGACATGATGCAGATCGATGAGGGTGTCTTCAAATACTGATTATGTGAGCACCAGCTTATAGCGATGTTTCTTATCCTTACAACATGTTATACGTTTCTTGATAGTAACATAAAATTGTTAGCTTCTGCTAAAAGGAGGATCTGTTAGAATGAAAATGTCTCAGCTGTGTTGTTTATATATTGTTCTGCATAAGTTAGCATTTGCGGCACCATTTTATGTTTGGCCGCCATTTTGACCCATGAGCAAAACTAATCTCTCTCTGCTTGGAACAGCTTTGGTAATTTTCCTTTTCTCCAAGGTTGGGCCCTGCTGTACTAATGAATACACTGTTCTTATTAGCGCATACCTTTCCCACTAGATAGAGGCCTGCTCCCACTAGTCCAGCGATGGGCACAGGCAGAACGACCTTGGCATAGATATAGTGTGTGCCCGGACTCAGGATCGAAACTTATCCTCCTGTACCTCCTTTGTGTAGCTGCCTCCATCTGGAAATTTCCAGTCTGGGCGTGCCTTCATTGGTTCTGAATCGTAGATAATGTATCACCATGTTTTCTGATGTCAGTCCCTCTGCAGCAATCGACAGAGAATGGGCAAACTGGGCTTCGCTTGAGTGTACCTGAATAAATATACTTGGTTTGTATTCTCTACTGTCTGACCGACTTTTCATTTGTATGGAAGGCTGAGAGGTGGTCGCGAGTGACCCGGGTGGCCCTAAACGGGTCACTTCCTTCAACCGTACTTAGGAAGACATACAATCTTCCTCCTCTTCCCTGCTCTCACATAACATTTCCTTGTTTGTAAAATACTGCTGTGTTGTTTTGATTTGTAGCCTTATCTCTTGACAAATCTCACTCAGTCCTATCTGAGCTCATAAATAGCAACAGCCCATCACCAGTGCTTGATTTGTAAAAGAAAGAGTGCCAGTGCCAGAAGCTCTCCTCAGAAGCCCACGGCCGGTGCAGTTAAACGTCGGCACCCAAATACCAAGGCTAGCAGTCTAAAACCCACCTCATGCCTCTTTAATCCACTGCCCGACGCTCCCTGCCCCTTTTCTCACTCTTGCAGGTTCCTTCTTTCTCCCTTTGTGACAGTTTGTCATCTTTCTCTACTTCCTTCTTTCCGATCTGTGTGTTTTTCCCTCTCTTGTGGTCTGTAAATATCCGATGTGGAAAAATTAGTGTTGGTCCCCAAAAATAAGTGCTGGTGGCTCTCAGCAGCAACCACCCACCGGCTCAAATTAAACGCTGTCCATCACAATACGTATACTTCATTTTCATTAAGCTTTTAGCTAAACAGGAAGCAACTAACACAGGCACTGGAAGCAAGGAGAAACCAAGCTGCACCAGCACACAGGTGGTTGCTTCCACTCCTTCTGGGAGCCACAACCAGACATCCCAGAGAGGAAAGATTGGCAGGCTGATGTCATGCACAAAAGAGCAAGCTAAAAGTCAATCAATTCATGGAGCCAGGCACTAACACTAATGGTCTTGGATCCAGGAGCCAAGAGACTGGCACTGGAAGCCAGGGGACAAGCACCCGAAACAAGCCACGTATGCCCAAAAGCAAACCCTCCGGCTTTTCCTCCGACCCCTTGTTAGACTTGCCTTTGCTTACCATCACTCCTTAAGCTCTTCAGGCTTTTCTGCAAATCCAGACGTTGTATTTCCATGCACATGTATGTGTTGTCCAGTAATAAAATCTGCGGTAATACCTGGCCGCTTTCCATCATCAAGGCTGACGGGAAATGGAAAATTATAGACAGGATTTATACAGCCATGACAGTATTTGTGATTCAAGGAATCAATCACTCATAACGACGGACAGAACCATTTCTTGTTTCCAACAAGGGCACTGTTTTAATTAATCGTATTCATGTCCATACTGATGGAGCAAGGACTCACAAATGAGACTTGCTCGGATGCAATCTTCTCAAAAGTATTAATGTATTAAACTTGTATTATTTATACTAATAACTGCACACACAAATATAAGTAGCAAGGAAGCTTGCTTATGTGTTTAAACTAACAAGTAACGCTTGTCTATTCTAAAATGGCCGCTAAGACGCGGGAACTTTACTGCGCATGTCTCAACCAGTGGTGTGACGTCTTTCTTTGCTTGGTGGGAAACTCTTGCTTCTGCGCAGTGTGCATTAAAATGGCTGCTTCATATTTTCACGTGCTACAGCTTGCTCTTGTGTTGTAATTAAACTGTGGTATTCTAATGCTACTAATGCGGGATAGAATTTATAATTAAATGGGAATAGAGTAGAAAGAGTGGGTATACAGTGAAACATTTTATTTGTGATTTTAATATTTTCTTCTTTGACTTTTATTAGTTCGTAAATTTGGGCCTGGGGTTGGTGAACTGAAAACTCGTGTGACAATGGTTCTGCGCATGCTCCCTGAAGGCTGCCCAGAGAAAGAAAAGGATGAAGTCAACCTGGACGTCGTCCAAGGCCGTGACCTGATGGCCAATATTGCTGTACACATGAATGTCCTCACTAATATGCAACAATGTACCTGAAGAATGTATAAACTTTGTCGTGAGACGGGTGGGAAATAAAGCAAATGTATTAAAATTTGATGGGCGGTATTTAAAACAAAGGGCTTTAAGAAAATGAATTAAATCAATATGGTGTGAGGATCAACCCCCTGTCCCTGTCCAATCAGAAGTAGTGGTCCCATAATTCTGCAACATTAAGGGGAGGTACATGGGCGTAGAAGGGTATAATAGATATAGAATTAGCTAATTAGTTAGCATTGGCATTAGCATTGGCACAAGCAGAGGCGCAAGCACATAGCTCCAGCATCCTTGACGAGCTGATCGATTGCAGACTGAACCGCTGTCCAGAGAGGTCCTGAGGTGGGGGCGGCGGAGTACCTTAGAAGGAAGACACGGGAGAATTTGAGGAGAAGCGAAGTATCAGAGAGGGGAACGACGCAGGCGTCGTTGATAGAGAGGTCACCGGTCCTGTCCTGATCCGGGAGGAGGTCTTTGCTCTTCATCCTTCCAGGGTCCTATCTTTCCAACTCCTTGGCCAAGGGGTTTGGTTCTCGCACTTTAGGTAAATATAAATGCAAACCTTAGTTGCGCTGCTGTCTCTATCTTCTCCTTTCCTATTGGACCGTCATTGATCGATAAATTGATATTATGCTTCGTCCTTGATATGCGATTAAGTATTGTGTGGTTCTGTATTTTACTCTGCTAAATCTTTAGATAAACATTATAAAATTTCATGACTCAGTGATTATTTCAGAAATTGTGAATTGTAATGAACGTCACTCATTTTAAACTTCCCAATTAGCAAAGGATTCATTGGTAAGTCATTACTCTTCAATCGGAAAAGTAATTGGTAGCAGGGAATTTTGATCAAGAGTACCAACTGACCCACCAGCGGAAACTGCTAGCGTAGTATGAATGTATGGGCCCAAGTGAGTATTTTGTGTATGAATGCTCGTTGCTAGTAACCCGCTGGATCAATACCATTAATTATACAACATCAGAATGCGCAAAATATGCCAAATTAAATCAGACATTTCACTCATTGGATGATTTCAATCGTATAGAGGTGACATTTTGAAGTCCAGATGTTTCTTTCCATAATCTCCAATCAATTACATATTCGAATTTAATGGTAATTATAGAGATGCTAACAGCTTAATTAAGATGCCCTAAAACAATGTACTTTGTAGATTTGGTTTTATTGAAAACCATGGGGAATCGACACAATACGGAGCCTTCAACTATCCGATAAGTAATCGATGCAGTTGCTGCTAGATAGAGAGCTTGGTCAGCAAACACGCATGTCCATTAGTAGCTGTGCTATTTTTACACATATTCGTGTATATAAAACAGGACTCCTTGCCCCAGTTTTTAGATCACTAAAATATTTGTTTCACGAAAAACGTTGTTTTATAACATTCCTTAAATTGCTTAACCTCTGAGCCCCTGAAAGCAAAGATGTCATGGCCTATGGAAGATATATGTAGTCCTCAGTGAAAGGAAAAACGAGCAGGCTAGAGACCCAGCCTGCCAGACGCAGCAGTCATGTACTGTGTAATGTATACATGACATTTTGTAGGCATGAAAAAGGCATGCTGGCAATCTGACACAGACAAAGGGAGGGGTGTATCTATGTCACTGAAATGGCTAGGGGAAGGTGGCTAATGTTTCAAATACCTGTGCTGACGTCACTATTTGTCATTCTAACGACCCTACCTGCTTTTTGCTCTGTCCCAGTCAGTCTCCAGTTTCTTACGCATCGTCATTTATCCTACACAAAAACAGGTAAGGTAGCTCAGCGAGTTGAGCAGAAGCTGGAGTTACAGGTTTAAAACCCGCAAGTAAACTCAGCCTGTCATTTGCCTGAGGCTGAAAAAAATGAGTATTCTTGAGTGTGTAATAGTGTCATCTGTTATTCCAGCCCTACGAAACAGGACACATATAGGTGTAAGCACCCCCTACTGAACATTATGAGAACATTTCAAGTCACAGAGGAATCCCACAACAACATACAGGCTTTGAGGCCACAGGCCCGTGGCTTTATCAGGACACACAACTCAGTGATAGATTGCCATGTGCTTTACATGTACAGTTAGGGGCATTTTATTCCCTGTAATATATATATTTCCCTACCTCACCTTCTTTCCGTTAACTAGCTGATTAGTGGCCCCAAACATACCCTCTGGGGAAGGGATTTCACTTTTGCCTAGTGCTGCCATGTTAGTGTTTTGATTTTTTGGCCATGGCAAATGCTTGGTGATTGTCCACAAATGCCCTTAAACTTCTAAAAACGACGCATCACCCTACTGCAATAAAAATAATCGAAATGTCCCTTTTGGGAGCGACGATGCTATTTTTTTCTACTAGAACAAATGAAGTTTTGCTTAAGGGGCTGATTTTCATTCATTTAAACACAGTGTTGCGCATTAAATGGTAATAGCATTGTTTATAGCTCTGTTTGACATTCTGCTGCCTCAGCCTACTCTGTGCTGCTTGTAAACCAGTTCATGCTGAGACAGAGCAGAGATGCAGAGCAGAGCAGAAACCCTGCCGACGTTTAGCGCACAGAGAAGTGCAAAACCCAATGCCATTTGAAGATGGGTACAGAGACCCTAATCAGCATCACCTCATGATTCAAAAGTGAGCCCAACTGTATGAAAAAACATCAGCTTGCTCTCCAAAGGAAAACCTCACACTCCTCCGCACCAATCAGATTCGAGCTGACAAAGGCCCTCTTTATCACAGCCTTGACATTTGTGACGCTATCTGCACTGTTCTCCCATGAATCTAATCGTCAGATTCCAAAGACGTCAGAAACAGGAAGTGGAATGGACCTTGACGTTATTAAGCATGGCTTCATCTAATCCTTTCACTGGCTTCTAGAAGATTTCAAGCTTTGTCGGCAGAGCAAACTGGGACAAGAGCCCTGCCGCCCCGCCCCCCTCATTATCTCCCCACCGGAGACATCCACTCAACCTTTACCCACCTGATTATGTAACAAACATTAAAGGGAAATGAAAGATGTGAAATTTCTGGGTGTGCAAGGGCCGGCGTTCTGGAATGTTCTGAGCCCTAACTTATTCTGAACCCAAGAACATCTGTTTCAGAAAAACCGCAAAACCATTCAGACGTGCTTTCAAATGAACTGCTCGATTAAAGTTTATAACACAATTAAATAAGTTTTAATGGATACATTGAACTAATTAACACAGATGTTCAAGTGAAGAATATTGTACGTGGTTATTCATCGTATCCATTTGTACACTCACTCCCTCTCACAACCCTGAGGCTGTATTCAACCTCCTCTGTCAATGCTGTGATGTAACAGCAAGGCAACACATAGTGCTTTACAAATTGCTTAAAAAATAGTGAACATATTGCGTGTGAAGGGAAGCGAGTCCTATAGACCACAGCATAGTCTTGCAGGTCTCCCTGTAGCCGGTCAGGTCCTGTAGAGTTGTGTTAAGCTACAAACACATACTGAGGCCCAGTGGGGTAGAGGCCGCATAGGCCACGTGGCTGTGGTTCGTGTAGACCACTTGAAGGGAACAATGGCACTGCGGGCCATGCATAGGTCTTTCTACAGTGGGATATTTTAATTGCAATTGTAATTACATTTATATAGTGCTAACTACCCCTGACGAGGCGTTGAAGCGCTTTACGAGGAGTAGCACGCTACTCCGTAACGCAAAAAGGATTAGTGGTGAATTATTAGCGGGAAATATGAAATTACCTGTGAGAGTGCACATGGAGCTAGTCTGCTGTACGTACATGACACTTGAGCTGGGTGATGTTAGCGCTGCACGAGCAAAATGAAGCGCATACGGAAAAGGCTACCATCTGCTTCCAGATGATACTCTACCGATGTGGTGGACAGATGGACACTGCCAATTTCAACCACAAAGTAGCAACATGAGGACAAATCATGCTCATGTGAATACTAAACTATATCACAGATCATGACACTTGTCAGGCATGCACAGTTGGTCCACACATTGTGGCGTAAAAGTGTGCCACTACCACATGGCACTACACAATATAACATATTTAAATAATAGCATGGTACAGGGCAGCAAAATAAACCCCCTCTGACATGGCTGTGGACCCACGACTTTAAAACTGTCCTTCTGCTAACATGTATTGTAAACCAGGTGCCCAGTCCTATTGAGGAATTACCCTCCTCGCTTGTCATATGCCACAAGTAAGTAAGTAAGTTTATTTGTATAAGTTAATAAAAACCTTTACACTATTCACTTAAACGACATGACGCATCAAAAATCCTTATTTACAAGTTCACAGGCATAACTTAAAAGCAGAATAGAAAATTCCATTCTAGCTAATTAAGTGTGCAAAACGTCAGCGCCGTGACAGTTCATTCAGTGTGCAATACAAAATACTTGGCTTCTAGACTGTTAGACTGAAGTCCTGGGTACGTTATTAGCTTAAGATTACAAACGAACTTCAGTTTCATTTTGCAAGCTCATAAAATGCCTAGTGCATTGTGGATGCAAGTAAATACCTTGAAATATCTGGATTTTCCACATAAGAGACAAAAATACAATAAGATCCATAGTTACAGGATCGAAGAGCATAACTTAAAACAATTGATTCCTGGTTGATGTCAGACAGTAAAAAAGCTGAAGCTTCGAATTTATGATCAAGCATAAAATATTCCTCTCGAACTAAATAAGTGAACGAAGACTTGAATCCGTAATTCTTTCTTGGTTTAAGTTAACAAGCAGAGTTGTTGACCTTGGACGGGTTTTAACAAGTCAGCATATTGCGATTTCATAAAGTGCCTGGTGCATTGTGCATGAAAGTATATAACATTAGGTCTCTTGAATTGTAAAACAGCCATACCGATGAGTTTTAAAAGTTTAGCGTTGTGTATATGCCGTGTCATATTGAACTTTCACAGGTTTTTGGGCAAGGTTGCATTTTGCAGTCTCATAAATTTCCTGGTGCCGTGTGCTTAGAGATAAATGACTTTGGGTCTCTTGATTTGGAAAACAGCCGTGCCGATGAGATCTAGATTTTAACATTGTGTGATTACTGTAAAAGGAGTTTAAAAAAAAGCAATGTTGTGGGCTGGGACCAGTTCCGGAAAAGTGACAAAACCAGGTTTAAAGCTCTGGTTGTTGTGTACCAGATCTCTGAATTTTTTCCCCACCCACCTCCATGAATCGACACGCCAGGTGTACGTCTCCACCTCCAAGGCATGCCTTCACTGCTTGTCTGCAGGACATTATCCTCTTGTTTTTAAAGATGGGTTTCAGAAGCAGTCGTCGTTTAAGGTTCAATTCTCCGCAAATACATAATAGATGTAGTACACTCTCTTCTGCTTTCCCACATAGGCGGCACTTGGTCGCTGTCGATAGACGCTTCCAAGGAGGAAGATGCGCCAGTATTGGTAAGATGCCCATTAGGGATCGTAAGTATTTTTCCTTCATTATCCTGTTGAAGCCAGTGCCCAAATAGGATTGTGGAAGAGGCCTGGTGTAGCTCTGCAGCACAAACCATCCATGGGATCTTTCTTTGAGGGCTTCCTTGTCCTCGGCTATTGACAACCTTTTCACAGTCTTATTTATGGGTTGCTTAAAGCTGTTATGTGTTCCTGAGGCCGCTCAGAGTTCCTCCAGACGATTTATTGATGCTGTCAGGTAGTCCATGGCTGCGCATACCTTACTTGAGTTTATTTCGTTCCATAGGTGGGTGTTCAATGTTCCTGGCTCAGACTTTCTAATCCTGTACCAGCATTTCACATAGGCGCCATTGCGGGCTATTTTTTGAGACTGTAGTCCGAGTTCCAGCCTGATTTGTGCGGGCGAGACATAATTGGGTAGGTTGAAAATCATTCTTGCTGATCTTGAGAGTGTATGATCCAGAATGGCCGCGTCTCTTCCCCCTCAGGCACTCGCTCCCATAGGTGATAGCCGGGATAAGCTTTGCTTGTAAGACCTGTAATAGTGGGATGAAGCTGGGGCCTGCAGTTTTAAGATTGATGGATTTTAAAGCTACCGCTATTGAGTTGCTTCTTCTCTTGATGGCTTCTTTTTGTGTTTTAAATGTGCCCCTGTTGTTGATTCTCACCCCCAGATACTTGTAGTCTTCCACTGCTTCTAGGGGTGCGCCTTCCAAATGCCAGCGGTAACTTGATGTTTTCTTTTTCGGGTTTAATCGAATAACCTTCGATTTATCTAGGTTGATCGTTAGACCATTGGTAGCTGCGTGAATGCTGGTTGTGTCTAGCAGGTGTTGGAGACCAATGGGGGTTTGGCTGATCAGCACAACATCGTCTGCATACAGCAGATTGGAGAGTGGCATCCCTGCCATCCTGGGAGCGTGTGATTTACAGATGTTTAATTCCGACAAAAGGTTTGCCATATACAAATTAAAGAGCGTCAGAGCCAGCACGCACCCCTGTTTCAGCCCCTTTGTTGTTGGTATTTTTCCAGACATGGAGTTGCCAGTACTTAGCTTTACTTTGACCCACGTGTTGGTATGTAAAAGAATTATCTGATTTAAAAGAGCGGATGGTATTTTCATTTTCTCAAGTTTGGACCAAAGTTTGTTCCTGTCGATAATATCGAAGGCTGCGGAGTAGTCAAATCAAATCAAATATATCTTTATTCGATCTTAAGGATTAAGATCATAAAAGTGCACAGAAAATACATTGATCATCTACTAAAATTCTGATACATTGATCATCTATCAAAAATGTGTTCATCACCAGTAAATTTTGTTAAAAGGACACAAAGTAAAACAGATAGGAGCCATCATTGTTTTAAGACATGTAAAGTTCACTCAGTGTCTCCAAAAGTGCTTAGTGCAATACTTGCAATGGCTCATTTACAATCAATGGTCACCAAACAGCATGCCATATTATAGTGCTAAACAGTACCACATCATTTAAAGTGCTTTCAGTCACCGGTAAATTTTGTTAAGGAACACATGATTAAAAGCAAATTAAAACCATATAAAAGCGATTTCCAAGGCATTGGTTAGGTATGTAAAAGTTCATCTTATAAAGTGCAGAGTGCTTAGTACAATACTAAAAATTGACTTATTTGCAAACAATGAACACCCAAACATATACCATACAAAGTGCTAAATAGTGCCACCTTCGCATAAAATGCAGTCTATTATCTCATTATTCTCCTTTTCGATAAGGCCATACATAAGTATGATGCCACACAAAAGTTTACATAAGGATTTGGGAGCATTTGGAGAAAATACAAGGCTGGGCGACATTGTACAAATTTATATTTTAAAAACAATGGGCGAATATATTTTTTCCGTAAGCAATGGTAAAATTTACAGAAGAATATAAAATGTAAATTAGATTGAATAGATGTGCCATCGCAGGGGCAAACTGAGAGGTTGTTGACTGAGTACATCCCTGCTGGGAAGGCCAGCATGCACAGAATAAAATTTAATCTAAATCTCAGGAGTACACATCTATGTCGCGCGTTTGTCACAGATGTCAAATATGAATTTGACTCCCCCAGAACAGGCGGAAGTGCCAGATATAGTGCCACCATGGTTTTATTACAATTTGTAGCATACCTTTCTTTTTCCCTACATTCTTTGGCACGTGTTTTAATTTCCGCCTTTGACGTAACCATACATGTAAGTGGATCTGTGTATAGGGTCAATAAGTCCAACTTTACCAATGTATCCTTTACATGACTCAACCATGGGATCTGAGGCGCCTTATCAAGAGATACACAATCTTGAATAATATTTTGAGTGAGTCCCACTGTATCTCTGGTCCAAATTGAATGCCAGAGTAGGACCGGAGCTATAAAAATCAGATCAGATATAAATGGGACATTCAACTCTTGGTGCATAATATAATTTGAGCAGCCTTTCGGGAGGGAGAGTAGCTTTTAAAAAAAGCTATCTTCTTTCTGTTGTAATAGATCTGTTTTAGCTATTCCCCAGATCCCTGCTCCATATGTGGCTGAAGCGATAGCTTTGGCGCCATAAATCTTTTTAATTGGTTCCAATGGTTTGGTACCCAATTTTTTTGTAAATGAACGGATAGCTATGGTATTCTTTTCTAATGCAATACATTTGTTTTCAACCATGTTTGTCCAAGTCCCTTCACTATTAAAAGAACCCCCAAGTATAAAAATGATTTGGTTATTTCAATTTTTCGTTTACCAATAAAAAAAAGCTGGTAATTTTTTTGGCTGCTTCCCTACTATTAAGACAAATGTTTTTGTTTCGTTTACTTGTAAGTCTAGTGCCGCCATAAATGACACATAATTATTTATTAATTTTTGCAGAGCTATACCTGTCCTAGCAACCAATACGGCATCATCGGCGTATAGCAGAATGGGTAGCTTTTTCTTATTTACCTTGGGTACATCAGGGACCTCAAAACCCACTGCTGATTCCACACCGTTAGTATACAAGGAAAATAAAAGAGGGGCTAAGACACAGCCTTGCCTAACCCCCCGGGTACCATACCTAACACATGCCGTGGACTGGGAGTATAACTGTCTAATAAAAAGTATAATATTTTCCTCCACTCCCATCTCTTTTAAAATGTTCCATAATTTATTATGCGAGACAGAATCAAACGCAGCGGAAAGATCCATGAATGCCATAAAAACTGTTCCATCTTTAGCTTGGGTATACTTTGCTGTGATTAGATTTAAATTTAAGCACTGGTCTAATGTCCCCATTCCTTTTTTAAAACCATATTGGACAGAAATTAAAATATTTTTATCAGCAGCCCATTCCTCAAGTCTATTTAACAGCAAGCGGCCCATTAATTTACACGGTCCATCTATAAGGGAGCTAGGTCTATAATTCTTAGGCAGCGCCTTATCCCCTTTTTTAAATATTGGGACAATTACTGTTGTTTTCCATGAGGCCGGAGTACCACCTTTAGCTATAGCATTAAAAACATTAGTCAGGAATGGGATCCAGAGACCTGAGTGTTCAAAGAAAAAATCAATAGGGACACCGTCAGGGCCTGGAGCCTTTGCACTACTGCATTGTTTGAGGCCATTTTCTGCATCCTTAATTGAGAAAATAATGGGGGTACCTATATCACAATTTGGGTGGTAATCATTCCGGTTTACCCTATCCGCTGCTAAACCAAATATACCGGTATAATGGTCCACCCAAGCATCTTACCCCACATTTACACTTAGCGAAGGGTCTGTATTTTGACTCAGAAAAGGTGAATTAACTACCTCCCAAAATTCTTTGGAACTTTTTAGAAGTGAGGCAAGTTGTAACTTTTCCCAAGCCTCCTCTTTTAAGGCCATGAGTCTCTCCCGCCAGCGTTTTTTTATATTGGGCTCGAAGAAGGCTGACCAAGGCGGTGTTCCTTGGTTTTTCCTTTAGCGCTTTATGTAGGCTGTTAAGGGTTTTTGTACAGGCCGTATCAAACCAGCGTGGAGTCTTTACTAGGCATCCTTTAGTTTTAGATTTTAAATTACTTTCCACCACGCCCAGCAGTGAGACAAAAGCCCGGACTATACTTTGTGGGTCATTATTCAAATCAAGACACGTTACAATTTCTTTCTGAGTACTCCCAATTACAGTAGGGAGTAAAATATCTTTGTTTATTTTTGCCCACTTTAACACTATGCCATTTCTTCTTGCTATTCTTGGTGGTGGGACTTTTGTGACTTTGCTGTTAAAACATCCCTTCCATCGGATTATAAAAATCAATGCAACATGATCACTAAAAATTGACACAAGTGTTCCTATCTGATTAAAAAAACTCTTAAAAGCGGTCGCCACCAGTAAATAATCTAACGTTGATCCGTGTGTTGAGTCCCCGAAGGTTTTTGCCAGAGTGCCAGTCAGCTCATCTACAGGGTTGAGAATTTCCAGATTTCTCGAGACCAAGAGTCTATTCAATGCATCCCCATATGGGTTGTGTGTAAAATGGTAGGGTATAATCCCTTCTTCATCTATCAATCCACATATCGGTATTGTGATTTTTGGGCAGCTATGAGCATTGAACTCACCCACCCACACTATATGTAATGGTTTACGATAGGTGCTTATTATCTTTTCTATATCGTTTTCGAGTGAGTGGATGACCTCTGCCATATTCCCTTCAAAATAGTTGTTATAATAATTGATTAAGAGCATATCCTCTGCACCAGAACCACTACATACTATTAGATGATAATAAGAGGATTGCACTTCCACCTCATTTATCCTTACACGCAAGGTGTTTCTTATCAGCGATAGTAAGCCTCCTCTAGCTCTTCCTGATCGGGACGGAACTGCGGGTGTGTGAATTGCACGATAGCCATCGAAATGCACTGCACCCACTTCCCATGTTTCTTGAAGGCATACCAGGTCATACCGATTGATAATCAGAGACCAATCTTCATTTTCCATCTTGGACCTTAGCCCTGCTATATTCCAGACTAAAGCTTTCATAATGTCAGTTCCCTGGTCTTGAGGCTGCTTAGCAATTGTAGAGACTACCTCCTGATGGTTCTGCGGGTACTGGGTCTCATCGCTATCCTTATGTAAATCGCATGCTTCTAGGTCCTCCAGAGAAGTAAATTTATTTGCTAGAGGTATACCTATAACATCATTCTCTCCAGTAGGGAAGGCTACAGAGGTATGTGGATGCGGGAGGGGGACAAAAGGACCGGGGGTAGTATTCATCCTCCTGGCCAGAGGATTAATACCCAGTGGCCTATAGAAGAACCCCAATGGTACGGCATAGATATGCGTAGATGCCACAGGAGAATTGGGGGTCAAGTCCAGAAGATGTTTCACAAGGTATTGGTTCTTAAAATTAATTACTACACAGTCCCCCCCAATTATTTTTGGAGTGTTACCCACCCAGGGGACTCTTCTTGCCATAATAATATGGCTGGCGACAATAGGGCGTTCATGATTTGGAACAAATTTAGACAGCCAATGAGATGCTTTATTTATCAATTGTTGAGTGGTTTCCGACTGACTATAGTGCAAAGTTGGTGTGTTTACTAAAATCATCACGAAGGGGCATGCAGCTGGGGGAAGGTGAAGGTTAAACTTTTGATGGGTTTGATTTGAATCCTCACGTCCCTGAACTGCTGCATGGGCAACCTGTGTATTTCTAACAGAATCTGTACTGTTATGTGGATATAATCGTTGCTTTTTCGGGGGGGATGCTTCACAATAAGTAGTGGACTGACCAGGATTTGCAAGGAGGTGGGAATCACTAGTCGGTGGACGATTTTCACTAGGTCGATAGTTGTTTAAATTACTTATTGCTAGGACATCAGCCATACCAGGAGTATTGTCGACGCTATATCCCTTCCCCACATTAGCTAGACTTTCTCTAATGGCTAAAGTAGTTGAAGTATGCGGCCGACTCTCAGGGATAACCACGGGCTGCAAGTTAGTGTGTGAAGGCCTGTTACATTTACACTGACATACATGATTTACACTTAATACAGGTTCTGCTATCCTGCTTTTGCATGCGCAGGCACAGAAGCTTCCCCCTCTCTCCCTAATGTTTGCTATTTCAGCCTCAATACGGTCTAATCTCTTTAATACAGGTTGTAGTAAACGTGCCAGAATAGTTTCCAGTTCGTGTATAGACTGCACGGGCTTCGCAGGGCCACATGTGGTCTTCGTAGGCGAACCCTTTCCCCCACTCGGACCAGCAGTTGTTTTATTCAGTTTTTGCAGCCTGCCCCCTCTCTTTCTTTTCACAGGTGGTTCCATAGGGGAGTCAGGAGTGTTTTGGCCATCCATATCCTTGACCTGGGAGTCAGGAATCAATATTGGGGGCTGAGTTTGTGTAAGTGAGATACTACCAGCATCTATTGGTTCATCCACATTAGTGATAGAATTATGGGTGGGTAAAGGTGGTACAAAGTCCACCTCACCTCCTGACAGCCTTCCCTCCGCTCTCTCGATTTCTTTCGACAACACGTTTGCTGCTTTAAGGAGGAAAGAGTCCAAAGTATTTACGACGTCCACACCTTGATCACGCAAAGTGGCCTTTCTCTTCCCCATGATTCTGGAGCTAGGACGCTAGAGGGGGGCCCAGCCCAGCCTCCTCCGGGCTTCGATGGGCGTGGTTGGGCCTGTCCTTGGCCCGGGCTTTGCCCGGGCGCGGCCCGGGGGCGTCCACCGCCGCGGGCCGGCATCAGCGTTTTCAAGCGCCTCCAGGCACTTGGAAAGATGGGAGTTGTAGTCTCCCTCGTGGACTCACTGCCTCAGCTGATCTCCGCTCTCCCCTGGGCACAGGCACAGCGTTTTCGTGGGCTACACTGCGCCGCGGGCGTTTTCAAGCGCCTCCAGGAACTTGGAAAGATGGGAGTTGTAGTCTCGCTCGTGGACTCACTGCCCCAGCTGATCTCCGCTTCCCCCGGGCACAGGCACAGCATTTTCGCGGGCTACACCGCACCGCGGGCCGGCGTCGGCGTTTTCAAGCGCCTCCACGCACTTGGAAAGATGGGAGTTGTAGTCTCCCTCATGGACTCACAGCCCCAGCTGATCTCCGCTCTCCCCCGGGCACAGGCACAGTGTTTTCACGGGCTACACCGCGGGCTGGCGTCGGCGTTTTCAAGCGCCTCCAGGCACTTGGAAAGATGGGAGTTGTAGTCTCCCTCGTGGACTCACTGCCCCAGCTGATCTCCGCTCTCCCTCGGGCACAGGCACAGCATTTTCCCGGGCTACGGAGTAGTCAATAAAACACAAAAAGAGAGGGAGTTTGGCTACTTTAGCGCCATCTATTAGTAGCGACAGGGTGAGTATGTTTGTTGTGGTTCCCATGCCCTTGCAGAAGCCCATCTGATTATTGGGGATGATCGATTTTTCATTTGCCAAAGCTGTAAGGTCATCCAGGAGGAGGCCAGCGTAGTATTCGGCCTCAATATCGATTAATGCTACAAGCCGGTAGTTGGTTGCTTTGTTCTTGTCGCCTTTCTTGAATATTGGGGATATTATGGAGCCTTTCCAGGAGTCGGGTATGGTATCTCCTCCTCCTATTTGTTCGAACAGCAGTAGTAGTGCGTCCGCCCAATAATCCGGGTCAGTTTTGAATAAGATTGGGAGGGGTTCCTATGGGGCCCGGTGCGCCCTCCTGCTTGCCTTTAGCTATCCGGATCTTAATCTGGTGGGTCGAGAATAGAAGGGGAGCGTTTTGCTCTACAATGGTTTTGACGCGGGGAGTTGCCTCAACAGTGTGACAAGGCCCAAGCTTCCCAATCCTAAGACTATCCTCATCTGAGTTAAAATGATCCAAGAGGTGGGATGCTCAGGCTTCCTCCGTTAAGTGCGAGTTGATCCTTTGTATATTTGGGTTTTCTAAGTTGTTTATCGTGCACCAGAATCTTGCGCTGTTGTTTGTCTTTGCATCGTGCAATAGCTTGGCCCACAGGCTGCCTTCCGATTCCCTTTTTGCATGCCAAATTACTTTTTTCATTTCCGCTTTTAACTGCACTAGGTCATTCTAGATTGTGGGGTCATATCCCGTTCGTCTAAGCCTGCATAGAGTTTTATTTATTGCTTTCTTAAGCACCCGAAGGTTTGGTATCTTAGACATGGGGAGATTGATGTTCTGGTTGTCTAACAGACAACGTGCGATATGAGTTTGAGGCATTCCCCTAAGCGTTGAGCCACCACCTGATCTTGTGGTGTACGGGTTGATCCAGCGGGTTACTAGCAACAAGCATTCATACACCGAATACTCACCTGGGCCCATTCATTCATACTACGCTAGCAATTTCCGCTGGTGGGTCAGTTGTACTCTTTATCAATATCCCTGCTACCAATTACCTTTTCTGATTGAAGAGTAATGACTTACCAATGGACCCTTTGATAATTGGGAAGTTTAAAATGAGAAAATATAATACAATTCATAAATCTGAAATAATCACTGACTCAGGAAGTTTTAAAATGTTTATCTAAGTTCTTTAGCAGAGGAAATTACAAACCACATAATACTTAATCGCATATCAAGGAGGAAGCATACTAAATAATCACCTATTTAATCAAAGGACGGTCCCTCAGAAAGAAGAAGATAGAGACAGCAGTACAGCTAAAGGTTTACGCTTATAGTTACCTAAGAGTGTGAGAACCAAACCCCTTGGCCAAGGAGTTGGAAAGATGGGTCCCAAGAAGGATGAAGACCAAAGACCTCCGGACCAGGTTCAGAACAGGATAGGTGACCTCTCTATCAACGACGCCTGCGTCGTTCCCCTCTCTGACACTTCGTTCCTCCTCGATTCTTCCGTGTCTTCTTTCTAATGGAATCCGCCGCCCCCAACTCAGGACCTCTCTGGACAGCGGTTCAGTCTGCAATCGATCAGCTTGTTCTGTGGTTCTCAGAGCTGACAGCCTCAACGCTCTGCACCCTGTGCTAACTAATTAGCTAATTCTATATCTATTATACCCTTCTATACCCAGGTACCTCCCAATAATGTTTCAAAATTATGGGCCCACTACTTCTGATTGGACAGGGACAGGGGGTTGATCCTCACACCATGACAATTTAGTTCAATTTCTTTAAGCCCATTGTTTTAAAATACCGCCCCTCACAATTAATACATTTGCTTTATTTCCCACCCGTCTCACGACAAAATTTAATACAAAATGTATGTACATTGTTGCAATTGATAGAACATCTCAGATGTACAGTGGAGGTGACCAACGGGTCGTGTCCTTGGATATCTTCCAAGTTGACTTCATCGCTTTGTCTTGTTATTTTCAGAGCGCATGCGCACGTTCCATAGCTCTTGAGCTGCTGTTCAGTTAACCCAGGCCCAATTTACGAACTAATAGAAATCAAAGAAGAAACGTATTAAAATCAAAAATAAATGTTTTCACTGTATACCCCTTACTTCTACTCTATTCCCATTTAATAAAAAAAAATCTATCCCGCATTAATAGCGTTAGAAATACCACATTATTAATTGCAGCAAATGCGTAAGCTTTAGCATGTGAGAACATCAAGCAGCCATTTTAGCACACACTGCGCAGAAGCAAAGATTCCCTCCAAGCAAAGAAAGACGTCATACCACGTGATATGGTTGACACATGCGCAATGTAGTTCCCGCGCTTCAGCGGCCATTTTGGATTAGACAAGGATTACTTATTAGTTTTAAACACATAGGCAAGCGTCTCTCGGATAAGGTGTAGTGTATGCACTTATTAATAAAGACATTACAAAGTTTTTAATTAATTAATACTGTGAGAGGATTGCTTACGAGCAAGTCTCATTGTGAGTCCTTGCTCCATCAGGGTCTCCTAATTTTTTGGTGAGGCGTTCCCCTTTCGCCTGGAATAAAGGAATCAATTGACGAAGGTGCCACCTTCTCTCAACTGTGGCCTGACAAAAGTCAGGTCGTACAAAAAATTTGCATCCCTTTCCTGCCCTCTTCCTAACCGGTCTGGCTAAATCATAAATTGCTTCATGAGCTAAAAAATTATTAAGGCAGATCAAGATAGCTCTAGGTCTTTCAGGGGACCCCCCCATTCTTTCCCCCCGTTGATTAAAAGGAAACCGATGAGCCCTCTGCAGTTCGATTTTCCAATCCCATTGTGAGAGTTCAGGAAATGCTTCTGAGAAGAGTTCCACCACAAATTGCCTGATGTAACTACCCTCCACCCCTTCAGGAACCCCCAAAATCCATAAATTATTTCTTCTCGAGCGATTTTCCAACTCAGTCAATTTCCACATAGTGTCATCTTTCTGAGCCTTCAGGGATTCAGTGATAGATTTTTGCTGTGCTAACTCATCCTCCAGTGATGAGATTCTAGCTTCCGCCTCTCCAAATCTAGTTGCAAATTCTGAACAAGTTTTAGCAACTCTTCGCACTGAATTTTGCAATTTCTTAACTGCGCCCTGGGTTCTTGAGCCTTCTGCCCTGGTCTCCTCTCTATGGGCCATTATACTCTGATATATGGTTAGAAGAGTAATTTCATCTTGTGACTCTGTATTCAGCCCAGCCGTTTCCGTACAGATTCCTCTTTGCACGGCTTCATTTTCGGTCAATTCCAGGGAGAAAGAATAGTCCCAGACCAGTGAACCAACTGAACCCAAAGCTTTGTTTACTAGAGTTGCAGGTTGCTCCCTATGTTTTCGGACAGTTGCGATATTTAAAGTCATGTCACCCCCTGGTTCTTCTTCCGGGCGTAAACTACTCGTATCGCTTTCTTCCTCAGCCCAATCTTTCCAAAGGCTGTCATCCCCCGAAGAATTGGAGGGGTCCGACATGGAATAAAATTTATCCCCAGAGTCCCCTTCTTTAACCTGATTCATAGCAACCTGGTATGAATTTGCTAGAACCGAAATCGCTTCTGCTCCGCTTTCAACGCTAGATGTTGCAGAGTTTGGTCTAATATCTTCTTGTTCTTGCTCATTCCTTTGACCCATGTAAACTTCTGGCATAATTGTTTGGTCCTTATCTAGAATACCTGGAATATAAGTCTCTGCAGTGACCAACGCTCCCTCAATTACGGGCGGGTCATTATGGTCCAAAGAGCTAATAGCTCCCTTCAAGATCTCTTTCGACCCTTCCAAGCTTCCCTGGAGGCCCCCCTTCCCCCCCTCTCCTCACTCCCATTATCCACATGAGCTGTATCAGTACCTTGTGGGAGGATTTCCTGGGGAGGCACAGGGGCTTCTGCTGCAACATTGTTTCTTCTCATCTGAGCATCCGAAGTATCCGCTACATTCTTTCCTTTGCCGGCTTTATTTTTAATCAATGCGGGAACCGTGAGGCGGCCCCGAGTAGAAGCGCTTTCCTTTCCTGCTGAAGCTAGAGAAAGGCCATCCGTCTGTCTGAGTGTTCCGCCTTCGGCTGCTTTGCCGCTGCTCGTCTTCGCGGGGTTTTCGGCCGCGGTACCTGCAGCCACAGGTAGCCCCCCGGGTCTTAGTGCCCTTGGCGTTTTTCGGCGGCATCGTGATGTTCGAGCGAGCGACCACGGTTGTGTTTCGCCAGCAAATAAGTCCTGCCCAATTTAATCTTGAGGGCAGCGGAAACACCAAACGACAAAAATAAGACCTCCAAATCATGCCTTTCTACACTCCACTCGCATCCGCTCTTCTTCGGAAAAACGCCAGACCGGAGACATGGGGGGGGGGGGTGTTGGGTCAGGAGAACGCCGACAACCAGCTCACTCAGCCGAGCGTGCGGCCGCCATCTTGCCTCAGGCAGACGAGTTTCTAATGTCTTGGTGAGGCCTTCCCAGCGAGTTATCACGTTTGTGAGTGCCTCATCCTGGTTGTCCCAGATTGTCTTTGCTAGCGCTTGCAGTTTTTCGGTTTGCTGGTTTTACATTTTAATCTCCTGAAGTTCTCAGTGTGAATGGAATCTGGGTCCTCCACTGGTTGGTCCAGAGTCAAACTTGCTATTTTCATGATAATTTCCTGTGGCAGATGATCACTTAGGTCGTGTGTCCCAATCTGGAAGCCTGCAATCTTGCTGAAGAGTGGTAAGGTGACAAAGGAGTATTCTATAAATGTGCTGGCCGCAGCATTATGAAATGTTGCCGCGGGAGGCTGGTCTCCAGGGAAACGCCCGTTTAGTGCCACGAGGCTTAAGTGCTCCATGTCTCATATGAAGTTCCAAGTGAGTGCTGATTGATATATCTTTTTACTCTGTTCCTGGCTGGTAATATTCCAGGCCGTAAATTGTTCCTCCAGTATCTCGTCCCTTTTTTGCGGCCCTAGTAGGTTGGTTGTAGATTCTTCAAAAAAGTAATCTAGCTATTTCTGAACCCACCAATTTGACTCCTTTGATTTTGTCACGTGGATGTATGTATACGTTTAGCACTATTATTTGTTGCTTTGTGTTGCCGTCCCATATATTCACTCTAAGAGCTTTGATTCGAATTGTGGTGGTTGTGGTAGTATATACATCTTTAGTCCCCGTTATAGTCCTAATTGATGAGTAGAACATTAGGCCGCCCTTTAGGTGCCCAAATTTGGCTTCTTTTACTGCTGGTGTGTGGTGAGTTTTGAAGCCGAGTAGGTGCATATGTTCTTCAAGCCAGTTTCTTGCAGTAAGATAAGGTTGAAGCCTTGGAGATAACCATGAAATTCTCTGTCCGATGCCTTATTCCCTAAGCCATTTATGTTCCAAGAGCAAATTCGAAGTTGTTGGCCGCCTTTGGGGAGTTGTTTAGTACTGAGTCAAGCACTCTCCCTGTGTGTATTTATTGTTCTGGCTAACCAGGTCCAGTCTTCCTGTGTAATTGCTCGGTCCTGTTCTTTTCATTCTGAAGTTAGTGCGTTCGTGCTACTGGCCCCTTTGAGGATGGAATGAGGGAGCGTGCCCGGTGAAGGAGTTGCTAGATCGAGTCTGTTTGGTATCAAGGAATCTGGATAGCCCAGCTTTTGATGTGGGAGTATTTTGATTCCCCAGGCTTTTAGTTGGACCTCTTCCTCCAGAATCCTCCTCACTGTTACCTCTGAGAGCCAGGTTGCCTTGGTTGCTTCTCTGTTTGAGAGTTCTTTGATGGTTTTAAACTCTATTCTTTCTAGGTCCGACGAGCTTATATCCGCCAAGCTGCTGATTGATTGAAGTAATCGCAGAATGTTCCCTCTGTTGAGGGTATCCCCGCGGCCTCTAGACTTGAATTCAGGAATTAATATGATCGAGCAACATTTTAGTTGTGTGAAATAGGTGGTTGAAAGTTTGGCCTGAATGGCCTGGCCCTCTTGGAGGTGGAGATTGGAAGAGCTAGCTTCCGCTCCAAGGGCTTCCCTGGCAATGGGCGGAGCTTTGTTTGAGGAGGGTGAGTGTGCCTGTGTATTGTTAATTGAAATGGCCGGGTTGCTGCTACTCGTGGTCTTCGTGCTTTTATCTACTGGGTTGTGAGTTAGCTTTGGCAGTTCTCCCTCAGCCCTTTCCGACTCGAGTTCTGGGCCCCCCAAGGATGTGGTCGTGGCCAATTGACATGTTTTTTTGTCTACTTTTGGAGTCAGTTGTTCCGGTGTTGGTTGACTGGGCTTTTTGTCCCGAGCCCTGCTCTTTCTATTTGTAAGTAGACCGTTATGTTCTTCTTCCTCTTTCTTCCTTTCCTCCTATGCTTGCGGCTGTGCTTCAGGTCCTCCTTTCGTACACTGATGTTCAGGTCTTGTGTTTTAGTTACTTGTGTTATTGATTGTACTCCTTCCAGTTGCTGGAGGTGATGAATTAGTTCTAGGTCTCTGTTTGGTTCTTTTACATTACAGTTTTTGCTAAGTCCTTCAGCCCTGGATTTCTCATTTTGATGATCTTCTGTTGTATCAGCTGTGCTTGTCCATCTGGGACTTGAACGAGTGAGGGTCCTCGTGCCAATATGGGAACCCTTAGGAGGGGCTTTACCCCATCTCTTTGTTTGTGGTTGCCATTGGTCCACCAGTTGATCCTTCTGTGTTACGGTGTGTTTGGGCCTCTTGAGCGGTTATGCTTGTTGTGTTTGATAATTTCTTGATGTCTCCTAGAAGCTCCCCCATCACCGCTGGGAGAGTAGACAGTTTGTCTACTATGGCAAAGCAGGTGCAATGTGTTTGCATTAATTGTGTTTCTTCCTGAGCCCTTTGAAACGAGTTTGTCATATCTGATAATCTATTGTCGATGTTTGCGACATGGGTGGCCACCTAATTAAGGATGGTTAGTTGAATATCCATCTTGTCAAAATATTACTGCATTGACTTGATGGATAGCTGCATAGTGTCCAATAAAGAAGACCAGAGCTTTTCTATATCTAACCGATTCACTTCTTTGGGACAGGTTTGATGGACGAGGGTGGCCTCAGCCTGCCTCGAGCCTGAGGTATAGGCAAGATCATGCCATTCTTGTTCAGGAGTTGTGTAAGCCACGATGTTGGCTGTTTCTTTGTTGAAATCCTCTGTGCCTCCCATTTCCTGCGCCCTGGTGTTACCTATTGGGCAATTGGGGGGATGGATTGAGTGCTGTTCCAAGAGTGCCAGAATTTAAGTAATTCGTAGTCTCTGGGTTGTATCGCTTTGTTTCTCTGTTGTCTTTGCCCGTGATTTCCCTGCCCTGTCGGGGCTGATTGGGTTGCACGGAATGACCTGATCTGTCTCCGGGATGGAATGACATGGTTCCTGTGGGTCCTGTGCCTCTTGTGGTTGAACAACCTCTTGAGTGATTCGTTTTTGTTCCTCTTTGAGGGGGGTTTCGATGCTTTCCATCTTAGAGCCATGTACCATGCTTTCTGGTGGCGCTGTATAAACCCCATTGTTGATTGTGGAAGAAAGGATGGAAATGGGGGTGATCATAAGAGCTTGCTGGGTTTTTGGGAGTTTTTTGGGGGTGGAATTTGCTCTTCTTGCAGTATTGTAATGGTAGGTTCGAGCGGTGGACCTGTGCCTGGCTCAGGCCGGGTGAAGAAGTCTCCTGTTATTGCCAGGTTTTTTCCGGAGTGTGCGTCCCCTGTGGGGGATATTTGTAGAAATGTGCAGTCTCCCTTTTTTAGGCCATCATTCGTTGTCTTTGGGGCTGCCCGTCCTTGATGGCCATCTGAGAGTGGGGAGGCTTTGCCCCTATACTCTCCCTCTTTCGTTCCTGGTTCTGTCATCTCTATTTTCAGACTTAGATGGTCTGCTGCTACTGGACATAGTGGGGAAGGGAGGTCATTTAAACTTTCATTGCTGGAACAAAATGCGGCCCGCATCCTTCAAAAATGAGAATTTAGTATAGATCTTAGGCTGGTGGCTGCCTCTTGCCCCTCCAGTGAATCGGGTGCAGTTCACGTCTACCAGACTCTGATGGTGGTGTGTGCTCTCTTCCATCGTTTGGTTCTCATTATTGAAGATCTCATTGAGGCCTTTGCTCTTCTTTTTTTTTTTGCTGAGTATGGATGTTAGCGACTGTCTCTCCTTCCCGGATCTCATCTCTTTGTGGCCCGTAAGACTCCTTAAGAGTTTTGGTGGCCCTTATGCTTTTAGATAGGTGCGCCTGGTCTTTGCTTGTTTTTCCCCTCTTTTGAATTCCTTTTCTTTTTCTTTCCTTATTGTTGGTTTTTGTTTTTATTTGTCTTGCCGGCCTTGCCGGCCTCCTAATGCAATAAAGACAAAAATGTGATGTGCCGGAGCCGTGCTGCACCACTTTGGGATACAGGCTTGTACTCTGCCCATCTCTACCTGCCTCTCTCTGGGTTTATCTGGTCAGTAGAAGAGTGGAGTCTGGGCTCTTCTAAATAGAAGAGTGGAGTCTGGGCTCTGCTTCAGCGCAGTTCCTGCTGTTTCTGCTGCCCCAGCTGGTTGGTTGGTGGATAGGTTAAGCGGTAGTGTGCTAAGTGATCCTGGGTGGTGCAGAGCAGGGCTCACCGGGGCACCACAAGCCGCACCCAGACCTAGCTGGGCCGCCTCGGTGAAGCTTCCTGGGGCACACACTCTGTGGCAGCTCACTAAGGCTGCCACGCTCACTCCGCCCCCCCGCTAGCCTCACTGCTGCCTCACAATGGACCTGCTCAAGCACTGAGCCCTGACCTCTGAGTCCGGGGGGGCCATACCGTCTAAGGGGGCCCAGGAGGCAGAAAAGCAGAGGCAAAAGCGAAGCAAAGCAGACGTAGCGAGCTAGAACCTACCAGCGGGGTCCAGAGCTCCGGCCGGGTTTTCCGCAAGCCTCCCCTCGCAGGTCGATACACGTTGCTGTGTTGGATGTGCTGGCTGTCCTCCGCTGCTACTCAGGCGTTGCCGCTGGCTGCCGACCCTCCCGACCGACTCCCCGTGAGGTGATGAGGGTGATGGAGGTAGCAGGCAGCTGAAACAATGGGCTGCAGACAGCAAGCATCCAGCAGTAAACAGCGGACTTCAAGCGGCGGCCGCGGACCACAGCGGCGAACAGCGGCGGAGAGTACCACTATGCTTACTAGGGACTGACAGCATGGGGTTCAAAGGCATTCAGCATGGGGTTGTCATATGCCACAAGGATTCCACGTTTGATGATTTTGTGCTTTTCTCTAGCCATCAATAAAAGTGTATCGATCATGTCCATCTGTGTTTTTATGGAGCAGCTATGAGTGACTTGGCCTACAACTAAGTCTATATTTTTCACACATTATGACTGTGGTAGAATCAAGAATATCCTCTAAGGATGTGAGAACACATAGTGCCAATGAGGCCAGCACTTCTGCTAGTATACTGGATGAGGAAGTTAGGAGTGTGAGGGGTGTATGTGTAAACACAGCCTGTCAGGCTTAACAATCCTGGTAGCAACTGAGTTGATTTGGTTCTGCCCAGCACATGGTTTAGCCGAGGCGGAGACAGAGGGTGGAGTAGGCACAGACACCCCTGAGCCCTCTGCCAGTCGTTGCTGCCCAAGGGGAGTTGTGGCTGAGGTAGACCACGGAGTGGGTCGGGACTGAGAGGTGTTTATGACACTGATGGGTGCCAGGCACATCAAGGAAGAAGATGAGCATTCATGGAAATAGATTGATTACAGTGTCATGAATGCCATGAACCAAACAGAGCAAGAATCAATCAATCAATCAGGGAATTGTAAAGCATGCTACTCACCAGTGAGGGTCTCAAGGCGCTGGGGGTGGGGGGTAAACAGCTCCGTTCAGTCAAAGAGCCAGGTCTTGAGGGTCTTCCTGAAGATGTTCAGAGAGGGGGCACGTCTGATGTCGATCGGGAGCTCGTTACAGGTCTTGGCCACGATGTAGGAGAAGGCTTTTCTGCCTGCCGTTCTGGCTCTGCGGATGCGCGGGGTTTCAGAGAGGTCGGCAGATCGGAGGTTTCTCTTGGGTACGTGGAAGGAGATTCTTTCATTGAGGTATTGGGGCCGGTGTTGTGGAAGCATTTGAAGGCGTGGGTGAGCATCTTGAATGTTACTCTCTTCTCGACGGGGAGCCCTAAGGATTTTGAGCAGTCAGAGGAAGAGGATATACTTAAGGAAATGGAGGTGGACCAGGGAGAAGCGGGGATTGATGTTGAAGATCCATCAACGTGCTTTAGAAGAAACTGTACAAATGCCGAAAAAACTTTGCCACAGGGTTGCAGTGGGGCAGAGCCAAAGATTTCAGACTCAAAGACCCTGAAACAATCCTCAACACCAAAACACTTGGTAATTGAATGAGCACTTAAAACAAATGAGCCCCACGGTTCGCAGTCAAAAGTCATCGGAGGGGCCAAGCCTTCACACTCAAACCCAACTCTGAAGGGGATGGAGATTGGAGGAAGGAAAGGTTATGAAAGAGAAGGAGTCTTTGACTCTGAAAAAGAAGGCCAGTTTGACGGTCCACACTGAGAAATAGGCAATCAAAGTTGAAAGCAAAAAATGTCAGCTTAACGCCGAAATAGCTGAATCCTCTCAAAAGCATCAGAGAGAAATGCACATAAGGAAACCTAGATAGACATTCCAGTGATTCTAGCACATCAGCAGGAAGAGCAGGAAGATGTTTATGGACAGGATAAACAGCATGATCCATCCGTGATGAAGGCTTCGCAGGGTCAAGAGATCTGTATGGCAGAGCCTGAAAGCTGACTCCCCTGAAGAGAAACATGACTCTTACTCATCAAGACCATCACCCTAGATGGCTTATCATGGTACTATGGAGTGATTAAAGGGGCTGCAGATATGTATAGGGTGCAGCTGGAGGAAGAGCAGCTGATGCATGTCTATTGTTGGAAACACTTCTGGTGCAGAAGAAGGACCGGTTCCTACCCATGTTTCCTAGCATCATCGACCAGGGGAAAGTGCTAGGCAAGGGACCAGCATAATCTAAGGCATTCACACTAACGGAAGAAAAGTAATATAACCCCTCTAGCCAGGACCCTATATACATCAAGAGTAACTCATCAGCTTAGTCTATCGTAGTCAACGCCTCGTCAGAGGTGGTAAGCACTATGTAAATACAAAATGAGCCAGGAGTGGAGTTGCACATGGCTCAGCTGCCCTTCAAATCCTCTGCAGCTGGATGTAGTAACATTGCTGCTGAGGCCAGGGTCCCTGTCTGAGCGCAGGGGTGTAGTTGTGGTCCTGGAAGTGGACGCAGTAACCAGGATACTTCTTAGGGTTCCTACCACTATCTGCACTCTAATAAACAGTCATAAACAATCATTCGTACATGAACACTCCTTACCTTTCTGCATGTCATTGATGCATCCCAAAGCCATGTGCCACTATCCTAAGGTCTTTGTAATGCTGCAGTGTAAGGAAAAGGGTCTCTCAGACATTATATTTTATTTTAAGGTATAACGTAAATCGAATTGATAATCGCCTACGGCATGAGAAACAGAGTATCACACTTTTGTGTTAATCCGTGTATAGACACCACATTGGTTGCATAAGCTATTCTAAACTATTACACCCATATTAACATATTATAATCATTTGGCATCTACCGTTCACAAAACTGAAAAGTTTGAAAACATTTAAGAACCCTTTTTGAGTCTCAGATGCCAAACCCAATGTCCTACTTGGAGGTTGTGAACACTTTCTTCTTTGAGGCCAAGTCCACTTTGCCTTTCTGAAAAGTTGTCAGTTCCTTTCTGTCAAACATATAAGGTAGGAATGTTATTTGCACTGTTAAGGCTCTGGATGCATTTGTTTCTTATACTGACATCTGCAAGAGGAAAGCTTATCTGAGTTCTAAATAACTTGCTACCTTCTTAGAGTGACCACCTCCCTCCAGGTCACTGTGGACACCGTATCCAGTCTTGGATTTTGTGTGATAGGCTGATGCACTCTGGGTGTTGTAGTCTTGTCAAGATTCCATTGAACTAATTAGACTAGCACACCTGAAATAGATGGTATGTAAGTGAAATGTTCAGGAGCGGAGACAGTGTCTGTAATGATCACCTAACACCTACTTGCTGAATAGCACAAGCCAACCTGACACTATATATATTATTCACATTGGTTGCGTCCATGGGTCCACTGTCTAATGCTTAGGAAGGTTTGTTTAACTTTTCTTTTTGGTTTTATCTTATAACCGTCCCGTTTTCCTTTTAGGAAAATGAGTTGCTTTTCAAATGAAAGAGATTGCTTTATTTAAAAGCAATCACGGATATAGTGGTCTGCTGACCCCAGCAGGCCACCATGCCTCTGATTCTAGCCAATCGTAGTGGGTCTCAATTTGCGACCTGTTTTATGCATATTAATGAGGTAGGTTGAATTGTGACTTACTATGATTCAGAATTTGTACTACGTACTAATTGGTCAGTTTGCAAAATTCCCTTCAATTCCCTATTTGGGGACACTTTTGTGAATGGAAAATTTGTACGTCAATGTGCATTATACAATAAAATCACATATAAACAAACAGCTATAAATTTCACACTGCCAGCTGTTAATAAAACACAGTAGTAAACTATTTATACTAAGCATATTAATTATGACAGAAAATGAACTATCCACACCTGAATAATATTACAGTGGAAGCTAGATCACAAATTACTGTGAGAAAATTAATGAAATAATATGCAGGATGTAATAGATCCTCATTCTAACTTCAGGTCTGTGATGGATAAGCTTTGCTAGAGTAAACGTTTTAGACAGGTTAATAATGTTCGGAGAAGATATAACTTATTTTCAAAAATAAATATATTTTCCCCGAGCTCTGCTTACGGATAAAACAACTCGTTGCTCTTGAATCCACTCTAGTGTCCTGCACACAAAGGGATCTTCCATTCCTACAGAGGCTGCTGACACAATCAACCATTCTTAGACATGCTACTGACATTGCTATCAAGTTTGTGTGCTAAATTATCACATTAAGCTCTTATCTGCTTTTCTCTTGGCCGAAGTCCACTGTGGCTCTGCTGGTATTTGTTGAATTCAGCACCTTCCGAGGGAGCTGCACTTACATGCTTGAGGATAACAGCTCAGTTGCAGCGAAATCAGCTAAAAGGTCTCTCATCTCTCATCTGTCATAGAAATGTCAGCGTCCATCCTGCTTCCTCTGCATTCACTCTTCAACATCCTTTTCATCAATCTAAAAGCAAACATGGTGCAATGCCGGGGATGGAAATGGAATCTGCATAGATTTCTCAATGCGGATTTCAAGCCACCATCCCATTCTCCTGTCTTGCTAGAATAAGCAAATGGACGGCAGCCCAGCACTCTTCTTTAACTGCACACTCCTGCAAATTCAGAATGCCTCTGCCGGACATCTCGCATCTATTCATGCATGAACACACCACGCCACCATGCAAACTCTAAGCTGGCTGCCTCTGGCCACACACGTCATTCAAGGCCGCCACTGGGCTATGCATTGTGTCAAACTCATCATCCACACCTAAAGCTTTAACAAATGCCCAAACCATCAGCCTCTATTCTAGACTGGTGCAACTCCTGACCGTACCTTTCTTTAGAAAGCGTTGCATCAATAGAACTCCTTTCTCAGTCCAGAATCCCACAATCTGGAACTTCCTCCCAGCAAGTATAAGAATCATCCACAACCTCTTTATATTTCAGAGGATGGTAAATTCTTAGCTGTTGCCAAACCCATGACCCAGACATGGACAGATCGGATTAGTGGGCAATGGAAGGTATCTGCAACACAACTCTAACTATAAAATACGTCTTTATTGCACTCCATGCACTCGCTGCAATATTATTGAAGTGCAGCTCTAAATCTCATACATTTCACCAAATATTTCATGCACGACACCCAACACCCAGCACTTCCCAAATAGCCCGCTCTACAAACTTGCATTCTTCTACAACAAATAGGGACGTTTTTTACGCAACCTCTCAGAAGAAGGTGCTTATCTCTAAGTATTGTTCTGTGTATCTTAGGCCTCTCTGCTTCATGCACTGCTTATGTCCAATAACAAGTTGACCACTCATGACAACCAACTCTTCCCGCATAGGCCACACTATCATCCCACACGTTATCCGTCATGTACATCAAACAGCGTAGCTGCTTACCCCACTATCCAAAAGTGCTTTGGGGCATTAGTGTTATGAAACACTATATGAATGCTACAATACATTGCAATACAATACCATTTTTTAAACAGTTTAGGGTGTTATATTCACTGTTAATCAAATGGATTGTATATACACAAGGCAGACTTGTTCAAGACAAGCTTTCTTGCTCATTGTTCATGATTTGTGTTATAATTGTGATAATGTGATTCCAGTTAGTATATTTGTGTCTTTGTCATTACAGGAAGAGCCCATTTCAAACACATTAATGGGCCTCAACATAATAGGGCAGAATTTCTGATCAGTACTGTATTTCACAGAAGGATCTACTTGGGTTTCTCATATGTTTAATGAGCTTCTGTGTGCCTTTGGCCTCTGACACCACCTGTGTATTTCCATCAAAGCTTGTCTGACCTGGGTCTATCAAGCTTGATAGAAGTCCATCTTTTCTGCTGACCTGCATTTTGCAATATAGCTTTGCAACTGTGTTCTTTAAAGTGATTGGTTTGTATGAAAGACATGCAATGACATTATGCCTTGTCTCTTTCATGCTTTTATAAGAGGGAAACTCTGATTTCTACTATTCTGCCGGCAAATCATTTATAGAAAGAGATAAGGTGATTTAGTAGTGTCCATGCTACATTTAATTCTATCACTTGAAATTACTTCATAAATCTCAAGTTAGGCTAACTTCAGTAGCTTATTACCATCCTGATACTGATTCTCGACAATTGTCAAGGACTGGACACAGGAAAGTTCTCTCTTGTTTCCTTCGTGTTTGCACAAAGAAAGTGTGGCTCTTCCCAGTAGCTACTGTGCTACCCTGTGCTTGACATACAGATTGAAGGTATCATATATCTCCTTGACAGAGTCCCAGTTAGGAGTAAAAAGCCACAAAGGGCAGAAAAAATCTAATTGGCAATATGGATGATGCTTGATTGAATATGAAGAGCTCTACAAGAGTTAAAAGGCAAGACATCAAAACTACCCTGAGTAGAGAAATAGGCTAGCATAATCTTCCAGGCTGAAGAATCTAACAGGAAAAAACAGCTGCTGGAAAAAGCGCAAGCATGGACAAAAAGTATCTAAGGTGGGCGGTGAATGCAACAAGAAATAGGGGAATGAAAAGCGTTGTGGTGCATCCTTCGTCTATTCAACCACCTGATATATGAGCACAGAAGGCAATTAATTCACAGGAAAATGATTGAACGTCATCTTGGATAGAGAAGCTCTTGCAGCACAGTCTTTATCACAATATTGCCCCAAAAATATATCTCTTGGGAAATGTTTTTGGTCTTAGCAAATTTGGAAGTTATATAATAGTAGTCATTAATCATTTTATTTTCTTATTGCTGATGTCTTACACCATATCTACCACGTGAAACAACAAGGCATGTGCTGTCACTTGTTTTCCAAATTCTAGCACAATTATTTTGTATCACTGGCTTTGGGTGTACAATTGCTGATTGGCATTTAAGCACCATGTGAAGCATACTGTGGGGGTACTACTGGAGACCCAGAAAAATGAAACTTTAATAAAAAAATTTCACCTCCCAACAGGGCCCATTAATTTTGATAATGCTGTGATTATCCAGGTTCACCCGAACACAGAGTTTACCTCATCTTTAATTTTCCTTCTGTCAAACCACAAACACACAAGAATTTTAACATGAATCACCAAACTAGCTAAGGATTCATGCCCATTTAGGTGCTGAAATTGTGATGACAAAAACATAATCACTCCCTTTAGCAGCATGCAAACTATAATGATATTTCTTTAGAAAAGAACAGATATTCTTTCAGGAATGTAATAAAACGGTAAATGTGTTAAATACAACTAACTGGCAACCACCAGTCAAATAAAGCATGGCACCGTCTCTAGCTTAAAAAGCACCTTCACTAAAAAGTTCATGAAGTCAATTTCTATAGTGAGGTCAGCTGAATAGCACAGAGAAGCACAGAGCTGACACAACAGAAACCTAAAGCACAACATCCTGCAGGGCACTTTATGAATGAGCGAAAGTACATAGCTCAAGAACAAGAAAACACCATGTGGCAATGTCAGACTGACCCTCTCCATAGCCTTTTCGGACATGGCCGCCCTCTCCCTAACATTTATAATTTCTGAGGTAATGTCTGACAGAGTTTTACACTTTTGTAGGCACTGTTGTATTATTGCCAACAGAAACGCTGTCATATTAATGGAAATACTTCTTATATAATCTGGGCTCACCTTGAATTTGTCTTAACCACATACTTGGATAGTGATCCAGATATCCGATGGTTGCTAACATCCTGGGCGGGTTAGCAGAGTAAATGTAAGCTGTGATGAAATAATGTATTCTCTGATTTTTGTGCCATATAGGCATGAGTGGAAACAAAGAAGCATGCTTGAAGGAACAGAATGTGCTCAATAGTAATGCAATAGACACAACACCTTATTACTCTATCTATAAATTGTTACAAGTTATCAAGACCTGGACCTTGGGCTAGAAGTTTATTTTATTTGGGCTTGTAGATGTCCTAATAATTGTGTGTGACTGTAGCAACTGTTTCCCAAACCCAGACTGATTCACCTTGCGGTTGTGCATTAAAATGTCATGTTGTCCCTTCAGTTGCTGGTGGAAAGGAGTATACACAGGTGGCAAATTATGCATGAGAGATCTGCTAATAGAGTAGAAAATTGCTCCAAGACTACCTGCCGAAGCACCACTGAAACAATGTCTAGATGATGGATAGAGGGGTTTGGGATTTTCTCTCAGCCTCCTCTGGGGTAGGGCTGAAAACAGAGGCACGAGTTGTGTCATAGCTCCTTTTCACCACAAGACATTAAATAGTTCCTAACCTGGCAAGAGATGCTTAAAGTAATAGCCTATTCTGGCTGGTTTACTTTACAGATACTGTGCCTTAACCGGGCTCGATCGACTTCCCACTGTTATGCCATTCCCCTCATGCGGTGGTCTCTCTTTACCTTTGTATCCTTCTTTCCTGAAACAGAACACCCATCTAAGTCATCTTCGATTTTGTATTGTTCTTAGGGAGGTCAATTACCAGCCAAGAGCTGATACTATCTTGCTATCACATGCCCCCACAACCCAAGACTGCCCTAGAGGGTCACAAACATCCTGGTAGGGTCTGTGAAAGTCTGTGAAAAAATATCCATTTTAGGACATCCTCATTCATCATCCCTAATCCATCATCTATCATTCCTCATCCACCCTCCATCATCGATCATTTCTCATCCATCCCTTATCCTTCCTCATCACCCACCACTAATTCTTCATCCGTCATCATCAATCCTCATCCATATTTACTTATCCATCATTCCTCATCCATTATCCATCATTCCTCATCTGTCATCCATCACTCATTTTCCCTAAAATAATATATGATTAGATAGCACATCTTTCCAATGCCCACTCTTGACTTTGTTTCCATAGTAGTCAATGTTTCCCTTCTTCTGAGCATAAACAGTGAATCAGTAAATGCCCCCTAATTTGCTGGCACTGAAATTGATTGTTAAAGTGTATTCTGAAGATCATAAGACAACAATAATGCTGCATATGTTTTATATAACCCTACTAAAAAATGTTTACATGATAATATGAATCGAAGTGACTAAGAACTCTGGCTATGCAAATATCCTTTCCTCAGGTCAGCATGTCAAATTTCTTCCATGAGTACCAGCCTCATTTCTTGATCGCACAGTATTTGTAAAATAATTTGTATCTGCAGTATCCAGGGGGAGTGTGTCTTGACGCTGAGAGAACGTGGACACTTGCTGATTCAGCATTCAGCTCTGTGATGACAGCAGTGAATTTATTTTCTACATACCAAAACTAGAAGATAACAAGGTGTGAGTCATCCCTTTCATTAATTCTAAAACTGTAACCGTTTTTCAGTGCTGCTGCTATGTAAAAGGCCTTTTGCATGAAGCAACCAGCTGTCTCTTCATGTCCCATTTTGTGTTATTTATGACATGGAGAGCCTGCCAAATGCATTCTGGACTTTGTTATTTGAAGTATTTCAGTTTTGTACCTGCTTTGTTTACTTTAGGCATCCACATTAAAATTTCCAACACTGCTTAGATTAATGTGCTGTCTAATTAAAAGGCAATTACAGCTGGAGAGAAAAGATTGTAATCTTCAAAAGCTGTGGACTAAAGGTCATGGGCAGGCCATAAATCTCCTGCGGTGAAAGACACATTTAGTTTTGTCTCACATTTCTTTATTGAATATATTTTTCCAAAACATACAAAAACATTGAATTACAAACATATATCAATCCAAAAGCATAAAAACGTCATCATAACTAAAATATGCAAAAGGAATGAGAACAATAAAAGAGAATGAAGTAGAAGATGGAGGAAAAAAGAAAAGAAATGAAAAGGAAAGGAAAGGAAAGAAAAAAAGGCACCAAAGAATAAAAAGTACAATTCAATACCATATTCACTGTTTCAAACATTGACAAAAAATGAGTAATACAATGAAGAATACGAAATGCATATTTACTTAAAAATAAAAAGGGAGAATGAAAGAAATATATTTCTAGCTTTAAATGCCATACAAATTGCAATGAGTTTAATCTGAAAATCCAACTTGGAAAGAAAGGAATGCAATTTAATAGTCAGCTCTTGTAGTGTGCTGGTGCCTTTTGACAGGGGTTGTGCTTCACATATTTGTTACAGTCCTTTGCTTTTTGGCTGGCAATGTGGCAATTTATTTTTACTTTTTGGCTGGCAACATGGCATTATATTTGTGTGTAGCAAGTAAAATGTCCCAAACTGAGAGATATATATTTTTACCCATCATTTTCTTTCCTCTTATTTATGTGTTGTTTCAGCAAGTTTAGACAACAACAAATGTCAAATGTTATTTTTATTTTCTGCTATCACTTCAGTCATACTTTGTATGAGGGATTATACTCTTTCGTTTTTGCTTGCTGACAAACACCTTTATTCGTGTGGATGGCACAGGTTCACTGAGAGCTCTTAATACCAACAAGTGTCATTACTTTCAGATAACTTGAGTTCCAGCTGAGATATCTTTTGTCATTAGCAACCAGTGGTTCCTCAAATTTTGAGATTTTTACCAACATTTTGTCAGCCAGTTCTGGGCAAAATGAGAAAATTACAATTAACTAACACTGCTTGTTTTTCTCAATCTTCTGGAAATACTTTGAACTCAAAAGGATCTTCTCCTGAAAATATGGAAGAACCTCATAATGTCACTCAAAATGCATCAGCACCTTCCTTGTTACCAAAATCGGCTCTAGCAGCAAACATTTCCAGCTCACTCATACCTAAAGTGTCACTAAACCCTTGCGGTTCTGCCCATTAGCAGCCTAAAAATGACCCCCCTTCACCAGTCAAAACACCTTCCTCCATATCAATGGAATTACTCCTAGAAGAGATCAGAGCATTGCGACCATGTGTTGTAGAAACTAATAAGAGATTACAAAAACTGGATGGCAAATAGACTCACTTGGAAAAAAGAGTGACTGATGTTGAACAACGGGTGAGCAACCTAGAGGACACTAATGCAAAGATCAACAAAATGCAGTCACAAATATCTCTTCTTCAAAAATAAACAGAGGATTTGGAAAATCACAACAGGAGGAATAATCTTAGAATTTATGGCCTGCCAGAAGGATCAGAATGGACTGATCCTATTCAGTTTTTTCAAACCATTATACCTAAGGTGTTAGACTTGCTATCATCAGTTTCTTTAAATATTCAAAGAGCACATAGGTTGGGGCATAAACTGAATTCTGCTTCTCCATTTAACAGACCGAGACATGTTATCATCCTTTTTCTCAAATATACTAACTTACTCAAGGTCATTATAGCTTCAAAGGCAAAGAAACACATTTTATAGTCTGGTCATACCATATATTTCTCTCAAGATATTGCTAAAGCCACTGCAGACAGACGAAAGCAATTCTTAGAAATGCAACCAGAACTAAGAATTCTTAATGCCAGATTTGTCCTGTTTCATCCATGCCTTTTCAAAGTTACATATAAAAGAAGACAACAACATATGAAGATCCTACGAAACTGAGGACATTTTTGGATGGCTGTCAAGGAGAAAACATGGATATTTATAAAGTTTCTTACTGACTGAAAGCTATTTACTGATCATTGTATGAATTCTGTTTACATACATGTTGATGCAAATATTTATTTTCTCCTTTATTCTTGCAGGTTATTTTAGTCTCAACCTTTGTCGCGGTGTCATTATGTTCTGTCATATATGGTCACATCTTGATCCGTCTTGGAGTGCAGGCATGTCATCTTCATCAGGTGGTCTCACCACCCTCAACCTTTTGTTTTATTTGTAGATATGTGCCTTTTCTTCTTGAGTTTACTGCTTTTCTTTATCTTTCATTCTGTTTTCTTTTCTATCTCGCTTTCTTATCTATTTTGCCAACCTCTCCTTTTCACGTCTAATCTAATTCTACTTTACTTTCTTTATCAATGACATGAATTCATGATGGATATGTTTTATGTTTCTGTTTGTTCTTTATCAATTCTTTGAAGTGTAGTCTTCTAGGTTTTAACTTATGTTTTAATATGGTACTTAGAATAGTTTCAAGGAATGTCAAGGGATTAGGCTCTCCGGATAAAAGACAAAGAGTTTTAGCTCATGGTGCCAATATAAAAGCAAACATTACATTACTGCAGGAGAACCATCTTGTTGAAAAATAAATATTGAAGCTTAAAAAGTGCTGGGTGGACAATGATTTTATCTCTCCAAGTTTAGGAAAACAAAATGTAGTGATCATTCTATGTGATAAACATCTTGACATTCAATTTATATCGCTAGAGAGTAATGCTAAGGGAAGATGGGTGTCTGTTAAGTAACTATTTTAGAATGTTCCTTTATCTATTTTCGGTGTATATGGTCCAACTCAAATTGACAATTCATTTTGGTGTAAAATTTCTCAAAAGCAAATGGAATATCTTGATGACAAATTACTACTTGGTGGAGACTGTAACCAGATATCTGATCCTTTTTATGACAGGAATCCTAAATGTACTTTAATCCTAAGTAAAATGCATAAACAATTTGTCAGTGCAATAACTCAGAGGCCACTTATTGATGCATGGAGACTGTGTTTTTGTTGTTGTTTTTTTTTAACAAATTTTATTCATTTTCCACATAGCAGCCAATAGTACAGTTATTCAGCAGGAAAAGATAAGTAATCATATAAGCGAAACAATGTGACAGTTTACATTAGAATGTTAACTCAGGTGACTGTGCAGTCCATGTCATCCAGTACAACGATCGTCCGCGCACTCCCATAATAACCGTTAGTGTCAGTCCCGTTTGAGTAGTGCCAGGATTACAATGTTGAAAATTTTTTAATACAACAAATAAACTTTAAAACAATACCCCCACCCTCCCCGCTGACGGTTCCATGATTAGCAAAAGAAAAAAGGAAGGAAGAAAGGCAAGACATCCTAGGAACATGGTACATTGGAACGTGTCCTATTGACAGAGTTTCTGCTATACAATAAGTCTTATTGAGAGACGCCATACAGAGTAATACAGGAAACTCCACTATGCATGCATTCCAAACTTATTCAATACTAGATACAATCAGGCCTATACATTTCTAGGAGTAAGGGCATCAGTTGCTTTAAAAGATTCCAATATAGGGGCCGATTCCGATCTCGGTCGGAGGCGCACCCAATACCATTCGGTCGGGAAAAAAGCCATGCGAAAGCCTGTTTCCCGACCGATCCGTACAGCAGACCGAACGACTAAGCAAAGAATCCGGCCGAGCCGTACTCACCCAAACCAGGTCCTGTTCTCCGACCGAGGCGAATCCGGAAACGCCGAATCGAGTCGCACGGAAGGAAAAATGCAGCCCCATCCGGCCGGACAAGTACGATGCGCTTTCCGTACGCGCCGAACCCGTCGCTACGCACGGCACGTCAAAGCATCCGGGAGAGGCGCACATAAGCTCCGATTCGCGCCACAACACGATCCACGGCTCCGAGACGAACACGGCAGCGACGAGGACGACGCGAAGCGACGAGGACGAGGCGAAGCGACGAGGACGACGCGAAGCAACGAGAAGGACGAACGACACGAACCAACCATGAATCCCTTCGTCCCGATCATACCAATATTCTACATTTACTACTGGAACAGGCACGGACGCGTACGGCGCAGAAGGTAAGCCAGACACCAACCACAAAACACATACAACACGTACACGACACATCACACACACACACAGGGATGCAGAATATACTTACACCAGCAACAGCAGCACCATAGGGGCGGGATGCCCATCACCAATGCCACTTATGCACACAGGGGCCTGAATGCGCACCACCACCCCTACCCAGGGGGGGCAGGATGCCTACCACCACTACCACCCTTACCCGGGGGGGCTGGATGCCTACCACTAGTACCACCCTCACCCAGGGGGTGCAGGATGCCTACCACTACTACCACCCTCACCCAGGGTGGGCTGGATGCCTACACTACTACCACCCTTAGCCAGGGGGGGCAGGATGCCTACCACCAGTACCACCCTCACCCAGGGGGGGCAGGATGCCTACCACCAGTACCACCCTCACCCAGGGGGTGCAGGATGCCTACCACTACTACCACCCTTAGCCAGGGGGGGCAGGATGCCTACCACTAGTACCACCCTTAGCCAGGGGGGGCAGGATGCCTACCACTAGTACCACCCTTAGCCAGGGGGGGCAGGATGCCTACCACTAGTACCACCCTTAGCCAGGGGGGGCAGGATGCCTACCACTACTACCACCCTTAGCCAGGAGGGGCAGGATGCCTACCACTACAACCACCCTTAGCCAGGGGGGGCAGGATGCCTACCACTAGTACCACCCTTAGCCAGGGGGGCAGGATGCCTACCACTAGTACCACCCTTAGCCAGGGGGGGCAGGATGCCTACCACTACTACCACCCTTAGCCAGGAGGGGCAGGATGCCTACCACTACAACCACCCTTAGCCAGGGGGGGCAGGATGCCTACCACTAGTACCACCCTTAGCCAGGGGGGGCAGGATGCCTACCACTACTACCACCCTTAGCCAGGGGGGGCAGGATGCCTACCACTAGTACCACCCTTAGCCAGGGGGGGGCAGGATGCCTACCACTACTACCACCCTTAGCCAGGAGGGGCAGGATGCCTACCACTACAACCACCCTTAGCCAGGGGGGGCAGGATGCCTACCACTAGTACCACCCTTAGCCAGGGGGGGCAGGATGCCTACCACTACTACCACCCTCACCCAGGGGGGGCAGGATGCCTACCACTACTACCACCCTTAGCCAGGGGGGGCAGGATGCCTACCACTACTACCACCCTCACCCAGGGTGGGCTGGATGCCTACCACTAGTACCACCCTTAGCCAGGGGGGGCAGGATGCCTACCACTACTACCACCCTTAGCCAGGGGGGGCAGGATGCCTACCACTAGTACCACCCTTAGCCAGGGGGGGCAGGATGCCTACCACTACTACCACCCTTAGCCAGGAGGGGCAGGATGCCTACCACTACAACCACCATTAGCCAGGGGGGGCAGGATGCCTACCACTAGTACCACCCTTAGCCAGGGGGGGCAGGATGCCTACCACTACTACCACCCTTAGCCAGGGGGGGCAGGATGCCTACCACTAGTACCACCCTTAGCCAGGGGGGGCAGGATGCCTACCACTACTACCACCCTTAGCCAGGAGGGGCAGGATGCCTACCACTACAACCACCCTTAGCCAGGGGGGGCAGGATGCCTACCACTAGTACCACCCTTAGCCAGGGGGGGCAGGATGCCTACCACTACTACCACCCTCACCCAGGGGGGCAGGATGCCTACCACTACTACCACCCTTAGCCAGGGGGGCAGGATGCCTACCACTACTACCACCCTCACCCAGGGTGGGCTGGATGCCTACCACTAGTACCACCCTTAGCCAGGGGGGCAGGATGCCTACCACTACTACCACCCTTAGCCAGGGGGGCAGGATGCCTACCACTAGTACCACCCTTAGCCAGGGGGGCAGGATGCCTACCACTACTACCACCCTCACCCAGGGGGGCAGGATGCCTACCACTACTACCACCCTTAGCCAGGGGGGCAGGATGCCTACCACTACTACCACCCTCACCCAGGGTGGGCTGGATGCCTACCACTAGTACCACCCTTAGCCAGGGGGGGCAGGATGCCTACCACTACTACCACCCTCACCCAGGGGGGCAGGATGCCTACCACTACTACCACCCTTAGCCAGGAGGGGCAGGATGCCTACCACTACTACCACCCTCACCCAGGGTGGGCTGGATGCCTACCACTAGTACCACCCTCACCCAGGGGGGCAGGATGCCTACCACTACTACCACCCTCACCCAGGAGGGGCAGGATGCCTACCACTACTACCACCCTCACCCAGGGGGGGCAGGATGCCTACCACTAGTACCACCCTCACCCAGGGGGGGCTGGATGCCTACCACCACTACCACCCTTAGCCAGGGGGGCAGGATGCCTACCACTAGTACCACCCTTAGCCAGGGGGGGCAGGATGCCTACCACTACTACCACCCTCACCCAGGGGGGCAGGATGCCTACCACTACTACCACCCTTAGCCAGGGGGGCAGGATGCCTACCACTACTACCACCCTCACCCAGGGGGGCAGGATGCCTACCACTACTACCACCCTCACCCAGGAGGGGCAGGATGCCTACCACCACTACCACCCCCACCCATAGGATGGACAATGCATGACAGAACCAGCACACCACAACCTAGGGAATGCAAGAAGAAGACATCCCCCCAACACCATGACAAGCGTGTGTAGACTGTGTCAAATGCCTACAACACCGAACATGACTTCGAACATACAATGTGACCCCCTAGCACATGTGCCACACAAATATGTGTGTGGCACACACAACGCAAGCAGGCCATGACCATTGTGGCAATGGGGTCCAAACCCCCATCATCACAGTGACCAAAAGGCAAGTGTGGGGTCCATAGCTGCAGCACATTTTGAACATTGTGGCAATGGGGTCCAAACCCCCATCATCACAGTGACCAAAATGTAAGTGTGTGGTCCATAGCTGCAGCACATTTCGAACATTGTGGCAATGGGGTCCAAACACCCATCATCACATTGCCCAAAAGGTAAGTGTGGGGTCCATAGCTGCAGCACATTTCGAACATTGTGGCAATGGGGTCCAAACACCCATCATCACAGTGACCAAAAGGTAAGTGTGGGGTCCATAGCTGCAGCACATTTTGAACATTGTGGCAATGGGGTCCAAACCCCCATCATCACAGTGACCAAAATGTAAGTGTGGGGTCCATAGCTGCAGCACATTTCGAACATTGTGGCAATGGGGTCCAAACACCCATCATCACAGTGACCAAAAGGTAAGTGTGGGGTCCATAGCTGCAGCACATTTTGAACATTGTGGCAATGGGGTCCAAACACCCATCATCACAGTGACCAAAAGGTAAGTGTGGGGTCCATAGCTGCAGCACATTTTGAACATTGTGGCAATGGGGTCCAAACACCCATCATCACAGTGACCAAAAGGCAAGTGTGGGGTCCATAGCTGCAGCACATTTTGAACATTGTGGCAATGGGGTCCAAACCCCCATCATCACAGTGACCAAAAGGTAAGTGTTGACAAAGTAAGAGGTGCAACTGCCAAACTGCATGGATGATTCCTGGTCACAGAACAACAAACACATCAGTGGCAAAGTAGTGTATGTGTCCCATTGCAACATAAATTGGGGGAGCCAAATCCTGCAGTGCAAATAAGACATAACTTTGGCCATGTGCAGACAAACAACACCCATGGGGGCTGACACCGTCAACAATAATCAATGACACAATGACAGAAGTGACCATCCGAATGCAGACCCACATATTTGCACCAATGGGCACACACATGCAGATACCCTGTGGAGACTGCAGATGTGAGGCAAACAGATACCATACCATGGCAGCAATGGGACACACAATCAACAATTAGCACCAAATGAGGGCTCCCGTCCCATCAGCCTGGTCATGGAAGTGCCAACGGAATCATCAGCACAGATCCAACACACTTGTATAGCAATGTTGCACTGACAACACAGATGAGTCCTTCCCCATTGATGCCCAAACCTGCATGTTCACTGGAGATGGCCACACGGTCAGGGAAGTAGACGAATAGAACAATGGCAGGCACAACAGATGTGCAGGGGTGGAAGCCACAGATGTGAAATTGCCAATCTAAGTAGGAAATCCCATTGCCAAATACTGAACACATGACACCCTCAGATGCTGCTATGGATGACATGGATACACCACAGGATAGGACACATTCCCCCTGGACCACATGGGTTCCTGCACAGTAACACTTCATTATCATGAGACCAAATATAACCATCACTGCAGCAAGGGCATGGTTAGCATCATCAACATCATGTACATCAGAAGCAAAAGCACTAGAGAACAGAAAGTTGCTTTATTCAGCATATGTGGCTTTAAAAGTAGAAGTCCGGTAGAACATAAACAAAGGCCAATGGCCAGTCCATCAACAAAGTCACAAGTGGGTGACAGTGGCAGATGCCACCCTACACATGCCTGCACAAAACCAGGGACAATCCACTAGGAGGGGCAACCGGGGGGGTAGGCCAGGCACCGCAGGGACAGGATCAGGGCTCACCAGGAGGAAGCAGGGAAGGGGTGGTGGGTGCTGAAGAGCCACTGACAACTGCAGTGGAGGTGTCTGACATGGTGTGTGCCGGCACAACTGGGGGGCATGGCTCAGATGTTGTGGGTGCCGGCACGACTGCAGTGGACCCTGCAGATGGAGTGGACAGGTCCGCCACTGCAGTGCCCAAGTCAGACAGGGTGGTAGTGGACTCCACTGCAGTGCCTACCACCAGGGGAGGAGAATGGGGAACAGGCAAGGTGGGCTGGACAGAGGGGGAGGACACCCTCACCACATCAGTGGCACAGACAAGCGCAGCGGGGGTGTGGTGCCGGGAGAGCAAGTGGCAGGGGGAGAAGGCCGGAGCCTCTTGGGGATGGTATATCTGTGGGTGGGGGAACCTGGGGCAGGGTGTGGTGGGGGCACCTGTGGAGTGGGGGCCTGAGGGATGGAGGAAGGAGACCTGGTGCTTGAGCTGCAGGGCGGCGGCGGGGTCTTGCTCTTAGCACTCCGGGGGGACTTGCGGGTGGGGGCCTCAGTCTGTCTGTGCCTGGGGGAGGGTGTCCGGGGGCGAGGGGCACTCTGCTCCGTGTGGGGGGGCTTCCACTTCCCCCTGGATGCTGGGGCAGCTGGATCGGAGGGGAAGAGGCCGAGGTCACTGAGGAAGAGGCGCAGGGTCTTTGGGGTTGCAGGTGAGGCAAGGGAGGGTGCTTTGGAGGGAGAGGCAACTGAGGACTGTGCAGTGCCCGTGGATGCGTGTGTGTGTGTACCAGTGCCCCATCCCCTGTGAGTCTGGTTTCAGTCCCCTGACTGTGCGTGCGTGTGCGTTTAGTTTGTGGCGTGTGTGTCTGTGTGCTGGATGTGTGTGTGCTGGTGTGTGCCTGTGCCGGTGTGTGTGTGCTTGGGACGGGTAAGGTGCTGGGGAGTGTGGATGGAGCAGAGGCAGGAGGGGTGAGGGACTGTCTGAGGAGGGACACTGCTGCCGTCAGGGAGGAGTCCATGGACCTGTTGCCCCTCTGTAGGTCAGACATGCCCGATGAGATGCCCTCCATGAACGACACCAGCTGAGTCAACAGTGCGGTGTGCGCATGGAGGACACTCAGCATGGCTGTCTGCCCTACATGGAGCTGGCGAAGGAGGTACACAGACTCCTCACTCAGGGCAGCAGGGGACACAGGGGCAGGGGGTGCGGTGCCTGGGCCAAAGGAGACACGCTCCCGAACATGGGAGCCTCCACGGACCTGGGGAATGGGAGCCGATGGGAGGGCGGTGGTGGTGCTGGTGGTGGCGGGGACAGCAACACTAGCTGGGGTGTGGTGGCTGCTGACACCCGCCTCCACAAGGGAGTCATCCTCCGAGTTGCTCTGGTCCTCAGCTGAGGTGGATGGTGCTGAGGACTCCTCGGTGTGGCTCCCTCGCCCTCCGTGCCACTGGGTCCCTCCGGCCACTCCTCGGCTGCTGACCCAGTCTGGCTCTCTGGCTCCTCCTGGTCCGTGGAGCTGTCCCCTTCCGTGGCCGTGGATGTATCTGCAAACAATGGGGAAACAGACAGACATCAGTCACCTGCACCAAACGCACACACCACTGTGAGCACAGCACATTACAGAGCAAGCCCTGGCATCATTAGTTGTACATTGCTAAAAGTGCCCTAACTGAACAGGAGAAGCCAATTGTCAGTCTGATGCCAAGCATGGCACTCACATCCCACATGGCCTTGCACCCATCTGTCTGGTGTCTGTTGGATTGCAACACCCCAGTGTGGACACATGCACCAAGTACACAGTAGTTGGACAGTGCAGAGGACACGGTGTGGCATGTGGACATGCACACATCACAGCTCTTGCCACTGAGTCAGTACAGGTTTCCGGATGAAAGGGATGCCCAGAGTCAAATAGGAAATGCATGTGATGCATACCAGCGACAGACACCATGATGCACCCATGTCCTGATAGCCAGCGCCACTATGGTGTGCATGTAGCACATGTCACTCCCCTGCAGGACCACCAATAAGTTGACACATGCCATGGCAGAGGCATGACTGCTAAGTCATACATCACTGTCTCAGTGATGTATGACTTGGCAGCCAGACAACAACACTATGCACTGTGTCACAATAGTAGGTCATGGGGAATGCAAGTCCTGGAGCTGCACAAGTGCACATGTACATCCCCCACACAACACATCATCTTAACCCTCATCTGTCCAGGTCACACCTATTGGACATATGGGAGACCTGTGACACTACCCTCGGAACCTGAGCCCCTCACAATTTGCTGTGAATGGGGAACAGCTGCCTGAACTTCACATTCGCATACCCCAGTCTGCACGGGCAGCTGATCAAACACCTATGTGACACACAAGTATCGTCTCCTATGGTCACATCTCCAGGGGCATGCTGAGCCCCTACCAAGAAACACCCCAGCAGTCCTGGCAACTAATCCACAGCACACTGACACAGAGGCAGACACCTGAGGGGTCAAATCACTGTGCACAATGTGTCAGCTGATACACGGGAGTGGGAGTACAGAGTGCATTGCATGGCCTGGAGTAGGCATGACTGTCCTGCTCCACATGAATGAGGGATGTGCCCTGGACAGTGGATAGCTGGCTATGTATGTGTGACACACGTAATCTGCACACTCCTGGGGCCCAAACATTGTTCCCACCCGCTGCATGTGCGTGTGCCACATACCCCAGGCACATGTGGTGGCTCAGCTCAGCAAGTGGACCGCATATCAAAGCAACACGCAGATCACATGTCCAAACCCAGGCGTTGTGTGAACAATGGACCCACCCATGATGCCCACAACAGAGTTAGGGAAACAGATGCTGTCCCCCACCTTTAGTGAAGCAAACTGCAAGGACACAGTCCCAAGTGACACAATTCCCTGAATGTAAGGGCCACACCTGGGTATCAGATGAGCAGTGGGCAGTGCACAATAGAGGGACATGGCTCCTGGACAACATGACTGCTGCACTGTGGCAGTTGAACCAGGCCAGAGGAGGGCACAAAGCATGTAATACAGAGTTCACAGTGCAGTCTTTGACTCACCCCCTCCTTGCTGCTGTCTGGCCTTCAGCTGTCCATCCGGGTCTGGAAACACCACCGCCAGGATCTGGAGCATGTGGGGGGTCAGGGTCCGTGTTCCGCCCCTCCTGCGAGGAGGCGACAGCTTCAGCTGGACCCGTGCAATCCTCCGGGTCCAGCCCCGAAGGTCCTGCCACCTCTTCTGGCAGTTGCGGATCCGGCGCTTGTAGACCCCCACGGACCGGACAGCCCGGACGATGTCCTTCCAGATTTCCTGCTTCCGATGGGCATTAACCTGTCAGGATGACAAAGTGAAAAGGCCATTACCACACATGCAACATATCCGTGCATGACACAGTTGTATATACATGTCTCAATCACAGGGGCACATGATGTACACAGGCAGTGCAAAGCTGACCATGGACAGTTTGCCAGACGTCACTACATGGTATCATTGCATGGGAAGTAAAACCATGTTCAAATGCACTGTCACTGCACCATACCTGTCCAGTGCAAGTCACTACACACTATGGGGGTGACAACTACTCAGTGAGCCTGCTAGCCAGTGGCGTGCAGACTCTCAGCCTTGCTAGTCCCACAAAATGCACATTCAGAAAGGCAGTGCACAGAACACTCACCTGCTCCCCTGGTGTCCCATACAGCTTGCTGTACTGTGGAAGTAGGCTGTCCAGCAGGGCCTGGTTCTCTTCAAGGCTGAAGGCTGGGGCTCTCTCCACAGTACGTGCCATTGCAGGGTCCAGAGGGGCAGAGACAGCAGCAGTGCAGTGGCAGATGTCGTCCTGGAGCATGTAGTGCAGGCAAGTGAGCTCTCAGGGGAACAGCCAGCAATATATATGTGCTGGAGAGGCAGATACTGTCCCTTGTGTCCAAAGTGATAGGTCCAAGTCGTTTGCATCTTCTGAATCTGGCCAATCCATGGAATAGCAGCACCAAAACACGCCCACAGCATCCTTCAAATCCTCAACTTCATGACATACATGATTTTGCAACATTGTTGTGGGTGACCAACTGAATTTCCAGCAACCGACTCGTTCGAAATTCGAAAACGCGTCCGTTGCCAGGCAAGCCCATTGTCAATGGGTGCGCACCGATCGGTCCATTGCGGTACAACGCGCACAGGGGTACAACTCGTACCCGCACACATTTAATGCAATGGTCCGGCCGGAGGCACCGATCGGTCCATTGCGGTTCAACGCATCACTGTACATGTGACTGGCATATGTCAGCATGCCTGTCTCAGATGGACATATGCCAGCCACAGATAGCTCCCAGGGAGTGAGGGGCACACCTACATCACGACAGCCTGTCCAAACTTTATCCTAAGGCATGTAAGGATGCATTTCCTATTGTGTGTATGTTGGTGTACATGTTGTCCTGTGGGTGTCACCTGTGGGCAGCCACCCCCAGGCTGTGCACGTGTTCATGGGGACAGGATCCTGGGTGTTACGTGTACATGACCACTGTGATGTGCAACTGTTCATATCTGTGCATGTGCCATGGTCACATTTCACAGTGGTGTATGTGTATGTCATGTCACATACCCCGTGAGTCCCATGTGGGACGGTATGTTTGAGCCAGGGTGTCCCAGTGGCACAATAGTGATGGTCCTCCACAGTCTTTGTGCATGTAATGTTTACAATGTCTCTGATTTCATGTGCACAATGGGAGACAGTCTCCACATCCACGTTGTGTGTGCATGGACTCTGATGTTGTGCGTGTGTGTCACAGATGTCCATGTCTGTCCTGCCGTGGCAAGTGGGGCCACTACCTGTGGGGGTCATGGTTGTTTTGCTGTGGTGTATACATGATACTCCATGTGATGCCAGTGTCCATGTGGCATTACAGGGTCCCTGGGAATGTACCTGTCGTTGAGCTGTGGTGCCTGGGGCACATCTGTCCTCACATGTCACTGTGGGGGGTTATTGTGACACGGCAGCAGGAGATGGGAACTGTGACACGGCCTCATGATATCCAATGGGCCAACCTGGGACTAATTGATGCCACCTGTTGGACCGTGTTGACAGATGTTGGCCATGTATGTACCACACATGTCCTTCCGGTACTGCACACTTCATGTAGTTGTGCCTCATAATGATGTATGTTGGGATCTTGAGTGTGTTCAATGCCGCATATGTGGGGTGACTGACAATCTTGCTTACTTCTCCTCTGCACTGCAGGGCTCCTGCTGTCCATCGGCCATTCCCAGACCTGGCAACGATGGTGGAACGGGACAGCATCCGACGGTACCACTTCACCAGGCAGCTGATTGAGGATTTGGCAGTGCAGTTGTCCCCACATTTGCAGCCTGGCCGGCCGTATCCTACAGCGCTGACCCCCAAGGTGAAGGTGATGGCAGCCCTACACTTCTTTGCCACTGGTACCTTCCAACATACTGTGGCGACTGCTGGTGGGATGTCACAGACCATGTTCAGCCGTGTGCTCCGCGATGTTTTGGCGGCAATGTTGCTCTTCCTGAACCGGTACATCTATTTCCCTAGTCTGCGACGACTCACTGACGTGAAGAGTGACTTTTATGCCCTGGGGAGGATGCCGCATGTAATTGGCTCCATTGATGGGACACATGTGGCTTTGGTACCACCACAGGCCCAGGAGCAGGCCTACAGGAACCGCAAGCACTACCACTCGGTCAATGCACTGGTGGTGTGTCTTGCAGACATGACCATCACACACGTGTGTGCCCGTTTCCCTGGTTCAGCACACGATGCCTTTGTGATGAGGAGTAGTCGCATCCCCAGGATGATGGCACAGATGCAGAACCAGCGTGCCTGGCTTGTCGGTGTGTACTGACTTTGTGCCATTGTGTGTGATCTGATCTGTAGTATTCCGCCCACTTTTCCAAGTCAGCTAATGTGCACTTGCCTGTCCGTAGGTGACTCGGGATACCCCAACATGCCGTGGTTGCTGACACCCCTCAGGAACCCTGTGACACCAGCCCAGATGCGCTACAATGAGGCACATGGCCGGACCAGGAGAGTGATTGAGCGGACCTTTGGTCTCCTGAAGAGCCGCTTCCGCTGCCTGGACAAGACCGGAGGGTCCCTCCCATATGCCCCTGAGAAAGTGTGCAAGATTATCATCGTCTGCTGCATGCTCCACAACCTGGCAGTGTGGAAGGAGTTGCCTCTCATCCAGGATGACAATGACCAACATCCGCCACCTGTGGAGGATCCTGGCCTGGACCACGATGCCAGTGACGATGATGATGATGATGGTGATGGTGATGTCCGCACACAGCTCATCACCAACTTCTTTAGCTGAATGTGAGTATCCTGAGGTGTCATGTCAATGATGTGAGTTGGCATGATGTGTGGGTGGTGCTCTGGTGCTGTTGGAGTGTGTCCATGGGCTACTTGACTGGATGTGTGTTGCGATGTGTGGTGACAGGTGGGCTGTACTCCCCAACAGTGTTGACATGCTAACTTGGTTCTGGGTGGGTATCTTGTAACATGTATTGTGCATGAGTTTTGCTGTTCTGTCCTGTACTCCATTGCTTTTGACTGTGTGTCATTTCTGTCCTTCACAGGGTACTTTCAGATTCGTTTGGTCAACTGTGTCCACCGACGACGTGATTGCACATCCAGGCTGGTAGCTGTTGTGTCCCTACAGGTGATGTGCGCCACACCCATGGACTTCCTTCCGTCTACAGTTGTTGACTGTGTGCCCGCTGCCAGGTGGGGTTACCTTGCATCTGTAGTGGTTACGGCATGTTGCAACTGTGTAATAAACCTGTGCTTCACTTTGTGATGTGCGTTGTCTGTGGTCACACATTTGACTGCCATTTGCTTACTGCACCTGTGGGCTACTTGACTACAACTGGGAATGGGTGTGGTGTCTGTGCATTGCACCGTCTTCCCTGGCAACATCAGTGTAGGCAATGAATCAGATGGCCTAGGTGTGTATGTGTTGTGTAGCCCTGGTGGTGTGTCTCCCTCATGTGTGTCACGTTGCCTGTACTCACATGCCTGTGTTGTCCTTGCTGTTGCAGTTCGCATACACAGTGTAATTTTGCAGTTCATCATCCCCATAACAGCACCCACGTTGGAATCACGACAGAGGCAAGTATGGTGTATTAGTGTGTTTATTGTGATACATTTGTGTTAATAGTGCATAGGATGGGTTGTGCTGTACATAAATCTTGCAATCCCAAGTTCCTAGGTGAATTGAAAGTCCTGGTAGACAGGATCCCCAGTATCGGGGCCACAGTTGTCTGACACATTGGTCCAACTTGTACTCCCCATGCAATGTGTGGGAGTAGTGTTGCCGTCAACAGGGTGAACAGTCTGTGCACAAAGGCGAACATCCAGAACAGGTTCAGGCTTCCTGGGAGTTGCGCTTGGCCATCGGCCTCTCACTTTTCCCTCCTCGGACGACCCCTCTTCTTGGGGGGGGGCCCTCAAGTACAGGCTGCTGCGGTGCAGGGGACTCTCCGCCAGAGTCCTCCTCCCTCCCTGTGGCAGTTGCAGTTTGTTCGGCACCAGATGTTGTTGGCACACAGGGAGGTGTGGACTGGTTGCTGTTCATCTGGCGGAGGCATTGTAAAATGTCCCTGTGCACCGCCGTCATCTCATGCAGTGCATCCCACTTGGACTCCACGCGGGACATGTGTGAGTCCACACGGGACATGTGTGACTCCACGTGGGACATGTGGGAGTCCAAGCGGGCATGATGGGCAGCCTGCTGCTGTTTAATGTCTCTGAGGAGCCCCACTACCTGGCTGAGCTCTCCGGTGCTGGACTGGTACGCATCAGCTATGCGTACCAGTTGTGGGTCATCATGCACACCAGCAACGTCTGCAAGCAGCGACCTCTGTCTCCCACCCCTCCCACCACCCCTGCTGACATGTGCAGCGTGTGCAGTGGCACGCACAGATAACCCTGGTCCACCTTGGGGGTTGGTGGTGGTGGTGGTGTCCATGGCCCCAGGTTGGTCCAGGGTCACTGTGCTGGTGTTGCTCCTTGTTCTGTCCATGTCGGCAGGGATGGTATTCGTGGTGACAGTCGTTGGAGGGGTGGGTGCAGGGGGTGCAGCTGGTGGTCCTGCTGGTGCTGCAGCTGGTGGTCCTGCTGGTGCTGCATGTTGACTTGCACCGGATGTGCCAGGTTGTTCTTCATCGTCCGAGGAGGACAGAGGCTGTACGACGCCAGTGAGCTTGGCATCCTCTTGAGCCTGGGACTGGGACTCCTCAGTGTCTGCTGCTGTGTCCCCATCATCACCTGTTTTTGGGAGACACAAACAATGTATGTTATGTTTCTGCAGGCATCAATGGTTGACACACATGACAGTTGTGACTGTGCCTCTGGGTGCGGGCCTGTACATTGCATTGTCCTAAGTCGTCACAGTCAGGGGTTGATATTGTTGTGGCACATTGTCCTGCATTATTTGGGCATTTCTATGTATTTTCTGGGGTGTGAACATGGTCTGCATTGGTTGTGTTTGGTTGACAGCCGGCCCTCCTTCCCACCCACCCAGCCAGTCAGTTATCCCACCATGGACTGTGCTTGCATTGCAGGGAGTGGAAGTTGTCTCTCAGGATGTCAGTCAGTGGTGTCCTGCTGTTTGTTGGTGCACATTTGCCAGCAGGGCCTTGTGCTCCCCACAGCAGTAGCCAGTGTCAGCCATCTTGTGAGTCCTTCTCCACTCCCTGTGATGTGAGCATGGTTCAGGGTGGTGTTGATGGGACAGTTGTGGGGGTGAGCTATGTCTGTGACTACGACTCCCATCATGCTATTGCCTCCACCCCCTTCCCAGCATGCCCATGCTTCCTTCCTTTTGATTCTGCTTCCCTGTGGGGTGGGCTGGCTGTGCTGACAGGATGGCTGGGAGTGTTGTCCTGGCAGTTGTTTGGCTAAGAGTCCCAAGAGTGTCCCTGTGCTTCACACAACATAACCCAGGGTGGTGGTTCTTTGTGGGATCTTGTGTTAGGATGGGGGCATTGCATTCTACCAGGTGGGTTCTGTGGAGTTTGTGTTGGGGTGTGTGTGAGGGGAGGTGCTTGTGACTATGGTCAGTGCTGCAAGTCCTCCTTCCCACCCAGCTAGCCAGATATCCCACCATGTAACGTGCTTGCATTGCAGGGAGTGTAAGTTGTCTCTCAGGATGTCAGTCAGTGGTGTCCTGCTGTTTGTTGGTGCACAGTTGCCAGCAGGGCCTTGTGCTCCCCACAGCAGTAGCCAGTGTCAGCCATCTTGTGAGTCCTTCTCCACTCCCTGTGATGTGCGCATGGTTCATGGTGGTGTTGATGGGACAGTTGTGGGGGGCAATATGTGTGACTGCGACTCCCATGATGCTATTGGCTACACTGACTTGGCCAGCATACACAGAATTCCTTCCTTTGAGTGGTCTTCACTGTGTTTTGGTGTTGTTGTGGTGGCTACATGTGTGGATGTGTTTGTTAGTTCTATTTGTGCCACTGCCTAGCTGTAGTTGTAGTTGTGTTTGTACATGTGTTGGCACAGTTGGATGTGACTTTTTTGATGGCATGTGTTGTGTTTTTCTGACTGACATACACATTTTGGGATGATTCTGTTCTGGTTGCTGTGTAATTGCTATGAGTGCATGGTTTGACTGTCCCCTTGACAGTGATGTGTGTGTTTTGTGGCAGTATATTGTGTACATTTGTTGTGTACTCACCAGGCTCTGGGATGTCCTCTAGTCCATATACGCTCACTGGCGGAAGGATGGCCCGCACCTTCTCCTCCCAGGGCCTGAGGTATATTGGCTTGGCAGGAGGGCCACTGCCGGTGTGTTGGCTGTTGATGTAGTCTTGCGTCAGCATTTTCCGTACCCTCCTGCGCACGTCATACCACCTGTTCTGGATGTCGGTCTTTGTGCGCCGACATGGTGATTGGGCGTTCACCCTGTTGATGATCCTCTCCCACATCTTGGTTTTCTGCGACATGGGGGTCTGTTGGACCAGTGTGCCAAACAGCTGTGGCTCCACCCTGAGGATCTCGCCTACCATGACTTCCAATTCACTATCTAGGAACTTGGGATTCTTCTTGGGGGGCATGGTGATGGGTGGTGATGGTGGGTGATGTGTGTGTTGGTGTGCAGGTGAGGGTGTGTGAGTGTGTGTTTTGCTGGGTGTATGTGAGGTAGGTATTTGTTGGTGTGCTGATGGTGTGTGGCTTGTGTGAGGGATGAGCTGTGGGTGTGTGGTTGCTTTCTCTTGGGTGCTGGCAGTGGAATGGCATTTGCAAAGGCTCATGGTAGTGATTTGTGTCCTTTATATAGGTGGAGTTGTGGGTGTGTCTTTGTTCTCTGTCCCCACCCCCCAGTATTTATTGGCTTGGTAATTGCTTGTTTGGCCTTTTTTTGGGTGATTTTTCCTTTGTGCTGTTTGTGTATGTTGGAAACGTTCTTGTGACCGAGTCGGACCCTGCATTGGTCTCGTACGGTGTTCTCCGTTTCGTTCACGCTGTGTTTGTGCAGTTTTCTATGCTGCGTACGCGTCGGTCGCGGTGTATTGTGTTGCTTCGGCTCGGTTTTGTATGCGTGTCGGTCGTGCGGCTTGTCCTCCGTCCGACTCGGTCGTGGTTTTCGCGCCTTGCATCGTACTTTGCGGTTTGGAGTTCGCGTGTACGTTTCGGTCGGATTTGTTCCGGGTGCGTGTCGGTCGGTTGTATTCGCGTGTTTTTCTGGCCGGATTGCTGTTTTCCGTGCGGCTCGGTCGGTCGACTTGGTTTCGGTACGTGTCGGTCGGATTTTTCGCGCCTTGCATCGTACTTGGCGTGTCGTGCGCCACGGGTACGTGTCGGTCGGTATTTTTTCCGGGTCCGAGTCGGTCGGTGCTTTTTACGGCCCGAATCGGAATCGACCCCATAGTGTCCCAGCTCATAGCTATGGGAATTTTCCGTAGTCCCCTACTTTCTTCAGTGCGAAAGACCACGCTTTCCGCTAGTCCCCATTTAACCACTTCGTCCTTCCAGGCTAGAAAAGTAGGAGCAGTTGGAGATTTCCATCTCCTAGTTATACCCCGTTTGGCCAACAAGAAGGCCAAATCCATAAATTTAGCATGAACCTCGCGACCTTTCCATCGTTTATATAGCCCAAGGATACACATTTCTAGCGTGTAAAGCCCCATGTCGCCCAGTATCTCTGTCAACAGTTGTGCTATCTCCTCCCAGTACCCTCGTAGTTTGTTGCAAGTCCACAGCATATGTAACAAGTCGGCATCTTGGTCGGAGCATCTGAGACATAGTGCATTGGCGTCAGGATATATGGTGTTAATGTTATGTGGTGTTAAATATGCTTGCTGGGTTATCATATATTGGGTAAACTTAAAACAAGTATTTCGGGACTCGCGTTTCGGATAGTCCAGTATGACCGCCCACTCCTTGTCTAGTAGAGGTCTATTGAGGTCTCGGTCCCATTTACTGCGCACTGCAGTTAACGGGGACGGTTGGTGTGTACGTAACCCATGACAAAACCAGCGCGTTAGGTGGTTACCTGTTCCCATGAGATACATTAGATGAACAATTTCATTTTTTGGGGGTTCCGTTCCTTGAGGAGTCCACTTTTTCTTAACATAAGCGGTTAGGCTAGCATGAGTTAGAAACCGCGTTTCTGGTACCCCCCGTTCATTAGCAAAATCAGTATGCGTCAACCATGTTCCATCCCCAAATAGATCGCCCACCGTGTCCACCCCGGCTTGCGTCCAAGGTTCCAACTGTCGAGCAGTTAATGTTCCAGTGTTAGTGGGGATGCCTAATAATGGTATATTGGGTGCATATGCTGGAACATCTGCTGTATATCGCAGCGCCCTTCTCCAGTAATCTAGGGCTGTCCTGAGCAGTATATGAGATGTAGGGGGGGCACAACGTTCGGACACAGCAAGCGGTGTAACCTGCCCTGTGCAAGCATTTGCGGAGTATATGCAATTTCACCTAAAGTTCGGCCAGCCAACCAATATGACAACCATTGGAGTTGTGCGGCAAGGCAGTAGGCATAGAAGTTGGGTGCTCCTAGTCCTCCTGCATTAGATGGAAGCTGTAATTTCTTTAAGCTCAACCGACGGCAGCCTGTACCCCAGATTAAACTGGTCAATAGTTCGTAAAGAAGTAAAGCAGCCATGGCAGCATTACCATCTTTGAGATGGCGAGCCGGCCTGCAACTGAAAGAAGTAGGGACGTCCAAAATGCAAGTTCTGCCCTCAATGAGTTAATCGCCTTCTGGAAGTTCCCATCTATAATATCTTGTGGGGTCCTGTATACTTGTATTCCTAGGTATCGAAAAGTGGTGTGGGCTAATGTTATGTGATTATTACAGAAAGGGATGTCTAATGCATCTGTATTGTCGTTGAAAGGGAACGCGCAGGATTTGTAATAGTTGATAGCCAGTCCCGCGATGGATTCAAAGTGTCGAAAGGCCTGTGCTGCAGCCAGAGCGTTATCCTGTAAGTTGCAGACGTACAATATAATGTCGTCAGCATACAAAGAGATGGCAAGGAGTGTATTAGATAGGGGGATGCCCCATTCACGTGCCTTGGATCGGATCTTACAAGCTAGCGGTTCCATCGCCAGCGCAAATAACAGAGGTGAGAGGGCACAACCCTGCCTCGTGCCTCTCTGTATATCTAGTGGTTTTGAAATGTGTAGCCCGGTACGCACTCTAGCGGTTGGAAGGTGATATAGCACCTGTACCCACTGAATATATTCCTGAGGGATCCCGAATTTCTTTAGTGTAGCTAACATGTACTCCCAGCTCAATGTGTCAAAAGCTTGAGTTATATCCAGTGACAGGCACCCAGCTTCCGGTAGGTCCCTAGTGCATGAGAACATTATAGAGCAGAGCCGACGTATATTGAGGGATGTGTTGCGTGTAGGTATGAATCCGCATTGGTCGACATGTATTAGGCCTGTCAAGAGTTGTTTCAGCCGGGCTGCGAGGATTTTGCTAAGGATTTTATATTCAGTGTTCAACAAAGATAGCGGTCTATATGCGTTCAGTGTCGTGGGATCGCGACCTGGTTTAGGTAAGGAAGTTATTAAAGCCTGCGCTGTGGAGGGTGGTAAGGTACCTGTGTCATAAATTGCCATGTATAGTTTTTTAAGGTGTGGAGTCAATTGTTGCACATAGGCAGCATAAAACTCCGCCGGTAGACCATCCAGACCAGGAGTCTTGTTATTGGGGAGACTTTTTATTGCAGCGTGTATTTCCCCGGTCGTTATGGGGCTAGCAAGTGTTTCCCTGGCATCTTCAGTAATTCGGGGTAGGTGCACTTTGCTTAAAAAGGAATGCAGCTCAAGCGGATCCGCCCGGTGTGGGGCCCTGTATAGGGCGTGGTAATGATTATAGATAGGCTGTCCGGTTTTAGGTTTAAACCTATAATAACTGATAAAACCCCACCGAAAGGGAAATAGCCCTCACCAGTGTAAACATACAAACAATAAAAAGGAGAGTGAAAGAGTCTTTTTTTTTTTCTTCCTGAAGGTGCCAATACAATGTAACTTCAAACTGTAACTGTAAAGCAGCAAGAAAGACTGGGCTAACATTATTCTGCTTGAGGTTTGTTGTTTAGGGATGTCACTAAAATATTGTTTCTTCTTCCTTTTGCTTTTTTCAGTTTTGTGGTCTTTGGTCTAAAGATGCAGGGTTTAGAAGCATGTTTTAGGTCTTGTTTAATTATTTTATAAACTGTAGAGAATCAGGAAAAGTCAAAATCATATTTGATATTTTGGCTGCGTTTGATTCTTCCACTGATAGGTAAAATGGCTGGTTTCATAAGAACCTTTCCCAATATGCGCCATCACAATTTCCCACAGAGAGTGGGTAAAAACTCTTGATACATCAGACCCCAGTTTCTAGTGAGTCAGTATTGATAGTAGGTGAATGGCCAACACCCCAGGCTTTAAACATTCAAAGCAAGGTATATGTGAAAAGAGTGCTATCACCAAGCATCGGGATAGTGGTGAAAGCATGACACCAGACTTTTGGAAAACATGGAACGCAGTGTCACTTGGAATGCTGCTGCAAAAAGGTTCTTTCCAAGTTCAACAAAGATTTGAGTGATATTGTTTGTATTTGCAGTGATTCAGCTACGTATATGAAAAAGTTGTGTGATGACCTGTCAAAATCGATACCTGAGCTGAAGTGCTTTCCTGTAAGAGATCCTTGCCACTTATTAGATGGTATGCTAAAAGCATCTTTACAATCTTCAGAGTTAATGAAGAATACTATTGAATTTTTTGTCCATTCTGGTGCACTGTTTTGTTATGCGCGGGAACTAAAACGCAAATATTTCTCATTTTGTGCTTTGTGTGGCATCAACGAAAGAGTCATCCCAACTGTGTCGCTTAGCTGTTGGTTCTCAGTCCAAGGGGCTGTGAATGCTATATTATCCATGTGGCAACCGTTTACAGAATGTTTGCTGAGTGTTAATGCCAAAGGCAAGAAATGTGACGATCTTTGGTCGCATATTGATAGTGATGTGAAAAAAGTACACTACTGCATTCTTAGATTTTTACAGGAAAACATAACTGCTGTAGTGGACATAATAAAAAAACTAGAGACTGAAAACACCCTTGTCTGCCAAGTGTTCAGCATAATTAGTGTAGATGTGAAACATCTCCTTGAGAGTAGGCTGGGCGACACCTTTAGTGACTTTGGAATGGCAACATGTTTCATGTTAGAGTGCTTGCCACTTGGTAAGCAATACAATGTTGAAGAGCAATTCAGGAACTTTTATTTTACAATGTATGAGAAATGGCTTGCAATGATGCATAGAAATGTCCCTTCACTAACCATGGCATTGAGGTCAATGAAACCTCACTGTGGTGCTATGTACAAGTTCTAGATCCCTTCCGTAAAGGGGAATTTACTCTGTAGTTTCAAACGTGCTGTTTCTTTTTTGACCGCTTCAATAACTCTGAGGGCTTAAGCGCCCAGTTCAAAGCAAATGTTTCAGAACCTGCCCAGAGAATCGCAATCTTCAAGTGCACCAGTATTGGCATGGAAAGCTAGGTCAGTGGCCAGAGTTAGCAAATTGTGTACTGGCTGTTTTGGCGCTGCCCGTCTCAACTGTCAATGTTGGGAGGGCCTTTTCATAGATAAAAGTTTACATGGGAAGGAAAGAGTGAGGGCACATGACCAAAGACTCACTGAAGAAGTATTGTATGGTGTACTTCAATAAGTTTGACTTGCAAAAATGTATTTGGACCTCATATACACTGTACATACACTGTCTATATACTATGCAGTATCAGTGCAGAAAGCAAGCAATAATAAAAGCAAAACTTTCCATAAACACCGGAAAAACACTGTTTCTGTTATTTTTGTGTTCAAAATATTTTATTGAATTTTCAGATATTAAACATACAGGACAAAAATGAAATATTACAATATTAGTACCTAAAATGCGTATATGAATTAAACAATCATAATAAATTCAAAATAGATACAGTCTAATATAGTCTATTATTGCAATAAATTAAAACAGGAGGGGGGAGGGAACAGAGATAATATATGGACGTTATTAATAATAAGTCTAAAATAGAACTACTGTCTATCAAAAGATAGAGAAACTATTAATAAACATTCAACTTGCTAAGAAGATAAGTAATTATCAACAGGTTTCCAGAATAAATGAAAAGAATCACAATTATGAATAACACCATTCAAAGATAAATGAGCTCCTCTTCTTGTAAAAATAACCCACGACCACCATGCATGAACAGATAGTGATGAAACATCTTTCCAGCAAGCTGCAATGGACTTTAAGGCAGCTGATACTAAAAAATTAAAAAGTTTACATTCTAAGTCTACTAATTTATGAGAAAGAACAACAGATTTACAAATTATTAAGCTAAATGTCAAATCATCTTGAATATTAAGTATGCGTTTTATAACATCCCAGACTTCAGTCCAAAATTTGACAATAAAAGGGCATTCAAAAAGCAAATGTTTTTACGAACCAGAATGCAAATTACAATGCCAACATATAGGGAGGGAAGGAGTTTAGCTTGGAACAGTCTTAAAGGTGACCATAAACAATTATATAAAATATATGAATTTGTTTGGTAGAGCGATACAGGTAGCCATCCTGAAATACTATTTAACCAAATAATTTTCCATGTTTCATAGGATAATGATAAAGAAAGCTCATTATTCCAATAGGTCAATAACTTATCAATATTGTCACTTTTAAATGTAATCATCTTGTTATACAATCTAGAAACACCATGTGGTAAGGTGGAAAGTGTTTGAATATAAATCAATAAATCCGATTTAGCATTAAGAGGTATAGAATGAGGAAATGAATCCAAAATCGAATTGCATAAACATTCATATTTGAATAAATCAGTAGAAGGTACGTTAAATTTTTCTTGCAGAACATCAAAAGTTATAAAAGTATTATTATAATAAATATCTTTGAGATAAAAAATACCATTTTTAATCCATGAATGCCAAAATCTAACATTTTTAGTGAGTTTTATGTTTGAATTATACCACAACGACATGTCTTCAGTAATAGACATGGGTGATTGGAAAATAGAATCAAAATCATGTAATATTAACTTAGTAGATTTCAGAATAACAGATCTATTAAAAAATATTGACCTATTAGACATAGTTAATAAAGAAGGTAAGGGGAGTGGATCTATTAAGCTTTTTTCTATAGACAGCCATGCAGGGGAATTATTCAACTGAGAATGATTAAACCAAAGAGAGCTTTGCTTTAAAATAAAGGCCCTATGATAACAAAAAAATCCGGTAAACCAAAACCTCCATTACATTTAGGCAGTTTCAATTTTTTATAACTGATACGAGGAGCTTTATTGCACCATAAAAACTTGGATAGAAGCCGATCTATATCTTTATAAAACTTCATAGGAAATTGGGTAGAAATCATGGAGAGGGAGTAAAAAGTTTTGGTGCTATAGTCATTTTTATGGAGTCCATTCTCCCCCACCACGAAAGATGAAGTGGAGACCATTTCGATATTTTATCTTTAATATAAGTTAGAATAGACTCACAATTTAATGAAATTGTAGATTTTATAGTAGATGAGAACAAAATACCCAAATATTTAATTTTTTCTCTTTGCCAAATTATATCTTTCATGGGTAACATATCTGGGGTACAATGGATATTTATCGGAAAAATTCAGTTTTATTAGTATTTAATTTGTAACCAGAAAGTGTGGAATATGATGAAATAATCTCAAATAAAGGGGAAGTGAAGAGATAGGATTACTAATAAATAAAAGTACATCATCTGCATATGCCAGTGTTTTAACATTGACCTTATTAATTTTAATACCATTAATATCGTTACAATTCCTAATTGACACAAGCAAAGGCTCAATCACCAGAAGAAATAGGAGTGGGGAGAGGGGGCAGCCTTGTCTAGTACCTCTGAAAAGAGAAAATTGGTTAGAAATTTGACCATTAATAAATAACCGGGCTGTCGGTGCAGAATACAAAGCAGTTACCATACGAATGAATACATCACCAAAATTAAATGCAACTAAAGTATGGAATAAAAACTGTCAATGAACTTTATCGAAGGCTTTTTCAGCATCCAGAGCTAACACTCCTGTTGGAATAGATAATTTAAAACCTTGTTCGATAACATGTAAAAATGTTCTTGTATTATCTGCAGAATGTCTATTCTTCATAAACCCAGATTGGTCCGGATGAATAATAGAATCTAAAACAGATGTTAACCTGGTAGCAAGTATTTTAGCGTATAATTTACAATCTTGATTTAATAAAGAAATAGGGGGATAATTTGAGACAAGTGTAGGATCTTTATTGGGTTTGGGTAACACAACAATTAACGCCTCAGTAAAAGAGCCCGTAATAGTCCCTGTAGTGCTAAAAAAGGTAAATAATTTAAATAAATAAGGAATAAGTTGTATTTGAAATTCTTTATAAAATTCAGCTGGAATGCCATCAGGACCAGGTGATTTCTTTTGTTTGAGAGATTTAATAGCTACTCGAATTTCATCTTCTTTAATGGGCAGGTCCAATTTATTTTGATCTAAATGAGAAATTTTGGGTAAGTTACTAGTAGATAAAAAAGAATCAATTAAAGAAGAGTCATTAGAACTAGGTTGATTATATAAATTTGTATAATAATTTAAAAATTCCTTAACAATATCATTGTGTGATATGGCAATTTTCCCATTGGGACCATGAATCGAATTTATTTGGGCCTTATCTTTTTTTATACGTAAATAATTAGCTAACAGTCGACCAGACCTATTAGCATTAAAACAAAACTTTGCTTTGGATTTGGAAAGTTGAATACCAGCTCTTCTACTAAGAATGGAATTAAATTCATCTAAGTTTCTGCAACCTAAATTTATATTTAGGATCGTTAGAAGTGATAAAAAGCCTTTCAACTTCTGAAATTTGTTTATCCAACTCTTTAATTCGTATATTATATGTTTTATTCTCATATGCCATAAGAGAGAAGCGCCTCTAACATAAGCTTTAAAGGCGTCCCATCTATTCACAAGGGAAGTGGAGCCTTCTGGGTTAAGTTGAAAGTAATCCTGTATAGCTGTTAATATTTTTGGTTTGTTTTGTTCATTAAGAATGATATCAGTATTCATACGCCATCTAGATTGTACTTTATAATTTGAATTAACTTGCAAAACAAAAGACACAAGAGCATGATCTGATATGTCAATATTGCCAATGTTAGGAGAAACCACAGAATTAAGGAGCTGCCTGGAAATTAATAAATAATCAAGTCTAGAGTGTGAATTATGAGGATTGGAAAAAAAGTGAACACTTTATCCGTAGGGAAATGTAATCGCCAAATATCGATTAATTTTGTAACTTTAAGGAAAGTTCTAAAAGTTAAAAAAGCTTTTGGAGGTCTAAACTTAGTGAAGGATGATCTATCTAATAAAGGATCAGAAATAAGGTTAAAGTCTCCTCCAACTATAAGAGGAACGTTGCCTAACTTGAGTACTTCAGTGGTCAAATTAGACCAAAACAAAGGGTCATCAGCAGTTGGACCATAAACATTAATTAAATACATGACAGAATCATAAATTTTAACTTTGACTATAACATATCTACCTTCTAAATCTGATGTTTTACTTAAAATTTGACAATGTAATCTTTTAGCAAAAAGAATAGCAACACCATTCTTTCTCCCGTTAGCAGGAGAAGAGACAATAGAATCTACCCATTGTTTTTTCATATAATCCAATATTTTGTCGTCAATATGTGTTTCCTGAATAAAACAAATATCTGCTTTACAACTTCTGAAATAGTTTAGTATCTTTGTACGTTTTACCGGATGTCTCAAACCTTTAACATTTAAAGAAGTAATTTTAATATTATGAGTATTAGCCATAGTAGAATAGAGAGGAAGAGGAAGAAGGATTGAAGAAGAGGAAACATTGAAGAAAATTACAGAGAGTAGTAGTTCTAGTATAATATACAAGGAATAGGAGGAAAAAGAACAGAGACAGACAAACAGAAAAAAGACGACCACACATAAACATTAATACGAGTTTTGAGACGCACACGTGCTTTACAAGCATGACCGAACCGTTGGAGCCCATCGTGTAAAGAGCTAGAAAAAATTAGTCAGAAATGCATATGAAAACACTTTTCAAATTGCAGAGTCATGCGTATCCATAGAATGTAGTGATAGCTGTGAGTGCTGTTCCAGGAATAATTTTAAGTCTTCTGGACGTTGAAAGGACTTAGAAAAATTATCTTTCCAGATTCTCATTGTTGATGGATCAAATAAGCCATATTTAAATCCAAGACTTCTCAAGTGAGGGCGACAATCAGTAAATTCTTTACGAATCTTGACAGTCTCTTTGGCATAGTCTTGGTGAATAAATATTTTATTGCCATCAACTATTAAAGATGGAATTTCCCTTGCTGCTTTCCTTATCATGACCAAATGATGGTGACGCAGTACCTTAAAAATCATTTGTCTTGGCTTAGTATGTTGAGGATTGCGATGGGATGGAATCCGATGTGCTTTGTCAATTTCAAATTTTTCTGGGAATTTGACGTTTAAAAGGCCAGGTAACAAATTTTCCAGGTATACTCTACAATTAGAGCCTTCAACTTCCTCTGGTAAATTAAAAATGCGCAAATTATATTGCCTATTACGATTTTCCATATCCAGAAGAAGGGTAGACATAGGGGAAATTTTTGCCACAAGTGGTGTAAAAGCGTCAATTTTTACTTTATTGTCTTGTATTTTAATTGCATTATCCGATACTTTCATCGACATGCTGGCCATATCTTTACGTAAGTTTTTAATTTCAGACGCAATATTCTCAGTATTTGCACGCAAAGCATGTATCTCGTCAAGAATTAAAGCCAAGGATGGCTCACTGGATTCCACCACTTTAGATTTTACTGGAGGAGGGAAGTCTGATTTTTCCTTTTATTATTAGGATTTTGTATAGTTTTATTCTCCATTTTCATATGAGAAAATGCACAGGAGTAATTAAGAGTAATGAAGCAAGTATAAATTAAAAGAACCGAAATTGCTTCTCTGTAAAAGCTGGTGCAGCAGCTAAACCAGACTGTGGGAGTGGTTAGGCCAAAGCCAGGCCCTTTCCTGAGAAGACGCTCCGCCCCCCTGACAGGAATCTGGGCAGTACCTGAAAGCAGAGCTCGAGGCTGGAGCAGGCTGAAGCAGGAGGTAGAAACCATGTACTTCCGACGTTCCAAGGAGGAAAAAACAGCATCCACAGCAACAGGTAGGGCTTTAGCAGTCAGCTAGCATCATTTCCAGCAATTCCTGACTGGAAATGCTAATTTCGTCGACAAAAACGGGCTCCTTGAACACGGAGCTCACCGGGAGGCGGCCATCTTGTTTTCGTGCGTTCGCGCGTCCGCCTGTTTCTGTTGTTTTTAATGGCACGAAAATGTGACCACTGATAACCACTGTTTTGTTAAGGTATTGAAATCACTTTAAAACACTGAAAAAACCCCACCAGAATTTACCAAAAATAGAAACTGAAAACAGGAAAGCCTAATTATAGAAAGTGCCATTAATGTCTGCCTGAGAGTTAACCCGCACATTGTGTGGTGTGATTATTTCTACTATTGGCGTAGGTGGTGGAGCACCCCTAATAATTTGCGCCAGCAGTGCACCAGGTCTGTCCGCTTCCATGTGTATTCTCTGTGTGTATGAACCGTAATCAATAACCCGCAACTGTTCTAATAATTCCGCATATTTAATGCGGGCGTCCTGTAGTACCGGCTGCACAGCCGGATCCAGGGCCATCTGTGCCTCCAGGGCACCCAACTTATCCTCAACTTGATGTAGCTCTCTATTAGTCTGATCTCGGGCTCCAGTGACGGCATTAATAGCCGCGCCACGGATCACCACTTTAAATGCTTCCCATTCTGTCGTGGTGTTCGTTGCTGTGCCCGCATTTTCTGTGAAGTAATGTAGTATGGTAGTGGCCAGTGCGTCTTTGAATACTCCGTCCTCTATGGTCAGAGGTAGTTTTACCCACATAGGCGGAGCGTGTCGTTTGTGTTATATGCGATGTACTGCAAAATATATGGTCTATCCTAGTATGCAAGTCGTGTACAGCCGAGTAATAAGAATACTCCCGCATCCTGTTATTGTGACTACGCCATGTCTCCAAAAGGGATCAACCCTGCGCCCGGTTATGTAGTAAAGCTGACAGTCGCTTGGTATGAGCCCCATCTAACGGAGGAAGGGAACAGTCCAATGTAATATCTAAAACCGCATTATAGTCCCCCCGCCAGGACCCATGGGTAGTCGGTCCAGTTCACCAGCACAGAGTTCACCTGGCTGCAGAATGGCTCATGATCTGAGTTAGGGGCATATAGACTTCCTATCACCACGGGACTGCCATCCAACATACCTCTCAGCAAGACATATCTACCATCCTTATCTATTCGCTGTTCCTGCAGCACAAATGGTACTCCTGAGCGTATCCAGACTGTCACTCCTCGGGCAAAGGCTGAGTAAACCGTACTATATATTTGTCCCCTCCACTTTTTCTGTAGTTTAGACACTTCTAATGCAGTCAAATGCGTTTCCTGTAGGAGAACTATTTGTGCCTTACGCCTAATTAACTGAGCATGTATTATGTGACACTTATGTGGTGAACCCATGCCCCGAATATTCCAGGTAAGACAATTATAGTGCTGTATAGTATGCATTTGTATAACTGTCACATCGCGCTGAGATATCTTGCCCATCATGAGTCCCTCCAGTACACGTCAGCTTCCCACTTAAACTACCCAATACACGGTCCAACTTCAAAACTGTGTTCGACCAATAAACAAAACCAAAAACAAATACTAACAATCCTACAATCGAACATTGTGCTATTGCAATAGGGGTCATGGTAATAACATAGTATTGTGGGTCCTGATTAAGCCCCATAGGCACTTTGTAGAAAATACCGTCAGCCCCTGACCCGGGTACCCGCCCGAATCCCGCCAATTGGCAAAGTTCAAATTTTCAGGCCGTGTAGCAAATTAGTTCGCAGAGGGCCCACATAGAGTTCTTTATCAATGTCTGTGTCCTGTGGGCCATAGTGGCAACAGTCTTACCTCTGCCACTGACGGACCTCGGGGCCTCCCAGTGCGGCCCGCTGCCCAGCCCGAACAGCTGCCCCACCTTCTCTGCACAGCCAGGAGAGACCAACCAGAGGCCCCTGGAGCCGCCAATGTCTCAGGTAGTGTCAGATCACATGCTGTTTGCCAAGAACCACCCAAGACTTCTATAGCAGGCACCAAGGTATGTGGTACATCATCGTCAATTAAGCAGGTCGGTGATTGTCTGTGAGGATTTGGAGGAAAAAAGCAACTGACTGGCGTCCGGTTCCGAATGCACCGGGTCTGCCGTAGAAAGTTCCTCATCAGTTATTGTCCTATACTCGTGAAAAGTAGCTGCAGATATTATGGCTCGTCGTTGACCCTCCAAAACCTGCGCTGGTGTCCGCGTTGGGTCATCCTCCGGTTTCTTGGTCCTCCTACATCTCTGTTGTTGCATTCGCCTTCTGGGCAGTGGCTCCTCATTTCTACGCTGGGCGGAATCAATAGGAAAGTCAGGGAATGTGTGCTCCAGCCATTCCCACGCCTCATCCAGGGTGTCGAAAAAATGACTTTTTTGGTCATGCAGGATTTTACTCTTGGCGGGGTAGAGCAGGGCGTATTTCAGGTTTATGCTTTGCATGTGCTTCTTGACTCCCTGATACGCTGCTCTCTGCTTCTGGACCTGAAGAGTGTAATCCGGAAATAGTGAGATTCGCACATTGTCCTTTAGGATTGGGGCTTTCTCGCGTGCCGCCTGTAGTATAAGATCTCGGTCTCTACAATTGAGCACCCTGGCTACAATTGGGCAAGGTGGTGCACCGGGAACTCTCCGCCGCGCGGGGACTCTGTGGGCCCTCTCAATGCAGAAGGTGCTCGTCATTGTTTCTGTCGGCAGCCAAGTTCACAGCCATGTTTCGACGAATGACGTAGCATTTTGACCCTCGGCATTCTCCGGCATTCCCACGATGCAAATATTATTACAACGCGAACGACCCTCTGTGTCTTCAACATGGTCTTGCAAAATCGAGATTTGGTGTTGTAGGCGTTCTAAGTCTGTAGAGTGCGCTTTTTGCTTCGGAAGTAGCTCCTGCAGCGTTGCTTTATTAGTAGCCACTTTATCCGAGAGCTTTTTGTGGTCGTCCCTAATTAGCGCCACCTCTGCCGCTAGTGAGCCCAGTTGTTGTTCCATCGAAGCACAGGATTGTTTCTATGTGTGCTGAATTCTGCAGCACACATAGAAAGAGCAAATCACCATTAGTGATTGTTCATGTGCAGGAAGGTGTCCCTTCCTGCACATAAACAATCATTAAATAACGACGAGTTGCAACTTCTATAGGTGCTGCATTCTGAAGCACACATAGAAGTTACAAATCACTATTAGTGATTGTTTATGTGCAGGAAGGGACACCTTCCTGCACATGAACAATCATTCCCTGCAACATAGGCACCCTTGCACTATGGTAACTATAACTACCGAATTTCACTGTTTTTATACGAGTGAAATCTGACCCTAACTATAATGTCCTTGTAGCCTTTAATTTTTTCAGTGAATTTCTAAGGTTTTTTTAATACAATTTGCTAACTATAACGTCCCTGTAACCTTTGTTTTTTTCAGTGAATATATATACATATATATATATATATATATATATATATATATATATTCAAGCTGCAAGCCGAGTCCCAAGTTGGCTGCCAACACTTCCTGGTTGAAGTGTTGGCAGCCAATCAAAATTTAGGAGGATCCACAAGTCCACTGCAAGGACTCGCGTCCCCAGATATCCATATTTTTTAAACTTTAATTTCTCTGAAACTACAGAACGGATTTACACCTAATCACAAAAAGCACGCTTTTTGGACCAACATCTATCTTTCTGCCAAATTTGGTGCAATTTCATTCAGCAGTTCGGGCTGTAGTCGTGTTAAAAACATGAAGATGGGGAAAACGCTTTTTGGGACCCCCCTTTTTTCTCCGCCCCTGCTTGACGGATCACCCCGAAACTTTGAACACAGCAGCTGAACCAATAAGGGGAAGTTTTGTGAACATTTAGTGGAGATTCGTCAAGCGGTGCCAAAGTTATTGGCATCATGTTATAAAGTATATGTTGATATATATATATGTATATACATATATATGCAAAAAAGAAAAAAAGAAGCAGAGAGCTCTGGGTAGTTCTCAAGTTTAGGTGGAAAGCAGGTCCTGTATAGAGCCCCCTCAACACCAGCGACACTCTAAATTTGCTCACCTCAATTGTCTGCTTTTCTATCAAAGTCTTTAAGCATAGGATTAGCACAGTGCCATCAACGCCAAGATAGAACGGGACAAAGTATTTTACCATTTCTACAGCAAAGTCTTTAAGCATAGGATTAGCACACTGCTATCTATGCCAAGCTGTAAAAATGACCAAAGCCTTTTATCACTCCAGGCACAGTATTACAGCTTTGGATTGGTAAAATACCATCCAAGCCAACCTGAAATGAACAAAAGCAACCCTTGACACATGTTTCGCTCTCATTAGAGCTCTTCAGAGAGGTATAGCTTTGTCCAGACACAAGGGAGCACCCACTATAAGTCAAAATAAAATCCTTTCAGGCATAGAGTGACGCATAAATTATGCAAAAAAGAAGCAGAGAACTCTGGGTAGTTCTCAAGTTTAGGTGGAAAGCAGGTCCTGTATAGAGCACCCTCAACACCAGCAAAACTCAAAATTTGCACACCTCAAATGTCTGCTTTTCTATCAAAGTCTTTAAGCATAGGATTAGTACAGTGCCATCCATGCAGAGATAGAAAGGGACAAAGTCTTTTACCATTTCTACAGCAAAGTCTTTAAGCATAGGATTAGCACACTGCTATCCATGCCAAGCTGTAACAAGCATTGGCATAGCCAATAGGTTTCGCTTTTGGGACCTTATAAGTATTTAGTTATGCAGCACAATATCCTTGGTGCAACAACATCAACTGTTGCATGGCTAAGCACTTATAAGGTCCCAAGGCAGACCTATTGGCTATGCCAATGCTTGTTACTATTGTTTTTGCCTTCTGTATTTTTAATATTTAATAAACCTGCATGCTGTCTAAACTTCCTGGATTCAAACTTTATTAAGGCTTATTTAATTGATTATGCTGATTTAGTTGCTGTAGAGAGGTAGAGAGGTAGAGAGATAGAGAGAGGTAGAGAGGTAGAGAGAGGTAGAGAGAGAGAGAGGTAGAGGTAGAGAGGTAGAGAGGTAGAGAGAGGTAGAGAGGTAGAGAGAGGTAGAGAGGTAGAGGTAGAGAGGTAGAGAGAGGTATAGAGAGGGAGAGAGAGGTAGAGAGAGGTAGAGAGGTAGAGAGGGTTAGAGAGGGGTAGAGAGAGGTACAGAGAGAGGTACAGAGGTAGAGAGGTAGAGAGGTAGAGAGGTGTAGAGAGGTAGAGAGGTGTAGAGAGGTAGAGAGGTGTAGAGAGGTAGAGAGGTGTAGCGAGGTAGAGAGGTGTAGAGAGGTAGAGAGGTGTAGAGAGGTAGAGAGGTAGAGAGAGGTAGAGAGAGAGAGAGGTAGAGAGAGAGGTAGAGAGGTAGAGGTAGAGAGGTAGAGAGAGGTAGAGAGGTAGAGAGAGGTAGAGAGAGGTAGAGAGGTAGAGAGGTAGATAGAGGTAGAGAGGTAGAGAGAGGTAGAGAGGTAGAGAGAGGTAGAGAGAGGTAGAGAGGTAGAGAGAGGTGTAGAGAGGTAGAGGTAGAGAGAGAGGTAGAGAGAGGTAGAGAGAGAGAGGTAGAGAGAGAGGTAGAGAGAGAGAGGTAGAGAGAGAGGTAGAGAGAGAGGTAGAGAGAGAGAGAGAGAGAGAGAGGTAGAGAGAGAGAGAGAGAGAGGTAGAGAGGTAGAGAGGTATAGAGAGGTAGAGCGGTAGAGAGAGGTAGAGAGGTAGAGGTAGAGAGGTACAGAGGTAGAGAGGTAGAGAGGTAGAGAGAGGTAGAGAGGTAGAGAGAGGTAGATAGGTAGAGAGAGGTAGAGAGGTAGAGAGGTAGAGAGAGAGAGGGAGAGGTAGAGAGGTAGAGAGGTAGAGAGAGGTAGAGAGAGGTAGAGATAGAGAGGTAGAGAGGTAGAGGTAAAGAGGTAGAGGTAAAGAGGTAGAGGTAGAGAGGTAGAGGTAGAGAGGTAGAGAGGTAGAGAGAGGTAGAGAGGTAGAGAGAGAGAGGTAGAGAGAGGGGTGGAGAGAGAGAGGAAGAGAGAGAGGTAGAGAGGTGGAGAGAGAGGTAGAGAGGTAGAGGTAGAGAGGTAGAGAGGTAGGAGAGGTAGAGAGGTAGAGGAGAGGTAGAGAGGTAGGGAGAGGTGGAGAGAGGTAGAGAGAGGGAGGTAGAGAGAGGTAGAGAGAGAGAGGTAGAGAGAGAGAGGTAGAGAGAGGTAGAGAGGTAGAGAGAGAGAGGTAGAGAGAGAGAGGTAGAGAGGTAGAGAGGTATAGGTAGAGAGGTAGAGAGGGAGAGCTAGAGAGGTAGAGAGGTAGAGCAGTTCATCAAAATGCTCAGGTGCCAGGATCAGTTTTTAGGCCACAAAGCTGCGGGTTCATGTTTAATACTTTATTGGGCGATTAATTAAAACACATACGATATACTCAGTAATGCAGGCAAGCTGACCCTTTCTATGTAAACAAGGAGGCACTGCTCGCTCCTGCAGGCAAAACGCTGTAGGCTGCGAGGAATGCAGCTGAGGGGGGAGGGGTGGGGGGAGTGCGGCCGAGAGCACACAAAGCGTTTCCCTTGCGGGAGCGAGCAGGGGCACCATCTGGTTGCAAGTTAATTACAAACAGATGGTTTCAAAGCTCGCTCCCGCAAGGGAATCACCAAACGTGCACGCGTTGCCAATGAAAGCAATGCAAAGCGTGCACGTTTTTGGCCCAAAAAGTGAATCGATTCCTAAAGGTCTCCTCCTATGCAGCGCATGCGCGCTGCGTAGGCGAGACCTAAAAATGACCAAAGCCTTTTATCACTCCAGGCACAGTATTACAGCTTTGGATTGAAAAACTACTATCCAAGCCAACCTGAAATGAACAAAAGCAACCCCTGACACGTGTTTCGCTCTCATTAGAGCTCTTCAGAGAGGTATAGCTTTGTCCAGAGACAAGGGAGCACCCACTATAAGTCAAAACAAAACCCTTTCAGGCATAGAGTGATGCATAAATTATGCAAAAAATAAGAAGCAGAGAACTCTGGGTAGTTCTCAAGTTTAGGTGGAAAGCAGCTCCTGTATAGAGCACCTCAGCACCAGCGACACTCTAAATTTGCTCACCTCAAATCTCTGCTTTTCTATCAAAGTCTTTAAGCATAGGATTAGCACAGTGCCATCCATGCCGAGATAGAAAGGTACAAAGTCTTTTACCATTTCTACAGCAAAGTCTTTAATCATAGGATTAGCACACTGCTATCCATGCCGAGCTGTAAAAATGACCAAAGCCTTTTATCACTCCAGGCACAGTATTACAGCTTTGGATTGGTAAAATACCATCCAAGCCAACCTGAAATGAACAAAAGCAACCCCTGACACGTGTTCCACTCTCATTAGAGCTCTTCAAAGAGGTATAGCTTTGTCCAGACACAAGGGAGCACCCACTATAAGTCAAAACAAAACCCTTTCAGGCATAAAGTGACGCATAAATTATGCAAAAAAGAAACAGAGAAGGTTTTGCAGTGGGGGTTCCGCCGCTACACCCACTGCTTTAAGGCGCTGCCCCCAAATTTACAAGGATGGTTTAAATATGGGGCAGCGCCAAAAATAAGACCTGGGAAAACCTGGTCTTAAACTGGCGCAACGAGGAGAAATGATTAATGGTGTTTCTATGTGTGCTGAATTCTGCAGCACACATAGAAAGAGCAAATCGCCATTAGTGATTGTTCATGTGCAGGGAGGTGTCCATTCCTGCACATAAACAATCATTAAATAACGACGAGTTGCAACTTCTATAGGTGCTGCATTCTGCAGCACACATAGAAGTTACAAATCACCATTAGTGATTGTTTATGTGCAGGAAGGGACACCTTCCTGCACATGAACAATCATTCCCTGCAACATAGGCACCCTTGCACTATGGTAACTATAACTACGAATTTCACAGGTTTTGTACAAGTGAAATCTGACCCTAACTATAATGTCCTTGTAGCCTCTCATTTTTTTCTGTGAATTTCTAAGGTTTTTTTAATACTATTTGCTAACTATAACGTCCCTGTAACCTTAGTTTTTTAAAAATATATATACATATATATACAAGCTTCAAGCCGAGTCCCAAGGTGGCTGCCAACACTTCCTGGTTGAAGTGTTGGCAGCCAATAAAAATTTAGGAGGATTCACAAGTCCACTGCAAGGACTCGCGTCCCCAGATATCTATATTTTTTAAACTTTAATTTCTCTGAAACTATTGAATGGAGTTACACCAATTTTGGGCCAATATCTATCTTTCTGCCAAATTTGGTGTATTTCCATTCAGCAGTTCGGGCTGTAGTCGTGTTAAAAAAATGAAGATGGGGAAAACGCCTTTTGGGACCCCCTTTTTCTCCGCCCCTGCTTGACGGATCACCCCGAAACTTTCAACATATATATATCTCAACATATATTTTATAACATGATAATTCTCAATGATTGTTGTTTTCTACATAATTCCCCATGTTTATTATTACTTATGCTTCACTTCTTATTTACTTCAGGAAATTTCTATTTTTTAATTAATTCAACACAATTCATTCCTTTTTCTCTTTTTTTTCATTATACTCTCTTTTCTTTCCTTTTTACTTTCTCTTTCTAAATTCCTTATTGATCATGGATGGATTTTTGCGTACATTCCTTTTGTTACTGTTTTGAATCATTCCTAGTTCTACATGTATTATTCTAGATATGATGTTCTATTTTACACTGTCTTCTATGTTAAAGCATAATTCTGTTGTTCATTACAGATATTTTCTTAAAATATATTGTTATTGCCATTTCTGTAAAGTACAAGGCTGATCAAAGCACAGACACTGTTACAATCAAAGATGCAGTCATATGAGTGCAGGCACAATGTCAACGAATTTGCCGCAGTGTAATATGCTAAATCGTGTGAACAACAATCGCCAAATGTAGGCTCAGCCGGAAACAACACATAATGTTTAATATCTTATATTTCATATAACTATAATCAGTAAAGTCTTTCTAAAACTTTTAAAAAATCAGTGTATCCAAATAAATACTGTAAAGCTGTTTAACTTCTAAGTTCATATTAATCATCGCCAGTATCAAATGCTTGTCTAGCTTGGACACGACTAATATCATCATCACGTTTGCTCATCACTAGTGGAGGAAGGAATAAGGAGGAGGTGGGATGGATGAGGAATGATAATTGAGGGGTAAGGAAAGAGTGATGATGAATGAAGCATGATGGCATGCATCAACTGTAGGATTTTGTAATTTCTCCATTTTACTCCTCGCTCACTCTTGGAATGAGGAGAACTGATTGGTTTGGCGTGAGGAATGAGAAAGAAGGGATGATGGACAAGGAATGTGTTATAGTGTGATTTCTTCTCTTCTTTCTTTGCATTGATATTCTCCCTTCTGTTCAGCCTGAATGACTGTAGAATGTAGGGTTATGTCATGGAATGTTGGAGTGCTTGGTCTTGGTTAGAGTGTCAGTTGAAGATGAGAGGCTGAGCAGCAGGGAGGCTGCTCCTGGTGGGGCTACTACTGATTACCATCTTACCTACTATCTACCTTCTCTACTACTTTGAACTGGATATAATAAATTACATCTTTGGAACCTACTACTCGGCTTGTGTTTGGACTTCTTCACTTAGTACATTTTGGCGACGATTTGGACTCAGAACCTACAAATTTTGGACTATCTCATACAAGCAACATTTAAACTGGAATTAATGAATCCACCAAAGAAATTGCAACATACGGAAATTCAAGCTTGAAGCATCATCGTCTATATTTAAGTCATCTTAAAGAAACTGGCAGCCCCCCCAGTGACCTTAATACCGGTCAGCCTCAACCTGGGCGTGCCAGATTCTATTTAACAAACGTGTCCTGTACTATATGGACAGCCTGCAGCCTGGGTTTTTTTTGTCATTTCATTGCTGAGGAGCCTGCTGTCACCTTGCTGTCACCTGTAAGACTTCTGCTTCAAACAATCTCCTCAGCAACAAGCCTCTCAAATTAAGGCGTTCACTTTCCACAGTGGGGGCAGCCCTGTGTCTTGAGTGAGACTAGTCTATTGGACATTGAGGAACCTGAACTTTCACTGCGCTAGTCTTGAGGAAAGCGGTACCGCCTGTGAGCCTTAGCACTTCACCAGAGGGACTTTCTAAGAGGAACTGGCCGAGCGACTTGTGTATAAAGAGCGGCATCTTTGGTGAGCATTTGCGCATATTGGCAGGGGGCAGAGACTATGTGTTGTCTGGTCAGTGGGCGCACTTTATTTTTGCTGTTTTGGTTGGCTAAAGTGCTCAACCCTGCACCATGGCTGTTAAACCGCTGCTTTTCAACTGCTGCCATTCAAATACTTCTTGAGCTCACACCGCGCGCACACTCTCATCGCGCGCACCCTTACCGAATCTACGATGCCTCCATGCTCTCCCCTATGACGTGTGCACACTCTTCATGCTTCGTGCTGTGGAGAACGTTTTGGTGCACGCTTTTGCTGCAAGCCATCCGGCGCGCCGTAATAGATGCGTGCCGCCATCTTTTGTTTGGAATTTCCCTCCTACTTGGCAATCTTCATTGCGGTGTTTACCCTTTGCCAACCGCTTTGTTAATAAAGTTTTGCAATCGCCAAAATCTTCCGGTCGGCTCCAGTTTGGCCTGTATGATGAGTCCCACAGTTTTCTCCAGTGGTGAACGGCCGGTGCGGCAAGAGAAGGGGAGGACATTGCGCAATTTGATGAAGAGGAAATGTAACCTTTGGTTCTTAATCAGGTGTCTCGTCCTGTTAAAAGCAAAACAATAATCATGAACATTACCTGCGCCATCTTGTCTGGTGGAATTCTATGTGCACATAAGTTGCAGTCATTTTAATCTATCACAGCCATTTTGTACTCTGTTGGTCACCTTTGTTTCACCCTGCCCTTACTAGCATCACTCTGACCCTCTGACCGACCTGGTATGTGTGCTGGGGGCTATAAACTCTATTGCCACAACAAACCTCAGCGCCACTTGTTGCCACAAACTTGTTTTTCCTCTCATCTCTGTTTTCAGGCAAACCTTTGGACACTCTACCCCTCACTGCACCTAGTTACACAAACAGGTTCCAAACACCAAAAAGACTCTTGCAACATGATTTATTGCACTGCAAACAGCAAGACTTGTTGTTACCAACAATGGGACCTGTTTTTATCAACAGAACGGACTCTTAGATCTGGCCGGTCTCACATGTTTTAGACCCTGAAGCAAGGTCCAGCTGCAAGATAAGATTGTCTGTTTGACCTGGGTGGGAAGAGAATTACTGTTGGGCTTGTGTGACAACCTGCCCGGGGCGGGGACCCCAAGCTTGTGTAACCATGTTAATGAAACAAATGCATTGTGTCAAACCTGTATAAAAGGAAGAGCCAAAGGAGTATCAGCAGAACACTTCCCTCAGACATCCCGGTGTCTGCAGTTGACGTGATCTCCTCATGAGAAATAAACCTTTTTCTTGTCTTCCAGTTTCCAGCGCTTGCCTCATTATTTTGATGGCGAACCCAAAGTGAATTAGAGGTGGAACCCTGCACCGGGCAGCATTGAGGGTCTTAGAAGACTCGCTGCCTTTCACAAATTGGCGCCCAAACGTAGGGGCCCATCAGCGACGCGTGGGTCTGGTAGAGAGGTCCTAACGACGGAGTGAACGACTAAACGATTGGGGTATACCTGCCTGAGAAGACCCTTGTCTGGCTGCCGATCGACTGAACTTCACCGGTTCCGAACGGTCCTCTCTCGAGTGACCTGCGGTCCTGACTGGGACCTTAGAGGAACGCCGCATTGATTGTTGGAGTGAGAGGACAACCAGGCGCTGGAAGGGGAAGACGAAGAACTGTCCATACGGTCCGGGTAAGGTCGTGAAAAAACGACTTAAATTGATTGATTGATTGAATAGTTTGATTGAAATACTAGTATTCCTTTTTTTGATATTGAGTTATTTGCGACATTTCCCTGCTTGCAAACAACGAAGAATAGGAATATTCTCTCTCTTTGCAGGCAGCGAAGGACAGGTAGTGCAGACTTTTTGTCTAAATTGATTGATTGAGATATTCATTTTTGACCGATAAATACGTCATGCCTGTTTTCTCTAGATTGTTTGATTGTAATTGTTTTGGACCCGACCGTTCGTTAGAGGTCAGTCAGCCGGCACCGCCGGAAGGCACCCCTAACAAGGACATGTACGTAAAGTATGGATTAGCCACCGTAGCTTATAGGAAACTATGGCATAAATACACTAGGAAGGACCGGGTAAATCAGTGGCCACTGACGGGATCTTTCGATCCTGCTAAAATAGAAACGTTAGAATTAGCTCTCCACAAAAAGAAAACTAGACCAGCCATGTTTGACAGTTTTGGTTTATGGCGAAAAGAGGCAGTTCAAAGAAAGAAAAGGGACGAAGCTAGACAAGATAAAGAAACACGAAAATCAGCTTACCAAGCCTGTAAAAGATTAGAAGAAAAACTAAAAGAAAAGGAAATCGATAAAAAGGAACAGGAATCAAAAATATCAGGTCAATGCCCTGTTAGAACGCCCTCGACTCTTTACCCCAAGTTACCAGCAAAACAAAGGGTAGATGATGATTTATTGTTAGGTCCCCCAATCATATACATGCCACCCCCTTACGCCCCTACTCATCCCGTAGCACAACGCCAGGACCACCAAAGTATAGCCGGAGATGGCACGATCGCCTCAGTCTCCACCGCCTCTGCTCCCACCGAGTCACCCACACCAAATGCCTCATCAAAGGATACAGTAGTAGAGGTAGGATCAAAAGAAAAAGGAGCGCCCAGGGTCCCGCGATTAAGTAAAAATGAGCGAGCAGGCATTGATAAACTAGTTAAATCCCTCATAGATAGGAAGGAGACAGAAGAGTATGTAACTGACATATGCAACTCCTATGTTGAAAACCACAAACGATACTTTATTGTACGTCTCTGTTACCACACTCTTACTGCATATGAAGAGAAGTACCAAGATGTAGGGCCCGAGCGGCTAGTGGCTCTCTATAGGAAGGTAGACACCGGAGATGAAGGCGACAACGATGTTACAGAACTCTTTTCATCCACACTGGAGGTATTCCGTCACCTCGTGGAACAAGGACGGATAGATAAGGACAGGACATCTAAGATAGCAGGTCCCCCGGTGGAAAAACCAGATAGCATGATGCCGATAAAAGAAGCTGCCCCTTATTGGGTACCTCCTACAGGACAAGGGACTCATGACGATATGAACCATCAAGACGCTAGAGGAAGGGTGGTCTACAATTGGGTGTATCAACCATGGGACAGACAGGACATTTTGACGTTCCGTAAATCTTTACCGGATTTACGAAAGAACCCCACCGCCTTTTACACCGAGCTAGGTACCGCTCTGGGATCAACAATAATGACACTTGCCGACATAGACTTGTTCTTCGGGTTATGTTTGCCAGCAGATGTGTGGAAACAGATTAGGAAAATAGACCATACCGAACTGCTTGGTCATACCTGGGAACAACTCAACACATTAGATAAACAGCGGAACCCTGGTCAAAAACCGGTTAAAGCAATATTGGACCTCCCTGACAAAATAGTGCAGAAAGTGAAAACGCTGATCCCAGAGAAAAAGATAGACTGGTCCATAGTAACCGCGTGCCGCCAGAAACCACAAGAGGATGTCTCAGAGTATTTCTCCAGATTTGAAACGGTGTTCTCCGATTACAGTGGACAAGACATGTCCACCGCAACCGGACACCACTTATTTGTGCAGAACTATGTCAAAGGACTACTGCCAGATGTATCCCAGAAATTACAAGCCAGCGAAAGTAGTTGGGCAGCATCTAAACCGGCGGCCATTCTCCAAATGGCCCAGTACTATGAGCATCAGAAAAACGAAAATGACAGGGCTACAGAAAGGAAAAAGAAGGACTTGAAGGAAAGGGTAATGGTAGCACAACTCCAGGGGGCGAATACAGGAAGGGAGCAATATAGGGGAGGATACCAGCAGAATACCCCTAGAGTACAGCCACCTAGAAACAATTCATCGACATCATATGTAGGACGCCAAGACCTAGGACAGGATCAATGTGCATTTTGCAAAGAATATGGACACTGGAAAACCCAATGCCCGGCTTTGTTAGGAGCTGGTAGGGGCAGAGGGGCGAGGGAAATAGCAAGTGGACATAGAGGAAGAGGACGAGGGAGAGGGTACGCGAGTGAAGCAAGCGAGGAAAGGCCAGGAAGAGTGAACACATTTGACCATCCCAAACAGAATCAGTACCAACAGACAGATTATGACAATACGTACGACTTTGCATAGGACAGCCAGGGGCAAGGGAGGGATCCAGTCAAGCTCTATGTTGATCAGCAAGGCCCTTATGTTACCGCTGAGGTCCTGGGCACAAAGTCGCCATTTCTGGTAGACACGGGAGCAACACGTAGTGCACTATCCAAACGACTGATTCCAAGGGCACCCTTGTCAGGCTCACATGTGACCTCAATAGGATTTGACGGTACGCCCTCCACCAACCCTTTGTCCCGACCGATCCCTTTTAACCTTGACAACAATAGCGTCGAAACGACATTCCTCCTCTCTTCCAACACCCCAGACGCCATTATGGGTCTCGACCTTTTGAAACACTTCCATGCGACTATCAGATGCTCACCAGACGGAGTGCGTGTCGTCCTGTATGACAACCCCCAGCGCCATAGAGAGAACCCTTCTCAGCACATGTTTCCCATCTCCGAGACTGACGCATCCCTACTGGACACTTTGCCATCACACTTATGGGCTAGGGCTGATTCAGACGTAGGACGAATGATGATTGACCCAGACAACGTAACAATACGACAGGACGCAACCCCACCGAAAGTACCGCAGTACAAAATATCGCCAGAGGGTGAGAAGGCACTGACAGAGATCATACACTCTTTGGTAGAGGCTGGGGTGGTAGAGGAAGTAGTGAGCAACGTTTGTAACAGTCCCATTCTACCGATTGTAAAGAGACAGGGAGAGGGAGACGGAAAAGCCTACCGCTTCATCATTGACCTGCGGGAGATAAACAAAATCGTAGTGCCACAATACCCAGTAGTTTCCGACATCACGACAATTTTGACTTTAATCCCCTCCACTGCCACCACCTTCACTGTAATTGACCTCAAAAACGCATTCTTTTCCATACCTATACACAAGGACAGCCGCTATCTATTTGGATTCACCCTAAACTCCCGTTCGTACAGATTTTGCAGATCGCCTCAGGGGTACACTGAGAGCCCAAGCATCTATAGCCAGGCGCTTAAAAGACAGTTAGACGCCATACAATTGCCAGATGGAGTGGCACTAATACAATATGTAGACGACATCCTTCTAGCAGTGGACACCATACCAATAGCCGTCACCGCCACCATCAAACTACTCCATTTTCTTGCTGAGAATGGTCACAAGGTCTCCCGAAAGAAATTGCAGTTCTGTAAATCACAAGTGACCTATTTGGGTCACCTTTTATCCAAAGAAGGGAGGAAACTCACGCCTGACAGGATCCAGACAATTCTAGACACCCCTGTCCCCAAAGATCAGAAACAAGTCCGCTCTTTGATAGGTCTCACCTCATTTTGCCGACAGTGGTTACCGAACTTTAGCCTCATTGTCAAACCCCTTCTCTCCCTCCTAGCTAAAGACATCCCCTCACCTCTCCCCTGGACCCCGAATGCCAGTCAGCCTTTAAAGAACTACGCAATGCCCTTTGTTCAGCGCCTGTCCTAGGAACCCCGGATTACTCCAAACCATTCTTCCTCTACACGCACGAGAGGGAAGGATGTGCATTGTCTGTCCTAACACAATCAATTGGTCACAAACAACGCCCTTGTGCATATTTCTCTGCCACCCTCGATCCAGTAGCCAGAGCGCTGCCAGCGTGCCTGCGCGCTGTGGCAGCTGCAGCAGTATCGATACGCCAGAGCGAAGGAATAGTACTCTCCAATCCAGTCACTGTTTTAGTACCCCATGCAGTCGACACACTACTAAACCAGACCAAAACCCAACACTTGACTAGCGCCCGACTGACAGGATATGAGTTGACCCTGCTAGCACCGCACATTACCCTAAAGCGATGCACCACCCTCAATCCAGCCACACTGTTACCCCTACCCGAAAATGATCCTAGCGTGACTCCACTACACGACTGTGTGACACTAACCGATGAACAAACAAAGAGTAGAATAGATCTCAGAGACACCGCCTTTCTAGAACCAGATGGAGAACTATGGGTGGATGGTTCGTGCATCAAACTCCCCGACGGCACCACCTCAGCTGCATACGCTGTCACCACAGCCCGAACCGTTCTGGAAACAGCCCGTATTCCCCAACGTTCAGCCCAGGTTGCAGAACTCATTGCCCTCACACGAGCATGTATCTTAGCGACTGACACGACAGTTAACATATACACCGACAGCCAATATGCCTTCGGGGTGGTTCACCATTTTGGGATCTTATGGAAAGAAAGAGGGTTCCTGACTTCACACGGTACACCCATCATGCATGGAGATCTAGTCTCCGCCTTGACGCAAGCAGTCCTCCTCCCCAAGAAGTTAGCAGTGATAAAATGCCAAGCACATAGGAAAGTGACTGATCTCATTGGACAGGGAAATGCACTAGCAGACGTTACTGCCCGAGCCACGGCAGGAGACAGAACTACGACACGATTGTATGTGACCAGGTCACAAGCTGAACGATGGACTGATGCTAGGACCACTGTAAGGGACATACAGACTACAGGCACACAAGACGAATTGACCGAGTGGGAAAAGGTGGGACTAAAAGACGAGGAAGATTGCTGGAGAACTAAAGACGGAAATAAATGGCTGTTACCCAATGCCTACCTCATCCCCATATTGACCATGGCACATTTACCAGCACACATAGGCTCCACCCCCATGATTGAACTAATCACCAGAGTATGGCATAACGTCAAGATAGCAGAATCTGCAAAACGCCTAGTACAACAATGTATAGTCTGCCTACAACACAACCCAGGGAAGGGGACAGTAGTACCACGGGGAGGGTTTGGAGTCCCTGACCACCCCTTTGAAATCCTTCAAATGGATTACATTCAACTAGAGAGATGCCTTGGTCTAAAATATGTCCTGGTGGTTGTGTGCGCTTTTAGCAAATGGGTGGAGGCATATCCCACCCGCGACAATACCGCCGTAGCCACTGCAAAAGTATTGCTGAAAGAATTCTTCCCCCGATACGGCCTTTGCAGAATTTTATGGAGCGACAACGGCCCCCACTTCGTAGCCGAGGTGATACAGAACATACTGAGAGGGTTGGGGGTAAAACAAAAGTTCCATGCCGTCTTCCACCCCCAATCAGCGGGCCTGGTAGAGAGACACAATGCAACGTTGAAACTAAAACTAGCCAAAATAGTTGCCACGACCGGGTTGAAATGGCCCGACGCCCTCCCATTGGCATTGTTATCGATGCGCTCCACCCCAACCAAACACCGACTGACCCCGTATGAGGTGGTCTTCGGCAGGCCTATGAGCATTTGGGCGGCACCAAGACCCACCTCCATTAACGATGTCCCGAACATATTAATGTCGGATTACTTGCATAAATTGACAAACGAGCTAACAATTATCCACCAACAGGTGCAGCAAGCCTTGCCTGACGTATCCAGGGGCCCGGGACATGAAATAAAGCCAGGCGACCATGTATTGATTCGCAACTTCCAAAGAACGAAGAATCTGGAGCCTAGGTGGACGGGCCCCTGGCAAGTCCTGATCACCACCCGAACTGCCCTCCGAGTGGAAGGAAAACGAAACTGGCTGCATGCCCACCACTGCAAACGAGTCCCTCCAACCCTGGCAACCTGTGAAGGGGTGGAGGTGCAAGAGGAAGTACTCGCGAGAGACCGACCAGCTCTGAGTTGCTACCCACAAGAAGACACCCTCGAACTATCAGAATTTCCCGACCCCACGGTGCCATCCAGGAAAGGGTACAACCTAAGATCGACGAAAGGAGGGAGCTCCAACGACCAGGCCACCAACTAAGTCAAGGTCTCAGATCGGTAGCACAGTCAAACAACGCTACCAGGAAAGCGCCAGACAAAAGGCTGTGGTCCTAACAGTTGTTGAGCTCCTCGAAGATGATGGAAGAAACTGAACACCTGCAAAACCACCGCAAAGACACCAAGACTGCTAACCTGCACAGCACAAAGACAATTGCACTTGTAGCCGCATTTCTCACCTGTCTCCTGCTAATGGTCGCACTCTGGATCATTGAAGAGAATGCACATGCATACAGAACATTGTCACCCACCATGCAACCAACCACCAAGAAAGAACACTACCTGGTATCACTACCACCACATCTCCGAGAACGACGCAAAGAATTCTGGAATAATTCTTTCGTGCAGATGTTGCACCAGCACAATCTTGCCACCAATGCTACCAACTGTTGGGTCTGTGGGCTGTTACCACATGCCACTGAACATTCCATCCCTTTCATCCCTTCGCCCTTTTCTATTCACGGATCTTGCCTTGCCTGGATGATGCTCCTACAAGAAAGTTACAAAGACAATGCCACTTCCGACGGAACAATCGCCCAGTTCTACAACGAGTTCTGGCGAAACAAAACAGGAAGGACAGCCGCCCCTTCTGCCCTCACACCTTCAATGCGACATTCCAGATTAATGTCCCCTCCAAAGAACGAGTGGAAATGCAAGTGTTCAATAATCCTAACAGAGCCACATTTTCCTACCTGAAGAAAAGAACTGCTGCAACACTGACTGTGGCCCTATCTGTGGTGAACGTCTCTGGCCTTGTATGCATTGAAGGCCGTGGGACTAAGAATGTGGGTCACAGCACCTGTAGCATTGTAAAGACTTTGAACACTGCCAACCCCCCAGCGCTTGTTGCATCACCCAATATGTACTTTGTTTGTGGAACCAAAGCCTACACCTGACTCCCAAGAAACTGGGGGGGCACGTGCTACATCGCCTTTGTTTTGCCACCAATCTACACAGCCCCTGCAGAGCATCATTGAGAAAAGCGTTCTAAAGACATTGATCAAGCAGACTCTGCCTCATCACAGTTCCTCGACGCAGCAAAAGGGCTCGTCCCGCTATGGGGTCCGATGGCAAACAGCTGAGCCATCAGACATCTGTCCCAAGCGGTAGAGACCGCCCTGAACGTCACTGCTGGCATCCTCACCAACAACACTGCTGAGCTCCAAGCGATCCGTCTGGTTACCCTGCAAAATCGCATGGTCCTGGACGTGGTACTAGCGGACTGTGGAGGAGCATGCCGCATCATCGGTGCCAGCTGCTGTGTATACATTCCTGATAATTCACCTTCTGTCTATGAAGCAATCGAACATCTCCATAGACTATCTTCAGAAATTCATCAAGGATCAGAGACTTGGACAATTGGAAGTTGGCTTTGGGGCATCTTGAAGGAGTGGGGTTGGAAAATATCAATGATTCTCTTGGTCCCAGTATTGACAATATGTGGTTGTTGTTTGGGTATTCACTGTATACCACCTTTGTGTTCTCTTTGCATAACTACCTTGCACCCTAAGACTATGGACACTCAGCTAACAAAAATGAGAGTAATGTATGATCAAGAGATACGGGACATTATGGAGATCGAAATAGACTGACAAGCTGGCTAGTTATGTTCAAAGGGGCCACTGTTAAAAGCAAAACAATAATCATGAACATTACCTGCGCCATCTTGTCTGGTGGAATTCTATGTGCACATAAGTTGCAGTCATTTTAATCTATCACAGCCATTTTGTACTCTGTTGGTCACCTTTGTTTCACCCTGCCCTTACTAGCATCCCTCTGACCCTCTGACCGACCTGGTATGTGTGCTGGGGGCTATAAACTCTATTGCCACAACAAACCTCAGCGCCACTTGCTGCCACAAACTCGTTTTCCTCTCATCTCTGTTTTCAGGCAAACCTTTGGACACTCTACCCCTCACTGCACCTAGTTACACAAACAGGTTCCAAACACCAAAATGACTCTTGCAACATGATTTATTGCACTGCAAACAGCAAGACTTGTTGTTACCAACAATGGGACCTGTTTTTATCAACAGAACGGACTCTTAGATCTGGCCGGTCTCACATGTTTTAGACCCTGAAGCAAGGTCCAGCTGCAAGATAAGATTGTCTGTTTGACCTGGGTGGGAAGAGAATTACTGTTGGGCTTGTGTGACAACCTGCCCGGGCGGGGACCCCAAGCTTGTGTAACCATGTTAATGAAACAAATGCATTGTGTCAAACCTGTATAAAAGGAAGAGCCAAAGGAGTATCAGCAGAACACTTCCCTCAGACATCACGGTGTCTGCAGTTGACGTGATCTCCTCATGAGAAATAAACCTTTTTCTTGTCTTCCAGTTTCCAGCGCTTGCCTCATTATTTTGATGGCGAACCCAAAGTGAATTAGAGGTGGAACCCTGCACCGGGCAGCATTGAGGGTCTTAGAAGACTCGCTGCCTTTCACAGTCCCAGGGTGGACCTTCAAACAGTGTGGCACTTCATTTGAACGGCGGTGTTCAGCGAGTGCACACTGAAGGAACTCACGTGTTATGTCTTCACTACACCACATTGGATGCTGGCAGCTGCGTGGAGCCTTGTGTCGAGACCTCGGGTGAGAGACCGCTCACCGGAGTATTAGTCTTCATTTTGTGATATCGTTGTTACTTGTTAGTGCATGTATAATACTGTTGCTAGATTTTGTGCACCCTTATGCTGCATTTATGAATGGGTTTCGTTCTGTTGTTTTGCCTGTGGAATTAGTTACAGGTTACAGGTTACATCTTAGTCGGTGCCATTTCATTCTGTTTCCTGGGTGAGTGCATCCCAGTATATTTTCTGTTGTTTTCACATCTTAGTCGGTGCCATTTCATTCTGTTTCCTGGGTGAGTACATCACAGTACATTTTCTGTTGTTTTCATGGGTGAGCGTATCCCAGTACATTTTATTCTGTTTCATGGGTGAGTGTATCCCAGTACATTTTATTCTGTTTCATGGGTGAGTGTACCCCATTACATTTTTATTCTGTTTTCATGGGTGAGTGTATCCCAGTACATTTTATTCTGTTTCATGGGTGAGTGTACCCCTTTACATTTTTATTATGTTTTCATGGGTGAGTGTATCCCAGTACATTTTATTCTGTTTCATGGGTGTGTGCATCCCAGTACATCTTCTATTGTTTTCATGGGTGAGTTCCATTTTCCACGTATGTACTTTTCTATGTTCCGTGTCTTGGTCCTATCAGTTTTATCAGCGCTGGTTCGCTGTTTACTTCACGGCTCAGCCTTGTCTACACCTATTTTTGTGTTGCCGGTGATGGGATCTACGGATTGTAGGGGTGCCTGAGACGTCAGGCGTACAAGTGTTGTACGTGCTTTGTTTGCCATGCTTTCATGTTTACCATTTGGTTTTGTGTGCTCGTTTTCATGTAGTTGCTTTGGTGCGTATGTATGTTGCTTTTAGTAGTATTTCAAGGCATACGTTCTACTTTGTGTGATGTGTGCTTTACAGCGCAGCTTTACGTTTGTACTTTTCGTTTTCTTCATGTTTTGCCTGAGACTGTTTGTCCCTTCAGGTGTGCATATTTCTTAGCCCATGTTTTGTTTTCTGGGTTGTGCCTTTCCTTTGTGAGAAAAGGGGATGGTGTGCGTGCCATTGTATTACTGCAATTTTATGCTATTGTATTATTGCATTTTTGTGCCATTGTTTTTTTTGCATTTTCATGCCATTGTATTATTGTGTTTTCATGCTGTTGTATTATTGTGTTTAGGATAGTATTTCCTGCTATCTTTTACACTGTTTCTTTTTCTTTCAATTGTTGAATTCACATCTCTGACTTTCCTCATTCTTTGTTCCTTTCTTCAGTACTTTTCTTTTGTTGATGTAAAGGAAGAGGATATGTTATAGTGTGATTTCTTCTCTTCTTTCTTTGTATTGATATTCTCCCTTCTGTTCAGCCTGAATGACTGTAGAATGTAGGGTTATGTCATGGAATGTTGGAGTGCTTGGTCTTGGTTAGAGTGTCAGTTGAAGATGAGAGGCTGAGCAGCAGGGAGGCTGCTCCTGGTGGGACTACTACTGATTACCATCTTCCCTACTATCTACCTTCTCTACTACTTTGAACTGGATATAATAAATTACATCTTTGGAACCTACTACTCGGCTTGTGTTTGGACTTCTTCACTTAGTACAGAATGTTGGCTAATAAGTGAAGAATGATAGATGAAGAAAAATGGATGAGGAGTGATGTATGATAAATGAGGGATGATGGATGAGGAAGGAAGGAAGAGAAATGATAGGTGAGGGATGAGGAATGATGGATGAGGAATGAAGGAAGAGAAATGATGGAAGAGGAATGAAGGAAGAGAAATGATAGGTGAGGGATGAGGAATGATAAGTGAGGAATGAAGGAAGAGAAATGATGTATAAGGGTTGAGGAATGGTGGATGCAAATGATGATGAAGGATAAATAATTATGTATTTCGAATAATGGATGAAGGATGTTGGATGAGGGATGGTGGATGCAGTATGATGATGAAGGATGAGGGATGGTGGACACAGAATGATGATGAAGGATGATGAATGACGGATGCGGATGCAGAATGATGATGAAGTATGATGGATGAGGAATGGTGGATGCAGAAGGATGATGGTGAAGGATGGTGAATGCAGAATGATGATGCAGGATGATGGATGGTGGATGCAGGATGAGAAGCAATAATAAGGGATAAAGAATGAGGTGAGGGATGAAGGATCTTAAATCGTTGCTTTGCATAGCCAATGTGTCCACTTTGAGAAGAAAACTTTGGAATCATGAGAAATGTTATGTTACGTCACCAGAGATGTGTATTTTTCTCAGCCAAATGGTGTACACCCATAGCAGGGTAATCACCTAAGAGAGTTAAAAAATATATGAAAATGTCTTTATGGCTTTACTAAAGAGATGGGATTTAAATCTTAGTTCCTCTTCCCTTCGACCCATTTGAAGGTTCGGTCTAGCAGCTAACCATCGGAGCCATGCCCCTTTTAAAACCCCATTATTTTTATATGTTTGTCCTATTTTTATTCTATTTCATTTAGAACCTTTAATTTAAAGTTTGATGTAAACATACACAGACATTCAAATATATGCACATTCAATGAAAATGTATCCCCCATTTCGACTTCGAAGCCAAACTTAGTATTATCTGTTTTACATTTTCAGATTGGAACTTCAGTTCTCTTGAAACAGTGTAGATACAATAAGCAATTGTTATTTCTTACCACAGAAAATTATAGTAGCTGAAAGAAAATGTACTACTTTTGCCTTTGAATTACTGTAACCTTAAAACACAGTTTAAGCACAAAGGAATAATCAATAATGCAACAAAAATAACAACTGAAGTAAATTATTAACCCACCAGTCTTGGCATTGAAGTACACTTCCTTTTAGGCAGACATTCAGACGTGATAATGCAAAATGGCGTCACAATGCAACCGAGCCTATGGCTGAAGCAAGCTGACCCTTTGCCCTAATGAGGATGCTATGGTGTGCTGAAGCAAATGTTAATGAGAGCTGAGCAGGCCAATGGAGGAAGAAATCCTCCATATAGGTATATGTCTTGATTTTATCTGAATCAGCGATATGCGTTGTATATAATTTTATTTAAAAAATCTGTGGTCTGATTTTGTGTGCTTTCATGGCCCCTGGCCGCATACAATTTACCTTAACTTGACTAGTATATTTGTTTGTATTTTCTATTTATTTTTAATTTTTATTATATGAGACTGGCTAGACATATAAAACTGTCTTTAGGCCAATACCAAGAAAGGAACAACATTTAGCTGTAATTCTGCAGAAAGTAATTCATATCTCATAGCGTGATACCACCAACAGCTGATTTGCAGGAAAGCATTACATGGTCAGACTCCTTCCTGGGAAAAGAATTTGTGTTTCCTAAATCCATTACCCCTGGCTGAGTTAAGTCCATCAAAGCCTATTAGTCTCTGCAAAGGAAAAATAGAACGTGTCCCTTCATTTAAAGCCATCAGTGAGGAAAGTTCGCTTCGGTGGTTGCTTAAGGTGGCAGCAAAGCCTGTTTCAAGCAGCGAATGCACAACACGTGCAGCCTCGCTCTGCACAGCGTGCCCATTACAGCGCTTACTACCTGAGGCTCGGGACTATCAAAGGAGAGCTGAATTACCATACATATTGCACATCGATTCTGTTCCAAAATGTGCGCTGGCTTCCTGCGGCGTGCCAGATGTTCTGTGGGCTGGACCTGTGCACGTTTCAGGCTGTCCATGGAATATTAATGCAGCTTTTTCAAGGGTGCACTTTAGGAAAAGTCTGTGGAAGGTGATGGTTTGAAAAGCGAGTAATAAATGTGTTATGATCAGTCGATATCACTTTCTCTATGGTTAAGTTTCAGACACATGTGTGCCCTCATTGTCCCATATGTGGGGACTGGCTGCGAATGAGGCAACGACTGTAGAATCATAAAGGGCAGCCATCTTCTAATGGGTGAGCTTGCACTAAAGGAGCAGGCTTTACGGGCAAAAGCTACTTTGATGGAAATCCCAACTGACCAGTTACAACTGGTTTCCACTGGATCCACTTGTGAAATATTGATCATTGGACATTGAACTATTGTCCTAATTCTAAAAGTTTTTTGAGAATATGTGATTAATGGTGGAGGCTGGGACTATTATTGTGAGGTAAAAGCAGTGCTTAAATTGAGAAAAACAGAAAAGGGACAGGGGGAATGGGAGGGAGCAGCAAGTGAAAGAGAGACACAGAGGGCCAGTGAGAAGTACAGAGATACAGAGATGGATAGAAGGACAGACATACAAATCGATCAAGCAAAGCACTAACACCCATTCTCAATGCCTTCTTCGAATCAGCCAAAATTCTTGAGAACTGGAAACATGCCACCATTATTCCCCTGCTCAAGAAACCATCCGCTGACCAGCCATGCTTTCCAACCACAAACCCATCTCTCTCCTACCACCCAAAGCTTCACTGACCACCTCAGCAACCATCAGCTTCTCGACGCCACGCCGTCCTGATTCAGGTCCAACCATAGTACAGAAACAACACTCATCGCTGCTACAGACGACATCTGCATGATCCTTGACAGAGGAGACACAGCAGCCCTCATTCTCCTGGACCTCTCTGCACCACTTCACACAGTCTCACACCCCATCCTCATCAGGCACTGCACAAGGTTGGCATCTAAGGACCCACTCACCACTGGATCTGCTCCTTCTTAACGGATAGAACACAAGCTTTCAGCCTGGCACCTTTCTCCATGGAAGCCCGCAAACTCATCTGTGAAGTACTTCATGGTTCGGAGCTCAGCCCCACCCTCTTCAATGCATACATGATCCCTCTGGCTGACATCATCTGCCCACACATCATCTCCTACGCCGATAACACACAACTCATACTCTGCCTCTTGAACAAGACTCCGAGCACAAGAAATAAGTTCTCTGCCAGCATGACTGTGGTGGCTAACTAGATAAAAGCTGATTGTCCCAAGCTTAAAACCTACAAGACAGAAGTAGGGATCTTCAGCAAGAAAACCTCCCAATGAAACTCCAACTATTTCTGGTCGACTCGGACCCCAGTCACCAGCAAGTTGGACTACGGGAACACCCTCTATGCCAGAATCACCAAGCAACGCACTAGAAGACTGCAAACCATGCCGTCAATGCATCCTGGTTCCATACCCTGAAGATGCTGGGGAATATGTTCAAATGGCTCCCAAGCAACTCTAGAAAAACTGTCACTCACACCCCAGTCACCAGCAAGTTAGACTACGGGAAAACTCCCTATGCCAGAATCACCAAGCAAAGCACTAGAAGACTACAAACCATCCAGTACTGGGAAGCTAGACTCAGCCTCAATCTACCACACAAAACTCACATCACACCACTCCTCAGGGAGCTCCACTGACTCCCGATACACAAATGCACTCATTTCAAACTCCTCACACACATTCAAGGCACTACACAACTTAGGGACCACCTACCTGACAGTCGCATCTTCTTCCACCAGCCACCCAGATACCTCTGCTCTGTAGGACTCATAGTCATACACAGAACCAGATCAGGAGGACGGTCATTCTCTTACATCACTCCTAAAGCATGGAACGGCCTCCCACTTCACATCAGAGCCTCCTCCTTTCTTCATGAATTCCACAAGAAGCCGAAGATCTGGCTTTTCAATTAACCAACCTATCATAGGCAGGGAAAGGCACACACACCTGCTCAGCACCAGGATAACCTTGCAGGTGATAGTGCACTTTACAAATGCACATAACATAACATAACATACAAAGAGGTTCACAAATACACAGATAGTGACAGAGAGAGGTGATGATGTGATAGAGCAAAATGGAATGATCTTTTTGAGACTAAAACACTAAACCAAATAACTAACAATAACCACTAGCCCTGGATTACGGAGCAGTGTGCTGCCTGGCATACAGCGCTTCAGCACCTCCACGGGATAGTAAGCACTATATAAGTGCAATTACAATACAATGCAATACAATGACAGACAGAGTGATAAGCAGTTGTATATATAGGGTAAGATGTGATCTAGGCAGATAGAAGATAAAACAAGCATTGGAAATGCAATAGGTCTCGCATTTTTTTAAGTTAGAGCTATTGGCATTGTAAATGGCAATGTCTGTTACCTACTAAGGGAGGATGGAGGGAGCAGTTGGTGTCGGAGTGCCAAAATGCTCTGTTGGAGAGTGACTGGCCAAAAGTAAACCAAACAAGCAGCGACTTTTAAAATAAGTGTTTAGCCAGAGAGATTGACTTTACCTATGTCTTTAAGCTGTGCTGCACAGAAGTCTGCAGCATGCTGAAAAGTTATAATAAAGAAGTGTCAGAAGCATTTTTGTTACCTTAGATATGACCAAAAAAGCATTATGTACAACTGAATGACCATATTAAAAAAGTATTAAAAATAATGTCTTGAGTTTTTTTTGTCCTTTCAATGCTGGCAACTTGTATCTGCCTGTCCCAATGGTTGCTTGTTGTGGTTTTTTTTGTTATGGGGGGGCATAAATAACAGGAGGGTGAAGGTCAGTCAGTCAGTTAGTTAGTGAGAGTGAGTGAGAGAGTCAGTCAGTGAGAGAGTGAGAGTCAGTCAGTCAGTGAGAGTCAGCCAGTCAGTGAGAGAGTGAGAGTCAGTCAGTCAGTGAGAGAGTGAGAGTCAGCCAGTCAGTGAGAGAGTGAGAGTCAGCCAGTCAGTGAGAGAGTGAGAGTCAGCCAGTCAGTGAGAGATTCAGTCAGTGAGAGTGAGAGAGTCAGTCAGTGAGAGTGAGAGAGTCAGACAGTGAGAGTGAGTCAGTGAGAGTCAGTGAAGGAGAGTGAGAGTGACAGTTAGTCAGTGAGTGAGAGAGTGAGTCAGTGAGATAGTCAGTGAGTGAGAGAGTGAGTCAGTGAGATAGTCAGTGAGTGAGAGAGTGAGTCAGTGAGATAGTCAGCCAGTGAGAGTGAGTCAGTCAGTGAGAGTCACTCAGTGTTTTAGCGAGAGTCAGTCAGAGAGAGAGAGTCAGTCAGTGAGAGAGGGTCTGTGAGAGTGAGAGAGTCAGTCAGTGAGAGAGGGTCTGTGAGAGTGAGAGAGTCTGTCAGTGAGAGTCTGTCAGTGAGAGTCTGTCAGTGAGAGTGAGCCAGTGAGAGTGAGCCAGTGAGAGTGAGCCAGTGAGAGTGAGTCAGTGAGAGTGAGTCAGTGAGAGTGAGTCAGTGAGAGTGAGTCAGTCAGTGAGAGTTAGTGAGAGCGAGAGAGTCAGTGAGAGAGTCAGTGAGAGTGAGAGTCAGCGTGAGAGTGAGAGTCAGTGTGAGAGTGAGAGTCAGTGTGAGAGTGAGAGCCAGTGTGAGAGTGAGAGTGAAAGTGTCTGTGAGAGTGTCTGTGAGAGTCTGAGAGTGTCTGTGAGAGTGTCTGTGAGTGTCTGTGAGTGTGTCTGTGAGTGTGTCTGTGAGTGTCTGTGAGTGTGTCTGTGAGTGTGTCTGTGAGTGTGTCTGTGAGTGTCTGTGAGTGTCTGTGCGTGCGTGTGCGAGTGCGTCTGCGAGTGCGTCTGCGAGTGCGTCTGCGAGTGTGTCTGCGAGTGTATCTGCGAGTGTGTCTGCGAGTGTGCCTGTGAGTGTGTCAGAGTGTGTCTGTGAGAGACAGTGAGAGGGTCAGTGAGAGGGTCAGCCATTAATGCAAGGCATTTGCAGTTAGGGTGAGTACTGTAAAGCTCAACTTTCATTACATGTTTGCACAGTTTAACGATTTGTGGCTATTCGTAATGATCTGAGGATACTACATTATTAAATGCAAATATGATTTTAGCGCCGAGCGTACCGGCAGACACGGCTTAATTTGAGGCCCCTGAAGGCGATAACATTATGCCACTGGTTTGAGCAAGCGTTTAACAAAGTGTGTGAAGATACGGGCATATTGGAAGGAGTCGCGGGGAGGAGGCAAAGGAGAAATTATGAGAAGAGAAGTGGAGGCTGGGAGCGAGGAAGACGAAAAGGGAGAGAAATGGAGTGGGTGATGGAAAAGGAAAGACGGGTACAAGGTACCATTTTAAAAAAGCAATAGCAAAGCAAATGGCTTTAACTTAATCAAAGGCGAGACCTATTGCATTTTCAACTTTTGTGTCTCTGTCCCTTGGAGTGTGAGACTCATCAGCAACCACCCACTGGCTGCTCTGAGCAGAGACAACTGAGTGGGGACTGGGGAGGAGGGCACAGAAATACGTGACCACATCTAGGAGGTCCCAGGACCATGACATTCTTTCTACCTCAGAAAATCAGATGTCACTCAGACAAGGCCTCAGTGTCATTTCCGTTTCCTTTTTCTCCATAACGTGATCTTTTTGTTTAATATACAATTAAAATAACACTTTGTGGTGAATTTCCCCTGCCATTCACCTTATATTTTACTCAAAATCAAGGCACAAGCAAAGGCTGTGCATATACAGTATTTTATTTTCGTCGTGAAATATCCACATGGGCTCTAAGCAAGAAGACAGACATTTTGTATGGCCGGATTCACAAAGGCCTCCTTTATAAAAGTGAATCATCTACTCCCACCAGTTTCTTCGCACCTTAGGGTGTCTTCTTGCTTTCTAGGGATCCACAGGCATCTACAGAAGTCAGGGAAATCTGCAAATTTACAGGAGGATTCCAGCTGACCAATAGTAACTCTCTATTCCACAAGGTGTGATTCAACTAAGTGGAAAATCACCACCAGTAAGGCAGGCAGAAATTTGATTTGGACCTTAAACTAGTTTGTTTTCTTTTATAGTCAGAACAGAAGCTGAAAAAGTGGGGGTGTCTGAGAAGCATTCTCACAGAATTAAACGTGACCCTGCAACCAGGCATTCTCGTCCATTTGCGCAGGGCGGCAGAAGTTAAGGGGGCTGAAACCCTGTTATTACAGTCTGTTGTCAACCCCACACCCCCTTAACACACCAAGCCACTAACGCTTCATAAAAACATACGAGCAGTGAATTGTATTTACTCTGTGGGAGTGTGAATACTCATTTACATGGGCGACCTAAGGTATTCTTTTTAGTTTTTCAATATTTCACTTTGAGGAATTACCGAACCCAGTTTTGCCTCATTCGTGAAAGGGGTAGATAGGATTTACAGTAGGAGAAAGTAACTCTGGAGCCAATGATAAATTTATTGCATTTTAGTGAGTAAGTTGATGTAAGGACTTTGGTGTACATCGCCAATGGAAATGTTTGAGAATGTCCACAACGGTCACAGATTGTGGGTGTTAGAAACATTTTTAAGGGCGACCGCTTTGCCCCTCTTCCTGACAGCATTCATGTTCCCACCTTGGGACTTAATTAGCAGCAGTAGAAAATCTCCATTAATGGTGCAATGTCCACCCCCTGAGCACACTTTACAAGTTAGAAACTCCCCTTCAGCTCATTTTGAGAATCAGAATGTTGAATTTTAAAAGGAAAATGGCTTTTCTGCACAGCGAAATTACACGCAGGTGTGCTGAACAAGTAGGGATCAGGCCTGTTGCCTTTAGGCAGTGTTTGTGAAACTTTAGCCAGATGTGACGTTTCCTCATGCACCTCATTGGGGGCTTTGCAATGCACATATGATCATGTTGATTCTGTACACAGGGCTTAGCTACTTACTACTTTCACACCCTATTATTTTACAGCCTTGCAAACTGTGTGCAGTGCGTCCTGCGTCTCAAAAAACAAACAGGCCCGCAGGCCCAACTTGCAAGTAGGAAAATCACGAAAAAAACGCATTCATCATCTGGTAGTACAGTACTGAGGACAATTGTTAATAATACATTGTTCCTGTGAAGGACTTCCGTACAATGCCTTTCCTGTTAGAGGCAGCCATGACAGGGCAGCTGAACAACAATACTGCTGCAGAGTTCAAAGGTCAAAGTCGACAATAAAATTGAATCCTCTCAGGAGAATAGTATTGCTTAAGGCGTGCAATATTTTAAATTAGAAGGGAAGAGGAAATTGAAAACTTAAAATCATAATGGACAAAAAAAGAGAAGTAACTTAGGACAGAACCACACTACCCGAGGAGGCGTCTTTTAACCTTTAACCCCTAAATTAAAATACGACCAAACGATGAACCACACATTCGGTGGGGCCGCTGCGAGGAACTACAACTGCCCCTACTCTGCAGGTGCTCAGGAAAACAGAAAAACACGGCTTTTCAGTAACACATCCACGTACACTCTGACTCGAAGGCCAATCCCCAGAGATGCAGTGTTATAAACGTATCTATCGCTTCTCTGTATAGCAGTACTGTTATCAGGTGTCTGTGTGACCCGTGCAGCGCATTGATGCCTCGCGGCAACAGGGCGCTATATATAAAATTAATGATTCCATAAATAGATTAGGAAAGGGGCGGGTGTTTCAGGCAGGAAGTTGGACGTCGATAAGGCTATACAGAATAAAAGACTGCCTGTAGATACTTAAGACAACCTGTGCAGAGATTGCTTCCAGGTCAAGAAGGCTCTTCCTCGAGGCACTGATTGTCTCGGGAATCTCATTTAGACAGGGTTATCGAGCTAGAAACAACCTTGTAACGTGCAGCTCGAGCCCACCCCATCCTGTGAACTCCTGCGACTGTCAACACAATAAAAACAGTGGTGCGCGCGCACCACAGAGGAGCGGGGGGGAGCGCGGCAGCCTGCTCAGCTGACCAGACGCTCGTGCGTCATGGCCTTTTCCCGGCATGTGTTTCCAATTATCGCGCCCGTGTCTGGGCACGATAATGGGAAACACATGTCTGCGGCGCGCGTAACCGCCCGAAAAAGGCCACGACGCACGAGCGTCTGGTCAGCTTTCGAAACCCCTTACTTAAAGTCTCGCCAGAGCAGCGCTTGCGCGCTACTCGAGGCTCGACCTAAACAGACAGAGGCAGATAGAGAAATAGATACATAGAGGCAGAAAAACAGAGAAAGATAGGACAAGTCAGATAGAGATACATAGATGGATAAAAGGAGATAGATGCAGAAAGAGGTAGACAGACAGACAGACAGACAGACAGACAGACAGATAGATAGATAGATAGATAGATAGATAGATAGATAGATAGATAGATAGATAGATAGATAGATAGATAGATAGATAGATAGATAGATAGATAGATAGATAGATAGATAGATAGACAGACATAGCTAGATGGACATACACAGGTTATTATAGGCAAACATAGACTGAGATATGGTCATATAAAGATGGAGACAGACATATATGGATGTGGATAGACAAACAGATAGACAGATGTTGATAGATCGCAATAGATGCAGATGGGTTGATAAAGAAATACATAGACAGACAGATGAACATAGGAAGAGCAAGAGAAAGAATAAGAGAGAAAGTTAAATAGAGAGATGGCGACATGGACTGACATAGATCCTGCTGAAGAAGCAGTCAGCTCCAGTTGTACTACTGTCTGCAGTTGTGCTGTTATGTTTTACAAAAGCACTCACTGACAACTTTACTTTGTAATTTGCACTGCAATATAGCATGGGCTTGAAGAGCAAAGGAAGCTAGCAGAGCCGGCTGCTTTCCAGTCGCTCCTAGCAGTAGGGGCCCCGCTTCACAGGGCCTGAAGCCTTGGAAATGATGCGAAGCATCAGTGACACATCAGTACACTGAGTCCCAGATGGACAGACAGAATAACAAGTGAGCAAGAAGGGACAGTACAGTCCTTAGACATTTTTTCATAAGGGTTGATGTATTTTCTCCTCTGCATTATATAATGGAGCCTTTTAAACATATGGTGTTGAGAAGCTAATATCCCCTACCTATAAAAAAAATGGCTGTGTACCCCTGTCCTGAGGGATACAATTGCAAGTGATATCTGCTATTTTAGCATTTTGTGGTCACCCAGCTCACACACTAATCCATTCTGTTTGCTGAGGCCTAGACCTTTCCTTTGACTCTGAGGTCAAGAGCCTAGTTCTGAAGCCTGGAGGGGTGCACCATGCGTGCTCTCTAGCTGACATGGGTTATTGTCCGTGTCCGGGGTTATTAACATTAAGCCCTTGAGACAGTGTACCGTTTCAATAATTCTAGCACTGATGAGTACTGTTTTGAGCAGGAGAGTGCGCATTAGACCTTCCTGAGCAGTGCCATTTGGGTTAATGTTGCAGGAATGAGAGTGTAGGGGGAGAAGTCAGCACATTCTTTTGTTAGACATTGGAAGCTTCTAGGTAGGGCCCGCTCCTTTTGTCTCTCCCCAAGTGCTGCTTAAGGAAAGCTGATGACAACCAGTAGCAGAGGTTTCACAGGTAAGTCTGCTCATGTTCTGGGTGCCCCAGCCTGGAGCCAGAATCTTCGCTACCTACTGTGAGAGCCATCACCTTTTACAAAGACAGTGTCTACACCGCAGAATGAACACGAAAGAACAAAAGGACCCACTCTATATCAGTTCCTGAGCATTGAGAGTAGAATCACCATCTTGTGTCCGGGAAGCATGCAAAGTACCCCACTTGGTTCCATTTCCAAGTTCTTCAAGATCAATGAAAGGAGTGCTCCTCAGAGTACTTGAGGAACAGAGCTGGAGTCTGTCAGACAGACATTCGTAAGTGAGGAACATCACCTGAAGTTTGTACATCTTGCTGGAAGAGCTGTGAGTCTGCCAGTAACATGGGAGCATGACTGACCATTATGAGAAGGGGAGGTGTGCCTGACCTTACAGGAGCTTACTGCCTGGAAAAGGAGAACCCTAGCTGTCAAGTGCAGACAATGGTAGACCAGAAGAGCAGACTGAGTATAGGAGGGTAACCGGCGTTTACAGGAGTCTACCTCAAGGTATCTTGGACTACCTGAATGTTTTTATGTTTAAGCATTGTGAATTCAACCAGCTCACCTTTCCCCCCCTTGTCCCCTCCACCAAGCCCACTCCAGCGACTGCCACCAGAAGAGGACAACAGACTTGTGCTCCATGGACCAGGGATTCACACACCAGAGGATGAAAGTCAACCGTCGGGTCTAACTTCCTTAGATCCGCTGCCCTGCACCTGGGCCTCTGTGAAGAGAAGCACAGGGCTGAACACCAGGCTGAGTCATTGCACCCAAGAGCATGACTGCTTGTCTGTGCGGCTGTTGCCCACACACTCAGACCTAAGCCTACAAAGTGCCCGGCTTTTCAAGTAAATCCTTCACCGGAACTGACAATTGACTGTTAAGGTTGCTACAGATTTATGTTGAATCCACGCTTTCATAATAACATTGCTTAATCAGGACTGTCTAGGAAAGGAAATACAGACTGACCAGGACCCAGGGAAGCTGCTCATCTGCACTCATATTGCACCTGAGCTTTAATCTAGTCCACTGATGTCTGTGTTAATAACCCCCATAGCACCTGTAATATGCAACCTTGTGTCAAATAAAATTTCTTGTGTTCAGTATTTCATTTTGGTGTGATTAAAGTATTTCTTTTTTATTGAAAAGAAAAGCACTGGGCTGGAAAATGAATTATTGTGCCTGTTCTTTGACTATTTGAGTTCTAAGTCTCTACCCCCCACACTATCTCACTGAGAAGACTTTGACTTCTTCCCTTTGCTACCTTGATAGTATAGAAAGGCTGTAGTTGTCCTAGTACACCGAGCCATAGTAGGACACATTCCAAGGCACCGGGGTAAATGAGCCCAACCAACTCAGGTGTGACCGAATACACCCTGCTTGCCCGATGACACACCCAGCGGAATTTGAGATTGGATGCCTCTTAGATCGCTTTAGCTAAAAAAACATTCTCAGCCAAGTATTACTGACGTTATGGCTTTTACTTCTGGGCCAAATAAAAATTGCAGGGAGTGTTTTCTAATCCCTCCCCTCCTCTTTAGCATTATGTATGTGGAAATGTGTGGAAAAACAATCTAAACAGAACCATGTTATTAATTAAAGTATGTTCAATAATCGGAAAAGAAACATTTAGCCTAGAATGATCCTCTGTAGGCAGGTAACGTAGGTTTTATGATGAAGTTCAATAGGAGATAATAGTCTTAGTTACAGGTTACAGATGTAATGTAGATGTAACATCAATGCCCCGCCAGGACCAGCCTCCTGCTGCTCAGCCTGCTCACTCCAACTCATCTCTCAAGCAAACATAAACATTCTAACTCTATGACATCAGGCACACACACACTCTGGCTGAGCAGTACGTAGCAGAGTACTAAGGAGAGAATGCATCATACCTAATTCAAGATATAACATAGCCCTTGTAAATCGTGGCACTTGGGACCAATTTTACATGATATAACCTAGGTAGCAGTCCATCTCTCTTCCACAATAATATTGCTGACTCGCCTTCAGCTCACCATAATGTCCCCTTGAGGGCTTCTCGGTGAGATTAGCCTCTTCCTCAGATAAAGATATAGAAAATGTTCACTTACAAGCAATTAATACCAAAGGAAATGAGGAAAGAGTAGTAACAAAACGAGATTTGGGCGGCATTGTTTAACAACATAACTTCTTCAATATTGCGTTACACAATGTTGCTCCAAATTACCCTTTGGGGTATCCTGGGAAGGCTGCTATGCATGAATAACTGACAACAATCGTAATCTTAACTCTTGATGCCAGTACAGTACAGTATGTAATTCACAAATTCCATTTGGTTATGAATGAAGGTCAAGTTACAATGTTTTCTAGGGTTATGGTGCCTTGCAAACAAAAGAGACAGCTGCAAAACCTGATTCTCTCTTTGGCCTTCAAACACCATAAGAGTGTGAGAAATTAAATGAGAGGTTACTCACGTTTCCTTAGTCTTTGAGTTTTCCTTTGAGAACAAAGGGAATGCTTATGTTGTCTAAGGGTGCAGCCCAATTGAAAAGAAATACACAATTGAATGCCAGCAGGGGTGTTATAGAAATTTGTTCCCCTAAGGATGATGCATTATATATAAGAACTAGAGCAAAAATATGAACTAAAACAAAAATAAAGGCGGTAGGGAAATTAGCCACTGATAGGCAAACTGTTGGCTTGAAGTTGATAAATTAAACGCAGAGAAAGGAAAAGAGGATTTACTGGAATGCTCTTGGTTTACCTAGATATAGTAAGGAAGGACAATCACTCAGCCAAATTGAAGGCTATAGATCAGCAGTGCATATTTACACAATTTGATCATATTTCAGATCACAAAGATATATCATCTGCTGAGATGAAAGAAGAGGTATAAGCTATTATGCAAGGCAAACAAGCTTATTTTAGGAAGAAATGTTGGAACAAGATGATTGAGATTATAAATAAGGGGGATTGTTGAGAATTTGTTGAGCTTCATCTAATTATTCTTTAAGCCTGGACTATATAATCAAGTCACTTTGTTGGGTAGAATACGTCATGTAAATTTGCAATAGTTACAAATGTGTTTTGCCTTTTAGTGCATACTTACTTGACCTGTCCCTGCTTTAGTCAATAACTTCCAGGAATATATTGAAAGCAATTAGATTAATGTAACTTGTGCTGCTGGCCCCGACAATCTTTGTGTGTCAATTGCTTGAATAAATAGCTTTTGGTGGGCAGACCAACTATGTCCTTTTATAAATAGATTCATTTAATTGGCAAAATCCCATCCTCCTGGGGTGGAGCAATGGTCAAACCATTTTTTAAGAAGATATCACCCAGTGACCCAGCTAGCTATAGATTTTTTTTTTTTGTAGAGTTTTATATAGCTCGAACTAGACCAGAGAAATCGGGTATCAGAGCGCTTTACATGAGCACCAGTTTCAATACAGATGGACACATTCATTTTTTTTTTTTGTAGGCACAGTGAGATTAAGTGATTTGCCCAGAATCACAAGATGTTGAGCGTCCCTGCCGAGACTTGAACCCGATTCCCCAGCTTCGAGGTTGACTGGTCTAGCCATAAGGCTACATCCCCTCCCCAGATTAATGTTAGATTAATCACACTTATAGGTAGAGTATTCACCAAACTGCTTCTTTATAGATAAAAAATCTGTACTTGAGAAAAATAGTTGATTTTGACAGAACAAGCTAGGTTTCAGATTCATAATTCGATGACGGACTGGTGCTTTGTCTTTTGGAACACAGCATGTAGGTCTTTAGCTAAAGCTTTGTTGACTTGAATGCAGTGTTCAACCAGTAGGCTGTTTGCGCCTCTTAGGAAAAAATGTAATCCATTTATCAATTATATTATTGCACACTAAAAGTTGGGTCCAGATGGAATTGTTGGCTGATGTATGCCTTTCCCATCTCATAATGGGCTTAAGCAGGGTTCTTGATTATGTCCAGTTTTATTCAGTTTGTTTATTGCTTTATACTCAACTACCTTCACTAATTCTTACTACTTTTTGCTGAGGGTTTGGTCTTTCTAGATCTTAAACCCCTTGAGTCACAGAGCAAAACAGACCTTCTTCAGAGGTATTTCTCCTTGAATAACTTGGCAATAACTTGGCCCAGTGATGGTATGAAGGAAAAGGCAATGGAAGTGTAAGTAGTGCCAAGGCAACTGCAAGCTTTAGATGGGTTATGAGTGTTGTTATTTGAGTATGTTATTTACAAAACCATTGTACTGGTCTGCACACCTCAAGAGAAAGAGGCAAAAGGGCCTCTCAGATTTAACAGGATTTAAAAATTTTAACTATCCCTTTAGTGGCTTATTGGCTAAGCAAATTATTACAACAATTGCTTGAAACATTATTCCACTAGTTTAACATGGTTCTGAAATGATTTTCTTGGACGGCAGGAATGACTACGGAAGCCTAAAAGGCATAATTGGCCTTCTCAGCAATAGATTCCTATGAGGATAAATGCTGTAATCTTTGGCTTTGAAAATAAAACAAATAGCAAAGGTTAGAATGGATTTTGATAGTTTAGGAACGTGTGGGAGGAACGTAGCTTTGAAAAGAATGTTAATGGACAAAAACAAAAAGCAAGATTCAGAACAAAAGCTGCGTTCTTACACAAGATAACCTGGAAAATTAAGAGAATACGGAGTATTAAACATAATTATCCTTGGATCAGAAACAACTTTTGCGGTTGCGGATTGGTGTACATCCAGTCTGGTTTATGCCAGTGTTTGATATTTTGATGTTGTGTAGTAAAATGTTCATGGGCCTTGAGAAGAAAATGTTAGAGATATTATTTTTTACTGGATTGTTACTGTTATCACCATTAAATTGATGTTATCTATGCCCCTTGCTTTTAAAATATGTTAATAGCCTCAAAGATGCTGACATTTTTTAAGTTTAAATCTGTTTTATTGAGCAAACACAATAATGAAACTTCATCCCAATCCCCACAATAATGCTCAATTTCAAAATATCACTTCACTGGTCATAACAATAACTCCAGCCTATCAAGATGATTTCCACCTCTCCTGTGGAAGCAAATGATGTATAGGAATAAGGAGAAGTATCAGCACCAACAATAACTTCTACACATTTCAAGCATTACTAGAAGTCCATCCCTCCCATCTAAGCCCTCTTTCATCCTTTCATGAGAGTGAAAATCACGTGGAAGACTCCCCAACAGTCAAGTCATTTAATAACCACCATAGAATCCAGCATGTTTATCCAAAACTATTTCCTGAGCTCGTTGACAATGATCAGCATATGTTTTCACCTGGCACTTCAGAGAAGTCTCCTTGACACGAATCTTATCTGTATTCAAGGATCGCTCTACTGTCCACTGGGACAGTTTAGTTCCGATGGCTCTCCCAAATAGCAAGATGGTAAGACTCTCACCAGTTGTGGAGTGAGGAGTTGAATGATAGGCATGGAGGGCTTGACACAGGGCATGGTTTAACGCGATTCCCTCCATCGATGCTCATTGAATTACCCACTTGAGGGCACCAATGAATCACTCTATAACACCATTAGCTTGGGGCCACAGGGTGTGCTCTTTTGATGATTGACATTTAATCTGACCATAAATTTCTTGAATTCTTTGCTATTGAACTGCAGACCATTGTCAGATTTGAGAATGGCAGGGATACCCCACGCTGCAAAGATGTCATCCAACTGCTCAAAGACCTTGTCTTGGGTAGTTGACGATAACTCCTCTACTAAAGGAAAACGTGAATACTCATCAATGATTACCATGAGATGATGCCTGTTTTCTTAAGGCCCAAGAAATCAACTGCTATTTCCCACACATGTGCAGGAAGGTCAGACATTGTCAGTGGGTGCTGTGTTACTTTGGGGTAAAGGCAGTTGCAAAGATGGCACTCTTTTAGTTCCCTCTTAAATCATTCATCCAGGCACGGGAACCACACTTCGTCTCTTAGGGCTCTTTTGGTGGCTACAATGCCACAATGTCCTTCATTGCCTAGTTCAGTGACTTGCTGTCTTTGGCTCTCAGGTATGACAATTCTTAACCTCTCAATACAACACCTTCCTTGGTAACAGATAGTTCATCCCGTACATTTTTGCATTTTTGAAATGTAACTTCGTCAGCAAAAGTTTGAGCATGCTTCTTCCACGATTGAGCTGATATAAAGTCTTTGAGGATAAGCATGTTCTTATCAGCATTAGTAGCAGCAATAATCTGTTCAATGCATAGGCCTGCTGGCGTGCTGGACCTCACAATGAAGTTAATGTACTCCTCAGCCATTTTGGATGTCGAACTGAGCCTCTGTAATGGTACTCGTGAAAAGTAATCAGCAGGGTTCTGATCTTTACCTGGCTTGTGTACAATTGCATAGTCATACTCTTGCAGTCGCAACCCCCACCTTTCAATGCAAGGGGGCATCTTGGCTGTTGGGTTTCAAAAAATAGTAAGCAGTGCTTGGTGGTATGTAATGATAGTGACACATTTTCCATATAGAACCACATGAAAACTTTTGCAGGCCCACACTATAGCCAGACTCTCCTTCTCCGGCCGATAATAGGCACGTTCTCTTTCAGACAGGCTTCGACTGGCATAGGCCACAATGTGTCTCTGAGCATTCGGATGACCATTATGTTGAGCAAGGAATGCCCCCCGCCCCACCGGGCTTACATTGGCTTTGATCTCAGTATGTAACTTTGGGTCAAAATAGACCATCTCAGTTGCATTTTTAATTGCATGTTTCATTCTTTTGAAGCTTTGATCACATTCAGCAGACCAGTGGAAAGGGACATCTCGTTTTGTCAAGTCTCTCAATGGGGCACTCACAGTAGCAAAGTCACGAATGTACCTTTAGCAATAACTGGCCATGCCTAAGAAGGATTGCAGCATACTTCCAACGCTGATCTTAAATACATGCTCTAGTCCTGTTCAGCCCTCCAGAGTTATTGGCACCCAATCCACACCACCTTGCAGGTCATCACAGAACTCCCAGACATATACATGTGGGAGGCATGCTCCCTAGGCATCTTTAAATGCAAAAACAACATAAAGTACGAGCCCTTCTTGCATCCTTAGCACTTCTTCTGGCCCAACGCACCTTAGCACTTCTCTGGCAGTCCCCTACTGCCCCTCCAGTAGCTGCTTGACACATGGCGATGCGAAAAAGGGGCATGGCAGAGGAGGACGCCCTCTGCTGCGAGGAGGTGTGACACCTTCGTAAACACCCGATTTTCCCCCAATGGGCCACCCTGAGAGCACACTTCCAACAAGAGGTGAACAATGATAATCTCCCCCCATGACATCACACACCCCGCACATCCACAACACTTGGCATTACTATCAGGGGATCTAACCTCAGCACCCCCACACAGCCTCCACTTCTTTATCCCCATGCACACACTGCCACTTTAAACGCCTGCTCACACGTACTAGCAGCAAAATCATAAGTTCCATACACAATCATTTGCTCACACTCTGCCCCCCCATCTTATACCCATGGTACCCCCTATTTCCTCTACTATATTGACAAGGCCTCCCATAGTTATTTCAACCCGGCGCATACCAGGATCACTAAAAACTCTTGGACAAGTTACTCTCACAGCTGTTATTATACTCCAGATGCCAGGATTTACTGAAACTGTGTGTATGGTCTTGCCTTATTGTCTTATGTCAAATGTTATTGAACATATTTGTTATATGTATACTCAAATCTAATAAAAAAATTTTTTTTAAAAAGAAGGTTTGCAGAATGGTGACGTCTTGCGGGGGCTGGGAGCTGATAGTGCTTTCACTTTATCAGGGTCAGGAATCATTCCCCCATTGGAGGAAAATATGTGCCCAAAGAATTTGAGTTCAGATCAAGACTGGAGAAGACTTTGACACTGTTCAGTTTCATGATCATGTCCACTATGCGCGGACCAGGATATCTTTTTCTCTCGATTTGTTGGCCTGGCACATATCAACACAGATGCACCCTGCACCTCCAGTTTACTTTTTGGCACCACCGCTAGGGTCGAAATGCATGGCATAGGACCGGTGGAGCGCTCAATGATGTTTTGCTTCAACAGCATTTCTAGTTCTTTCTCAACGACTTCTTGCAAGTGAAAAGCAACGCAGCGGTACCGCTGGGCAAGAGGGCGAATGTCCTCATTAATATGAAGTCGCACTTTCATTGTCTTGTGCCTTCCTTGGCCATGAAACAACGGGAACTGACTCACAACTTCAGATTGAGTGTGAAGGTTGTAATTAAGAGATATCAGTCCCATGTCAGCAGCAGTGGCAAAATTGAGTAGGCATGCACTGGACGAAGTTCCTGGAAGAACATGAATTGGTGCTTGCACTGATTATGCTTTATGTCCCATTGTCGCTGTGAATGACCCTTGACTCTGCAATGGCTTGGAACTAGCCCACGTGTATACCTTTGTGTTTGACAGGTTGAGGCGTGGCCCAGGAGATAGGCTGTTGAACTTAACGACTTTATTGAACTTATCGGCATAATGTTAATCGACTTACCACTGTCTACGATAAAGGTTATGGGGCAACTGTTAACCTTTATTGTAAGATTGTGACAATGTCCAAAGGAATTCTGTTGTTTCATGTGGTGGTTCACCTTTGTCTTTTGTTCTTCTTTGCAAGCAGCCAAACCTACATGTGCCTGTCATTCCTTGGTCGATGACATCATCGCACATCCATTTTCTTGACTGGCGCTCGATAATGACGTTGATGAGCCTTTGTAGGATGAACTTGACAATGCTTGACTTTGTCTGGTTTCTGCTTGTCGTAACTGATGTTGCTTTTTGGCCTTGTGGGTGTGGTGAGAATGCTTCTGGAACCTTCTGGCATCCATTTTCTCTTCTCGCTGTGACGTAGTTAGTTTCTCTTTTGCTTTGCAAACCATTATGAATTGGCTTTCTTTACCACGACCTTTGCATGTTTGTCCTATGGCTGTACATTTGCCTTCATGGGGAAATGAAAACCCACACCTGTAACACAATTTGTTCTTCTTTGTAAACGTCAATTTGTGTGCAGCTACCTTGTGCTCGCTTTCATGACCAACGCTGATTCATTTTTCCCTGTTCCAGCTTCTATTTCAGCAGCTTGTTGATCTGCTCTTTCCTTAGCCCTTGCAGCCATTAGTACTTTCTCTAAGCTGAGTGTCTCTCTCCACATGCGTTTTCTGAAAGTCTGAAAGACAGTCATCGATGATTCGCAGATGTATGGCTTCTTCATCATTGAACTCATCCATCGTTTTACCACCTTGCTGTCATGCTTGATTGAAAACATACCTTTCATAGTCAACATTTGGTATCAGATTGAACTTGGCTTCTAACGCTTCCTTGATTTGAAGGTATGATACTGCATCAGCTTGTGATATTTTCTTTATCACTTCTTTCTCTCCATCACAAGCAAGGTTCTTTAAGTACCTAAATATTTTCTCATTGTCTGCTTCTTCCAGTGCATCTATGAAATCGTCAAACCTCTCAATCCATGCAGTCCATCTGGCAGCAATAACCTGCTTCTTTGCCGTGTCGAATTGTGGTGGTAGTTTTAGGAATGCCGTGGCACCGTACTTTGCGCTCATCACGCCTGATAGGAGGTCATGTGGTCCTTCTCTCGCTCTTGTTGGTAAGTACGTTTGCACTTACGTACCTGGCTGTCACTGCCTCAAGTGTTTCACTTTGTGTCGATAACAGCTCTGTGTAATGATGTGGCACAGTATCTCTTCTTTTGGACTTACCAGTGGGTTTCTGGCAGGCTTTTCGGCTGCACTCCTCCACAGGGCCTTCAACTTCTTTGAGGGCTGTATGTGGGCTGGAGCAGGGCTTCGATTCCACACATGCCAGCTTTAAACTGCTTCTCATCATTTTGGGCACACGTGGCAAGCACGAGCAATTTGCTGTAGCATTGCAAACTCTCAGGGAGAGCAGTCTTGTTTCTTCAGGGCACAGATCTACAACTCATCGCAAGTTGTAGCGTCCTCCCCAGGAGCATGTAAAATGAATATGCCACATACGGAGCTCTGGATTGTACTTCTTTATCCCGCAGCACACAATCACACACTGCTCACTCATTACATCATCAATTGTTAATGACCACACATTAACACCTCCCAGCAAGTTACGCAATTCCTTGTTGAGTCTGCCCAGAACTGCAAGGGTCCTAGCGCACATAGTTTCAAAACACTACAGGTAACACCAGACACACCAACTGACCCTGCTGAGCAATTCCTTCCAGTGGGAGAGCATTTCAGACACTGTTCATTGCCACCCCTGGTGGTCCGCAGAGGTGTCCTAGTAATGCCGGTTCACTATGGGAACTCAGGGCACAATGTCTTTATGGGCCTAAGCTCGCACTCTGGTGTCTAAGGTTTCAGAAAGGTATCTAACCTCTTCTTCGGACCCATGACCACCGTCCGGGGTCACCACTCATATCACAGTCCCAGGCAGCACCATCTCGGAGTCCAGCCAAAGTAGTGAAGCACAGCCTCTCCAACAGACCAGCCCATGTGCATTTGGTGGGAACACAGGCCTGTGGTGGCATCAGGAGTCTGTCTGTACTCTCTTGCAAAAGAATAGCGCACCCAATTCCAGATGATGATGCTAATAATTGGGAATCTTGCTGACCTTCATTTTGCTCATAAACCTTTCCACCTCCCAATTAGCCTGCAGCCATCAAGGAGTGACCCGCAATTACTTAATGCCCGTTGACCTCAAATATTCAGCCAGCATGTAGCATTGGACAGTGGGGCCATCATCAGTTCTCATCTTCTATATTAGCCCATGGGTGACCATGATTTTTTCCAGTTTGGTAATCACCTGATCGGCTGTCGTGCTGGTGACCACCTCCACCTCTGGATATTTTGAATAGTCCACCAGCATGTACCTCCCATCAGGGATGCTCCCAAAATATGTACTGGCCTTCATCCAGGGTCTCTGAGGAACTGACTCCATAATCACAGGGACAGGAGGATCTGGGGCACACCTTCGTCGAGCAAAGGGAACCACACTTTGTTATGTAGACGTCCTTTAGTCTTTACAAACCCTTGATGACCCCCATGGGCCAACTGAATTGCTCGTGGGACCATGTCCCATGGGATCAGCAGCTGATGGGCTCTTAGCAGACACCTCTCTTCAGAGACTACTAGCTCCTGATGCACATTGTATAGGGACTGCAACGTCTGCTGGGCTTCTACAGTCCTAAGGGCTTCTACAGTTTGAGGTTGGCCCAGTTGCCGCATGTGCCCAATGCCGCCTTCAGATGTTCATCTTTTTTTTAAAACATATTTTTAGTGTAGTTTTCAGTACAAACATGTACCAAAATAACTATAACAATAAACAGCAACTTGAGGCGTAGCAGTTCCATTATTAATACATCACATTTTGGCCTTAGCATAGGCCCACTATATGGTGGGCATTCACCCTTACATAGCAACTTATATAAAATCTATTTTCCATTTTTCTCCCGGTATTCCCCCAACACTACCGCCACCCATGGTCCGCCGCCTTGGTATGGTGTTACAGATCAGCGTCTGCAGCTGTCCTCCAAGGGCCCCACACTTTTTCAATTTTTCTGGGACAACCCCTGGTTTGATACACCAGATTTTCGGCTCTCATTCACCAATCCATATTGGATTCCCAGCCCCCAAATGTCAGTAGTGTGGAGCCACTCAGTCTTTGTATCAAATCTTGGCGAGCTACTATCAGGGCAACATTACAGAAAAGGAGTGTGTATCAGTCCAAAGTCTGATCTCTCCAGATTCCCAAGGCCACTAACTGCGGAGTGCGCTCCACTGTTATTTCTAACACCTCTGAGATCTTGCATCTCACCCCCTCCCAGAATGGCCAGATCATGGGGAAGCCCCAAATTGTGTGTAGTAGTGTGCCCTTCTATCTACAATCCCATGTTCAGAGGTCCGAATCACTCCTTCCCATATAGAATTTCCTGATTTTGGTAAAGTATGGCTCATGGAGCACTTTTAGCTGCATCAATTGAAACTTTGCCCCTATTGCCACTTTGCAGGGGTACCAACATGCCGCAACCCAGTCGTTATCCTCCAGTCTACCCAGGTTGCTTTCCCATTTTTCCCTCAGGATGTCCAGCGTAGCAGCATAGAATAGATCTGGGACACCACGTTGTTGGTCAGGGATGCCCCCAGTACCCTGTATTCTAGTGGCTTCTCATCTGGTACCTCTTTCTCAGCTCACTGTATTGAGCCAGGATGTGTTAGCTGCTGGTATCGGAAGTATTGACTACTCTTTAGTTCACACCGTTCTTGGGGTTAGGTGAACTGTAGCACCTTATTGTCACGCCACACGTCCCCAATCTTTGATATGCCCAGCCAGTTCCACTTTCAATGTCCTTCAATGACTGGCAGGTCTTTCAATATATCAGAATCCCACAGTGGGGTTTCCATTGTCACCTTGCCCTTCCATCACAGGGTGGCTGTCACTCTCTTTTATAATTTTATCACCGCATCTGTCAGAAGGGTAGGTGGTGGCAGCCCCTGTGCCCCATAGAGGTGTTGGATGTAGTCTTCTAGGTCCATCACTCGTCGGTCTACCATCAGCAATGATTCTTGCTGTGGCAAGAATCCAATGGGTAATCACCTGTAACTGTGATCCCCTATTGTACAAGCCTAGGTTGGGGAGGGTGATTCTTCCCTCCAGAGACTTTCTGGTCTAAGGGGCCATGGCAATCCGTGGCTCCCCTCTGTCCTATAGCATGATCCTAGTCACATTGTCTACCAACCTGATCGAACAGGGTGTTCTGCAATATGATTAAAAATGTTGGCAAATATATCATTTTATATAGGGTCGCCCTTCCCAGCAGTGACAACAGAAGTTTTCGCCAGCGGTCTACCTCTGTTTTTGATAAAAACTTTTATTGGGTTACTTACCTCTGTTTTATAGCTCTCAAATATTCTGGTAGGATTTTCCCTAAGAAAGGCTTCCCTATCTGTGTCACAAATATACCCAGATCAAAAGATTTTTTTTAAAAGCTGGTTCCCATTTCAGAGAGCTATCACATTAGGGACTTGAGGCAGTCTGGGACAGGGAGTATGCCACCAACTTGTGCCAGTTGATATGAATCCCCAAATAGTACCTAAAGACTTCTAAAATGTGCAGAATTCTCAGCCTGGAGCACTAAGGGTCCGTCAGATAGAGCAGGATATCGTCCTCGTAGAGGGAGACTACGTCCTCCCATGCCAGAGGCCACTGCAGCCCACGCTGTAGTGCGTCTTTCATTATCCATGTGGCCAGTGGGTTGAGTGCCACCCCTAACAGCCGGGGGGAGAGTGGGCTTCCCTGCTGGGTGCCACTGCCTAATCTTGTAGACATTCATCTTGAGCGTTGGCACTAATAATATCATGCAGAGAAATGGGCAGTGGCCCAGATCATTCCACCAACAGCCTCACAGACTCTTCCTTGTCTCAAGCTAGACTCTCTTTGACAGCCATGGCGGCATGAGGATGTTGGGATAAATAGTCTGCGGGGTTCTTGGTCCACCGGCTTATAGACTACCTCAAACGAATACTCCTTCAACTTTGCAGCACCCACAATTCAGGAAGGGGATTTGGATGCCGAACCTTTAAACAAGGGAAGAAGGGGTTTGTTGTCAGAGTGGATAGTAAAATGGTGACCGTAAATGTGCAAATGAAAATGTTGTCACCCCCAATAAATTGCAGTGGCTTCCTGCTCTATCTGTTAGTATTATTGTTCTGTTAGGGTGAGAGCCCGGCTGGCATACACCACTGGGGCCCACTCAGCACATGCTTTTGTTTTAGACAACTTGGCTCCTAGCCTTGTTGGGCTGGCATCTACTGATAATTCATTGCCTTTCTTGGTATCAAAATACATCAACATGATTTCTGCAGACAGAACCTCTTTTGTTTTCTTGAATGACTCGTCCAGGGTGGCCTCTCAGGTTTATAACATGGCTGATTTGGTCAGCTAGCAGTGAGGGGCTATAATGTCAGTTAAACTACATGTGAAGCAATCAGAATAATTCACCATGCCCAGGAAACATCTCACCTCTGTGACAAAGGAGGGTGGGCTGGCAGCTTAAATGTCCCTCACATTGTTGGGGTTCACAGAAAATCTGCTTCTGAAACAACTAATGGAGGACTGCAGGAATTTGCACGTATCCTTATGAAGGGTAAAACCATGGTCTTAGAGGCTTTTCAACACTTTCACAGCCCTGCATAGTGTTTGTTAAGAGAGGGCAACTATATACCAAAATATCATTGGTCACATTCAGAACACGTCTTAAACATGACAACACTTCTCTGACTAAATTTTGAATACTTCAGTGGCACTTGATATTCCAAAATATACCCTGTTTGTACCACTGGAATCCCAAATGTGCAGAGTAAGTAGTGAGATAGCAGAATTCTAGAGTCAAGAAGATTTGATTGTACCCCCACCATAGGTCCACTTTTGAGAATCAGCAGGCTCCACTCATTTCTCCTTCAATGTCATCAATGGTTGAGGTGAGATGTCTTTCTCTCTTTATGGCTACCATCGGGAGCCACATATCCATGCACAGACTGACCTCGCCAGACTGTTTTGGCTTACAAGTCACTAGTATTGGTGTGACACAGTTGGTAGGCCCTTCTACTGCCTCAATTGTGTCCACTGCCTCGAGCTTCCATAGTTCTTCCTCGGGGCAGAGCATGTTTTCTTGTGGCTTGTGTCCACCGCATGCTTGATGTGAACAACTTCCTCACCCTTATTGTTGTTCACGTTTGAATCTACCGTCTCCCTTTCTGATGGGGCAAGAGCTCTCAATTCTTGCTTGACAGGGTTTTGTGGGGCAGAGAAGACTGGTACACGTTTACAAAATGGTTGGGGTTCTTGCATGCTGAACATCGCTTGCCAGTGGCTGGGCATTGTCTGTGGTGGGAAAATGGTTCTCCACAGTACACATATTGACGGTTGGATTTTCCCTGCCCTTTATTCTTCTTCTCTGAGACTGTTACTTTGGAGATTTAGTGGACAGGCTCTCTTTGTAGGTTTACTCAGAACTGACACCATGTAAGTTGCTCTGGCTTTGGATAAATCTTGGGGACTTCCAAATGTGAGGATGTCCGATAGTGGCTGGCCCTGCTCATGTATTATCTACACCCACAGGTTTGCCAATGGAAGCTTTGCATGATTTCTTCATTCTCATCTTGGAGCTTTCAAGTGCTGGCTAACTCTTTAAGACAGATATAGAAGGAGTTAAGGATTTTACGGGGTTTTGCTGAGCCTGTAGCAGCAAGAACCTTTCATAATCAGGGTTCGTCATGGGGGCGAAGAGTATGTATTGCACCTCTACAATTGTGGTGTACGTGTGTGGAGGTATGGCCTCTGGTAGGCTCTGGGACAGTTTATCGATACTCGCTTCTGCGGGATAGAGGAAGAGAGGGCTTTTCCAGTTGTCCTCTACTGCCGTTGCAGCAAAATACATGCCTAGGCTCTCTATGCACAGTTTCCACTTTGGGGCCTGTGCAGAGGGCATGCCTGCAATGATGAATGACTCGATGGCCAGTATGGCAAACATGTTGACAGCCCTTCTCCAGGCGTTTTGGTATGTTCTCTTCCAGTTAGTGGCTTTACTGTCTCTATCTCTGTACCACTGTACAGCTACTGAAAACGTTCTTCATATGAAGATCCCCCTAATATAAAAATCAAGACAGGAAGCTTTCTCATCAGATCTTTACTGTGAGAGTGGCATTATTCATCGTGGTCATCTACGACATAATGTCAGTGAATGTTGTGACGGTCCCCCGATGAAGGCACCCCAGCTGAAAAGCGCGTAGTGTGTTTAACCTACCGCCAGCCTTCTCATTCATTGTGATTGTTTTGGATCTCGCTATTTGTTTACACTGTGTAATATACACATGTACTGTACAAGGTTAAAAGAATATTTATAAATGTAAAATGAAACGTTTTTCATGGACACAATAATGCTGCACAATGTCTAATAGTGTATTGATGGTTTTAATAATATAAATTATTCACTATGATATAACTTTTGATAAATGAAATAAAAATTAAAAAAGATTTTCTATATCAAAAAACAACATAGTCATGTCTAAGATTTGTAAGCATTGCACATTGACTTGTATAATGTAATTGTTGTGTTGCCCGTATACACTTTCTATTGTGTGCACTTGCCTAGGTTTTTTTCCCCTGTAGTCTCAGGACACTTCAACCTTTGGCTTCTTGTCTCCCCCCCCAGACACATTTGGCATGACCAGTGCTGGATGTCATCTCCAGTTGTATGGGGACCTCTGTACTGCCAGTTCAACTGGCATCACCTTCACCTTGGTGGGCCCCCCAAACCTGCCAACTTGAACAAAAATCTCACTGTGTGAAGAGGGGGCGGGGCCTTGGAGGGGGGCCTCATGCCGAGAAGTACATAAGAGGCACTTCTGCACCCACCCTAGCCCCAAGCCGACCACCTCCATAAAAACAAGCATTGGCATAGCCAATAGGTCTCGCCTTTGGGACCTTATAAGTGTTTACCCATGCAACAGTTAATGTTGTTGCACCAATGATATTGTGCTGCATAACTAAATACTTATAAGGTCCCAAAGGCGAGACCTATTGGCTATGCCAATGCTTGTTACCCTGTGCCACTGGAGTGAGGCCAACAGACTCACTCACCTTTTTAAAGTTCTGTTGCTGTGTGCTTAACTCGCCCTTGACCTACATCCGGTAAATGTAGAGTGCTGTACAGCAAAGGAGTGGTAGCTCTATGCTTAATGTATGTGTGCCTGGGAAGGGTACAGTACAGGGAGAGAGCAGTAATGGGTTTGTGTATATGCCTGTGAGGAATACATTACAGAGAGATGTATTGTTGTGCAGTGCATATGCAATAGAAGTATGTGTTCGTGTAAGTGTGCTTGTGAGAAGTACAACACATGAATGGTAAAGGGTTGTGCAGCGCCGACATAAGTGTGTGCTGGCAGTGTTTGTGTTTGCAAATAGCACACCCTGGTACAATACAGAAAAGCTACAGTACTGAGCAGTGCGCACGGACTGAATGTGTTTCTGTTCGTGGCACAATGCATGGAGGTAATGGTACTGGAGAGTATGCGCGCTGTGAAAGTACACAGAGTACAAGCGTACGTGCAATTGCACATTACATGGAGGACCCTGGGTTCCATTTTGGGAGGCCCAGGCCTGTTTGATGAAGACATGTGGAGTAGAGGAATTTTTCCCTCCCTCCCCCCACCAACAGATTTGTGTACTGCTGCATTCCTGTGAGCTGGGTGGAACACACACTGGACGAATGGAGGAAGAGACTCCTCTTACACTTTAAAAGGGTGCTCTTTTATATGATGGTAGATCCCAAGGAAGGGACAGGGACGTCTCAGGAAGGAGATGGGGCTGATAAGAGAATAATAAAGAGTAGGGCTGGGAGCCCAGAATTAACCTTTTGAGGCACGTATCTATGTAGCTGACACCAGGTGTGAACTCTGGCCACCTCCATAAACTGTGTTGTGGGTCTATCAACTTCAAATTCTTTCCTGCTTTGCCAGACAGCCTTTCAAGAAGGAAGAAGAGAAGGAAAAACGTACACTGCAAAAGAATCATAATCCCAACACAAAACTTCAAAGACTCAGACCCAAAATTAAATTTGGTGTCTGGGCTATAGGAAGGGCTTGAGGCTGAAACCCTAAAATGTGTTATCTGCCAAGATACCAGATGGGCTGTGTGAGAAGGGGAAGCTCTGCAAGACTTTTGCCTGTGACTAGGACTGAGGACCAAGGCCTGCTAGTCTTCTTAATGGTTAAGAGGTAATTACCCAGGGAAACCAAGACCACCTACCCTGAAGAACCAGCGCCTGCCTGATTTCTAAGACCATGCATAGACCGCGGTGCGGGGAGTGCCAGGCGCGTACTGCCTCATTTGGGTGACCACGTATGCCAGAGGGGGTGACTGTGTTTGTAAAGAAAAAGGGTACCCCTGACGTAAGTTCCTAAATCAGGGAAAATGACCAGTATGTAAATATCATAATATTTAGGAACAAAGAAGGTAGTTGTGGACCTGAACAATATAAAAAAACATATATACATGCAAACTTGATTCAGTAGTATCAAAAATATTTTTTATTATTTTTTTTTATTTTTTTTTTAAATAAATAGATAATTGTAACTGAATACACAAAAAACAATCATGAAATATATAGTCCTCTGTGTATATATATTTACACTGGGTTCAAGAGGGTCAAATAACAAAGATGGTTTTCTTATTTTTACAAAGTCTGATACATAATATACATAGTGTTATTCATTGATATATAAGAAATTATTTGACACACTACAATAAATGTCACAGACATACAAACAGGATAAGTATATGAATGTGTTCAGAGGACAAACATTTCTGGCATGGCCTTGAAAATTTGTATCCTACGCGCGTTTCGGCTATATGCCTTCATCAGGAAGCCATGTACAAGAAAATGGAAACCTCGTTGTAGCTCAAGATGATAAGTATTAGATATAATATGGAACCTCAAGCTAGAGAAGTAGTTCGCTGATGAATGAAAATGCAGCGCTCGAAAAGGGCCTGTAGAGTATAGAGTCCTCTTGTTTTAATTGGGTAGTCAGGAGGTGAATAATGAAGATTTCACATCTGAGGTTATCAAGGTTCACTCCAAAATGAACCACTGGATCTGGACGTTTAGAGCTTGAAACTGGCCGTCGATAACTGTGTAGTTGAAAAATAGATGACGGTTTTGCAACAGCCTGATGTATGCTGAAAAGTCAACAAGTAAAGGGACGCAGCGAGGAACCGAGTGCATGCAGGAACGATGCAGGGCTCCAAGATTACTGCGTTCCCGATGTTTAAACCATACTCTCGTGCGTCTAAAAAGCTCCAAGGTTAGAGTCTGCAATGCGGCTGGAACGGGGGTGACTGTTAAAGTATTTGTGTGACCAGCGTACCAAAACTTGTGAACGCCTTAGCGGCGACCCGTGCGCCGGTGATAAGCCCGCACATTATGATCTGCCCTGACTGACTCCTGAGGGCTGTGGAGGACGTCTAAGATGTCACACCTTCGCTGGGCTCCGATTGGGAAATTACCTAAACGTTTTGAAAAGAATGCAGGTTATTTTTGTGACTGGTGCTGATCCCAAATTGAAGGTAACAATTTGGACTTTTCTTTCTAGATCATAGGGAAATTACTTAAACATTACAAGATGGTTTTCTACAAGCACGCGAGTGGTGCAGGTACTCTTATATAAAGTGGGCTCTCACATACTGGGATGTACCAGCAAGCTGTAATTTGTTTTGTGATTTCTAATTTTTAAAAATAATTAAAACCTTCCCTCTCCTCGTGGAAAAAACTGTTTTTACCAATATGCGAGCATGTTAAAGAATTGAAAAATGTAATCTGCATTGTAGCAAATTCCATTGTGTTTGTGGTGTTATTTGTACCATGTTATAATAATATTTGATAGACGAATGGCTCGAGTGATCCTTACTATGCGAACACCACCTCTTTCAACTAATTCGTGAGCACGTTGATGTCTAGTGGAAGTGCAACCAGCTAAACTCCTTTATTGGTAGAGGTTGTCACAGTTATGCAATGATGACGGTGATATCTTGGCAAAAAGAAATTCAAAATGATCATCCTTGTACCTTATTGTTAATGATTGTGGGTTACACTTAACTTTATTTCGATTTTTCTGTATTTTTTTAATTTCTTGACTTAGAGCTGCAGTAAAACGGAATGGATGTGTTGGGTAGTGATTAGCTGCTTCGTTTTTGTGCGCCTAATTGACGTGATCTTTCAAGGTGGGTAGGGGCGTCAAGCAAGCCCCTATGGCGGAGCCCCTCTCCCCCCAACCCTTCAGGCGACCCCCATTCATCCCACGGCCTGTGAATGTCCCTGAGGTAAGGGTCTCCTGGTGCAGTCGGGGCCTTTCTCCATATTCCACAGGGATGATGCATCATTTTGCCTCACGCCACTGAAGGTGGGTGTAAAGCAGCCCGTTTCATTTGTTTGAAATGTGTTGTCAAGTGAACGGGTAGGAAACAGCATAGTTTTATTATGGTGAGAAACTTAATTTCCCAAGCGAACGTAGCAGTATAATAACGGTTCATTGTTACAATTGTGCACAGTCCATTCTGATTAGTAATTTTAAACAACATCTTCAGGTTTACTCAGTTACAGCGTGGTTTGAAAAATCGATATTGATGGATGGACAGCCGGCGTCCAGTGCGGCTTCACTTAATGAGCAGCCGGCATACCAGAGGCAGCGTCTCTTCTCCCCATCCCGAGGGAGCTCGGCGCTTATTATGTGGAGCAGAGCTTTGGCTTTTCGCTGAATTTCTTTAAAGAGCTCCTGCAAAATTACTGCTTAATTAAACAAGCGCGCGTGCCTCGCACGGCAGCAGGGGGGAGGGGAGAGAGGAGGGGGCCTGCGCGATTCCCTTGCAGGAGCAAGCAGCAAGGCGCGATAATTGCTACCATATGGCGCCAGCTGCTCGCTCCCGCAAGGGAATCGCCAAACGTGCACGCGTTGCCATTGAAGGCAATGGAACGTGTGCACGTTTTTGGCTGAAAAGCCGAAGCCATTCCTAAAGGTCTTTTTGCCTATTCAGCGCATGCGCGCTGCGTAGGCGAGACCTAAAAAAGCTTGTGAGGCTGGTGTCGATGTCCTGGGGTGTTTTCACACCCCTTAATGGAGGTCGGCAGTTCAAAGCCTCGAAAAACGAGCTGGAAATCCACTATTTAGAGTGGTTTTCAGCTCATTTTCCCTGCCAGCGTGTGATATTGGTTCCTCACCGGGTGACCGCATGATTGGAACCGATATCATGTGTCACACGGTGGCACCGTGTGAGTTGGCAGGTCTGGCCCCCTCAAGAAGATTCTTCTTGTGGTGTCTGTAATTTGGTAGCATCTGCAAGCTCAATGATGGTTCTGGTGCTTATTTGTCCTTTAATATCATTAATGCCTTTATTTTTGAGCCACAGTCTATTAGCCCTCACTCTGCCTGCAGAGCGCGTGGTGGAGGAGGGGGTTTCCTTCAATCGGCAAATCCCCAGATGACGGGGCCTCCACGTGGCAGTAAGGCAGCGCAGTGTTTTTGAGACTTTGCTTTTGGTGACCTCTGGCGGCTTGCTGGTGCTACTGCACTGGTTCACCAGCTAACTCACCACGCAATGTGACGCACTCTCTTTGCTTCGACCTTCTTTCCAGCTTACAATGGTCACACCGCTCTGATCACCTGCCACTCTCCAGAGCACCAGAGATTTCCTACCATGTGGCAATGCTCGACGTTGCAGGCCGCACGCACCACTCAGCTATGCCGGGTAGCTGGCTATACTCGGCTACCTGGTGAGGAGCCAAAATCACATGGTGGCAGGAAAAACAAGCTGAAAACCACTGTAAACAGTGGATTTCCAGCTCGTTTTCGGAGGCTGTAAGCAACCAATGTCCATTAAAAGGTGTGAAAACACCCCAGGGCATCAGCGACAGCCTCGATGACCCTTTATTTTGGGGTTTTTTGAGAGGGGGACTTGGTGAGGGGCAGAGTGCCTCTTAGATAGCTCTTGGCACCAGTCTCCGCCCCTGTCCAAGGCCCCACCCCCTCATCACAGGGTGAACTTATTTTGTAAGTTGGCAGATATAGAACCATGATACATGTCAAAATTAGACATAGAATAGACATACCTCTCCCTCAATAACCCAGCATTGCACAACTTTGCAGTGGTGTAAATTACACCTAAGGACTTTCTGCTACACTTGGATTTTTCCAAATTCGTTCATTGTATCAAAAAGAGTAGTTGTTAGGGTTCCATGGGAACTGTTGGGATTGGGAGGAATGAAAATAAAATGCAAATGAGATGAACTCTTACACAGTCATTAATGTGTTGGTATTCACAGGGATATGTGTTGTAGGGAATCATTACACCTGAGGTGATTTTCATACACATATTTATTTAGCATGAAGGTCAAGCGTGACTTCGCTCCGCGCCAGCTCAAAGCCAACTGCCGGCACTCGAACGTCATGCTCTTCCCGTTACCACGGACACAACAGAACAAAAAGAATAAAGAACATAACGTGTCAACCACATACCGTAATATACTTAACCATTGGATTACAACAATATGCAATGTATTTGTGACACGTGTCAGCGCCTGACTGATCCAGGAGTGGAGCAGTTAGTGTGAGAAAGTGCACCACAATTCCACAAGTCTTAAAAAGTGGGTATGGGGTGGGGGAGGTTCCTCCCTGAAAATCATTTTAGAATAACAGGAAAAGGGTAAAAGAAAGATATTTGTAACATTTCTCTAGTAATTTCCTATCCCTCAACATAAGACTATTTTGCACTGTGGAAACTCCATATATGTAGGGTTAGGAAACACTGGTGCACACTAGGAATAGAATATATTTGAGTAAAAGGAGTTTATATACGCAAATATTGATCCTCGGAACCAATCCGCTCAGGGGTGGGCACCATGGTTGCCCCTTCATTATTCTTGAACTTAAGAGCCCATGTTCTCAGCAGCGACTTTAGCAGCCAGCAGACATACAAGACATCAAGTTGGTGAGTGTATCCCAAAATAGTTAACACAAAGCAGTAGAAACTGTCAACATGCATAGAAAATGCGAAAAACGGAAAAGTAAGTGAGTAGCAAAAGATGACCATCAGAGGCACAAATAGCCGACCAAGACCAAAGAGAACTGAAAGGAAGCAAAAACTCTGAAGGAAAAAGTCTTTAAACTGGATAAAAAGGGATAAAAATAGCAGCAAAAGAAGTGAGGTATCACCTGTAAAAAGAGGACAGGAAACGTTTCGACGCAAGGTTATCACATGCCTGCCATAACTAACGAAATACAACATGAAGGAAAAAGAAGTATTAGCAAAGCCAACAGATCTGACGTTGGGTGCTGACATTTGGCTTTGCCAAAGTTTATTTTCTTTAGAAGTGTTTTTATAAAGCATTGTTAAAAAAACAAATCAGGAAACAATATTACATCTCATCAATGCATAGGCATAAGCCTACACATCCGAAGATTAACAACTGTATTGTGACTTTGGCCATATTTTTCCTGCAGAAAAATGTAGGGTAGTTCAACTGGTCACAAAAAATACCAACTTAATGAAACTGACACCTTTATACACTAACATCCAGTTCCAAGATTTAATGGGATCAACTGGAATGTTCTCCATAGCAGTTAGCTATTTGTCTAAAGCACCGATGATGCCAACTGGGTCCACTAGAAACTATTTGTAACTGGTGAACAGGTACCTCCATCATATCTGGCATTTCTTCTCATGCAGCTTCCTGCTAAGGTATTCCATGGTAATACTGAAAGCCATTTCCTAATTCAGAATTGCAGATCCAGTTGTGTGGTAGGCCAGACACAATACCACTTGTTTTACTGTAGAACTATATATAATGCACTAGCAGTGCTTAATTTGAGCCAGTGGTTGCAGGTGGGGCCCAGCGGCACTCATTTTTAGGGACTGCGGCTTAATTTTCATTCTCAGACCTTGACGCAGAACTAGAGAGAGAAAGGTAGAGAAGTGGTAAAGAAAGAAGAGAAAACTGTGACAAAAGAGACAGAAGGGATGAAAAAGAAAAAGAACCTACAAAACCGAAGTAAGGGACACGTGTATGTGTTGATGGCTGAAAGAGGCATGAAGTGGAATCAAGACCATGGCAGCTTTGATATTCGGCAAACTGCCATCAGTCAGAAACAGACTTTAGCGAACACCTTTGGGCCCCGGCACTTACTCTTTCACAACTTAAGTGCATTGCACTATTAAAGGGCAAACATCATTCTAAAAGGATGGGCACGAGTGCAGTGCTTAGGTTGCGAACTAAAACCACTCTTCTGCAGCTGTCAAAATATGGGCAGTGCGTAGCCTTGTGCTCAGGCTGCGGTCATAATCCCTTTGAAAACTGACATTAAGCCACGGAATCCAGGGTTAAGGCCAGTTTCAAGCCAATAAGCCAGGAAGCCAACTGGGAAAACTCAAACATGAGACAGTTGTGTGCCTTACATAGCCAACATGTATCAGACGAGCTATTTGAGGCTGTGTTTTAAATATATGAAAACCATGAACGTCCATTCTCCAAAGAAAGATATAGTGCCACGAAACGGAACAACATTAAGAAGCTAAATTATTTCTAACACAAACAGCCATGATGTAATGTTTCCCATACTGTAAATAAAAAAAAGGTTAAAAGTATTGATACATCACAGGAAAACGCTTTAAAGAAGATAAACGGGGGGCGTGGCCAAGATGGCGGTGAGATAGGACGTGTCTTGCTGTCTCTCCCGCCCACCGCCGCTATTTAGTACTGTCCCTGGGCGCTCTGCGGCCCCGGCTCCACCGTAATCTTCAGCGCTCGCCGCCGCACCGACCCAGGACAAAGTAGAGACCAAAAACAGCGATCGGCGGGGCCGAGACCGTTAGTGGTAGACGGAGGGCCGCGGAGACACGGCACAGACTCAGTGGCTGCCGGCAAGGCGTGGGGGTCAGCGACGGGGGCCACATGAGGGTCCCGGCGGTGAAGAGGAGGAGCAGGGACCTCCGAGCACCTGTGGCTGCAGCGCGAGGGTGCACAGGGAGAGCCCGCGCAGGGCGGCCTCCTGGAGAAACTGAAGAGGGCCGACATTGGGCCTAAGAAGCGCTGACCGCAGTGAAGGCCGCAAGGTACGCTACTGCAGCACGAATTGAGGCAGGCCCCAGATGGTGGCCCGCGAGGGGAGCTGCGGCGCGTAAAGAGCCCAGCTCCGTGGCCAGTGATGCTGGAGCTTTGGGGGGAGCAGCAGGGGTCCCCGTGAGGACAGCAGCCCCAAGAGGCCCAACACACAGCCGACGCCTGTGGAGGGTCCTGGACAATAGGAGTGACGGGCCTGGTCTGTCGGCGAGAGGACCGCAAGTGTGCACACTGACGCCGGAGGGGCAGTGAGCCTAGCAGTGGTCCCAGGAGCCCTGGGAGAGCGCAGAAAACCGCACTGGAGACGAGCACTGTGCCGCCGGAAGCGGAGGCTGGACAAGACCCCAGGCAGTGCGTGAGTACGAGCCATCGTAAGGCCTGGGTGAGGGCGACTTAGCGGGCCCTGAGACACTGGGGTCGTGCAACGTGAGGTGTGCCAGTGGGAGAGGGAGGTGTACTGGTGGCAGTCTGGGAGGCAAAGGACATTGGTTTGTGGACTAGCACTGGAGGTCGCAGACGTAGACACCTGGGCGGAAATAAAGAGAGCCAGCCAAGCCCCGAGCGAGTGGCAGTAACTGGAGGCTAGAGCCCAGAGTGTGCTCGGCGGCAGTAGCAGTACATGACACGCATCCTGGAGAGTGGGGAGTTAGCGGGCACTCTGCAGTGAAGGACGCGGCAGCCCCATAGCTCCTCTTGGCGCCTCAGAGAGAGGGCGCGAGGCTGGGACACCCGGGTGCGTGGGCCTGGTCCGCCCTGAAATTGCGTGACACCACATCGGCCATGGAGCTAGCGGACTCCCGCCTCGTCTGGAGTGGGGATAGCGTATATTAATGGTCGCTGGAAGGGGGAAGAAGAACCGCTCCCTCAAAGATATGCTGTTGAAGCCCAGTGGTGGTGGGATGACGGAGCAACCAGCCACAGATGATGCGCGACAGGGCCCAGCGAGCACAGCGGGCGGCGGAGTAACCGATCACACGGGCATTCATGGAGTCACTCTTTTCATCGCTTAAGGAAGATCTCCAGACAGTCAAGATAGACCTCACGGCTGAAATAAAGGAGATCAGGAGGGACACAGATGCTCTTGGTGATAGAGTGGCGGAACTGGAAGATAAAAGCGACACGCGAGAGGAGGAGGTGGAGGCCCTGAGGCAAGAGGTCATTCGCCTCCAAGAACATCAGGTGGATCTGCAAGCACACCTGGAGGACCTCGAAAACCAATCCCGCAGGAACAATATCCGTATACGGGGAGTGGCGTCGAAGGCAGAGGGATCCGATCTCGCCGGCTTTGTGAAAGACCTTTTTAATCACATACTCAGCAAACCACGGGACACAGAGCTCAAGATGGAGAGAGTACACAGAGTTGGAGCTCCCCGCTCAGACAAGGCTCCACCGGCAGACATTCTGGTCTGTATACATGATTTCCAAACCAAGGAGGAAATACTACGCAAGGCACGGGCGATGCACCCTATCACGTTCCAAGATCGGAATCCTACTCTATTTCAAGACTTATCGCCCTAACTTTGCAAAAACGCAGAGACTTCCGCCCAGTGACCACCCATCTAAGGAACCAGAACATTGCTTACTCTTGGGGTCACCCCTTTCAAATCATCTTCCGGTGGGAGGGAAGGCTCCGGCAGATGCGCTCACTGAAGGAAACCTGCCAGCTGTTGGGTTTGGACCCACCGGGAGAACATAGGGATGGAGATCGAGGTTCCCCAGCACGGGAGAAGCACAAGCCCCGGTGGCGAAGACAGGGCAGGCACCGCAACTTGAGTCGGCCAGACTCAGCTGAAATTGCAAGAGGACAGCAAGCAGCACTGGAAACAATACCTTCAGCATTGGCGAGGGCTGAAGGCAGCTGAGCTCCAGTGGTGGACTCTCAAGGCATTGAGTATGGTAGGCGGTGGGGGGCGGCAGGAACTTGGCCACAATATGGACTCCATGTCTTCTCCTGAATGGCCCCGAGAGGTCATTGGACTGCCGGCAGATTTCACGCCGGGCAACCTTGTTTATGTTGCCAAGGGGACTTTGGTTTTAAGTTTCGTATTCATGTTCTTCACATGTTTAGGGGATAATGTTTGGGACCTCCGTTCACCCTGGCACACTCCCACTCACCTTAATGAGCGCACACTAGAGGTACTGAAAGGGTCGGTTGAGGCACACTGGAGGCTGGATGACGAGGGAATTCGCGGCAGGAGGGCAGGACATACCCCCACTTATGCAGTCCTCGAGACTTAAAATCCTCTCCCTGAATGTGAGGGGTCTTAATAACCCGATTAAACGCCGGGCTGTGCTCTCCTACTTGGAACAGACACAAGCAGATATTTGCCTGCTGCAAGAAACCCATCTCTTGGCCAGGGATTGTCATAGACTCAAAGTGAGAGCCTTCCCTACTCAGATGTTCTCTTCTAGTCCAACTAAAACAGCAGGGGTGGCGATTTTAGTGTCTCGCGCCTTTAAGGGTAGAGTAGTCCAGAAAGAAGTGGAGATTAGGGGTAGGCTGCTTACGTACCGCCTTGCAATTGGGGGTCAGGGATTCATAATTGGCACGATTTATGCCCCGAATGCAGGTCAGGAGATCTTCCTGCATGACGCGCTCACAGAGGTCTTAGCTACAGATGAACGAAGCATTCTAATAGGCGGAGACCTCAACTTAGTTTCTGACAATACAATGGACAGATCTGCGCAACGTCATGGGCAAGTGGGCGCGCTGTCCAGGGAAGGGCTTTCTTGGCTGCAGAACCTTGGCTTGCTTGATCTCTGGAGGGCATCTCACCCACATGCAAGGGAATATTCTTACTATTCCAACGCACATAAAACCTATGCCAGACTAAACTACCTGCTGGGTACCAGGGACATACACACCTCGGCGACAAACGCTGAAATACTCATGGCCTCCCTCTCCAATCATGCAGCGGTGGTTACAGACATTTCGCTCCCGCCCCAGACGATGCCCCGCAGACAGTGGAGACTTAGAGACACGTTACTACAGCGTCCGGAGATTGTAGAGCAAATAAAAAGCACTATAGAGGACTACCTATCCCACAATGATATACCGGAGACTGCTATAGCCACACTATGGGGTGCCTTTAAACAGTGGTGCGGAGCGCTTTCATAGCGATCTCGGCAGCGGACAACAGGCTATGGAAGGAAAAAAGGGACAGTCTGTCCCTACAGGTCAGAGAGCTAGAAAATATACACAAAAGGACTGGGGCACCCAGGGTATGGCAACAATTGTCGGCAGCTCGCACCCAACTAGCGGCATTAGACTTGGACAAAGCGGAGTATGCCGCCCTCCGGCTGCGGCACTCCTTTTACATGGGGGGGGATAAATGCGGGCGACTACTGGCAAACAGAATTCGAGAGACCCTGCAACAGCAGAGCGTCCACACAATTCTGGACTGCAAGGGAGAGCAGGTGTCAGACGACGCTAAGATAGCCGAGACGTTCAGAGAATTCTATGAACGGCTATACTCGAGACAAACGCTAAGCGACATGGACTGCACTATCTCCTAGACGTACAGACACCCAGACTATCACCAGATCAGGCCACGCTCCTAGATGAAGAGATCCGAATCGAAGAGGTGATCTCGGCCATTTCTCGATTGAAGTTGGCCAAATCACCCGGCGCAGGTGGCTTCACCGCCGCATTCTACAAAACCTTGTGTCCAGAAATCGCCCCCCTCTTGACCAGGCTCTTCAACTCTTTTGCAACCCCGGGTGCTATTCCGACCTCCATGCTTGAGGCCGTAATAACAGTGATCCCCAAACCAGGGAAAGATAAAACACGTTGCAGTGCCTACCGGCCTGTTGGAAATGGCCCTTTTTGCAGGGTCACCCCTAAACTTTTTGCCTTCCTCCTGTATTTTTTCTGACCTGCTTTTGTTGGTTTTATGACTCGGGGCACTTTATCACTGCTGATCAGTGCTAAAGTGCATATGCTCTCCCTTTGTAAATATGACTATGTGAATTGGTACATCCATGATTGGCTTATTTGGTTTATCTGTTAGTCCCTAGTAGCGTGGCCTGTGTGTGCCCAGGGCTGGTAAACCAAATGCTGCTGGTGGGCCTGCAGCGCTGGTTTGCACCACCCACAGAAGCAGCTTGTAAAGTGTGTCTCAGACCTGCCACTGCAGAGTCTGTGTGCAGTCCAGAACTGCCATCTTGGCTGTGAAGTGCACCCACTTCCCCGCCCCTGAACCTTCCCTTGGCATCATGTAAGTCACCCCTATGGTAGGATGCATTGTGTGTGTAAGGTAGGACATGCCTTGGTGTGTGTAGCATGTCCTGGTAGTGAATTACACCCAATTTCGTTTTTCACTACTGTAAGGCTACCTGTTCCCCATAGGCTAGAATGGGCAGTTTGACTATTACATTCTATAGTCCTAACTGACCCCAGGAACATGGTAGAAAAACGAATTTAGTATGCCTGAGCTCAGAATATTAAAATACATCTTTTAGTGAAGTTTATTTTTATATTCTGTGTTTGAAAATACCACTTTTAGAAAGTAGGTATTTTCTTGCCTAAGCCTTCCAGTGTGCTCTGCTGTTATGTGTATTGGCTGTCTGGTTTTGGAGGGACAGGGCAGGCTGAGTCAGACCTGGGCTGAATAGAGAGATCTGCATTTAGAGTATGGGGAGGGGTGGCTCCTTGACCTGAATAGGGCTGTGCCTGGCAAGGTGAATGCTGGCTCCACCTCCTACTGTGTGTCTGATAGCAGACCCCCTCTTTCTGAAAGGAAGGATGCAGCCTGGTAAACAAAGTGCTCCAGGACTGAACAGAACTGGTTCTGGCTAGGCTCAGTGACTTGTAGCTTTTGAGAACAAAGACTTTTGGGGTATAAATATCTGTGCTGAAACCCCTACACGGTGTATTGCTCCTGGATGTCAAGACGAACCTCTGTCCGTGTAACTGAAGGAATCTGCAGGAGGTGACTATCCTTGTGCTTGTGTGCTGTTTCTTGGATTGGCCTGCAGTGGTTACCATTGGACTTGGAAGAAGAGGGAAAAGGACTTTGAGAGAACTTTTATCAATCTTGCTAAAGCAATCACCCAAGGGCTAGGAGAGAGCTAGCCTCCTGTTGAAGTCTCAGGCACATCAGACTTCACCACCAGCCTCCTGATTCCTCCCAGTGAGGATTTCTATCTGCAGGTGAGGCTCCTGTGAGTTCCAGGGCCTCTAGTTCTACTACAGAGAAGAGAGTGCTGAAATCGTCGCTAACGCACGTTTGCGAGCCGCCGCAGCCGAGAGCGCCCGAAAAATCATCGCGCTGCTGCCGCCGAGTGCTCACAACCAAAGATCGAGTCATCGCACCGAGATCATCGCTTCACGACATCGCAGCGCGGACGTCGAGCGTCCGCCATTTTCATCGCATCAGGATCGTCGCTCCCTCGCGGAGCGCCATTTCTTCGCATCGCAACCCGATCGCACACGCAACAAGATCGTCGCCTCGCCTCCTCCCTTGCGGCAGGGAGTCATCGCATCAACGGTCTAGCGTGCAGAAGTTTGTCGCATCGTCTCTACACGCATCAGCAGATCGGGGCATCATCCTCCCTCGCGGCAAGGATTTAACGCATCACCGGCCTCGCGTGCAGAAATTCATCGCTACAGCTTCTTTGCGACAATTTGTTGATTTTGCTACGAAATCCAGGTACTTTGTAGGTAAAAGGGTCGCAGAGACCACTGCTTTGAACTGAACTCCTCTTTGCGCACTTGAACTATTTTTGCAGCATTCCAAGAGTGATCCTATTTGACAGTATTGTGGCTTTTTATCGTTATTGGTCTTGTGTTAAGTCTATATATAAAGATACTTATTTTTTATAACTCCTTGTGTGGTGTCCCTTTGTAGTGTTCCTCACTGTGTTACTGTGTATGGTCATAAATGCTTCACACACTGCCTCTGAGATAAGCCTAGCTGCTCGTGCTACGTTACCACAGGGTTGAGCAGGGGTTGTCAAAGGGGGTAGCCCTCTCACTCTGACTTAGGAAGAAGGGTCCCTACTTGGACAGTGGCCAGCCATTGCCAACGAGAGACCCCCATTTCTAATATTGGTGGTCAGCGGTGAGGATCTGGACTTGCATTTATGATCGCATACAGTAATTATAGTGTACACTACTAGTGAGTGCAGACCATAACGCAACCACATACGTTTTTGAGGTTTTTTTATTCTATTTTTGATTGATATTGTCAGTTATTGCTACAATGGGTCTTGCTGAAATGAGACCTACCTTTTATATAGATGATCTGTTGACCTACAGTCTAGAGGAGCTAAGGGGGTTCTGTGAGGAGAGGGGCTTAGCAGTGAGTAGGAAGGAGACTCAGCTATCCCTGTAGACATCCCTGAGACTTTGGCAACAAGACAGATTGAGATTCTTGGAGTCCCAGTACACCTACCAAGAGGGTAGTTGGTCTGAGGGTGGCTCTGGAGAGTCTGAAAAGGAGGAAGAAATTGTTATGGAATATCCCATAGGTAGGGAGTTCCTTGCTGAGTCTAGTGCCTATGGTAGTGCCCGATTCCCCCTCATGGTCCCCAGAGGAGTTGGTGGACAGGCGGGAGGGTCCCATAGGTAGGGAGTTCCTTGCTGAGTCTAGTGCCTATGGTAGTGCCCGATTCCCCTCATGGTCCCCAGAGGAGCTGGTGGACAGGCGGGAGGGTCCCATAGGTAGGGAGTTCCTTGCTGAGTCTAGTGCCTATGGTAGTGCCCGATTCCCCTCATGGTCCCCAGAGGAGTTGGACAGACAGAGGGAAAGGGAGCACCAGCTGGAATTAGAGAGGCTCCAAATAGAGATTGCCCAGCTGGAGGCACACCTAGCGCAGATAGCAGGAAAGGAGAAGTTAGCTCGGAAGGGTAGATTATCCCCTGAGCGCAGTTTTAATTGTCTGGATTCACCAGTGAGGGTGGGGTCCAGTGGTGGCAGCAAAATTGAGGTATATAGTGATGACAGTGTAGTACACCAACCCAGAGATGTGGTACCTGACTTGAAGGAGGGGGTTGATCTACACCAGGGGATTCAAGGATATGAGGTAGCCCCATTGATGTGCAGTGTCCCTGAGGGGGATTGGGGAACTAGCGCGGGGCCCATAGTCCTAGTGAAGGGAGGGATACTCTACCGACTCTGGATGAGAGGTGCAGGGAGAGGGGTTCCCCGTGGTTGAAGTCCTGGTGTATGAGTGTGAGGACCGCCCAGAAGAGTGTGGGTTGAGTGATAGAGACAGTCAGTTAATGTCTCGCCCATTTCAGGAGAGTGGTGTGGGGTACGTGTGTGAGGCACTGGATTGTGAGGTGAAGGTTAGCACCTGCGTGGAACTGTGTAATCCAATTGTGGGAGAGCATATTGTGAGTTCCTATTTTCCAGAACTAAACCAACACCTGTTAGAGTGCGAGTTCTCTGATCCTAGGAAACTTGCACAGGAGGCATACCTCTGGGTGAGTACCAGAGGCTCTGTAGAGGCAGTGGGGAATGACCCTAAGAGGAGTGGTTCAGATGTCTTCCAACCCAGAGTGGTGGGAGAGGTTCGGAGTGATACAGCTCGGTCCCCATGTTGTGAGGAGGTTGTAGGGCCTCACATCCTGTCTCGTGGGAGCAGGAGTGAGACTGGGATAGGTCCCGAAGTGCCCCAACCTCAGTCTCCAGGACTGGATGGTTCCATGAGGGAACACCAGGTTGGGAGCCTAGTCTGTCCGGATGGACCGTCCGTTGTGGGGGTCTCCCGTGTTAGGTGAGCTGGGAGTGCCTGTAGTCAGGCCTCCATCAGTTCTTGTGTCTGGCAGTGCCACTCCTAGGGGAGGGTACGGAAGTCCAGCCTGAGGAGTGAAAGGGGAAGGAGTCCCCAGTGGGAGAACCAGTGGGTCAGGGGCCAGTCAGGAGGGCTGAGCCCCATAGGAGTGACCATGGGGACACCACTTCTGTCCTGGGGGATCTTTGCGCACTGTCAGGTGGACAGGGGTCGGGAGATCTGCACCAGGCAGACTGTCACGCAACGCAGGGGTTCTGCGTTACCCGCGGGGAGGGTAGTTGTACTCCCCAGGAAGTCCTGGTTGACCAGGCAGTTGTTCAGCCGCAGGGGTTGGTCCCTGGGTTGGTAAGTCAGGTCCAGGTGTTGTCTGACCTGGAGGGAGGGACAACTGTAAGCAGTGTCCCGACCATTTTTTTTTTCTAAGAGCACCACTCCAGGTGGGAGGGTGCAGTATGCTGGAAGGGGGTGCAGAGGGAGGAAGTCCTCGCCTCTGACCCCGGTGCAACCTGAGGGTTTTTTCAGGTTGGTAGATCAGTTGCAGGGTACAGGCCCTGAACTGGTGGAGGGGTGTGTTTCCCTTGAGGGGGCCTGTGTGCTTCCCAGGAAGTCCTGGTGTGCCAGGCAGACTGTCGAACAACTCTAGAGGAATGTACTTTCCTTGGGGGAATTGGTGTACTCCCCAGAAGTCCTGGGTTGCCAGGCACAGGTCCAACCTAAGGGTACAGACCCTGGGTTAGGGGGCCAGGTTCAGGGTGTCCCCCTGACCTGGAGGAAGGGGCAACTGCTAACAGTGCCCCTACCGGTTTGTGTTATGGGGGCACCTCTCCAGGTGGGAGGGTGCAGGGCCCCAGTAAAGGGGGCGGGGAGAGGGCAGCCTCACCCCTGACCTCCGCCCAGTCTAAGGGTACAGACCCTATGCTGGGATACCAGTTGCAGGATAGAACCCCTGAACTGGTGGGCAAGTTGTGCAGGACACCTGCCACAGGTGCCCTGACAATTCTGGACGGGGGTACCGCTCCAGGTGGGAGGGTACCGAGCCCCAAAGAGGAGGACCGGGTGTGGGAGAGCCCACCCCAGTCTCTGGCCCAGCCGCTGGGTACAAGCCCAGGGCTGGTGGGTCAGTGTCAGGGTGCCTTGCCTGACCTGACAGGAGGGAGAGTGGACAAAAGGTGCCAAGCACCTGGGGTTACTGCCCCCCACTCTCTGATGCCACAAAGGTTTGAGAAGCCTGAGAGGTATAAGGCCTGGGTCTCATCACTGACTATTGTAAGTGGCTACTGTGGCCCCCAGGTGTGTCTATCTGTTGGGACACACCTGGGGGCCAGTTAAGGTTAGGTGCTGCCCGGGTGGTGTCCACAGGTGAGGGGAAGAGTTCCCCATGGGTTGTCTTAGTGGGCCCTGAGAGTGTGGACAGAGGGATCCACCAGGGTTCAGATTGGCGTAGAACTGGAATATGCCCCTGCAGTTGCGGGCCAGTTCCGTGTTCTATCGCCCAAAGCAGGGAATGCTATCAAGGTAGTGATTGGTCTACCCTGCGTTTTTGGCTGGAAGGGCGTTATGTTGGAAATGGCCCTTTTTGCAGGGTCACCCCTAAACTTTTTGCCTTCCTCCTGTATTTTTCTGACCTGCTTTTGTTGGTTTTATGACTCGGGGCACTTTATCACTGCTGATCAGTGCTAAAGTGCATATGCTCTCCCTTTGTAAATATGACTATGTGAATTGGTACATCCATGATTGGCTTATTTGGTTTATCTGTTAGTCCCTAGTAGCGTGGCCTGTGTGTGCCCAGGGCTGGTAAACCAAATGCTGCTGGTGGGCCTGCAGCGCTGGTTTGCACCACCCACAGAAGCAGCTTGTAAAGTGTGTCTCAGACCTGCCACTGCAGAGTCTGTGTGCAGTCCAGAACTGCCATCTTGGCTGTGAAGTGCACCCACTTCCCCGCCCCTGAACCTTCCCTTGGCATCATGTAAGTCACCCCTATGGTAGGGTGCATTGTGTGTGTAAGGTAGGACATGCCTTGGTGTGTGTAGCATGTCCTGGTAGTGAATTACACCCAATTTCGTTTTTCACTACTGTAAGGCTACCTGTTCCCCATAGGCTAGAATGGGCAGTTTGACTATTACATTCTGTAGTCCTAACTGACCCCAGGAACATGGTAGAAAAACGAATTTAGTATGCCCGAGCTCAGAATATTAAAATACATCTTTTAGTGAAGTTTATTTTTATATTCTGTGTTTGAAAATACCACTTTTAGAAAGTAGGTATTTTCTTGCCTAAGCCTTCCAGTGTGCTCTGCTGTTATGTGTATTGGCTGTCTGGTTTTGGAGGGACAGGGCAGGCTGAGTCAGACCTGGGCTGAATAGAGAGATCTGCATTTAGAGTATGGGGAGGGGTGGCTCCTTGACCTGAATAGGGCTGTGCCTGGCAAGGTGAATGCTGGCTCCACCTCCTACTGTGTGTCTGATAGCAGACCCCCTCTTTCTGAAAGGAAGGATGCAGCCTGGTAAACAAAGTGCTCCAGGACTGAACAGAACTGGTTCTGGCTAGGCTCAGTGACTTGTAGCTTTTGAGAACAAAGACTTTTGGGGTATAAATATCTGTGCTGAAACCCCTACAAGGTGAATTGCTCCTGGATGTCAAGACGAACCTCTGTCCGTGTAACTGAAGGAATCTGCAGGAGGTGACTGTCCTTGTGCTTGTGTGCTGTTTCTTGGATTGGCCTGCAGTGGTTACCATTGGACTTGGAAGAAGAGGGAAAAGGACTTTGAGAGAACTTTTATCAATCTTGCTAAAGCAATCACCCAAGGGCTAGGAGAGAGCTAGCCTCCTGTTGAAGTCTCAGGCACATCAGACTTCACCACCAGCCTCCTGATTCCTCCCAGCGAGGATTTCTATCTGCAGGTGAGGCTCCTGTGAGTTCCAGGGCCTCTAGTTCTACTACAGAGAAGAGAGTGCTGAAATCGTCGCTAACGCACGTTTGCGAGCCGCCGCAGCCGAGAGCGCCCGAAAAATCATCGCGCTGCTGCCGCCGAGTGCTCGCAACCAAAGATCGAGTCATCGCACCGAGATCATCGCTTCACGACATCGCAGCGCGGACGTCGAGCGTCCGCCATTTTCATCGCATCGCATCAGGATCGTCGCTCCCTCGCGGAGCTCCATTTCTTCGCATCGCAACCCGATCGCACACGCAACAAGATCGTCGCCTCGCCTCCTGCCTTGCGGCAGGGAGTCATCGCATCAACGGTCTAGGGTGCAGAAGTTTGTCGCATCATCTGGCTCCCCGTCAGCAAGAGAATCACGTTCAGACTCCTCACCCACGCACACAAGGCCCTCCACGACCTGGGCCCAAAGTACCTCAACGACCGCATGACCTTCTACACGCCCACCCGCCAGCTACGATCAACCAGCCACGCCCTCGCCACCGTACCACGCATCCGCAGAACCACCGCCGGAGGAAGATCCTTCTCCTACCTGGCAGCCAAGACCTGGAACTCCCTCCCCACTCACCTTCGGCGAACCCAGGACCATCTCTCCTTCAGGAAGCAGCTCAAGACCTGGCTGTTCGAGCAATAACTTACCCCCTCCCCCAGCGCCTTGAGACCCTCCCGGGTGAGTAGCGCGCTCTATAAATGCCGTGATTGATTGATTGATTGATACACGCATCAGCAGATCGGCGCATCATCCTCCCTCGCGGCAAGGATTTAACGCATCGCCGGCCTCGCGTGCAGAAATTCATCGCTACAGCTTCTTTGCGACAATTTGTTGATTTTGCTACGAAATCCAGGTACTTTGTAGGTAAAAGGGTCGCAGAGACCACTGCTTTGAACTGAACTCCTCTTTGCGCACTTGAACTATTTTTGCAGCATTCCAAGAGTGATCCTATTTGACAGTATTGTGGCTTTTTATAGTTATTGGTCTTGTGTTAAGTCTATATATAAAGATACTTATTTTTATAACTCCTTGTGTGGGGTCCCTTTGTAGTGTTCCTCACTGTGTTACTGTGTATGGTCATAAATGCTTCACACACTGCCTCTGAGATAAGCCTAGCTGCTTGTGCTACGTTACCACAGGGTTGAGCAGGGGTTGTCAAAGGGGGTAGCCCTCTCACTCTGACTTAGGAAGAAGGGTCCCTACTTGGACAGTGGCCAGCCGTTGCCAACGAGAGACCCCCATTTCTAACACGGCCCATCTCCCTGCTAAACATAGATCTAAAACTGTACACAGGCATACTAGGAAAGAGGCTGGGTCAATACATGCCAGCTCTGATCGACCCGGACCAGGCAGGCTTTATCCCCCAAGGGCAGACGAGCGATAACACCAGGAGAGTACTACACATAGTGGACAAGGCATCCAGATTCCCAGACAATTACATGATGATGGCAATAGACGTCGAAAAGGCGTTTGATAGGGTGCACTGGCCCTACCTGGAGCGGGTCCTGTCGCATTTTGGACTTGGGGAACGATTCTGCACCCAGGTTTTAAATTGTTATCGCTTCCCCACAGCGATGGTGCGAGTCAATGGCCACAGATCGGTCCCGCTCCGGATAGCTCAGGGCACAAGACAGGGGGGCCCCCTATCGCCCTTGTTATTTGCACTGTATATGGAGCCGCTGGCACACAGGGTAGGAACCCACTCACAGATTCTAGGAGTTCCTTTTGGGGGGATGAGCGCATTATAAGCCTCTACGCAGATGATGTCTTCGTGACTCTCAAAGAACCCAACACGTCTCTGAGGGCATTTCTGCAGGAACTAGACGAGTTTGGCAAAGCTTCGGGGTTCAAAGTAAATGTGGAAAAATTGGTAGCCCTTAATCTCTCTCTTCCCCCGCAAATGGTGGAACGACTTAAACGGCAGCACCCATTCCAGTGGTCTCAAGACGCTATCTCTTATCTAGGAATACAAATAGCCATCTCTACGCACGCTACTGCTCTTACTAATTATACCAAACTTCGCCGGCAAGTACGCGCTGACATACATCGGTGGAAGCCCCACCCGATTTCCTGGTTGGGAAGAATAGCAGCCATTAAAATGACAGTCCTCCCCAAAATACTCTATTTGTTTCAAGCACTCCCTTTGCGTCCGACCCCGGGCATGATCCCCAAACTGCAATCGGAGATCATACAATATATATGGCAGGGTCGTACTCCCAGGATGAAAAGGAGCCTTAGTGTCCTGCCCCTGTCTGAGGGTGGGCTGGGAGTCCCTGATCTACAGCTGTACTATCAAGCGGCGCAGCTGCGACATTTAGTGGAATGGAACCGAACAGAATCAGGGAAGCATTGGCTGTTTCAAGATAGGGCTGTGGCAGGCACCTCACTAATGAAAATTCCCTTTTTAAAGAAAGCCCATAGACCCCGGAGCCTATATGTCTCAGACATCACTCAGACAACAATGTCGACATGGGACCAGACTAATATTAAACACAATCTTATTACCTTCCCGTCGCCACTGACCCCATTGCTAGATAATCCGGACTTTGTGCCAAGTACGGGGGAGACAAGCTTTATGGCGTGGCGCCAATCCCAGTGCCATTCTAAAGGGCACTTTTTTGATGTCGAAGGGGTACTCACATTTCAGCAGATCAAGGCTGACTTTGGCATTCCAGAAACCGAGCGCCTTCGGTACTTACAACTCCGGCACTGATATTACAACCACATAATAGAGCCGCAGCCAGCCGACACCTCACGGTCTATGAAAAATGGCTTTTGTCAAAGTCCTCAGACAAAGGAATAGTCTCGGATTTATATAAAATGCTGAATAAGCGTAACATACATACACATAATGCGGGTAGGGGGAGATTTAGGGAGACCCATGAGCAACAAAGTGTGGGAAGGTGTGTGTTATAGAGCTCGCCACACGGCCAGTAACATAGCCCTGACAGAAACTCTCACAAAAGTGATTACCTATTGGTACTATACTCCGGAGAGAGTACACAAGGTTAACCCTTCCACTAGCTCAGAATGCTGGAGAGGCTGCAGTAAGACAGGCACATTAATACACCTGCTGTGGGACTGCCCCCTGATCAGCATCTACTGGGTCCAAGTTCTGGACGATATCGACAAACATCTAGAGACTCAACTGCTCCGATTTACAGCTCATATCCTGTTGGGGGTTCCAGACCGGCTGACGTATCCACTTAAATCCAGAAGGGGCCGACTGATAGGGTTAGCGCTGGGAACCGCTATACAGAACATCTTGGCACATTGGGGAACCCAGCAAACGCCCACACACGCAGGTTGACTGTCCCGGTTATGGCACATTTTGTGGATGGAAAAAATAACCCTCACGCTTGCCGGGAAAGGGGCTGATTTCCGGGAAGCTTGGCTCCCCTTTCTGTCCCTGCTAGCGCAGGAGTTCCGTGAGCTTTCATGCCCTAGATTCTTACGCTTACTACGGTTGCCAGAGGATGCAGTACCTCCTGCCCCAGAACAACAAGGGGGAACAGTGACTTAAGATGCTCAGAGTCTATTGCTGGGTTGAACGGAGGGTGGGTGAGAGAGGGTGGGAGGGGTTACGTTCTTTTACTGTATACTCAAGGCTTGCTTAACTGTATACTTAGGCTTTGTATAGCCTGTCATTGCATTTTTCTGCCAGCTGGCAGCCGTTTGAGCATTGTCTACTCTTGTTACCCTCTGTTTGTTGTGGGAAATAATAATAAAACAGATTTGAACCATAAAGAAGATAAACGTAGTTATTATGTCCACCTCTATTAATTTATATGGGCCATTTATTGAATATAAACTATGCTATTGGCTTACAGTATTCCTTATTGACAAAACACTTGCAGCACTGTGACTGTCCTTAGCACAAACGTGCAGGTTTTGCTCAAACACATCATTTTAAATATATTCACAGTAATGGAAAATGATAAATTGTTTACAATGTGTTTTTTTGTTTCTTTTTTTATTTAGAATAGGAGCGTTGTATTGAATTTATTTTATTGAACTTCATCCAAGTATGAGCAGCAGAAATGATACAGAGGTCATGAGGAGACTGTTTCCCTTTTGCTTCTGGGACAGCTTTTGCCACCTCTGAGGCCAGGTGTCACAAACACAGTGCCAGGGGTTGCAAGGGACAAGCCATGGATCACAGAATCGACCCCTGGCGACCCCTAAATGTGCGTGTTTTTATGTTCTTAATCATATTCCATGATAATGATAACAAGTAACTTCCATATTTTCAAAAATGCTCACTTATGTTATATTCATGTATATTTAAAAGTATGGTAAAACGCAGAGTGGTCTCATGTGCCTTGCATAGAACTAATGCCGCTTTCTTCACCAACAACCTTCTGTTCTTATTGCATTGCTCTCCAAGGCACCCGTTGCTTAATTGTAGAAGTTCCTGCTAATGCACCCAGAGCCAATCAGAGTTTGGGGACCCTTCGACCAGTGTATCAATCTGAAAGGGGGCCTGAAAACTTAGACACCTGCTACATTGTTGTCATTTGATAAAGGAAGAAAATCATTGGATATAATGGATAATAGCATTAAAAGCTGAAAGTGTCCCGCCTCTGAGGACAGGAATGTACCTGCAATACTACTCTGACACTAAATATAATTTAGTGGATATTGGAGTCATGAGATATATGTTATTCCCTAAACAAATGTAAATTAATTGAAAATGTATTTTTAAATTAAAGGTCAACAATATCTTCATATATGGGTGTGCTTATTAGATGATCGCGAGCAGGGAAGGCATGCCTGCTCCCATTCAGCAGGAGCTTTCAAAATGCTCCTGCCAGGTAAGAGCAGACTTTTATTTCCCTGCCATCGTCTTACGGGCAGTGAAACTCAAATTGCTCCCACCCAGAGGGAGCAAGTAAAAACAGCTGCTCCCTCCAGGCGGGAGCAAAGCCAGCTCCTGCAACACCCAGGATGGGTTCATGCAGGGAGCCGGCAGGGCCGCGGTGGCCCTGGTGCTCTCTTCATGGCCTCCAGCATATTGTAGTGTAGTTGCCCTTGTTGGGCACCAGGGCACCATGGTAAGGTCCTGAGGCCACTTGTGGCTCAGGGAGGGGGGCCGCTTTACCCCCTCCCCGTTACAAATATGTTTTGGCCCTGGGGGTCCGCAGGGCAACTATTTAAAAATAAGTGGCTTGGGGAAGGAGCCCCGTGCTCCCCTCCCCTTAATAAAATAAAGAAGGCAGATACAGATAAGGTCTCCGGGGCCTAAAGTGGCTTGTGGAAGGGGGCCACATGCCCCCTTACATTAAAAAAAAGGCCCCGCGGATGGGGTCCCCTGTGCCCGAAGTGGCTTGGGGAGGGAGGTTGCCAATGGGTTAGACGCAAGGCCTGGCTGCAGGCCTACGTGAAGTAGGGTTGGCTGTCAGCGGAGGGTTGGCCTCTGGGCTTGACCACAGGACCAGGCCTTGCAGCCAACCCACCGCCACACAAAGCCAAAGGCCGAGCACGGTTTGGGGTTGGCTTTAAATATGGTAATAAAATATTACTTTACGTTAAAACAAAAACCTAGAAATTCACTGAAAAAACAAAGGTTAAAGTGATATTATAGTTAGGTGGAAATTTCAGTGGCAAGGTAGTGTTTTAAACTAAAAAAGACACTGAAATTCACCAGTTATAGTTATCTCTAGTAACTCTAACTCGTGCCCTAAGGTAGCTATTACTCGCGCCCTCACCATGCAAAGCTAATTACCCCACTTTTTACATCACTCATGACATGTTCTATAACATCACTGATAACATTGATTGCTGCAACATTTGAAATAACATCATTGATGACAGGACTATACATTGCAGGGGCTCAAGTTACAGTTACCTTAGGGCACGAGTACTGTAAGGTTCAGCAAGAAAGAGTATCAAGTCTTAGAGTAAGCACCAAGAGAATGCAATAACATTGAAATGGTACTTGCTTGGAGAATGAATTCACCATTATGCTATACACAAGGTCAATTAATTCGAAGGAGAGGAGTGTAATATAAATTGTGAAGTACGTATCAATTCTGAAATATCATGAACCAAAGTAAGACCATCTAACTGCATGACGATGGGATGAATCCAGCTTGTTCAGTTCAATGTCCATAACAGTTACATAAGAGACACAACGGAAAAAAAGCCAAAAAACAGTACAATGTAGCGCACAGATATGCACCGTGCGTCTCTTCCCTTTGAGCAGGATAGGCCGATATGCACTGCTAATTCCTCATCTGTATTCAGGCACTTAGGGTGCTTAGTATCCAAGCCCAAAATGTATCAGGATTTCAGTATGCACAGTTTCTTCTCCTTTTCGCCCCCTCGTGCCAATTTGTCAGTTTGGTCAATACCAAAATAGTGTAATAAATCTGGGTTGCTTTCATGGACGTCATTTAGGGGTCACCAGGGGTCACACCTGTGACCCCTGCCTTTCCCTTGCGATTCCTGGCAATGTGGTTGCAACCCCTGGCCTCAGAGGTAACAAAAGCTGTCCCAAAAGCAAAAGGTAAACAGTCTCCTGATGACCGCTCTTTGACTTTTTGTTGCATATACTTTGATCAAGTTCAATAAAATAAATTCAACAGAGCAACACTCATTTTTTTCGAAATAAAAAAATGAACTAAAAAAGCACATTGTAAACAACTTATCATTTTTCATTACTGTGAATATATTAGAAATTATATGTTTGAACAAAACCTGCTCGGTTGTGCATAGCAACAGTATTCTTCAAATATTTTGATAATAAGAAATACTGTAAGCCAATAGCGTAGTTCATTTTCAACATATGGCCCATATAAGTTAATAAAGGTGGACTTAACAACTAAGTTTGTCTTTTTAAAGTGTTTTCCTGTGATGTATCAATACTTTTGACCTTTTTTGATGTACAGTACAGGAAACATTCTATCATGGCCGGTTGTTTTAGAAATAATTTTGCTTCCTAGTGTTGTTCTGTTTAGTGGCACTATATCCCCCAAATAAAAAGAAATGCTTAATGTTTACTTGACATATCATGTCAGCATTCTTAATAAGATACAGATGGTATCTAAAATGGACTTTTGTTTTAGCAGTGGTATATTAATTTTGCTCGTATATGGCACCAAAAACGAAATGACATAAGTTTCTGTGGTGTCACTGACGCTAAAGTATGTGTGATTTCACTTCTCCTACCCCATGCATTTTGGTGAATCAACGTTCATGGTTGCTTTGATGTTTTTCGCTAAAGTGACTGGCAATAGGATTGTCATATCACAGTTCTTTATATGTAAAGTGTTCCAATATCATCTTGCGTATTGGAAAAATTGTGCTCTCTATATATTTTAATTTGCATGAGCATTCCAGTATATAAATACAATGGTCAGTGAAGAAAGTGATGAATTTAATAATCAATTTTGTTTTACCATTAGGTAGTTGGTATAAAATGCAGTTGGTATTTTTTTTACACTCTTTGCATGAACCACATTTATAAAAACCCTGCCAGAAGAAATCTTGTAGCCAAGGTATAGCACTCAGGGAAGGCAAAACTGGAATTTTTCCTTTGAAGCCTTATGCCCCTTCTATGCCAATTTAGTGAGGAGATAGACTAAGTCCTCCTTACAGTGTTCTAGAGTAACAGATGTCAACATTAAATCATCAACATATTGGATAAGAGTAGACTCCCAGGAGAAAACCAATGTGTCCAAATCCTGGTTTAGGGCTTCTGAAAAGATTGAGGGAGAGACTGTAAATCCTTGTAGTAGATGAGTCCACGAAATTTGGGAGCCTCAGAATGTGAACAAGAAGAGATACTGACTCTCTTAACATTTGGGAATGGAAAAGAAGGCAAAGCAAAGGTTAACCACCGTAAACCAGTGATCATTGGCAGGATGCAGGAGAGAATGGTAGCATGGTTGAGGACCACAGGGAATTTTGGAATCATCACATTATTAATAGCCCAAAGATCTTGGACAAACCTGTACATGTTTGTTTTCTCCAGCTTGCGTATTGGGAGAATAGGGTTGTTACATCTACTAACAATTGATACTAAAACCACTTGCTTAATCAAATCAGCTATTGCAGGGTAGATGCCTTTTTCCATTTTTGGATTTTAGTGGGACATGAATTATTTTGGGTAACTTTTTCTGTGGGTTGACCTTTACACATACCGTTCCATCAAATCGATGAATCTCCTATATTTGGCCCCTGTGGACCATAATGTGGGCAGTATCTGTGAAAGTAATTCTGGGGAAATGACAACAGTGCCTACTTCCTCTGAGCAATTCAAACTTTCACATAATAATGCAAGTACATTTCGCTCTTGTTTCTGAGGTATATTCAAGATGACCCCATCTGTGGCACAAAACACAATTCAATTTAAATTGCAGAGCATATCCCTGGCCAGCAGGTTTGTCAGAGAAGAGCGTCTAAGCAAAAAGGAATGTTTATCACCAATAGGCTTTACAGAAATAGACACGGGGTCTATAATGTGGTGGCGATCTCAGTGATTGGAAATAATGACTGCATCTATGGAAAAGCATGAGAGAGGTAGAGAATGAAATTCAAAGGTTTTTTAAGGCCGAGTGACTTGGGCTGGTATGAATAAAGCAAGTGTTGTGTTTATCACTGATGACACAGTTTACATAAAGACCCTTTAGCTCTACAGGTATTAAGGTATTCTTAACAAAGTCAGAACCTCTCGGACTGCCCTAAAATTAGAAATAAGGATTCCAAAGAATTTGGCGACACACACGTTGGTCCAGTAGTCCTGGCTCACTGGAAGCAGTATTGGACATTCTCACTTCCAATGCCCCAGCTGATCACATGCAAAATCTTGAGTAAAGCAATGCAGCACAATTCGCTGCATTGCCGTACTCTGCTCTAGGGAGGCATTCCATGGGCACTGCGTGGATGTTCTCAAGCAGCTCCCATGGTTTTTTATGCATTCCCAGATTTACCCTTACTGGTAAAACTGGGAATGCACCAAAAAGATATGCCTTCCCAGGAGAGGCGTAACGAAGAGAAATATATTTAGTTCTCCTCGTTACTTCCTCTTTCTATGTGTGCCTGTCATGCAGTGCAGCTCAGCAAGTGATGTGCTGAACTGCAGTGCGTGACAATGTCATAAATATGCTACTAGGGTTGCCCGTAGCGCAGAGAAAGGCAACGCAGCGAATTGTGCTGCGTTGCTTTACTCAAGATTTATGAAGCCACTTAGGGCCACGCAAAGTGGCCTTGTATGGGTTTATAAATCTGATTTTTCGATTGCGTCCCACACGTTCTAAGTTGCGTGGTGCAAGCTTGATGCAACTGGGGTCATAAGTATGGCCCCTAGTTTTGTAGTTTCCAGAGTCATGTTTGTAGAATGATGTTCTGCATATTGGCAACGTTTTTTTCCTGTTTGCAATAGATGAGTGCTCAGATATTTGAGTAATATTGGGTAAAGAATGGAGCTTAGGGAACTCCATAAGAGGCTCATGTCGCATTCTAAGTATGAATGTAAATTTTTATTATTTGTTTGGTGGTTTGCTAGTAGGAAGTGTTCATTTATTTATGATGTTAGTTAGATGGAAAGACACTTCTCAAGTGTCTTACTTATCTATCAAAAGATGGAATCTGCCAACAATTGGCTAGGAATTCTAGGTTTGTGTTAAGCTTCTTTAAGATTAGAGAGATCTGCCCTGTTAAAGATTACTTTAAAATGTTCCTTGCAATACTAAGGAATTGATGGGTACATTCCATGAGGAATGATATTTTAGTAGCAATAAGTTGGCCTGAATTGTTTTACTATTTTGTGGAGTTCGTTTATAGATATCGGTGAGGGCAGTGCGTCACTGTGAGATATTGTTTGGGGATTATTTTGTTTGTGATAGTATCAACTATCTCAGGGAAAAAACATGAGAAATGTATTGCATGTTTAAGGAGAAAATATGGTAGGTGGTAGGTTCTCTTTTAGGTGAGATGATTTTCTCGCAATTTAATTTGAACTGTGATCTGTTTGGATTTAACGATTATTCTATCTGGACTCGGATGTAAATAGCTTTAGCATGTTGGATTTCAGATTTGAACCTCTTCCTTGCAACTTTCAATTTGGATTTATTGGTAGAAGGTTTAGTGACATGCAATTTATTTTCTAGGTTTCAAATCTCTCTTTTTCGTAAGAATATTCAGATGCTGAACTGACAGGCTGAATCAAGGTGGTTTTAGTCAAAGAGGTGCTTCTGTGTTGACGAAATCCGCTGTTGCCTCACTATATTCAGTTAGTAGATTGTCTACATTGTTGGTCAGATTGAGCTCGACCAGATTAAGAATGAGGCGATCCTTTAATGAAGGGGCAACAATGTTCTTTAAGAGATGAATACAGATTTTTTTGTGCTTCTGAGCTCCATGGGGTAAATTTGATTAAGGAGATGAATAATTCCATATAGTAGTGGTGAGACCAGTCTGGCTAAATTGGTGGTGAAAATGTGAGCAGCAGCATGATTAGGTCTAGGATACTACAAGTGTTGGGGAGGTCGACGTTTGTGAGAGATTGTGGAGTTACAAAAAACTGTCACGTACGCATACATCCTAGAAGATGTTGAGGTCTCACGGGTAAATGTTTGTAAGAGACAACATTTGATTATCTGTGATATATTCTGTCACTTGTTCAATTAAGTTGGTTGTGAGTTTAGGAGAACAGTAGATCATATGAATGTGTATGTTCTTAGATGATGTGAGTGAGATGATTACTTAAAGGCATTCAAAGGTCGGAATTTTGAGGTGAAGATTGATTTACAGTCTAGAGACTTCCTAAAGATTATGGCAAGACCTCCACCTACTCTGAGGGTTCAGTCATCTCAAAGGATGTTATATCCCTTAGGAACTGTGAAGTCCATCAAGCCCTTAATGGATTGAAAGTGTTCAGCCAAGTTTTATCAATGCACATTGGGTCAAGATTATGGGTTCAGTGGCATATCAAAAGCACAAATATCGTGCTACATAATTATTTGGTCAAAAATATTGATCACAAAAATATCCTTACCTATACATATAAAGGTAAGTACAATAATATAGAGCAAAAAAATATTGTTTAATACAAATAACACCGTAAACATATATACAAAAATATCGATTTTTAATATATATAGTTAAAACTAGTAAATATTAAGGGCTTTATTACGATGTCAGTCAGAAAGCCTCCGACCGCTGGTCAGAGACTTTCCAACTGACATGGTAGGCTTACACTCTGACCGCTGAATTACAATTTCGGCGGTGGGAGTGTAAACCGGCCGGGGAATCTGACTCGGTTCCGATGGGCTCAAGGAGCCGGTCGGCCAGTCGCAAACCGCTCATAATCCTTTAAGGACGGCGTTTCCGTTGTCTGGATTTTGATGTCAGTTTCCGACAGCCTTTCCATGTCGGCCTTTCTGACATGGAAAGGCTGTCGGAGAGCGACTTTGGAGGCCCATAGCAGGGCCCCCTTCTTTCCTGGCCCTTTGTTGTGGCCCTGGGGGGCACCTATTGTGCCCCCCTTCACATCCCTGCACCTTGTGGCAGGCACCCTGAGGTGCCTGACAAACGGTGCAGGGATGTGCAAAAACTTCAATTTTACAATGGTAGCTTGTGCTGCGAGCGGTCTCGGTCCGCAGCACAAACTCCCATTGTAAAATGGAAGTTTGCGACCGTACCATCCTAATTGCCATGTCAGGACCGCCGACAGGAGGTTGGTCGGTTCTGCATCCGCGGCGATGTCGGTCGGAGGCAACTCCGACGGCCATAGTAATCAGGCCCTAAATATTTTAACATGTAACATTAATATAATGTAAATTACATATGTTTAAATAATATTTTAAAATATATATAAAAGTATACTTATTTATCGGAATTTTTAAGAGTCTGTGGCGGCTCGTCACCCGGTGTGGGGGGGTGGGGTGTTAATAAAATGTATACTACTGACTAGATAATTATCTAGGAAATTGTACAATTATTAAACAACATGACATGAAGAGATGTTATGTTAAGATGACAACCGTTCAACTGGGTCCCGGAGGAGATGGGACTGCTATTGTAATATAGGGTAACGATGTGTTATGATTGTATGCGAGTGCTGTCATCATCTTGTACATATGTATGATCCTGCTATGTTGAAATTGATCTTTGAGCATTTCTTTCGTCTGTACCAATACTGGAGAAAATTAATAAAGTTTGTTAAAAAGTATACTTATTTAAACAAACACAATCAATCAGGGATTTTTTAAGCGCGCTACTCACCCATGAGGGACTCAAGGCACTGGGGGGACGGGGGGAGCAGCTCCGGTCAGTCGAAGAGCCAGGTCTTGAGGGTCTTCCTGAAGATGTGCAGGGTGGGGGCGCGTCTGATGTCGATCGGGAGCTCTCATATATGTATGTGTATATATTTATGTACACACATATAATGTAAAACTACTATTAAAAATATTCATTTTAATTTATATTATGATTGTCTAATTTGTTTTTAAATTTACTAATATAACAAGTATAAATATATATTTATATATATATATACAGGCAAAATAAAAAAAATTACAAATAAACTGGAATTTTTTTTAAAAAATTGCTAATTTAATTATACATAAAAATCAAACAATAGAAAGAAATACGTTTTACAAAAATTATCTTAAAAATTACATACATTTCTTTATATAGAAATACAAAATTAAATACAGAAACACATAATAATATATATTGCAACAATATTAACAAAACGATTGAATTCTAGGAATAATAATTATACTATCCCCACTCCAGTCTGTGCAACAGTAGAGAAAGCATTAGACTCAGGAGTGGTGGAATTTACTATTCCCACTCCAGCGTGTGCAACAGAAGGAAAAGCGTTGGACTCAGGAGGGGTAAAATGTACTATTCCCACTACAGGCGATGCAACAGTAGGGAAAATGTTGGACTCCGGAGGGGTAACATTTTCTATTCCCACTCCAGTCTGTGCAACAGTAGGGAAAGCGTTGTACTCAGGAGGGGTACAATTTGCTATTCCCACTCCAGTGTGTGCAATAGTAGGGAAAGCGTCGGACTCAGGAGGGGTACAATATACTATTTCCACTCCAGTGTGTGCAACAGTAGGAATAGCGTTGGACTCAAGAGGGGCAAAATTTACTCTTCCCACTCCAATGTGTGCAACAGTCGGGAAAGCTTTGGACTCAGGAGGGGTAAAATTTACTAGTCCCACTCCAGTCGGTGCAACAGTCAGGAAAGCATTGGACTCAGGAGGGGTAAAAGTTACTATTCTTGCTCCAGTCTCTGAAACAGTTGGGAAAGCATTGAACTGCGGAGGGGTAAAATTTACTATTCCCACTCCAGTCAGTGCAACAGTAGGGAAAGCGCTGGACTAAGGAGAGGTAAAATTTACTAGTCCCACTCGAGTCTGTGCAGCAGTAGGGAAAGTACTTCACTTCAAACACATACCATATTTTAATACATGTATTAATTGAACAAAAATATAAAACTAGTAATATATATATATATATATATATATATATATATATATATCACTGCTCCAAGGTTGTCCACCTGTAAGTAGCACTCGAGCAACAGCTTGATTCATGTGTAGGTAAGGACGGGGACCCGCCCGTAGGAGCCGCTCCATAGTGGTATTGCCTGACGCGTTTCGAATCACCATATGATTCCCTTCAGAGGCTTAAAATGGAACGGTGTGCGCAACCGCTAACCCACTTCTGACACACCCCCCAATGGGAGGCTCAAATGAAACTGTGCCTTCTGGGAAGTGTAGTGCGGGTAGCACATAATCAAGTCCTGTATGGACCCCACAGGTGGGCCCGTCCATGATCCTATGTGCAGCTGCTGTTCCACTTTCGTGGCCCCCAATCTTACGGGGTGGTGCACACTCGCTGCTGGACTGCCGCGTTATAAATCACTGCTCCAAGGTTGTCCACCTGTAAGTAGCACTCGAGCAACAGCTTGATTCATGTGTAGATAAGGACGGGGAACCTCCGTAGGAGCCGCTCCATAGTGGTATTGCCTGACGCGTTCGAATCACCATATGATTCTCTTCAGAGGCTTAAATTGGAACGGTGTGTGCAACCGCTAACCCACTTCTGACACACCTCCCAATGGGAGGCTCAAATGAAACTGTGCCTTCTGGGAAGTGTAGTGCGGGTAGCACATAATCAAGTCCTGTACGGACCCCACAGGTGGGCCCATCCACGATCCTATGTACAGCTGCTGTTCCACTTTCGTGGCCCCCAATCTTACGGGGTGGTGCACACTCCGCGGCTGGACTGCCGCGTTATAAATCACTGCTCCAAGGTTGTCCACCTGTAAGTAGCACTCGAGCAACAGCTTGATTCATGTGTAGGTAAGGACGGGGAACCGCCCGTAGGAGCCGCTCCATAGTGGTATTGCCTGACGCGTTTCGAATCACCATATGATTCTCTTCAGAGGCTTAAAATGGAACGGTGTGCGCAACCGCTAACCCACTTCTGACACACCCTCCAATGGGAGGCTCAAATGAAACTGTGCCTTCTGGGAAGTGTAGTGCGGGTAGCACATAATCAAGTCCTGTATGGACCCCACAGGTGGGCCCGTCCACGATCCTATGTACAACTGCTGTTCCATTTTCGTGGCCCCCAATCTTACGGGGTGGTGCACACTCCGCGGCTGGACTGCCGCGTTATAAATCACTGCTCCAAGGTTGTCCACCTGTAAGTAGCACTCGAGCAACAGCTTGATTCATGTGTAGGTAAGGACGGGGAACCGCCCGTAGGAGCCGCTCCATAGTGGTATTGCCTGACGCGTTTCGAATCACCATATGATTCTCTTCAGAGGCTTAAAATGGAGCGGTGTGCGCAACCGCTAACCCACTTCTGACCACCCCCAATGGGAGGCTCAAATGAAACTGTGCCTTCTGGAAGTGTAGTGCGGGTAGCACATAATCAAGTCCTCTATGGACCCCACAGGTGGGCCCGTCCACGATCCTATGTACAGCTGCTGTTCCACTTTCGTGGCCCCCAATCTTACGGGGTGGTGCACACTCCGCGGCTGGACTGCCGCGTTATAAATCACTGCTCCAAGGTTGTCCACCTGTAAGTAGCACTCGAGCAACAGCTTGATTCATGTGTAGGTAAGGACGGGAACCGCCCGTGGAGCCGCTCCATAGTGGTGTTGCCTGACGCGTTGAAGCACCATATGCTTCTCTTCAGAGGCTTTAATGGAACGGTGTGCGTAGCCGTGACCCACTTCTGACACACTCTCCCAATGGGAGGCTCGAATGAAACTGTGCCTTCTGGGAAGTGTAGTGCGGGTAGCACATAATCAAGTCCTGTATGGACCCCACAGGTGGGCCCGTCCACGATCAGCAGCTGTATATAGGATCGTGGACGGGCCCACCTGTGGGGTCCATACAGGACTTGATTATGTGCTACCCGCACTACACTTCCCAGAAGTCACAGTTTCATTCGAGCCTCCCATTGGGGGGTGTGTCAGAAGTGGGTCAGCGGTTGCGCACACCGTTCCATTAAAGCCTCTGAAGAGAAGCATATGGTGCTTCGAAACGCGTCAGGCAACACCACTATGGAGCGGCTCCTACGGGCGGTTCCCCGTCCTACCTCACATGAATCAAGCTGTTGCTCGAGTGCTACTTACAGGTGGACAACCTTGGAGCATTGATTTATAACGCGGCAGTCCAGCCGCGGAGTGTGCACCACCCCGTAAGATTGGGGGCCACAAAAGTGGAACAGCAGCTGTATATAGGATCGTGGACGGCCCACCTGTGGGGTCCATACCGGACTTGATTATGTGCTACCCGCACTACACTTCCCAGAAGGCACAGTTTCATTCGAGCCTCCCATTGGGGGGTCAGAAGTGGGTCAGCGGTTGCACACACCGTTCCATTAAAGCCTCTGAAGAGAAGCATATGGTTCTTCGAAACGCGTCAGGCAACACCACTATGGAGCGGCTCCTACGGGCGGTTCCCCGTCCTTACCTACACATGAATCAAGCTGTTGCTCGAGTGCTACTTACAGGTGGACAACCTTGGAGCAGTGATTTATAACGCGGCAGTCCAGCCGCGGAGTGTGCACCACCCCGTAAGATTGGGGGCCACGAAAGTGGAACAGCAGCTGTATATAGGATCGTGGACGGGCCCACCTGTGGGGTCCATACGGGACTTGATTATGTGCTACCCGCACTACACTTCCCAGAAGGCACAGTTTCATTCGAGCCTCCCATTGGGGGTGTGTCAGAAGTGGGTCAGCGGTTGCGCACACCGTTCCATTAAAGCCTCTGAAGAGAAGCATATGGTGCTTCGAAACGCGTCAGGCAACACCACTATGGAGCGGCTCCTATGGGCGGTTCCCCGTCCTTACCTACACATGAATCAAGCTGTTGCTCGAGTGCTACTTACAGGTGGACAACTTTGGAGCAGTGATTTATAACGCGGCAGTCCAGCCGCGGAGTGTGCACCACCCCGTAAGATTGGGGGCCACGAAAGTGGAACAGCAGCTGTATATAGGATCGTGGACGGGCCCACCTATGGGGTCCATACAGGACTTGATTATGTGCTACCCGCACTACACTTCCCAGAAGGGACAGTTTCATTTGAGCCTCCCATTGGGGGGGGGTGTCAGAAGTGGGTCAGCGGTTGCGCACACCGTTCCATTAAAGCCTCTGAAGAGAAGCATATGGTGCTTCAAACGCGTCAGGCAACACCACTATGGAGCGGGCTCCTACGGGCGGTTCCCCGTCCTTACCTACACATGAATCAAGCTGTTGCTCGAGTGCTACTTACAGGTGGACAACCTTGGAGCAGTGATTTATAACGCAGCAGTCCAGCCGCGGAGTGTGCACCACCCCGTAAGATTGGGGGCCACGAAAGTGGAACAGCAGCTGTATATAGGATCGTGGACGGGCCCACCTGTGGGGTCCATACAGGACTTGATTATGTGCTACCCGCACTACACTTCCCAGAAGGCACAGTTTCATTCGAGCCTCCCATTGGGGGTGTGTGTCAGAAGTGGGTCAGCAGTTGCGCACACCGTTCCATTAAAGCCTCTGAAGAGAAGCATATGGTGCTTCGAAACGCATCAGGCAACACCACTATGGAGCGGCTCCTACGGGCGGTTCCCCGTCCTTACCTACACATGAATCAAGCTGTTGCTCGAGTGCTACTTACAGGTGGACAACCTTGGAGCAGTGATTTATAACGCGGCAGTACAGCCGCAGAGTGTGCACCACCCCGTAAGATTGGGGGCCACGAAAGTGGAACAGCAGCTGTATATAGGATCGTGGACGGGCCCACCTGTGGGGTCCATACAGGACTTGATTATGTGCTACCCGCACTACACTTCCCAGAAGGCACAGTTTCATTCGAGCCTCCCATTGGGGGGTGTGTCAGAAGTGGGTCAGCGGTTGCACACACCGTTCCATTAAAGCCTCTGAAGAGAAGCATATGGTGCTTCGAAACGCGTCAGGCAACACCACTATGGAGCGGCTCCTACGGGCGGTTCCCCGTCCTAACGTACACATGAATCAAGCTGTTGCTCGAGTGCTACTTACAGGTGGACAACCTTGGAGCAGTGATTTATAACGCGGCAGTCCAGCCGCGGAGTGTGCACCACCCCGTAAGATTGGGGGCCACGAAAGTGGAACAGCAGCTGTATATAGGATCGTGGACGGGCCCACCTGTGGGGTCCATACAGGACTTGACTATGTGCTACCCGCACTACATTTCCCAGAAGGCACAGTTTCATTCGAGCCTCCCATTGGGGGGGTGTGTCAGAAGTGGGTCAGTGGTTGCGCACACCGTTCCATTAAAGCCTCTGAAGAGAAGCATATGGTGCTTCGAAACGCGTCAGGCAACACCACTATGGAGCGGCTCCTACGGGCGGTTCCCCGTCCTTACCTACACATGAATCAAGCTGTTGCTCGAGTGCTACTTACAGGTGGACAACCTTGGAGCAGTGATTTATAACGCGGCAGTCCAGCCGCGGAGTGTGCACCACCCCGTAAGATTGGGGGCCACGAAAGTGGAACAGCAGCTGTATACAGGATCGTGGACGGGTCCACCTGTGGGGTCCATACAGGACTTGATTATGTGCTACCCGCACTACACTTCCCAGAAGGCACAGTTTCATTCGAGCCTCCCATTGGGGGGGTGCGTCAGAAGTGGGTCAGCGGTTGCGCACACCGTTCCATTAAAGCCTCTGAAGAGAAGCATATGGTGCTTCGAAACGCGTCAGGCAACACCACTATGGAGCGGCTCCTACGGGCGGTTCCCCGTCCTTACCTACACATGAATCAAGCTGTTGCTCGAGTGCTACTTACAGGTGGACAACCTTGGAGCAGTGATTTATAACGCGGCAGTCCAGCCGCAGAGTGTGCACCACCCCGTAAGATTGGGGGCCACGAAAGTGGAACAGCAGCTGTATATAGGATCGTGGACGGGCCCACCTGTGGGGTCCATACAGGACTTGATTATGTGCTACCCGCACTACACTTCCCAGAAGGCACAGTTTTATTCGAGCCTCCCATTGGGGGGGTGTGTCAGAAGTGGGTCAGCGGTTGCGCACACCGTTCCATTAAAGCCTCTGAAGAGAAGCATATGGTGCTTCGAAACGCGTCAGGCAACACCACTATGGAGCAGCTCCTACGGGCGGTTCCCCGTCCTTACCTACACATGAATCAAGCTGTTGCTCGAGTGCTACTTACAGGTGGACAACCTTGGAGCAGTGATATATATATATATTGTAGGAAGGTGGAATCTGACTATATGGTTGCCCCCACTTTTTTTATGGTGTTTTGCTGGTTTATGACTTAGTTGGACTGGGACCCTGCTATTCAGGGCCCCAGTCTATCTGCTCTCTCTCTAATGACATGGAGTGCACTCTAGGTGCACTAGTGATTGGATACTGTGGTGCCTTATGAGTCCCTAGTATATGGTACCTTAGGTGCCAAGGGCATAGGTACTTCACAGGCCTCCCAGGGGCTGCAGCATATGTTATGCCACCCCTGGGAAGCAGTCTAAATCTGACACCACAGGCCTGCTACTGCAGCCTGGGTGAGGTGGTGCTAGCACTCCTCACTGAGATATAGGTTTCCTATATCTCTCCTGCACACACATATAAACCTATCAGTCACCCCTAAGGCAGGCCCTATCAATCCTGAGGGCAGGGTGCTTGGCTTCTATGTGAGGGGGTGCCTCTGCATGAGCAGGGCCCCTCTGCAGTTCTCAGAGTCCATTCTCTGGTGCTGTTTGTGGATGCGGTTAAACCATATACTCTTAAGTGCATTATATCCTCGCGGTAAATGCTAACTTTGGAATGGCTGCATCAAAACATGTCGTGTTTGGTGTCAAACATCTTGGAATACTACCCCCCGCCAATCTTGGCGGCGGGGGTAGCATTCCACCCTTCTAGAGGGATAAGACATGTACCTGCTGTGGAAACGCGGTAGAATCCTAAAGAGCCCTGGCATCACAAAATGGATGCCACCAGTCACAGACACTGGGCTGCCCTCCTGCTGATGACCGAAACTCGCAGTGGAGGAAGCCCAACAATAGGCATCCTGTCACAGGGAGGTGTAACCACCTTCCAGACAGGGTTTAGTGTATTGGGGCTGGGTGGGTGCACTCTTAGAGTGCTTTGAAGTCCTGCACTGGGGGAGCAGAAGGCTCCTCTGTGCATATGCCAGTTCAAACCAGCTCAGGGGCTACCTGCCCCTGCTCTGGCACGAAACTGGACAAAGGGAAGTGGGTGTAGCCACCCCTCCCTTGACCCTCCCATAGGTGGGGTCATAGAGCTAGTCCATCCCCTCTTTTAGTTTAAGAGGGGGAACCTTGCCATTGCAAAGCAGATAACCCCTGGACGACGCTCTACAGAAGAATCCTGGCCCTTCGACGTTCCACTACCTTTGGAAGACAGAAGAATCTCCCTTGGAGTCAAGGAGTGACTCCCTGCTTGGCAGGCACCAAAACGACAACGACGGTCGCAAACTACGCCGCTCCCGCCGGAGTCCGAAGTCCCTGCAGCCCAAGAAGTGGATTTCCTGACCTCTCCCAGGCCATCGTGAGTCCCCAGCGAAGCTGAGGCAAGTGGACCCCACGAGTAACGAGGAACCGCGACCCCTGGGTACCGTGCACTATTGTCGAGTGCAACCCCTTCACAACGTTCTACGAACTTGTGCTTTGGACCACGTGTGGTCCCGACCTCCAGCAGGAATCCTCCGAAGATCAGAGGCCTACACCGTCCCGAGTGACCGTGGGCCCCTGTTGAGTGATTCTGCCCGAGGTGTCTTCGCGATCCCTTGCCCGCTGGCTTGTGGGTCCCCAGAAGACTTCCTAAAGAAACCAAAGGGCTCCCCTGGTTGCTCCAGGCCTGCCCTGACTTACCCTCGCTGGGTGAGTCCCTCAGACCTTGCTGGTCTGCGCCATCGACTTTTCTTCATCTCCCCGAGACTTGCAGCTGCCAAGGCTTGTTGGCTCCGATCGAGTTGCCGACACCGCAGTCAGCTGCAGACGTCGAGGGACACACCGAATCCAGCTCCTGGTCGTCGTCGACGCCTCCTGGACCACGTGGCTGAAGAGTCAAGGCACCTGCAACCGACCTGAAGCGACCGACGACGGTGGGCATCCATCTTCCTTGCCCCGGGTCACTGCCAAGTGACTTTGAACACTGTCCCCTCTGCTTTCAGGTCATCCTTCTTCAGAATCCAGGCTTGATTCCACCGGACACTTCTTCAGCTCCCGCAAGCAGCAAGTCTTCTTTGTTCGCCATTGAAAACGACGCCGCGACCCGACACCAAAGGACACCTGTGCACCCGGCTTCCCTGGGTGAGGTAACTCCAGCACTACGGTGCTCCTGTGGGTGTGGGCCCTAGAACTACTTACCCTGTAAGTGACTTGCTTGTAGGTTCTCCCGAAGTATCCTAAAACTCTTTATTTCCAACCGCGACTTGCCCCATTGAAGTTAACGGCGATTCGCGCCTGTGTATCCACACTGCACGCGTCCCCCGTGGGTCCTTTACTTACCTGCCTTGGGTGGTTTCGTGAGGCCCCAGCACTTCTGAAGGCCTTAGGCCTTGTCTCCTTGCAAGTCGTTGTTTCTAAGTCTCTTACTTAGTATATGGTCTGGTACGCCCCTAGGGCCCCAGCCATATTTTGTGCTTAACTTATTGTGAAACGTTGATTTGTGCATATGTTTGTCTTCTAATCTCATAAAGAGATTAGTAGAGAGTTATTTAGAAATAAATACATATATATTTGATATATATACCTGTGTGGTGTCTTTTCATTTGGTGATTCAAGAGATTATATGGTAAAACAAGCTGCTTTACATTCCTCCGAGACTTAGCCTGAAGGCTGCTCTCCACAGCTACCACTAGGATAGCTTTCTTTAAAAGGTTGTCTTAAACCTATCTACCATAAGAGTCGATTTGCCCTGGTGCAAGGTGTCCACTTTAATTAGTGAACAGCATATACCAGGCCAACTTCTCACATTGGTGGGCAGCGTGTGGGATTCCAGCTTGCCATTGTTTTACCAGAAAATCTCTATTTGAATTACTAACTGAAAACCATTATAGGTACTCAAGGTACATATAAAGTCAAGCTTAGTATCAATAAGTTCTACTGAACTTAGAGCTGTGTGCCAAGGGATAGCACACCCTTTCCACAGCTCAAGCTAGGATCAGTAGGCCACAAACTAGTGTAGGTAGTACAACACTGCACAACACTAGAATGTCCTTAAAGGGTGGACCCAGTGGATCCACTCAGCCTCAGTATAAGGACATGGCTTTCTCTGACTTGAGAGCCATGTGTGTTGACAGACACCTGAGACTAGGACAGAGTCCTCAACACTACACCTGATAGATCTGCTGACAGCAGATGACCTTAGATTGGCTCTAGGAGCTAAGGGGTCTGAATCAGTGGGTGGGTCAATCATAGTATCTGGGTCAGATGAGGACAATCCGAATGACCAAGACTCTGTGGTTGAAGGGCCAGGCTTCAAGGAGCCTGAACAGGACAGAGGAGTTCTCCCTAAGAGAACTGGCAGAGTGGATGAGAGGCACAGATCCCCTTCCAGGGAATCTGAGCACTCTTATCACTCTGGCAGAGAATTTGTCCAAGAGAGGAGCTCATACTTTAACTTAAGAGAGACCTCCTCTGAGAGAAGGTGCAAACTGCTCCAGTATGAGGAAGCCAAAGTGGCCCTCAGAACCAAGCAGTTGGCACTGGATAGAGAAGCCCTGGAGATCCAGAGAGCTTCCAGAAGGGAGGGTTTAGAACCCCCTGGTGGCAGCAACAGTGTCCCTAGAGGCAGAGAATATGTCCCTGACCATAGGAACCTGAGCAAGGTTGTTCCTCCCTACCAGAGTGGGGATGATATCCACAAGTGGATAACTGCTATGGAGAGGGCCTGTAGAGTACAGCAGGTCCCCCAAAAGCAGTGGGCAGCAATCTTGTGGCTCTCCTTTTCAGATAAAGGTAGAGACAAGCTCCTCACTGTTAGAGAAGAGGATGCTGATAATTATGAGGTCCTGAAGAGTGCACTGATAGATGGGTTTGGCTTAACCACTGAAGAGTACAGGTTGAAGTTCAGAGATACCCAGAAGGCACAGACTCAGGACTGGACAGACTTTGTAGATTGTGCATCCAAGGCTCTGGAGGGTTGGCTGGTTGGCAGTAGGGTTACTGATTTCAAAGGATTTTATAATCTAATGATGAGAGAACAGATCCTTAATAATTGTCAAAACCAGCTTTTACACCAGTACCTGGTGGACTCTGATCTGACCTCTCCCCAAGAATTGGGAAAGAAGGCAGACAAATGGGTCAGAACCAGGGTAAGGCCTAAGAATCAGGGTGGTGACCACAAGAAAGATTCTACCAAGTCCCAAGAGAAAGGTGGGGATAAATCTAAGGATAAGTCCACTACAGGGCCCCAAAAGTCCTCTTCTGGGGTGGGTCCCAAACTCCTTCCTCTCCTGAAAAGAAACCCTATTGCCATGTCTGTAAAAAGCCTGGGCACTGGAAATCTGATCCCAGTTGTCCCAGGAATGGCAATAAAGAAAATGTTCCTCCAACAACTACTACCACCCCTCCTGGTACTACCAGTAGTAATCCTCCAGTTGGGAGTAGTGCACCCAAAAAGTTAGGTGCTTTTGCAAGAGGAACAGAGGTGGGCCCTAGTTTAGACAGGACCCCCTCAACAGACTCCTCAGATTCTGATGGTGGTGTAGGATATGCCACCTTTACCATGGGTCCCATAGCATTGGGCAGGTACAGACTGGAGCCAATGATTAATGGTCAGAAAGCTGTGGCATTTAGGGACACAGGGGCTAGTGTCACCATGGTGGCAGGGAAACTAGTCCCCCTCACCAGCTTTTACCTGAGTTTAAATACCAGGTGACCAACATTGATGGTGTCAGAACAGATCACCCCATGGCCATAGTCAATCTCAGCTGGGAGGGGGTCACAGGCCCAAAAGAGTGGCAGTGTCCCCAACCCTACCTGTAGATTGCCTGATGGGCAATGATTTGGAAATTTCAGCCTGGGCTGAAGTTGAACACCAAACCCATCTTAGGATGTTGGGCGTCCCTGCAAAGGTTAGTGGGGCTGTGATGGCCACAGCCCCAGCCCAAGAATTTGGAGAGATGGAGCCTGAAAGAATGGCCCACTCTCCCCCGAAAGAGAGCACAAGGGTTGAAGAAAAGTCTTCTTCCCCCAGACAGTAGGTAAGGGTCAGCCTCCTCAGGGAACTGACCCTACCCCTAGTGAAGGAACTGCCACAGAGGTAGTCAGGCCTGGCCTGGCCACACCCCTGATGGCAGAGGACCCTTCCAAGGTGGTACCCAGTCTGGAGCAGGTAACCTGCCCTCTCTACCCTGCCTCAGTCAGCCCAGGGCTGCAGAGGTCAGGGAGGTCAGTGGACCCCCCGGGCCCCCTGTCCAGAGGAAGCCCCCCATCAGCAGATTAGGGGCACCCAGTCTAGTAGCCCTAGCCAGGTGAAAATTCCTCTACACACTGAGGGATCCCCCATACCTTTATGTAGGGACCTCCCCCAGAAGGACTCTGGTAGGCAAGGGCAAACCTGGGACCAGAAGGTTCCAAACCTGCCATGTCCCTCCAGTGTTCCATCCAAAGGGACCCAACCCCCAGCTGTAGGCAGCCAAAGGTTGACCCTTAGAGCAAAGTGCAACTCAGTCATGGAAAGACAGGCATACATGGTGACCAGTGATCTGAGGAAGCTGAGGCCAACATTCCTAGGGCCTCACTTCCCTACTCAGACACCTCACCGGCCTTGTACTTTACCTAAGCACACCAGAGGTAGTGATTCCCCATGGTGGAGACCCTCTCATACCCTTAGGGCGAGGGATTGCTTAGTGGACCATAACATAGGGGGCAACCATGCTAGTGCAGGTGCTTCCTTATATGGCCACTTAGTCAATATAGGCTCAACTGGTCAAGGTTAGCCTTATCTCCTTTCGTTTGGGGGGTTATGTAGGAAGGTGGAATCTGACTATATGGTTGCCCCCACTTTTTTTATGGTGTTTTGCTGGTTTATGACTTAGTTGGACTGGGACCCTGCTATTCAGGGCCCCAGTCTATCTGCTCTCTCTCTAAATGACATGGAGTGCACTCTAGGTGCACTAGTGATTGGATACTGTGGTGCCTTATGAGTCCCTAGTATATGGTACCTTAGGTGCCAAGGGCATAGGTACTTCACAGGCCTCCCAGGGGCTGCAGCATATGTTATGCCACCCCTGGGAAGCAGTCTAAATCTGACACCACAGGCCTGCTACTGCAGCCTGGGTGAGGTGGTGCTAGCACTCCTCACTGAGATATAGGTTTCCTATATCTCTCCTGCACACACATATAAACCTATCAGTCACCCCTAAGGCAGGCCCTATCAATCCTGAGGGCAGGGTGCTTGGCTTCTATGTGAGGGGGTGCCTCTGCATGAGCAGGGCCCCTCTGCAGTTCTCAGAGTCCATTCTCTGGTGCTGTTTGTGGATGCGGTTAAACCATATACTCTTAAGTGCATTATATCCTCGCGGTAAATGCTAACTTTGGAATGGCTGCATCAAAACATGTCGTGTTTGGTGTCAAACATCTTGGAATACTACCCCCCGCCAATCTTGGCGGCGGGGGTAGCATTCCACCCTTCTAGAGGGATAAGACATGTACCTGCTGTGGAAACGCGGTAGAATCCTAAAGAGCCCTGGCATCACAAAATGGATGCCACCAGTCACAGACACTGGGCTGCCCTCCTGCTGATGACCGAAACTCGCAGTGGAGGAAGCCCAACAATAGGCATCCTGTCACAGGGAGGTGTAACCACCTTCCAGACAGGGTTTAGTGTATTGGGGCTGGGTGGGTGCACTCTTAGAGTGCTTTGAAGTCCTGCACTGGGGGAGCAGAAGGCTCCTCTGTGCATATGCCAGTTCAAACCAGCTCAGGGGCTACCTGCCCCTGCTCTGGCACGAAACTGGACAAAGGGAAGTGGGTGTAGCCACCCCTCCCTTGACCCTCCCATAGGTGGGGTCATAGAGCTAGTCCATCCCTCTTTTTAGTTTAAGAGGGGGAACCTTGCCATTGCAAAGCAGATAACCCCTGGACGACGCTCTACAGAAGAATCCTGGCCCTTCGACGTTCCACTACCTTTGGAAGACAGAAGAATCTCCCTTGGAGTCAAGGAGTGACTCCCCTGCTTGGCAGGCACCAAAAACGACAACGACGGTCGCAAACTACGCCGCTCCCGCCGGAGTCCGAAGTCCCTGCAGCCCAAGAAGTGGATTTCCTGACCTCTCCCAGGCCATCGTGAGTCCCCAGCGAAGCTGAGGCAAGTGGACCCCACGAGTAACGAGGAACCGCGACCCCTGGGTACCGTGCACTATTGTCGAGTGCAACCCCTTCACAACGTTCTACGAACTTGTGCTTTGGACCACGTGTGGTCCCGACCTCCAGCAGGAATCCCTCCGAAGATCAGAGGCCTACACCGTCCCGAGTGACCGTGGGCCCCTGTTGAGTGATTCTGCCCGAGGTGTCTTCGCGATCCCTTGCCCGCTGGCTTGTGGGTCCCCAGAAGACTTCCTAAAGAAACCAAAGGGCTCCCCTGGTTGCTCCAGGCCTGCCCTGACTTACCCTCGCTGGGTGAGTCCCTCAGACCTTGCTGGTCTGCGCCATCGACTTTTCTTCATCTCCCCGAGACTTGCGGCTGCCAAGGCTTGTTGGCTCCGATCGAGTTGCCGACACCGCAGTCAGCTGCAGACGTCGAGGGACACACCGAATCCAGCTCCTGGTCGTCGTCGACGCCTCCTGGACCACGTGGCTGAAGAGTCAAGGCACCTGCAACCGACCTGAAGCGACCGACGACGGTGGGCATCCATCTTCCTTGCCCCGGGTCACTGCCAAGTGACTTTGAACACTGTCCCCTCTGCTTTCAGGTCATCCTTCTTCAGAATCCAGGCTTGGATTCCACCGGACACTTCTTCAGCTCCCGCAAGCAGCAAGTCTTCTTTGTTCGCCATTGAAAACGACGCCGCGACCCGACACCAAAGGACACCTGTGCACCCGGCTTCCCTGGGTGAGGTAACTCCAGCACTACGGTGCTCCTGTGGGTGTGGGCCCTAGAACTACTTACCCTGTAAGTGACTTGCTTGTAGGTTCTCCCGAAGTATCCTAAAACTCTTTATTTCCAACCGCGACTTGCCCCATTGAAGTTAACGGCGATTCGCGCCTGTGTATCCACACTGCACGCGTCCCCCGTGGGTCCTTTACTTACCTGCCTTGGGTGGTTTCGTGAGGCCCCAGCACTTCTGAAGGCCCTAGGCCTTGTCTCCTTGCAAGTCGTTGTTTCTAAGTCTCTTACTTAGTATATGGTCTGGTACGCCCCTAGGGCCCCAGCCATATTTTGTGCTTAACTTATTGTGAAACGTTGATTTGTGCATATGTTTGTCTTCTAATCTCATAAAGAGATTAGTAGAGAGTTATTTAGAAATAAATACATATATATTTGATATATATACCTGTGTGGTGTCTTTTCATTTGGTGATTCAAGAGATTATATGGTAAAACAAGCTGCTTTACATTCCTCCGAGACTTAGCCTGAAGGCTGCTCTCCACAGCTACCACTAGGATAGCTTTCTTTAAAAGGTTGTCTTAAACCTATCTACCATAAGAGTCGATTTGCCCTGGTGCAAGGTGTCCACTTTAATTAGTGAACAGCATATACCAGGCCAACTTCTCACATATATATATATATATATATATATATATATATATATATATATATTCACTGAAAAACCATAGGTTTCAGACACGTTATAGTTAGAAATTAGCATTTAAAAAACCTTTGAAATTCACTGAAAAAACCATAGGTTTTAGGGACAGTTATAGTTAGTTGGACATTGCACTCGTACAAAACCCGTGAAATTCCCCTGTTATAGTTAGTTCAGCTAACTATAACTCGCGCCCACAATGCACTGCTGATGACGTCACATATTACATCACTCATGACATGGTCAGTGATATCACTGATGACATCACTGATGACATCTCAAATGACATCACTGATGACATCACTGATGACATCATCCAGTGAGAGGGTGTTTCTGTAAAGTTTAAATATGTTTAATATATATAGGGAAAGGCGTATTGAAGAATGAGTGGGTGTATAAGTGTCTGAATGGATGATTTAGTACGTGAGTGACTGACTCTACAAGTGAGTGATTAAACGTATCTTACTGAATGCATGGGTTAGTGACTAAACTGTGTGAATGTCTGTATCCGTCTGTTTGTTGGTGTGTAAGTGGATGCATGGATTTGCGAATAGCTACATGAGTGTCTATATGGGTTATTGATTGGTTCTCTGAGTATCTGTATGGCTGCCTGAGTGTTTGTGTGGGTGGGGTGTGTGTGACTCTATACATAGATGTGTGAGTGGGTGATTCACTGGGTGCATGATTTCAAGAGTGCATCTGTGATGGACTGCTTGGGTGGGTGAGTGTGTGTATGGGTGTGTTAGTGAGTGAATGTATATCTCAGTGGTACATGTGCAAGTAACTACATATGTAAAAGGCAGTATATATGTGTGTTAGAGTATTTAAATGGCTATAAGTGAGAGTGTGTTATTGTGAGAGTGGCTGTATGGATGCGTGTGTGCTTGTATCAGTTATTGTATAAGAGCGTAAGAATGTGCTAGTATTTGTATGAGTAAGTGAGCTGGTGTGTGTATAACTGTATAGGTGAGTAAATGGGTGTGTGATTAATTTTTTGCATGACTGACTAGGTGTGTGAGTACCTCTATGGATGAGTGGCGGTGTGTGAGTGTTTATATAGGTGTATGAGTGCATATGATAGTCCTGTACTGAGTGACTGTAAGTATGAGTGACTGTACAGGTGAGTGAGTGGATGTGTGTGTAGACCTAAGAATCAGTGAGTGGGTATGTAGTTTTTGGTGTTGGAGTGTCTATGGTTTTGAGAATGGCAGTCTGTAATTTAGAGTGGGTGTATCAAAAGTTATATTAGGGTGTGAGAAGATGCATGAAATTATCACATGGATGATGTCATCAGTGATGTCATTTGAGATGTCATCAGTGATGTCACTGACCATGTCATGAGTGATGTAATATGTGACGTCATCAGCAGTGCATTGCTGGGCGCGAGTTATAGTTAGCTGAACTAACTATAACAGGGGAATTTCACGGGTTTTGTACGAGTGCAATGTCCAACTAACTATAACTGTCCCTAAAACCTATGGTTTTTTCAGTGAATTTCAAAGGTTTTTTAAATGCTAATTTCTAACTATAACGTGTCTGAAACCTATGGTTTTTTCAGTGAATTTCAAAGGTTTTTAAATGCTAATTTCTAACTATAACGTGCCTGAAACCTATGGTTTTTTCAGTGAATTTCAAAGGTTTTTTAAATGCTAATTTCTAACTATAACGTGCCTGAAACCTATGGTTTTTTCAGTGAATTTCAAAGGTTTTTTAAATGCTAATTTCTAACTATAACGTGCCTGAAACCTATGATTTTTAAGTGAATTTCAATGGTTTTTTAAATGCTAGTTTCTAACTATGCCAACAGAGGTAGGACATGTGAAGAAAGAAGAAAAAACGCACAGAAAGAAGCAAAAGATGTGCAGAAAGAACCAACAGAGGAGCAGAAAGAGGCCTTGTTGCAAAATCATCCTGTGCCCACAACTTTTTCAGACGGGTACTGGTGGTAACTGACTCTGACTAACCAGAGCCAGTGCGCGTTTGCACAGTGGTGAAGGGAGGGGGGCCTGAGGTGACATGTGTGCAAACGCGCCCCATGGCGCGTTTTAAGTTGCGGGATTAAGTCCCCTTGAATCCTGAGGGTCCCTGGGGCCCAACTAGCCCCCAGGTACCTACAGTTAGGACCACAGAGCTGAGTTGCAGAGAGGCGTTCCGAGGCCACGCACCTTTTTCACCTCTCTGCAACGCAACTCTGTTGTGCTTACTGAAGGTACCTGGTGGGCTAGTTGGCCCCCAGGATTCAAAGGGAATTAACTCCCCAACTTAAAACGCACCACAGGGCGTGTTTGCGCACATGTCACCTGAGGCCCCACCCCCACCCTTCACCACTGTGCAAACGCGCCCCGTGGCGCGTTTTAAGTTGGGGATTAGGTCACCTTGAATCCTGAGAGTCCCTGGGGCCCAACCAGCCCACCAGGTACTTCCAGTAAGCACCACAGGCCTGCGTTGCAACGCCTGTAACAAATTGTGCAGTTGTGTTTAGGTAGTGAAGAGGGTCGTGCTGGGGGTAGTGTTTTAGGGTTTAGGGTAGTGCAGTGGTGTTTGTGTAGTGTAGGGGGTCATGCTGGGGTTAGATTTAGGGTTTAGGGTAGTGCAGTGGTGTTTGTGTAGTGTAGGGGGTCATGCTGGGGGTAGATTTAGGGTTTAGGGTAGTGCAGTGGTGTTTGTGTAGTGTAGGGGGTCATGCTGGGGGTAGATTTAGGGTTTAGGGTAGTGCAGTGGTGTTTGGGTAGTGTAGGGAGTCGTCCTGGGGGGAGTGTTTTAGGGTTTAGGGTAGTACAGTGGTGTTTGGGTAGTGTAGGGGGTCGTGCTGGGGTTAGTGTTTTAGGGTTTAGGGTAGTGCAGTGGTGTTTGGGTAGTGTAGGGGGTCGTGCTGGGGGAGTGTTTTAGGGTTTAGGGCAGTGCAGTGGTGTTCGGGTAGTGTAGGGGGTCGTGCTGGGGGAGTGTTTTAGGGTTTAGGGCAGTGCAGTCGTGTTCGGGTAGTGTAGGGGGTCGTGCTGCGGGGAGTATTTTAGGGTTTAGGGTAGTGCAGTGGTGTTCGGGTAGTGTAGGGGGTCATGCTGGGGGTAGTGTTCTAGGGTTTAGGGCAGTGCAGTGGTGCTCGGGCAGTGTAGGGGGTCGTGCTGGGGGTGGTGTTTTAGGGTTTAGGGTAGTGCAGTGGTGTTCGGGCAGTGTAGGGGGTCGTGCTGGGGGTGGTGTTTCAGGGTTTAGGGCAGTGCAGTGGTGTTCAGGCAGTGTAGGGGGTCATGCAGGGGGTGGTGTTTCAGGGTTTAGGGCAGTGCAGTGGTGTTCGGGCAGTGTAGGGGGTCATGCAGGGGTGGTGTTTTAGGGTTTAGGGCAGTGGTGTTCGGGCAGTGTAGGGGGTCATGCTGGGGGTGGTGTTTCAGGGTTTGGGGCAGTGCAGTGGTGTTCGAGCAGTAAAGGGGGTCATGCTGGGGGTGGTGTTTCAGGGTTTAGGGCAGTGCAGTGGTGTTCGGGCAGTGTAGGGGTGGTGCAGGGGGTGGTGTTTCAGGGTTTAGGGCAGTGCAGTGGTGTTCGGGCAGTGTAGGGGGTCGTGCAGGGGTGGTGTTTCAGGGTTTAGGGCAGTGCAGTGGTGTTCGGGCAGTGTAGGGGGCGGTGCAGGGGGTGGTGTTTCAGGGTTTAGGGCAGTACAGTGGTGTTCGGGCATTGTAGGGGGTGGTGCTGGGGCTGGTGTTTCAGGGTTTAGGGCAGTGCAGTGGTGTTCGGGCAGTGTAGGGGGTGGTGCTGGGGCTGGTGTTTCAGGGTTTAGGGCAGTGCAGTGGTGTTCGGGCAGTGTAGGGGGTCGTGCTGGGGCTGGTGTTTCAGGGTTTAGGGCAGTGCAGTGGTGTTCGGGCAGTGTAGGGGGTCTTGCTGGGGCTGGTGTTTCAGAGTCTAGGGCAATGCAGTGGTGTTCGGGCAGTGTAGGGGTCTTGCTGGGGCTGGTGTTTCAGGGTTTAGGGCAGTGCAGTGGTGTTCGGGCAGTGTAGGGGGTCGTGCTGGGGCTGGTGTTTCAAGGTTTAGGGCAGTGCAGTGGTGTTCGGGCAGTGTAGGGGGTCGTGCTGGGGCTGGTGTTTCAGGGTTTAGGGCAGAGCAATGGTGCTCAGGCAGTGTAGGGGGTTGTGCTGGGGGTGATGTTTCAGGGTTTAGGGCAGTGCAGTGGTGTTCGGGCAGTGTAGGGGTCGTGAAGGGGGTGGTGTTTCAGGGTTTAGGGCAGTGCAGTGGTGTTCGGGCAGTGTAGGGGGTCGTGCTGGGGGTAGTGTTTTAGGGTTTAGGGTAGTGCAGTGGTGCTTGTGTAGTGTAGGGGGTCGTGCTGGGGGTAGTGTTTTAGGGTTTAGGGTAGTGCAGTGGTGTTTGTGTAGTGTAGGGGGTCATGTTTTAGGGTAGTGCAGTGGTGTTTGGGTAGTGTAGGGGGTCATGCTGGGGGTAGTGTTTTAGGATTTAGGTTAGTGCAGTGGTGTTTGGGTAGTGTAGAGGGTCGTGCTGGGGGTAGTGTTTTAGGGTTTAGGGTAGTGCAGTGGTGCTTGTGTAGTGTAGGGGTCGTGCTGGGGGTAGTGTTTTAGGGTTTAGGGTAGTGCAGTGGTGTTTGTGTAGTGTAGGGGGTCATGTTTTAGGGTAGTGCAGTGGTGTTTGGGTAGTGTAGGGGGTCATGCTGGGGGTAGTGTTTTAGGATTTAGGTTAGTGCAGTGGTGTTTGGGTAGTGTAGGGGGTCATGCTGGGGGTAGTGTTTTAGGGTTTAGGGTAGTGCAGTGGTGTTTGTGTAGTGTAGGGGGTCGTGCTGGGGGTAGTGTTTTAGGGTTTAGGGTAGTGCAGTGGTGCTTGTGTAGTGTAGGGGGTCGTGCTGGGGGTAGTGTTTTAGGGTTTAGGGTAGTGCAGTGGTGTTTGTGTAGTGTAGGGGGTCATGTTTTAGGGTAGTGCAGTGGTGTTTGGGTAGTGTAGGGGGTCGTGCTGGTGGTAGTGTTTTAGGATTTAGGTTAGTGCAGTGGTGTTTGGGTAGTGTAGGGGGTCGTGCTGGGGGTAGTGTTTTAGGGTTTAGGATAGTACAGTGGTGCTTGTGTAGTGTAGGGGGTCGTGCTGGGGGTAGTGTTTTAGGGTTTAAGGTAGTGCAGTGGTGTTTTTGTAGTGTAGGGGGTCATGTTTTAAGATGCAATGCTCCAATACCTGACCAGTCTGCACTACATAAAACTGCAAAAAACTAAAAATAAAAAGTGTTTTGCACACTTTTGTCATTGGGCTATATGTGGGCTACATCTGGGTAATATTTGTGCTACATTTGGGCTCTTTTTTTCACTGGTGGCCATCTTGGAAGACTTCTTTGTTATGAAGTTTCCTAATTTCTTCATTTACTGCAGTCTCCTCAGTAGGAAATGCTTTCAGTTTTTTACTTTGATTCCATCAAGAAGGCATTCAGATGTGTCTCACATCTGCCATAAATTCAGAATGTTAGCACTCTAGTTGCTCATTAGATCACTGGAGTAAAGCTACTGCTCACCAGGAGTTAACTGGTAGTCTGCTGCTGGTATTGAAAGTGATTGTTTCAGTCTGCATGTCAGAATTTTCTAATGAAATAGAAGAGGATTTGAGATCTCACTTAAAACATGCCCTAATTTTTCTTTCTGCAGCACTAACCATAATTTCTATTTAAAAAGAACCCCTCATTTTGTTCCTTTTTAAATTAAATGTTTTAAGTGTTACCGGTTTATTCCAATCAAGATGGCTTCAGGTGTGCCATACTTTTGTCATAAGTAAGGCTGTTAGCGCTCTAGTTGTTCTTTAGAACACTCTGGGAAGCTGCAGTAGAACACAAAGGCATCAACTGGCAGGCTGCTCCTGTTGAAATATAACAGGAAGATATTTGAGATCACACTTGAAATATGTCCTAATTTTTCTTTCTACAGCACTAACCATAATTTCTATGACAAAATGAACCCCATCATTTTGTTCCTTTTTAAATTAAATGTTTTAAGTGTTACCAGTTTATTCCAATCAAGATGGCTTCAGGTGTGCCATACTTTTGTCATAAGTAAGGCTGTTAGCACTCTAGTTGTTCTTTAGAACACTCTGGGAAGCTGCAGTAGAACACAAAGGCATCAACTGGCAGGCTGCTCCTGTTGAAATATAACAGGAAGATATTTGAGATCACACTTGAAACATGTCCTAATTTTTCTTTCTACAGCACTAACCATAATTTCTATGACAAAATGAACCCCATCGTTTTGTTCCTTTTTAAATTAAATGTTTTAAGTGTTACCAGTTTATTCCAATCAAGATGGCTTCAGGTGTGCCATACTTTTGTCATAAGTAAGGCTGTTAGCACTCTAGTTGTTCTTTAGAACACTCTGGGAAGCTGCAGTAGAACACAAAGGAATCAACTGACAGTCTCTGCCCTTGTTGGATGTACATGTTTTACTGAGAATGTCAGACTTCATTCTCACATGAGTGAGAAAGATAATGTGAATTTACAGAAAATATGCTCTCATTTTAGCTTCTGGAGCACCTTCCAAACCTCCATGGGACAAGCATGAGAAAATAGTGTTCTCTCAAACATGATTCATGATATCCCAGCAGAAGGTTTTTCACATGGTAAAATCACCTTGGAATACACCACAATTCCTAAAATTAGTATGGTACCGTCAACAAATAAATTCTAATGTAACTAAAGCCTGTTATCACCCTTTATAGTTCTCCTTTTGGTGACCCTCAAAATCTTCTATTCACTACAATGCATTTCAATGAGGTACTATCATTTATATTGGTCCCAAGATGGCTGCCAGAAATTCCAGGATGAAGTGCTGACAGCCAATCAGATCTCACGATGACATGTGTGGTTAGGCTCCGCCCAGATATATATGTGACTTTACTTTTGATTTTCTCAGGAACTACTGAACGGATTTACACCATTTAAGCAAAAGGCACGACACTGAACCAAGGGCTACCTCTTTGCCAAATTTGGTGTAATTCCGTTCAGCAGTTCGGGCTGTAGCTGCGACTAAAGGTTCCTATGGAAAAATGAATGGGGAAAACACGTTTTGGGACCCCCCTTTTTCTCGGCCCCCGCTTGACGTATCACCCCGAGACTTTCAGGATAGGAGCGGACCGGAGCGCCCCAACAAGTTGGAAACTTTCGCGAAGATTCGTTAACCGGCGCCAACGTTATTTCAAATAGAATGTCGCGGATTTCCTATGGATAATAGGTTTTAACTATAACTATCTACTGGCGACCGCCAGTAGATAATATATATATATATATATATATATATACCACCAACTTTTCTCTTGTTGAGAAAAATCCAGGACACTCCAGGTTGCTGAATTTACTTTATTGCAGAAAACAGCCCTCTACCAACGCGTTTCACCTTTCGGCTTGTTCACGGTATGGCAAGCGTTTCTTTACTTGCGTTTTACATACAATGATTGCTAAACAGTGAAAAAGGACAAGCGCATTACTGGGCACTTAAAATTCAAATTCATAAGCGCCATTTTGTAATGGTTATACATATATTGGCAAAGCTGCCTCCATTTTTCCATTAAAATGTAAATGTGAATTCATTTCTTACAATGTGTATAGTTGATTATTTCTTATAATATATACATCTTAGATAGAATCCTTTGGCACAAAATGTGATATCTACAGCTACATTTTACAGCACCCTGGCGCAGATCGTGAATGCGCACTGATTTGCGCTCACCTTCTGCTCCGCTTCCTCGAGTCACTGGTGCGTTGGCTGTTGTCCCACTCCTTAATACTCTGTCACACCGCAACAATAGCGGGCTCCGACCGATCCTTCGATCGCCTCGTATCCCCCCTGTTGCTGAAGTAACAGAAATTCCGTCTTGAGATGGCCGCTAGTCTCGATTATATTTCACTGCGGTATGTTAAACAACGCCTGCACCATACTCCATGTCTGTCCTCCTTAGTAGTCTCCAGGAATCAGCTTACTGAGGTACTCATGGGAAGCCCCGAACTTGCAATTTGAAAATTACTCACACAGTCCGGTAGTGTGGGGCTTAGCTACGCGGCGGTCCTGGACGGATTCCGGAAATCCACAATATACCACCAACTTTTCTCTTGTTAAGAAAAATCCAGGACACTCCAGGATGCTGAATTTACTTTATTGCAGAAAACAGCCCTCTACCAATGCGTTTCACCTTTCGGCTTGTTCACGGTATGGCAAGCGTTTCTTTACTTCCGTTTTACATACAATAATTGCTAAACAGTGAAAAAGGACAAGCGCATTACTGGGCACTTAAAATTCAAATTTTCATAATAATGTTATTAATTGATTATTTAATTACATTCCTTCAGTATACTTCTACATACCTAGCAGCCCACATTTAAAATATAATTAAAATACGAAATGATAACGCAATTAACATATTAAGTAATAAATACAATAATTAATAATAACTGAATAATCAATTGATAATTAATTATGACTTAAATAACTTCCCACCCTATCCCCTAAAAACACAACACACACCTAAAATATAACATAAAAATCTATTTATTTAATCATTTACATATTTATAAATAAATGACATATTTTAATTAAAATTAATAATTAATTGAAATTTAATATTTACCTAATTAACTTCCCACCCTACACCCCTACAAACCCAACAACCCACACCTAAAATATAACTTAAAAAAATTAACAATTGAACAATTTATATAATTAATTATCAATTAAATAATAAATAATAAATTAAATATTTATCAATTATTACTTAATTACCTCCCCACTCTATAAACCTACAAATGCAACAACCCCAACCTAAAATGTAACTTTAAAAAAATAATACTTACACAATTTACATAATTATCAGTTACATAATTAATAATAGATTCATATTTAATTTTTAATACATTATTACTTAAGTAACTCCCCACCCTATACCCCTACAAACCCAACAACCCACTCCTAAAATGTAACTTAAAAACGAAAAATGACACAATATATATAGTTAATTATCAATTAAAAAATTAATATTAACTAAAAATTAATTATCAATTAATTATTCTCAATTAACTTCTGACCCTGTACCCCTGCAAGCCTCAAAACCTGCTATGACACTATAAATTACAATTAACAATTAAATTAAAATGATAAATAACTTAAAATTACAAACTATATTAAAGACATTAAAAATAATTATACAAACAATATTAACAAGTACAGTTAAGATATTATTTAAAACACAAAGATAATAAGAAAACGATAATTTTTACAACTATATTATTGAAAACGATATTAACAACAGCTATATTCTTGAGAACGATATTACTTACCTTAAAAAATCGATATTTTTGTCAACGATATTTCTGCATCACGATATTTATGTGGCATGATATTTAAAACTCGATATTTGTGCAACTCGATCTTTATGACTCGATATTATGTCCAAATACCAAGATTATGAGTAGTTATGAGAAAGGAGATTTCTGTAAGTTGTGCATTTGTTGATCTGACATTTTGTAACATGCATGTTAGGTAGCTTTTTGTTAAGGTTGGGTTAGATAGGTATTAGCTGAGTAATGTGCATTTTCTGATCTCACATTTTGTAATATGCATGTTAGGTAGCTTTTTGTTAAGTTGGGGATAGATAGGTTTTAGCTGAGTATTTGATGCAAATTAGGTTGTTCGGTTTGTTTGCTTGTGCTTAGAAGTTTAGAGAGTGGAGGTTGGCGGATAATACATATTTGTCTTGTTGGTATCTGAAGACACTTGGTGAAAAGGGAATTACTTAAGGTTTGGATGAATCGGATGTGTGGCTTAGCTTAGGTTCTTCCTTAATTGAATTACAGGTAATATTGTGAGAAAGTTAGGAGCTTTGCTAAATACAGCGATACAACTCTCTATACTAGGTGACTATCAAAATAAGGCAGAGGACTCCAAGACTCTGAAGTGGGCTATCGTCCCTGATAAGAGCTGAGCTTGAGTCACAATGGAACATTGGGGAACATGTTCCTGAAGAAAAAGAGTATGTTTAATTATATATAATGAAGTAATTGATTAAACATATTTATTATCTTGAATTTTATAACAAAACAATGGTTTTACGTTGTTCTGTTTTTAAAATTGTGTATTATTCTTAAAATTGATCTCACGCACAGGTTTGATCTAACCTAAAAATTTTAGCATTGTGGCTCTTTTATCTGAAAATCTTAGTATGCATATATTTGATTAATATCACAATGTGTTTTGTAACTGTGTTGCTTTTATGGTCCTCGACCGAAATAAAGTATTTAAACCGTAAAATAGTAAACCAATTAAAAGTATTTAGTTTACATTACATTACATTTAACTATAATTAAATATAAATTGTACTACTTTATGGTGTAAAGTTGTTTTGGACAATATTCCCTTCTACAATATTCTTGACCCAATATTTGAATCATTCCTATTATGAGTACATTAAGACAATATTAAGGCAACGAATATATAAAAATTTATATTTATGTTTTTCAATATTAGTGTGCTTGATATTTTGACATACAACCCATGTGATAGAAGGGGTAGCTGGTTTGTGAACTATTACTACATTGTAATCTTGTGTTCTTTAAAGAGGTGAGTCTTCAGCTCTTTCATAACTTGGACCAGTGTTGGGGCAGCCCTGATGGAAGCAGGGATATTGTTCTAGATCCTAGAATCACAGATGGAGAAGGCCTGTTACCTTGATTGCTTTCTGTTTTGCACTTCTTCCTCTCCCGACTGATGGCGTCCAGGTTACACGTGACAAGAACCACCACAGATGGTGAGCTTTTCAGCTAGATACACAGATGTGCTGTTCATGATGGCTTTTTGACGATGCAGTTTTGAAGATGGGGCAGTAAAGAAGTGGTTGTCAGAGGAGAAGCAGACTTGGGGTCTTTGATTTGCTGCAATGTCTTTTGTATTTTTTAACGTAAGAATTGATAGATGGCATTGCTCCTTTCCATCGCGTGGGGATGGAAAGTTCAGGTAGGGGGTTTATTCACATTTTGAAGAGTGTTCGGCTGAAACATGCAGCTTCATTGATGGTGTTGGTATAGTACTTGGCTTTGGCTGATGTGATGAGTTGGCTTCATGCTGCACAGAGGGATTTTAAATGCCAAATGCATGAGTTTGTATGAGGTTCTGCCTTTTTTCAATGTTCTTTCCTGTCTGTGGATATAGCATTTGTTGTTGGCGAGGGCCTTGGAGATGCTGAAGTGTTTGGCTTACACTTCTGTGTTTTAGTTGGAGCATGGAGATTCACATGGCTTTCCAGAAATGCACTGAAGTCATTTAGAAGGGTGCTGAAGCGAGACATGGCTGAGTGAGAGATAATTTTGAGCTTTAGCTTGTCTATAGTTATTGAAGGGTCCGAATTGTTTTTGTTCTCTTTTGGGTTGACCTTGATGTGTTGCTTGGTGGCTAAGCAGGGTGACTGGGATGATAAGGGGTTGGTCTAGACCATGGAAGGCTTGCATTGGATGGTTGTTGATATTAAGAAGAGGATGCCAAGGATTTACTTTTTTGAGTGTGTTGATTGGATGACATGCTTACCATGTTGAGGAGGGTGTCTCTGGCTTTTTCATCCTTGGGTTGTCTGGGAGGTTGAAGTTACTAGGGATAGTAGGGTTGGCAAGTTGGTGGATGAAATGGTGAGGAGTTCTGGAAATTCATCAATGGCTCTGTCCAGGAAGCCTGTAGATGAGATGGAAGGTAGCAGAATTTATTGCAGGGAGTGGTCTTCGATGTCGTGAGCATAGAGTACTGCAGTGCATACATTGACAAGCATGACTTGAAACTTGTATTCAGTAGTTTGAGGGTGTGTTGCGGTTAGTGGGATGTGTACGATGATGGGTCAGTGTTTGGAAAATGATGTGTGGGGGTTAGTAGCATGTGTGTATGGTTGATTTGTTGTGGTTTGAGAATTATGCAATTGTTGGAATGGTAGTGTTGGACACTGTGTGTAGCACTTGATAATATCCTACCTTGTACTTTGCAGTGGAGTCGGGATTCTGGCCCTAGAACTTTGTGGCCCTTAAAGACCCTGGTCTGTGCCTGCCCTATTCTGGTGAGGTCCTGGTGGTAGGACACTATGGGGAGTTCTATGAAACAAGGAGACTGCAGGAAGTGATATCACTTCCTGTAAAGATGAATGCTGGGAAATGCAGTGGACGACGTGGAATGAAGTCTGCTTACTGGATTTCTTTTAAATATGGTTTTGGCAGGAAACCAGTGATGCTGCTTCTTACAGTGATGGATACTGTAATGCAGTAATGTCACTTTCTTTGGAGAAGGCACATCGTCTCCTCTCCTAGAGGACCATCAGAAACTAGTGGTCATTATCATCCTCGTTATATTGCAGCTTCACTGCACAATGGTCTGTAACTTGATGTTTCCCAATTCCAGCTACAAAAACTGCAAAGGAACTAAAACACTGCAGCAGGACTATTACTGCACTTCTACTCGAAGGAACACATGAAATTAATGTTTCAAACACTACTCTAGCTACAAATAGCCAGATGGTCTGCCTTCAAGGCATGTTGCCTCTCCCACAAAGACAAAGAAAGGCCCATGGTACCTGCAAAGACAAATGAAATACCAACGATAATCACAGAAAAGAACACCATGTTCAGGACTCTGGAAACTCCACCAATCGTTCCTTACTTTAAGAAAAAGGCCATGAGTGGAACCTTATTCTCAAGGCAGGTGACAAAACTTTTCCACACCTTATAGGCTAAGATAAGAAACATTCAGGATCGCCTAAAGTTCTGGAAGTCTTTTTGTTCCTAAAATGATGACGCAAAATATATGACATCAATATAGAACATTCATGGTCAGAACAGATTAGTCTGTCAATAAAATGTCACGAGCATAATTTACCCTTGACCAGCTGTAAGCAGTGCAGACTGGATGACTGTGGTACCCAGTCGTTGCAAGAATCATTGCAAATGGTCTCTATCAAGGTAGACTGTAAACAGGGCAGACTGGATAAAAATATATTCCATTGGCAGGCCTGATAAGTAATCTCAAACCTGACTATTACCATACCACCTCAGACATGCCAGAGGACATGCCTATACTAACAGAAAACACTATATCCACCTAAACCAAACCACTCAGCACCAGAGAAGACTGGCAGTCATTGCATGAAGAGATCTGCAACATATAGCTGGTTCCCTGGAGGACTTTCATATATGCAATGCATGCAATCCATGCATGTACCAACATGTTACCATAACTAAAGCCAGCGGCGGTCCATGCAGGTAAGCGCGGTGGGGCAGGGCAGGAGGGGGGAGGAAGTCAACTGACGACGGAATAGGGAAAATTCAATAAATAAATAATTCCTATTCCGTCGTCTGTCGACATCCCATCCCCGCCCCACCACCCCACTGCGCTTACCTGCACAGACCGCTGCTGACTAAAACTAGACATCCTGAATTAATACGTATATGGGGACTGTAATACAGGTCATCTAGGAGGATCCCTAACCTCTGTCTCTCGACTATCTCTTTTCCTTCCTAGTGCAATATGATTTACAGTGTGGGTGGCCCAGTTGCTCTATACTGCACAGGAACTGAATTGTGGAAGTGGAAGAGCACCTCTTTGGTTGCTCATTCACAATACCAAAATGCCTACAACATAGGCTCACCACAAATAGAACACTTTTCCAACCAAGTACTCCCCCACAGTGTATTGTGTTAGCCATTCAATAATGCGCTTCGGTGCCCCAAAAAGGGTATGAAATGCTATATACTTGCAACTAATAATAATAATACTACTTCTTCTAATAATAAAGAATGTTTCAAAATGTTAGGCATGATTCCTAAACTTTTGTCAAACTATCAATTTTAAACAGAAAAACGGGGGGTGTCTGAGCACTGGCTAAGATCTCAAGCCCATAACAGTCATACCACAATAAATGTACAAGCTATCCGATGCTCTTGCAGTCATTATCTCTCTGAGTTGCCTTATTCGGCAGTGCAGGATGGATTCTGTCTCAGATTTAGAGGGATTCTATTGTTACCAATAGCCTCTCTATGCTTGTCTGCAATAACTGTGCTATACCACACCTTGCTTTAGGAATATATGTCTGTCAGCATGCTCCAAAATGCACCATCAGCTATATGGCACACCCTTCCCATTCACCTGCTGAATGGGCGTGGCTCATTTGCTACACCTGTTCCTGGATTTTTCACAATCCCTAGATCTTCAGTGACGTATCATTGATGGCAGCACCCACACCCGGAAAAGTGTTCCAGCATCACTGATCTTAACTCCAAGATGGTACATGAAGAAATGAACTTGTCTTCCAATATCTCCAATGAATCAATTTAGCAACCATAAGCTCATGTATGGCACACAGCTTGCTATCTTTGTCCAGTTCAGGGGTCACCATTGCAAGTTTAAATTCCTCTCAGTAATTGCTTCCCACAAACTAACTTTATGGCAGTTCTCAGTGTAAGAACTAGGGCTATATGAGCAGAGCCAACAGTTTCCATCCTCTTGTGTTGTCAGCTTCTTAATATCACGGGTGAACCACTATTTGCAGTAAGTTGTATGTATACAGCATATTCATCCTTGTCCTATGTTTACTTCTTTATATATCTCTTGTATATCTCCCCATTTCTGACCTGAGATAGCTTCATTAAGCTCTTTGTCGCAGTCCATTTTTTTGATAGTAAGATATGCCAAGCTATGTCTCAAACGTAAGTAGCTCTGTATCTGAGCCTGAGGTCATATGTATCTTGTTGATAAGACCTTGAATGTGAGAAAACGTGGATCCGACACCAGGCACATACTCTAAGAAATAGCATCTTCTGGCACTTGAGTTGCAGTGGAAGATCAGTTAGATACCGCCTTCCAATACTGTAAGGCTGAGTGAAGAATGAAATAGATCAAGCTATAAAGTATGCAAGGGAATATATAAAGGAATAATATATAGTAAAAAAATATTTCCAGAATAAAGGGTCAATGTACATACATTCTTTCATTCATTTATTTTTCTTTCTGCCTCATAATACACAGCTCTGTCACTTCAGTGATATCCCATTTCCATTCCTCCCTCACCTTTGTACCCCTCCTTGACCAACAAGAGGCACATGTCTACGCACAGACATGGAGGCCGGAGACCGCTACAACATTGGCCATACTGAGCCTCTCCTAGAGCGCCGAGTAGGGCCACACACCACTGGACCCCAGTAGGTAGAAGCAGATCCACGAAAGACTATCAAAGGCACAGTTGGCACTGTGGGGATAACATTCAAACTTTAGGATAATTTATGCTCTAACATCAACCTAAGCGTGCTCACATTAGGAGGGTAGCATTCTTGCCCACCAAAGCTCACGCGCTAAATTTATGGATGGTGAAGAAGAAGGCTTTCTTATAAGAGAAATATCAGGGGCCTGTGTCGAATGCAACGCTTGGTGGAAAAACATGGTGCAATGGATCCATCAAATGAATTTTGTCACAAGCAGATCCTTTTAAATAGGACTCCCTGTTTGATCCCAAGCCAGTGCATGCCTTTGTGACCATGACTTAACTAGTCAAGTGAGTAAATGTGCATAACAGTTCAGACTGAAAAATCTATTGAGTGAAGACATATGCCTGTAGTCATCGGTACACACAATAGGCAGGCCTGGACACTACAGAGGAAGACAGATCATTGTCATGAGCTTATGCTGGAAGGGAGGAAGGATCGTTTCAAAGTGGTGCAGCACAAAACATTATGAGCTAAGCCCTTTGTTGATGTGTGCATTCAAAGAAAGCTCCTACCCCAGGAAGATTCCCAGTCACCTCACCTTCATTACATGACTGGGCGGGATGGGTCCGCAAGGCCATTTCCCACATGGAAACATTTTCTGAGTTCAGAAGGAGAGAGGGGACTCATTGGTAAGGGGTAAATATCCACAAAGTGGTGCTTCTTGCCTTGAGGGTTCAGTTATTTATGTAGGTGTTTACACCTACCCGTCAACGATCCTACATTTAGTTTACTTCCTACGTTCCTTCCATATCATTCATCTACAACAATATACAGACACTGAAATACATGCTATGTATTATACATTTATTTTTTAAATGTAATATTAATGTTTATACAGCACATTACATCCCTGATAGATTGCGTTCCAATAAAGCAGTTAAAGAGTTAATTGACTTGTGTGGTTACTAAACACCCAAAATTGATAGAACTTGTAAGCCGTTCAGTACAGGTTTTTAACATTTCCTGTAGTAATTAAACGACGTTTGAAACGTTTAATGATCATTCCATCATAATAATTGAGATTCTAATGATCCTCATAGTTGGAACTGAGAGAGAAATATTTCTCACAAACCTCCAGCATTGTCTTTGTGTTCTTTGTACTAACAGCCGTGTAAATACTGATGTTTGTATGTAAAGAGCTGGCCTCTTTGTTAGTTCTTTCTTTGTGAACACAGCGAATAATCCTTGTAGTGACCTTTGTGCTGGTTCATGTTTTATCTATTGAACATTCCCAGACTCTCTTTAAAATATATCTTCCTGTACCCTTGTTTTCTTCTTATTTAGAGCGGAAAAGCAATTGGAGCCTGAACTATTGTCATTGAATAAAAAGGAAGGTATTCAATATTAACTCCCAGTGCAAAGTAAAACCTCACAGCTGAGCTGTATGAAAAAGAAATGCATCCGTAATACTCACCCGCATGAAAGGCCCACTTTAGATTTTGTTCGTCATTCAAAGGAGGAGGCAGGCTACGCTTTACATTCTTAGGTGTTTATCTTGGCATCTAGGACTTGTAAAGAGGTAAAGCTGAACGACAGAGGCAAGCCTTGACACCCTGGACTGCCCGATCCATGGGGCACACAGCCCTGGTTTGTACCATTAACTCCCTTACTGAGTGCACTCGGTATACACCAACAGCCCTATTATGCATAGTGTCCTGTGGGCACACTAAGGGGCCGATTACGTTTTCGGTCGTAAAGCCTCTGACCTCAGGTCGAGGCTTTACGACCGACATCATCAGTTTCACTTCATACCGGCTGATTACGATACAGCCGGTCGGAATTGAAACCGGCGGGTCAATCCAGCTGCCAGTCGGAACCGGCTCGTAGTCCATATGGACGGCGGTTTATGCCGTCCGGATTACGATGTACGGTTTCCGGCAGGGTTTCTATGCCGGTCTGTCTGACATGGAAACCCTGTCGGAAAGTATATTTTTGGGGGCCCCTAGCAGGGCCCCCTTTCCCTTTCCGGCCTTCGGTTGGGGGCCGAGGGGGCACCTATGGTGCCCCTCTGTTAATCTCTGCACCTTGTGGTGCCTGCCACGGGGTGCAGGGATTAACACAACCTCACATTTCCCAATGGGAGCATGCACTATGTCCGGTTTAGAGCCGTAATACATCATCCCATTGGGAAATATGGGAATGCGACAGCACCATGTGCGGTCGCATCATAATTAGGCGATCGGGACCGCCGACCAGAGGTCTGTCGGTCCCGTTTCCACCACGGTGTCGGTCGGAGGAAACTCCGACCAACATCGTAATAGGCCCCTTGGTGTGTGCACATGATTTGTGCTCCACGGGGGCACTATGGTATTACGGAAGGGTTCGTAAAAACTTGTTTGCCCTCTTCTATAAAACTGAAAACGTTGGCATGCATGTAGCGCTATCTTGAGAGGGCATTCCCTTATTTGCAGGAGCGCGCACTGACAGTGTGCCCCAAAAAAGTGGCCAATTGTCAGTGCACCCTCTGAAGGAAGCCTTCTGGAGAGGGAAAGGGGGCCCCACGTGCCCTCAACATCCTCCTGCAGGGAGGTGCAGTCCCTCACTGCACCCGCTCGCAGGGTGATCTCTATTCCCTCTTTAAGTGAATGCTGAGGCCGCCTACAAAGTGAAACAAGGAGTGACTTGAAAGCAGCTCCTCCGTATTGCACTTAATGCAATGCCCCCAGGACAGGTGAAAGTTTGCGGCTGCCCTTAGGGTAACGTGTTTATGATAAATGGGCTCACTAACATAGTCTATGCAAGCGGCACCGTTTGAAAAGTACACCCTGGCACAAACTGGCACAGTGCCCTATGGATAATAGGGGCCCAGGGTGCTGCACCCAATCAACAAAGAAGAAGCACTATCTGCAGTATATTTTCTATAACTTGGCGAGTTAGTTCCTACACTACAGAGACAACAGCATCAATAAATGCAGTTGTGGTTAACCCACTGCTCTGGGTTTCTGTGCAGCAACCCGCCAACCCTTGAGCAGGGTCTAAAGACCCCCACAAGGCTGGGTGCAATCAAACCATGGTCCCATCCTCATTTGGGATATCAGCATCCTGCACCGGCACGAGGTACAGGCAGCACTCTCACAAAGTGTGGCATGCTTCATCATAGGGTTCTCCATCTAGCACTGGAGAAATGACCTGTAGAGCATCCATGTGTAGTCCACATCAGTCTTCCAGCTGATCCTTCTTACTCTATAGTTTCAAACACTCTCACTACTATTCTCTTGTGTCAAGTATGACACTACAGAACCAAACTAAAATACTAAAAATGTATGCAAGTGACCAAGGCTGCTTTATAGCTGTCTTCCTATCATGTGATTAAAAACTGTGAGAGTCCTCTACTCAGCTCTTCTTGCTTATCAGCAAACAACCACTTTAGAGAAACACATGCAAAACAAAATGGCATACAGTTGATTAATAAGGCCCTAATTACGAGTCTGGCGGTCCGAGGACCGCCAGACTCATGTGGACACGGCCATTACACCGCCGCAGCCGCCAGGGAAACTCCATTCCCTGGCGGTCCTGTGGTGGACTTAGGGCCGCAATATGCTTGGTGGTGCCCTGAGGCACAGCCAAGCATATTACGACTTTCCACACCGCCAGGGCTGTCATGGAGGTTCTTCCTCCATGAAAAGGCTGAAGAGGTGGTGGCGACTCTAGGTGGTGCGGGGCCGTGGTGGTGGCTAGCCACCCGCCCTCGCACCGCTAAAAGTCATAATCGGGCCCTAAGTGTGTGTGATTGAGATTACACTGCTTGTCAGCATCACTTGCACCAATTGTGGTTAATTCTTGGCCAAAATATCTTAACACAATGCATTTTTCTCAAAATCACAGCAAGTCGCAGGTGTACGAATGAGCAAAGGACATCTAGCCTATTTCATCTTTGCCTTAAAGTTGAACGGATTTGCCTCCAGTGACATTCCTCCTTCCCGATATGGTGCTTCCGTGGCCATCTTTACAAAGGCATTTGAATACAAACTCTTCTCCCTTGTGTTGTATCCTGCTTTGTGCACAGTCTACCAAGGATGGATTGCTCGACCCTTTTAATAAGTGTTCTTCTCATACATTGTAACTGCAATAGAGCATCTGATATTTTCTTAGGTAGGAACTAAGCCTTGAGTAGACTGCAGGGCACTTCTCTCTTTGAAACAGAAGGGCTTTATTCCACTGCTCCTGCACTTATAAATGATTCTCACACATATTCAAATATTGTAGCTGCATTTAATATACCCTAATATTCTGGGGGCCGAAACGTTCCATAACAAGGTTGAGTTGCTGATTAGGACTACATTAATTGTACCTACAAATTATGGTAACGTTTCATTGTATCCCAAACTACTGTTCCAGATGACTTGTTCAATGTTTTAGGGATAGAAGTCAGTCCTTCATATGTTATTCTCATTCACATCCAGTCATGCTTTTGGAAAGCATATCAGAGTGGCCAAATACACTCCCCACCAGGTATTCAATTGACTAGAGTAGTTTGACATTCATTTTAGATTTAGAACAAAATGTAAAAAGCTGCAGCACTATTATTAGTAGTTATTTATTTTAATTTTGAGTTAAAAATGTAATTGCTTTAAATATTTTTTTCAAAAGACTTATTAAAAATACTCACCTAAACTGAAATTTATATATTCATGTATTATGTACTAAAAGTTACAAAACTTATGTATAGAATTAATTTAAATCAATCTATATTTTTGTAAATAGTTACATTTACATTAATATATATATGTATTCATATACATATATATGCCAAATACGTGGCCTGATGCTGGCCACAAAAGTAAAAGCGCACTCATCAGAGCTTGTTTTAATGATAATTTATTGCCACCGCGACAAACACACTGGACAGACGCTTTTTGGCGCGGTCACCTTTCTCAATGTCAGTGCGACTGAAATTTTCACAGCAATTTAAAACAAGAAGGTAGTTCATTGGTTCATGTTGTTAGCGACACAAACGACAGTTAACATTTTGCATGTACCACACATTGTTTACATGGCAGCCATCTTTCCATGTTCAAAATAAAGGGAATTCATTGTAGCTGATAAGGATACTTATACAAATCTCATTGTGATATTCCACATCATATGGCAATAGAATAAGGAAAAAAGAAATAAAAGAAATTTATTTGAAACCATAATGTGTCCTAATCAATATAAAATGTCATTATTCAATGTCATGATAATGTCCACTGTAGTACATCTAAATCTGCCTTGTCAGCCTGATTTGGGTCGTATGTTTTGTTTGCAGTTCCCATTTAAATGTGTGCCTCACATGAATTTTATTATTAACAGAGGGACCTGTCCCATATTGTGTATAATGCAAAATTGTTTCCTGTATGGGCTAACGGTTGTGGAAGGTCGCAGCAGATGCATTGTTCTCTCTATCACAGCTCATACTCCTTTCTGGCTTAGTCTGTCATAATGACACTGTCTGGATAGTGTGCCATGTGTGTGTTTCCATATTGCATGTGTATCCCGCCCTGTTTTTTTTATAAAGTTTCCGAACCGTGTAATATACAATGAAAGAAAAGAAAACTCTATGTGCAATTGTGCCCTGGATGGGCTATTAATTGTGAATGCCACACATCTCTATTTGCCTATCGCAAATCAAAGGACCCCTAACTCTCAATCAGCTGAGTGTTGTTAATCTATGGAAAAACAGCCTCAACCCTTCTTTTCATAATTCAGTCTATTACAATCTACAGAACCGTTTAGAGTCCAACTGCCCTTGCCAATTCTATCTGCTGTTTTAATCTACACCTAATGTCCTGTATCCTCGTATACTCCAATATGTATCTATTGGGTTTTAACCTATGAGTATCTATAACTCTTCTTCATTGTTAAGTCTCCTAGGGGCCTTTGTCTGGATCTCGACTATATATCTGGATTTCAGGGTCCTGAGTTATCTTACTCTGTCCCCATCCTCTCATGCTTTCACACTTGGTTTATACAAAAATATTTCAAAAGATTCCGATTGCTATTATGCTCCTGTTCAAACTGACGGGCCACCGGATATGTATGGTCTTTATTTGTGATGCCTGCATATCTTTAAGCACTCTTTTCTTTGCAGGATGTATGGTGCTTCCCACATATTGTTTCCCACATGGGCACAAGAGGCAGTATATAGTTAATTCTGAGTTGCAGTTTAGTAGCTTAGTAATCCTTCTATTATTCTTCCTACCCAGAATCTTAAAATCTCATACTATGTTTCCAAGCTTTGCATCTCATGCAGGGGAAGAATCCTGTTACAGGATCCTTCCTATTGGCCCTTATCGAAAAGTGACTCCGTACCAGATGGTCCTTCAGTGAGGAGCCCTTCTATAGGTAATCAAAGGAGATGGTGATAAATGTGTCCTAATGGTATTATCACTTTTGAGGATGCACCAATTTCTTATAAATATCTGGTATAGTGAAGTCTGTAATCATTCTTACTCTGTGACCTTCCTGTCCTTCTTTTTCTTGTTTCTGTTCTTCTCCCCCTCGTAATAGATGGTGCCTATGTATTTTCTCCGTTTTTTTAACGGCCTCTTGTAAGACCCCTTGTGTGTGCCCTCTTGCTCTGTATCTCCTCAGTACCATGTCTCTCGCCTTATCGTATTCCACTGTAGTGGAACAATTTAGTTTGATCCGCAGTAGTTCTCCATATGGAATACTGCTAATCAAGCTTCGGGGATGGTAACTTTCCACATATAGCACAGAATTTCCTGCCGTGGGTTTGCAATAGAGGGTAGTCTGTAGTTTGTTGTTTTCTACATACACCATCAAGTGTAGGTATGCTACTTTTGTGTCACTGGTGCATCCTGTGAACTGCAAATGTAATTCATTACAGTTCAAAGCAGTGATGTATTTCTCAGCCTCCATACGTGTGCCTCTCCAGATGATAAATAAATCATCAATATAGCGGGCACAAAGGACCACGCTATCAGCCAACTGTTCGTTTCCCTCTGCCCAGGCCACGTGCTTTTCCCACCAGCCCACGAACAAGTTTGCGTAACTTGGTGCAAGGCACATGCCCATGGCAGTCCCTTGTCTTTGCTGGTAAAGTTGTTCTGCAAACAATTTTTTTTTATTGTTTGACAGAATGAGATTAGTTCCAACAGCATTAGGTTATGTTCTTGATACTTCAAAGCGCTCTCATTCAGAAAATGCTAAATGCTTTAGAATATCTTGAGGAAGTCTATATTCCTTGTGGCTGCCAAAAAGAGACAGATTTTACTTGGAATTCACGGACCGATTCACAAAGATTTTGTGTGAATAAATTAGACTTCCTCTTGTTCTCTTGGCTTACTAATGTATTTCAGAAGTAAGGCAGACTTACTCTTGGCTTACACCCGGCATTCAGGTGCACTTCAATGGTAAGCCACTGCAAATTCTTTGTGAATCTGACCATTTTGATTTTGACAGCAGATGCCATTCCAAATGCATTTTTGTTTTTATTTTTTTCGGGGCTCTAAGCGGGAATATTGTATTCTCACGTATAAACACTTGGGAGTAATTGTGTAAAAATTAGAGCAGGTGCAAGGACCTTTGCATGCCCTTACTGAAGAAATCTCTTGAAGGGATAGTAACATGGCTGTGTTTTATGATCAGGCATAGGGTATTTCGGCATGGTTCTCACACCACCCCCAAAAGTTTCCAAGATATATAGAAGCAACATCCCACCCCTACTCCAGACACCCAGTTTACAGTTCTTTATAGGTGGGGCAAATTAGCGATCTCCTCGATTGTAAGAGGTAAACTCTTTTAAGATTAACTTTATGCCTCAACTGCTTTCTGTGACCAGAGCTGTCGCAGTCACGTTTCCAACTGAGATTGGTACTAACAAGACCCCAATGGGGCCAAATCATTGTTGTTTAAATCTTCCCACAAGGAGGACTTGGGTGTTCTAGAAGTTAGAAGATATATTCTAGCAACTCAACTAGTGCTGGCCCTGACGTGGATAGTTCCTACCTAGGCCTAGCCCTCGTATAGATTAGAGCAAGGAGTTCCTATAAGCGATCTCCTATGAATGTCCCCAAAGTGGCCTCCTATGAATGGCCCCTAAAACACATGAATCTCAAAGCCCCCTCCAATTGTTCAACCCAATCACTTTATCGCATTGGAGCAGGGCAGTGAGAACCCACCAAATAATTAGCTATCCATCCCCTCTGACACCAATAATAAAATAACACAGATTTTCCATTGGGTTGGATAGATAGTATATATGGCTGAGGCCATCTCCCTAAACTAGGAGCATTGTTTGATAATGGAGTATTAAAGAATAGAGCATAACGTGTAATTGATTTTCAGCGAGGCCAGAGGGATTTGTATAGACTGACCCAGATACTTCATTGGACAAACTACAACAGGGGAAGTGAGGACACCACAAATGGAAGACCTATTTACTGAAGGAACCACAGCAAAGATGGTGGTGTCTTGCCTATACTGATTTTTAGAGGTGAGTTACTATTAACAAACATTGTCACATGTTAAACAGTAGTCAGCCAATCTTCATTCCGAAATCCCAGAAAGTTCCTGGAATCTTATCTGGCAAATCCTCTCTTTGTGCACAGTTTAAGGAAAATGCACATAAAACGATGTTGAAATATTAGCTGAATTCAGGTCAAATGAAAGTAAAGTTTGGCAGTCCTGATGGGTCGTATCTGCACAAGCAGTGGACGTTCAAGCTTGTTGGAGGTTTTTGGAAGGATATGTTGTCCAAAATCAAGGACATCATCAACATTCAGTTACCACATGACCGCCTCATTGTTGTACTGGTGGATGTGGACAAGGAGATCTTGCATTCACTGTCTTCCTAAATTAGTAAATAGATTTCCGACTTGCTACTGGCCACTAAACGATCAATAGCTCAAAATGGAAAGCCCCAGACCTCCCGAGCACAGGGCTTTGGTGGGCAAAGGTTTGGCACTGATATGGTGTGGACTAACTGACAGCAGCTATCTAAAACCGAGGGGCTCAACACCAGAAGGTGTGGACCCCTTTTATCATGAGGCAGTCCTCAATCTTGCACTTGTATCCCCCACTACAGCCTAAACTTACGATGGAAGAGGGGTTGAGCTTCTAATCTGTTTGGTGGACGACATACTTATCAGGTCGAACAGGGGCAGTTGATCATGGGGTACTGATGCTTAAGGGCATGAGAGGTGTTGCCCAGCCATCATGGGGAGGAGGAGAAGGAAATTCGAGCAGCATAGCAAAAAGAGCTAATAGATGCTCGTGATTTTTCAGCCTAGATTATTTTTGGGGGGAGTGAGGGATTGTTGCCAGGACTAGAGAGCCCTGTGCGTGTATCGGTCGAAGAAGTCCTCGCCCTGGAGACACATTCAGAGCAGTGACATCACACTGATGGGCAAGGCTAGGTTCAGCGGCAATGCATAGGTTTTCATTTGGGCGTTTACTGCCATGGCCCAGGGCAGGGTCAGCAGAACTAATTTTAAGTTAATGGCTAGGGCGTAGCAGGCCAATGAGTAGAAGGAAAAAGTGGATGTTAACCAGCTTAGTGAGGACTCTTTCTCCTCCAACGTGCATACATGAATGAATGATCATATGCAAAATGTGTTCAGTCGGAGCCTGCCAGTGCCTATTATTTAGCGAATCGTTTGAATGTTGAAGGGAGCGGTGGTCACAGGAAGCCGAGGAGTGACTTCACTTTTCTAGTCAATTCGAACAATTAAAACCAGTTCATTCAAGTGTACCATCTGTCTGCAAAGCCAGCACCAGCCACGTTGCCCAGAGTGCAGCTTTTATTATTTTACACAAAATAAGCAGCTGCACACACTTTACTTTTAATTAAATTTGTTTAGAACAACTATGTGTGCAGTCTCAGCCTCAGTCTCCTGAGGCTTGCACAATGCCCACTGCAGTCTGCAGCAGCTGGAGTGAGTCCGAGTCAGCTGACCGTTGTTGACTAATAATTTATTGTGATTATGCAGCAGCTGAGGAGATCCGTGTTCATATTAGGGTTGATTAAGCAGTACTATAGTCAAGTCTAATACAGCGCCCTGGCTCGCCGTAAGGTGTCTGCCTCAGTCTCCTGATTTCTGGTGCTTTGCAGCAGTTTTAAGATCTTCTCAGAGTTTCTCATTGCTCAAATGGGTGCCATTTCTGATATTTATGTTTCCCTCGTCTTCATTGCTTTATTTTGCTTACAAGAAAGTGTCACGCATAGTCGCTGAATGCCACTCACAATTACACTGAAATTAGGATTCTGAAACCCTGCCAGCTATCGGGCAGGCTGCAGGAGAAGACCGGCATTCTGACTTTCAGTTACTAATGATACAGAAGCATTGAATTGCAAGCACGTTGTCTTGTTTGCTGCGGAACAGCTCTTCATCTTCAGCCAGCTCAGCCGAATCGCTGGTGAGTGGTTTTATTATGAGAACTTTATTTACTCGTAAAATAGGCTCCACCTTATCATGCACTCTTAGTTCAGCAAAAGGAAACCGCCCACGACTTCAGCAACAACAACCACCAGTTGATTGATGTTTTTATTGTTGTTGAAGGCCCCTACTTTAAATGAAAACCATGCACGCATGTCTCTCTTTTACATTCTGTTTTCGTTTTCCAGCTGTGCTGGGAACTCATATTAATGCATGAAAAAACACATGAGACTGACTTTATTACCAAGAAAGTAGTTATGGAAACCGAAAGTGCAGCTTCACCACTGTTTTGCAGTCCTTAATGGCAAATCCAAGCACAGATGAAAACAGAATCTGTAAAGATAATGCATGTTTTCCATTTAAAGTACATCTTCAAAGGTCTCACCCTACCACTTTCAGATTTCACCAGCTGCCCCTGCAGTTGATGGTTTAAAGTACCCCTAAAACATGAGGTCGTTGTGACTCATCGAACTTTAAATGTATAAAATACTACCCTCACTCTGACAAATGCTATTCGAAAGTGACAACAAAAATGCTTTCTTTCATGTCCATCCTGCTAAGCAAAAAAATAAATAAAGCAGTTTTTCGTTAAAAAAAAAAAATAATACAGCATACAGCTGTGCCTAATGTTGAAATTATTTTAGCCCTACTGCAAGAGGGCGTTATATCACAGTTTCATGTTTAAAATATCCGCCTGCAAAAATATCGACACTACAATATCGACTACTACTATGTCATCAAAGTAAGTAGATGTGGAGTTAAGAAAAGTAAATCTATACTTCTCTGTATATACTTACCTTGAAAATGCAACGGTAGTTGATATAGTGGAGTACAATTTTCTTTGCAGGTTGATATTTTAATAACAATATTGTGACATACAGCCATGCATGTGCATTAGTGAGTCTGAAGTGGTAAGTCTCAAAATTACTTTTTATAAAGGCATGTCATGTATTGTACTTAACTGATGACCCACTTGAAAATTGTAAACTAAATTGCATGATTTTACTTCTGTGTGTATAGACGGCAAAATGGTTTAAGTGTTTCATGATTCATGAATCATGATGGTGTTGAATACTGTTACAGCAAACAAATGATGGACGGAATGCTGACAATGCAAACATTCTCCCCCAGTCAAAAGATCTGGGTTAAATCCATCGTTCTTTTGCCCACTACGCCACCCCAGTTTGGACCCAGCCATATGCAAATCAGTCTTGACCCTGTGCCCCATGGGAACAGTCCAGACCGAACTGCCAGGCCAGGTCCTCCCTGGACCGGAAACAACCATCCTGGGACCGGTTTCCAGGGTATGTCACCCTTCTTCAGCCAGGCTAGCTTGAATCCAGTGGCACAGTGAGCAAGGGACCCACGTCTGGGCATACCCATCCCACTTAGGGCGAAAAGTGTTACAGCAAACAAATGATGGACGGAATGCTGACAATGCAAGCATTCTCCCCCAGTCAAAAGATCTGGGTTAAATCCATCGTTCTTTTGCCCACTACGCCATCCCAGTTTGGACCCAGCCATATGCAAATCAGTCTTGACCCTGTGCCCCATGGGAACAGTCCAGACCAAACTGCCAGGCCAGGTCCTCCCTGGACCGGAAACAAGCATCCTGGGACCGGTTTCAGGGTATGTCACCCTTCTTCAGCCAGGCTAGCTTGAATCCAGTGGCACAGTGAGCAAGGGACCCACGTCTGGGCATACCCATTCCACTTAGGGCGAAAAGTGTTACAGCAAACAAATGATGGACGGAATGCTGACAATTCAAACATTCTCCCCCAGTCAAAAGATCTGGGTTAAATCCATCGTTCTTTTGCCCACTACGCCACCCCAGTTTGGTCCCAGCCATATGCAAATCAGTCTTGACCCTGTGCCCCATGGGAACAGTCCAGACCAAACTGCCAGGCCAGGTCCTCCCTGGACCGGAAACAAGCATCCTAGAACCGGTTTCGGGGTTTCACCCCTCATCAGCCAGGATAGCTTGAATCCTGTGGCACAGTGAGCCCGGGACCCACGTCTGACAAATGCTATTCAAAAGTGACAACAAAAATGCTTTCTTTCATGTCCATCCTGCTAAGCAAAAAAATAAATAAAGCAGTTTTTCGTTAAAAAAAAATAATACAGCACACAGCTGTGCCTAATGTTGAAATTATTTTAGCCCTACTGCAAGAGGGCGTTATATCACAGTTTCACGTTTAAAATATCCGCCTGCAAAAATATCGACACTACAATATCGACTACTACTATGTCATCAAAGTAAGTAGATGTGGAGTTAATAAAAGTAAATCTATACTTCTCTGTATATGCTTACCTTGAAAATGCAACAGTAGTTGATATAGTGGAGTACAATTTTCTTTGCAGGTTGATATTTTAATAACAATATTGTGACATACAGCCATGCATGTGCATTAGTGAGTCTGAAGTGGTAAGTCTCAAAATTACTTTTTATAAAGGCATGTCATGTATTGTACTTAACTGATGACCCACTTGAAAATTGTAAACTAAATTGCATGATTTTACTTCTGCGTGTATAGACGGCAAAATGGTTTAAGTGTTTCATGATTCATGAATCATGATGGTGTTGAATACTGAGCACAGTGTCTATAAGGGTAGCTGCTACTAATGCAGGATAACCTTACATTATCCGGTTGCATTTGGGTGCATGTTTGTTAATCTGTTTCACTGTAAAAATGAATACTAGCAACAGTGGAAGCCTAGCTGTCCTTATAGTTCACTGGAGATACAGCAACCACTACACAAACCGCAAATATATGGTTCAACGTCGAACTAATGAAAAGAGTAGGACACAATCTTGAACACATACATAGACATCCAAATATGAAGTGGACACACATGAGAGGCTACCAAGAAGATCAGAATAGGGCCAGAAGAGTTTTTGCACCTAGCCCATATTAACATTCACCAGCTCCACTGAATCTTTAGAGAAATTTCTTCTTTAAACAACTCAATAAATAAACCCACACTATCAAACCGGCTCTGCAACCATATCACACTCTTTAAAGGAAAAATATCCAAAAAACATGACAATTTAAACATGTAATTATTTCCAGTTCCTCCTCCTCTCATTAAAGACTTCTCTAACTTTAAGCCCATCAATCTAAGCCAAGTGATAAAGTCTGCAATGACAATGAAGAACAAAGCCTCAGTTATCCATATCTATACATATGGACTAAGTGGATCAAGGAGTTTTTCAGCGCCCCCTCAAGTTACAGACGTTATCAACAAGGAATTTACAGCAATGTTAAAGCAAGTACGCATCATTCCCCAACCAAATACATCTCTCAGGAGACTCTGCTTTGCGATCCAATTTCAGACCAATTTCTGATTCTTCAATTTTCATCACGGTAATGGAAAGGGAAATTACAAACTAACTTCAAGAATATCTGAAAACCAACAACCTCCTATAGTACAATCAATCAGCTTTCAGGCAAAGAAAAGGAACAGAATCAGCGCTACTAAATGTATGAGAGGTCATCTTTAGCAGTCCTGGATGCAAACCAATCAGCAGAATTGATTATTCTTGATCTCTCAGCATCCTATGACACTGCGGACCACTAACGTTTGCTCTGCAGATTGAAAGACTGGATAGAGCTGTCGGAAGTCACTTTCCAATGGATCAGATCATTCCTCGCTGATAGAAACATAAAATCAGAATTGGATCTTGGGAATCTACATGGAAACCCATTCACTGTGGGGTCTCCCAAGGATCATCATTATCACCTCTGATATTTAACACATACATTTATCCCCTGGCACAGATCATGGACTCCAATCAACTCCAGTTCCAGCTGTACACTGACAATTCACAAATCTCCCTCAAACTAAATGAAAATGTAACCGGCCAATACAACATCCCAGCCTTTCTTGAACATTTCATTTCCTAAGGAAGGCATAGTTTCCTATACCTCAGTTGAAACAAAACTGAAGTGTTCATCTTCAACAATGTTCCAAAAATAAGCATTAGAATGCCATTTACTTGTCTGAAGACACGGGACCTTCTCCTTCCCCACCAACAACATTTTAAAAACTTTGGAATTATCTCCAAGAAAGAGATGTCTTTTGACTCCTTGACATTCCCAGGTTACAAGCGCAAATCTCCAACTGTCTATGCTTACGAAAAAATCCGATCTTTCCCTTGAATTCCCATCTCATGAAATTAACAATTGTGTTGATCCTGCCAAAATTGGACAACTGCAATAGTATCTACACAGGCCTACAAAAATATAAAATTCTGAAACTGCAAAGGGTACAAGATTAAGCAGCAAAAATGTGCCAACACCTCAGGAAATTTGAACCCACCTGTCCTACCCTGAAGAATATCAATTGGCTCCCTATACGATGCAGGATCAAATTTGAGGTATTAAACATCATGCACAAAGACATTCACACATCTGGCCCCAACTACCTTCAACTTCTGCCCCCCATCAGACCAACCAATAACATAATCAAATGCATAAATATCAACCAGCTCCACCAGCAAAAACCCTGGGATGGCAGTCCACCCACCACTGGACGGCTGGATCACAGTGGCACTTACCCTGTTCTGTTTAGGGCAGGATGACATGCAAGACATGATGACTTTCAGAAGAAAAATATTTCAGTTACCTTATGTGCAGAAAGGAAATCACTTTACGCACCAGGGGCATTTGTCTTTTTCTTTGCAGAAACAAACTCTGCTTTGAGAGTTTCTTGCTACAAAGCAAAAAAGAATGCCCAGTGGACCACTTGAACTTGGGAGCCTGCTGAACATTCACTATTAATGAAAAAGCATCCGCCACACTGATGGAAGCTCTTTCATTGCAAATAATCCCAACAGGCAAGTGAAGATCTCTAAGTATGGAGGGCGGAGCTCCTCCAGATTGGCAGTTCTACTGCCCAACTTTACATGATTCTGTCTGGAAGGGGCAAGTTTTAGGGGTGCTTCAGTGGCCATTGTGAGATTTAGACCAGAATTGCTAGGACCACCTTTCAATTGTATATTTTGCAAACATTGGGTTATGCTCTTTTTACCTCACACACAATCCTCCCAAAATCTGTAAGATCCGAAACTAACTTTTCTATATTGCTCACACTTTGTTACTTATAGCTGCAAATACAGTCACCAAAAGTATGTGTTCTTAAAAGCTGTTGTGCAATAGCATTGTTGTTTTTCATGTTTTGGTCCAACAAAAGACAGCTTAGAATATATCATATTGAGCCCTAAAACTAGCAGGTGGAGTGTGATAGAAACTATCTGTTCTTGTTCAGCGGAGAGTATTCAGCTTAAAGCAGGCAGTTTGGATTTCGAAACTGTGTGTGAGGCACAGTGGTGGTAAAAAAAAGGACTTCACAATGAATTTAATATTGTAGGGCTGAGTGAACCTTCATTGTGGCGCTCCCTGCAGTGCTCTGGCAAGTGGCCAAGTTGCACAATATAAATACATTTCAACCTGCTGCTGAGCCTTTCAGAGGACTATTACTCAGTTGTCTAACTCGATTTATGCACTAAATAGAAACTGGGTCAATGTAATTGGGAATAATTTGCTATTTAAGCCTCTTCTACACAGCGGACAAGTCTATAACTGTCCTTGCAAAATGTGCGTGCACAGAATTTCATTGCCCATTCGAAGTGCATTGTTTTGTGATATAGCGCCTGAGCCTACGGTACACGTGGTACGAAAACCCAAAAGACAATTTTTTTATTACGTATTTTATTGCGTTTACTTAACATAGGTGCATCAGTTACAGAAAGTATCCTCCCTCCATTCACCCACCGTCAGGAGCACAGCAACTGAGACGTTCATGGGCCCCAACAAGCATCGGTGGCTCCTCCGTAATGGTGGAGGCGCATCGCCCCACTGCGCCAGCAGATGAACAATAAAATGATAAAAAATTTAATATCATTTTATTTTTCACTGGGTGAGCTGATCCGAGTCTAGGGCGGGGCCAGGCAATCCTCGATTGACAGCGGCAGGGACTAGGAGGAGGAGTGGTGGTTACTGTAAGTGTGCATGTCGGTTTGGCTGGCCGTCTTTGGATGGCCAAACCGACATGCGCACTTACACCTCTCCAACCCAGCTGTGTTGCATAGCCGGGTGGACTTAGGCACAGGCTTTTAGTCCCTTAGTGAGCGCCTCACTAGGCTGCTCTGACCAATCCTGGCACTGCTCTCTTGCTGGGTCGTAGCATGAGAGCAACGTCTGGATTGGGTGGGGAGTCTGGGAGCCTGTTCTGGTCCATGGACTTTCGGGAGTAGAGGAGCACCAAGTGGCCGGTAGTGGCAGGAAAGTCTTTTTTTAAATTATTATTTACACCCCTGCGCTGCCCCACCATTTTGTATTGGCAGCAGCCGCTACTGCCAACAAGACTCGAAATATGCAAACTTTCGGCAGTGCCGCAGCACTCCAGTTCCGCTAGAATGTAAGCCCCACTGCAAGAGGGTACTGAAGCTAGAGTCAAAGTTAAAAGCAAAGAGGAAAAGGATGGAGATGCAAGGTGTACCATAGTAAACCATAAAAACCAACTAGCTCTGATGAAGATAGATGAGTTGCATTATAGTTGTCTCATATATTGTGTGAGTTGTGGACAAGGGGCAGAGAGGTATGCTGTTCCACTGTATCCAGAGTTAGGTACTCAGCACTTCGGATGGGTGGTGCCTTACGCTAGGAGACGGTCTTCCGGCCCTGAGTTCCCTAGTGGTCCATCCTCCTCCTCCTCTCAAACCCTTAGTTGCCCGTCCCTCCCCAAAAGTGGTAGATCCTCCAGGATGAGTGCCCAGGCCTCTGCCCAAGTGCCAGGTCGCAGCCCTCTGTCCGCTTCCCGCTGTAACACTTCTCCCTCAAAAACCTGCCCACCTGCAAAGCCCTGCCGACCAGCCCTGAAGTCTGGGTCCCTTTGGGGCCTTCCAGGCCTTTGCTAGTTGCCCTAGCTGGTATCAATTCTAGGTCGATAAATCTGGATGTGACAACACTAGTTTTAGGTCAGAGGAAGCTACCCAGTAAGTATATCTCCGGTGTAATGGGCAATGGGCGCTCCATGGCTATCTGTATCACCTCCAGTACTGTGCACCAGTATGTGGCAAGGTGCAGGCAACTCTATACCATGTGGATGAAGTCGGCATCGTCTTCTCCACATCTTGGGCAGCCCACCCTTGCCTGCGGGTTCATTAAGTTTACTCTCTTGGGTGTGAGGTATGCCCTGTGTGAATAGTAGTATTGCATGAGTTTAAAGCCCGCATTGTGTGATGTTTTTGGGGTGTTCTATAATATCATGGGAGCTGATATGAGAGCCCAAATCCAATTCCCAGCATCCCCTAAGTGTCTGGCGGTCTGCCTCCACCTGCCCCAATAGCGATCTAAATAGCAAAGAGGTGGCGCGATGCCTCCCCGATATCTCACGGAGACATGGCAGGCCCCTATGGGTCACGGGTTCAGCCGCAGCAGCATGCCACCATTGGTTCGGTACTGCTCCATGAAGCAGAAAATAACAACCTGGGATCGCATTGCTGTCCCGCAGCTCATCAAAATTTGGCAGTATGCCATTCATGTAGAGACCACCTACTTTGCTGAGGTTGAGTGCTAGCCAATCTCTGAGCCCGTGCCAATTGCCCTCATGAGGAAGGCTTGTAAAGTCAGCAGGGGTAACTCCCTAGCATAAGGTGCTGGAGTGTTTGTGCATTGGAGACCCTGGCGCCGGACACAGCACAGCGTCGCCATGAAGATGCCCTTCTGACCCTGCTAAAACAGGCCACTGGGCGCCAATAGGAGGCGCGGCAATATTTTCGCTCGTGGGGCACCCGGGGCAGTACACCTAGTCTCTCCCCAGTGATGTTCCTGTCAATGCACAGCCAACTGTAGTTGGGCTGCCAGGTAATATAACTCAAAGATGGCACCGCTAGGCCCGCTTCCGCCGCAGGGAGCCAGAGTTTTGTCAATGCTATCCTTCTCCTGTCTGTACCCCATTAGAGTTGCGAAATCAGCACATCAATTTCTAGGAAGACCTTCCTAGGTACAACTATGGGTCGGGTGGTGAAGAAATACAGCAGTCGGGGGAGGACAACCATCTTAATAAGGGATATCCTGCCTATAACAGACAAGGGCGGTGTAAACCAGAATCCGATGGTGGAAGATAATGCCGCTTTTGCAGCCAGGATGTTTCCGTCCAGGAGGTGGTCCGTCATATACAGCCCCTGAGTTATTTGAGCATTGTGGGGGCCCACTGCAATGCATCCCTCAGGCACTGCACCCTGTGGGCACCATCAGGAATGTGCAGGATTTTAACCAGTTGACCCGCAGACCGGAGAGGGTCCCATAGTGTTGCAGCGCATCGAATGCCCCCTGTATGTCCTCCGGAGCTCCCCGTGTATAAAGCAGCATGTCATCTGCATACAGTGACAGGTTCCATTAACGTAGAGCCCCTGATAAGGGGGCCCCTGCTGGAGTACATTTGCCATGGTCTCCAGTGCTATCGAGAAGAGCAGGGGCAACAGGGGGTAACCCTGCCGGGTACCCCATTAACCCTGTAATTGTCTGAAATAATTGTACCAGTTTTTACACAGGCTGTGATTTGAGTGTAGAGTAGTCTAGTCCACCCAATGAAGCGACTGCGGAGCCCCATGTCCGCCATGGCCACATAGAGGAATTTCAAGATAAAGAGTCTAAAGCTTTTCAATGGCCAACGTTATCGCCAATTGAGGGAGCGCTGCAGGGTGGGCCATTACTTGTAATAGGCGCCTAATATTGTGGACAGTGCTGCAAGTGGGGATAAATCCAGATTGGTCAGTGTCTATATGTCCTTGAATTCGGGGCAGTAACCTGTCAACCAGGATATGGCAGAGAATTTTGTAATCAACATTCAATAGTGATAGGGGTCTGTAGGAACTGACCTTTTCCTTGTCTCGATCAGTTTAGGAAGTGCCGTTACCAGCAACTCTCGCATGCTGTGCAGGAGTACCCCTGCCTCTCTGGCCACATTGAACAACTTTGCCAGCTTCGGGACCAGACGGTCTGCATATGCCGCATAGAACTTGATCAGAATGCCATCCGTACCCAGTAACTTCCCTCGTGCTATAGCTTTGATTGCCCCCTAACTTCCAGTTCCGTTATGGCCTCCCAAAGGGCTCCACCTCTGCCAGTGACAGCAGCTTCAGCCTAGCACCTAAGATGTAATCATGGAGCATCTACGAATTGCGTATGTCACCCGACGCATATAGCTACTTATAATACACAAAGAATTCCCGGTTGATCTCTGATTGCGAGTATACCACTGCACCACTGATTGTTTTGAGGCTGAGTATCTGGGACCCCCTCTTGTCTGGGTTAACAAGCCAGGCTAGCAGTCTGCCGGGCTTATCGTGTTCATCATGTGCCTTGGCGCATTAGGAGCTATAGTCATAACCCCGTAACCTTTCAACCGAAGATAGTAGGTTCTCCCACTCCTCAAGCAGCCCTGCTTCAGACTCTGGGTTCCCTCCCCCCTTGTCTCCAAGCTTTGGAGGATATCCGGGTGCAGGTGTGCATGCACTACGCGAAAGCATCCCACTCCATCATCGGGGTGGAGGGAGTGCCCTCACTCTCCCCAAAGAAATGGTCTATAGTGTGCCACAGTGTGGCCCAAAAGGCTGGGTCCTTTAGCAGTAGTGGAGAGCCTCAAAGTTGGGATCAATGTCCTAGGAGTATTCCGAGTGAGTGCTAGTAACAACAGGTTGTGATCAGAATGTGTTCTGGCCAGGTACTCGGCCATCGTTACTCTACCCTGCAGTGTCACATTGCACCGTAATTTATCTAACCATACATAGAGGGAGTGCATACCTGAATAGTAGGGGTGTTCCAGGTTTTGATGGTGTAGGTGCCTCCGCGCATCTGTCAGGCCCCACTGCATTATCCAGTTCTGAAATCCCTTAGCGATTCTGTGTTGGGCAGTGCCAGGCAGGTGGGTGTGTGACCTGTCCCAGAGCGTGTCAGCTATGCAGTTAAAATCACCTCCCACCAACAAAGGGTAATAAATGACTTTGGAAAACAATGGGGCGAAGGCGTCTAAGAAGTTGCATTGGTCGTCGTTAGGAGCATATATGTTAAGAAAGGCAATGCCCTTTCTATCCAGTTGCCCTGCCAGGAGTACAAACCGTCCCTCTCAATCCACCATCTTTATCTGGAGTCTGAAGGGGACACCTGGGCGTATCCAAATTAGGGGCCCTCTTGCAAATGTAGACTATGTTGTACAATACAGTTTACCTCTCCACCGTATGCGTTTTAATAGGCTTTCAGCCTTCTTCAAGTGTGTTTCCTGCAGGAAGACTACCTACCCCTGCCTTCGCTTGACGTAGGCCTGCACATTGGCTCGCTTGCCAAGGGAGTTGAGTCCCCACATATTCCATGTTAGGACCCTGAGCGCCATCCTACAGCGAATCAGAAAGGATTCCTAGGAACTCCGTCCCTGGCGTTACCCCCACACTAGTCACAAAATAAGCATCTCTCTCTGTGATGTAGGGCAACAATAAACCATAAACTGTTGTAACTTTCCCCAGCGCCTCTCCTCAGGACTGACAAGCCCCCTCTGTCCAAACATAAGATAGAATGTAACACAGGGCATCAGCGTGCAAGCAGTGTTTCCACTCCCCATGCCAGAGAGTCCATTGTAGTCACTGTGGAGAAGACCTGTGGTATTGGCGACCCGGACGCTCTGTCTCTCAGGCTCTTGTGCTTCCTTTCTCAATCCCCATGCAACCCCATATACCTGCCATACATGAGCCTGCCAGCCTCTGGTCATCTCTCAGTCTGGCACTGGGCGTTGGGCCCCAATGGAGTGACTCATGTGAGGCCCTCGACTCACCAGTGCTGGACTCCAATTCTGATCCATGTTCCACAGTCATCTGGTCCTGCGGATAGGAAAAGACAATCCCTTTCAACCTAAGGCCTGGTGGCCTGAGGATGTGGTAGCCCCCCCATCCACAGTGGAAGTGGCTAAAAATCTGGGAGTTTTGTTCGACTCCTCTCTCTCCTTTAAACCCCAGGCACTTAGGGTGGCTGGGACCTGCTTTGGCCTAATTAATACATTAAAAGAATTCTTTGATCTTATCCCCCTTTCAGCTAGGAAAACAGTTGCGGTGGCGCTGATACTTTTGCGCCTAGACTATGGTAACAGCCTCTTGGCAGGTGCCAACAAATCAACCCTGAAGAGGCTACAGGTAGTGCAGCATGCAGCAGCCCGATTGGTCTTGAAACTTCCTCGTAGGGCCTCCGCCTCAGCAGCTCTGAAATCTCTTCACTGGCTCCCGCTACATAAGAGAATTTTATTCAAACTCCTTGTTACCACCTTTAGAGCTACCCGCCGACTGGGTCCAGTATATCTTTCAGCAAGATTCACACCATATACTACAGCGAGGCTACTTAGATCTTCGTCAGCAAACCTCCTCAAACCGCCGGGTTTCAAACTTAAAACGCGGGGAGGGAAATCTGCAGCTGTGTTAGGTGCAAAGCCTTGGAATCTAATGCCAAATAAATTGAGATCTATAGAAACTGAAATGCAGTTTAGGAAGGCCCTAAAGACCTGGATCTTTGGAGCATCAGATGAATTCTGTCAAGCCCTCATCTAGGTTTTATATTTCACTGCTAAGCTTTTCTCTATCCGTACAGCGCCAGGAGGCTCCTTCCGGAGTGACAGTATGCGCTTTATAAATATCACATTACATTACATTACTGGTCGAACTGATTTTTTGTGGTGGCAGCGTGACACTCCCACTAGTACCTGTGCTCTGGCCTTGGCCGCTTGTCCCCTCGAGGGGCGGTTGTGTGCCCGTCGGCGTCTCCATCTCTTCTTCTTCTTGTGCTCCCAGTCAGTATCTGCCTGTTCTCCGTCCACACGCAGCACAGCTCCCGTTGCGTGTAACCAAGCCCTCGCCTCCTCCGGAATGGGGAAGAAATTCATGGAGCCTTCCACCGCCACCAACAGTGTTGCTGTAAAGAGAAGGGCATATTTCAATCCCAGTTTGTGCAACTGTTCCGTCACTGCTGCAAAGGAAGCATGTTGCTTCTGTACCGCTGCAGTGTAGTCTGGATATGCCAATACAATGGCCCCTCAACTTGCCAGGGTCCCTTAGCTTGAAAAATCTGGAGGATTAGGTCTCTGTCCCTATAATCCAACAGCCAATAATTGGGCTTGGGTGGGGGCCCTGGTGGTGGTGGGTACCCTGAGATGTGGAGTGCTCATTCAATTGAGAAGAATCGTGTTGGGTTGCCAGCCAGCACCATTTTTGTCAGTCAGTTCTCAAGGAAGAGCTCTACATCGGGGCTTCAGCCCATTCTGGAACCCCCAGAAACCTAACATTGTTTCTCCTGGAGCAGCCCTCTGCATCTTCTGCTCTGTCCCAAAGTTGTTGCATGTCCCTGCATTTCTGTCACCGAGGGCCGCAGTCGAGATTGCTGACTTAATGTCCTGGACCCTGTCTGACAGCTTCTTGTGGTTAGCCCGAAGCAGGGTCACCTCCACTGCAACAGTGAGGACCTTGGCCTCTTGCGCGATTTTAGTGTCTTGTATGGTCTGTAGCACCCGTTCGAGTTGGGCTGAGTGCTTCTCCAGGGTCACCTCTAACTGCCCCAGAGCCCCAGCTCCCAGCGACCAGGACAGGGAGGCACCGTCATTCTCACAGGTGGTGATGGATGCCACCCTCACTGCTTTGGGCTTCTTCATCCCAATACGCACTTCAGTCATGTTTCTGAGGCCCGGGGTGCGGGGGGTTCCTTTAGTTGCTATGTGACCTCTACCCATGAATGGAGACGGGCGTTCAAGGTAGGTGCCAAGGGCAGGGCGGCAAGACTAGCAAGATACAATGCGCAGGGGGGTCCTCTTCTCCCCCTCAATGCCAGGGTGGGTGTGAGTGGCCATCACCAAACTTAGTCGGAAACACCTTGACCTGATATGCGTTGTGGGTTGTAATGCGGGAGGCGAGTCGCTGCCCCCGCGTCCCTCTCAGGCCATGCTCCAGCCATCAGAGCACAGCATGGGCTCCCAAGGGTCATCAGTGCCCAGTGCCTAGTGTCCGTGGTCAGGCCCATCCATACGTTCTTGAAGTGAAGGCCGGGGGGAGGGGGCTTGGTCAGCTCACTGTTGCAGGCCGCGTTCGCGCCCCGCAGGCTCAGTCATTCAGCATTAGCGGCTCCGGGTCTCGTCGTGAGCACCCACTTCTTGCTGTCCGCTCCCCAATATGCTACTGGGAAGCTGATGCAAAGAACCCTCTTGCATGGCTGTTGCGGCCTCTTTGCATCAGTGCTTCCTGGTCCTCTGCAAGGCCATATCGCGATGTGGACTGTGCTGCTCACACCAGTGGGATCCCGGAAAGCAGGCCCACGCAGTGCTTCACTCCAGCACCTCCCGGCCGCGTTGTCCAGCCCGATGAGGGGGCTCCTGGGTTGGCAGATGCAAGATAACACAGAATATTGGTTGCCATCATCGCCACGCCCCCAAACAAAAGACAATCTTGTTATAAAAAAACCCTGCCTTTAAAGAGCCACGATTAATGCCTTACTTTAATAATGCTTCCATAATCCCATCCAATTAGTGACCCACCAAAATTAGGCCAATCTAGAACGTGCCAAAGGGAAGAGTGTTTTTAAATATATATTAAATGTATTACAATTACAAGCAATCGTTGTTTGTGAACTGGACCAGATTCACAAATACGTCTTACTGGTGAATAAAGTTGTAAGTCACACATGCATGACTTGGATGCAGTTTATAAAGCCAGAAAGGCCTGTGTTATAGTTTGCTGAGTTGTCATCTCCGAGTGCAGGACACACACAACGTATGCACAAATTTGTGACACCTATATGAGTAGAAGTGGGTGTTTTTAGGGCGTACCAGATGAATAATCAGTCAAAATCAAATATAAATGGGGTGAAACCCACACAGTAATACCAATGGATATTCACAAACATTTCAGTTGCACCTGAATGTCCAAAGTGTAAGTGCTGTGTAAATTGTGTAGAAATGCACCAATATTCCCTATTTGCAAGGGGTGAAGTAGAAGGGAAGATAGTTAATGGGTAAATATTTTCAGTGAAAATGAAAAAAAATGAATGAAAAGTAATACAAAATGAACAGTTATTTAGTCACAAGTAAAAGTAATATACATCAAGCTTTGTCCTGAAAATTTCAGCCAGATATATTCAGTGAAACAGAGATCATGTAACAGAGATCATGTTTTTGCACTAAAACGTTAGTTGCTACAAAGGATAAATAGTTTGCTGTTCTGCTAATGGATAGAGTACATACAATCTAATTTTAGTCTTGCCAATATAATGTTGCAGAGGTAAAACAAAACAGTAGCTTTCTTTGTGGTGAAGATGTAGGCTACGGACTAAATTGACCTTTATAGATTCAAGTGTTACTATTTTTTATTCCTCCTCCTACATGTTTTGTGATCATGGGAAAATGACTTCTTTCCTATCTCATTTCTTTCCTTTGCTAATATCATGACTAAGAAACAAGATTTTGCTAGGAGTAAGTGAAACGTCCCCTTGTAGTATTTTTGGCTTACTTCTACTTGCTGCTGAAATTCTGGCAGGAGCCAGGATTACCTTCCCTGGGTTGCACAAGGCAAGCATCCATGGCAAAATCAGAAACCTCACTGGTACCACCCATGCACATGCCCATAGTACCAACAAAGGAATCCCACACTGCAAGAAAGCCATGAATTAATCACTCCACCCATTCATGGGGAGGGACTGGCAAGTCATCTGTGAGAGGGCCAAAAATAAAAAATGAATACTGTCAACCTCCTGTCCGACCCACCTGTCTTACACGCCACCAACATGTGTAATACCATCAACATATTTGACAAAAACAATACAGATAGTCTATTAGCACACCAACAGCACCAAATCTACATTCCCACCACAAATGCAACCTTGCAATATCCAGCAATTGTAATCCATCAACCTTCACACTCCCTCAGATCTCGCTAACATCCTCAAATCCCTCAAAACCACCTTCTATACAGAGGATGCTCTACCTGCATCCTTACTCAAAGCCCTCACTGGAGATGCTATCTTACTCTTTCTCTCCATTATCAATGCCTCCTTCACCTAATGCTTACTCTCCGATGTCCTCATGCCTGACCAGATCCTCCCATTCCTGAAAAAAACACCCAAGACACAGATGGACTTGTCAACTACCCACCCATCACTCATGTGCGCTCCATCAGCAAGATCATCCAAAAATCAACCTTCACTCAATTCCAAAAACACATCAACACCAATCATCTCTTTCCCGACTACCAACCAGACTTTAGATCATGCAACAGCAGTGGAATAACTATCAGGCAAGTAATAGTTGATACCACCCTGAATGCAGACTAGGATGATCCGTGCCTCCTGATACTTCTGGACCTCTTGGCTCCCTTCAATTTCGTCAAGCATCCTTCCTTAATTCACATATGATCATTTCAACTTTGATTCACCGTCTACTGCCTCATCCAGAATGAACCTCAAGATACCAGAAGCTCTTTGTCACTTGCAGAGTACCTCACAGCTACTACTCGCGCCCTCAAAGTCAGCCTCTACATGAATCTCCTTGGAACATTTCTCAGCCACATCAAAATTGTCAAATACATCAAAAGTACATGAAAGCCTCTCCTGCTCTCAAAATTCAATTAATTAACCACTGCTCCCAACTCATTCACACGTAGATGTCCAAAGCTTACCTGAAATGCAGGTGTTAGGACAAAATAGTGAGGAAAAAATATTGTGTGGACAAAATATTGTGTCAAAAATATCGAGGACAAAGATATGGTGACGGTAAATTTCTGTGAGTAAGCAAAGTTTTACTACACTTAACTCCTCATATATGTACCATGGCGATATATATATCTTCAAGGTAAATAGATGTGGAGTTAAGAATGGTAAATCTAGGCTTACCTATTTCCATTTACCTTCTCAAAAGTTTGGTCCTCTATATTTTTGACATGGTATTCTGTCCACACGATATTTTGGGCATTTATTTTCTATCAGACATGCAAAATGCAACCTTGCCAGAATCAATTTCCTCCTACTTGCCAACAACAAACAACATCTGGTCCAAACTTGCACCAATGACATTTACTTGGACAGGTGCAACCCCTCCAACTGTCAAACTACACTATGTCACCCAGATTCGCAACCGCTCTTTCAAGAAACACATCGCAAAGAAGACTTCGATGGCATGACATCGGTTCTCCCTCTTAAAAAAAGTTAAAATGTTCCTTCACGCAAACGATTTCAGAGCAACCTTCTAAGCCCTCATTCTTTCACTTCTGGAAGAAGGCAACATTTTGCTCTCTGGTCTCTCAGACCCCACACTTCCCCCCTGAAAGGTATCCTAAATGCTGCAACATGCATGTTTAAGGGCCTAAGGAAATGTTATCACATAAGCCCTACCTTCTCTGGCTCTTTTGCAGGCTCACATCATCTTCAAAAGTGACTGTATTATCTGCAAGGTAACCGTGAATAGCACACAGTTGAATCTGGCTGACAAACTACCCATCTCTGAGCCAAGATTTTGACAGACTGGAAAAGAAGAAATGTAAGAAAATAAAAGGAAACATGCCTTCTCCATCTATGCACTCAGGATCTAGAGCCATCAGAACAGCCCAACCCTCCTTCATTTCAAGAAAGAGCTGAAGACTCATCTCTCCAAAGAACACTGCATCTCAGTACAACAGAAAGTTCCTCACCTTTACCGACTACAGATGACCCCCCTTCATTCCGCAAACAATAGTAGATCGTACTATTGGCTGCTGGCCCTGTAGAGTGCTCTGCTTTTTAGGCTAGGTTAGCTCCATTCAAATAGCCACATACATACATACATTGATATCACATCTTATAAAATCCAACCTATTTGAATTAGAGAATAAATTTGAGGTCTTGTAGATTTTGTTCATGAATTCTCAGAGCTCCTTGCCCACCTCGCCCATCCGACATGCCCATACCACCCTCATTCATGACATCAGCCTCCCAGACAATACAAACTCAAAAAAGACAAGAAATACCCTCCTCTACCTCATTGACACTTTCAAAGTGGTACAGCATGTCACACCACTAACACACCCTAAAGGCCACATTCTTAACCTCATCTTCTCAACATCACCAACAATGCAATGCAAACCACTCATACGCCTGAACTGGACTGATCACTTTGCCATCCCTATTGCCCTAGTCAGTGTCATACCAACAACCAAGATCAACCGAAAAAAGAAAACCAAACATTCTGAACCTTCAAAGACTTCTCCATAGACAACCTACATTTGAATTAGTCTTTCACACTGCATCTGACACCAACACCATTTTAAACAACTTAAACATTTTTTTGTAAACCTGTGTGAACATCTACACCCCAATTAAATCACACAATGCATGCCAAAGCTTGTAGCACTCTGGTACTCTAAAGTACATACTGACAGTAAATGATCCATCTGCTGAAAGAAAATAAAATGGAACAAAAACAGAACTCCCAATGACCACGGGATACTGATGTCCCTCTACGCAACACACAGACAGCTCATCACATAAGCCAATGACAGTGCTGTCCCAAAACCATCAATGAAGTCATCAACAGAAGCAGAATGCTTTTCAAGACAATTAAGCACTATATCAACACCCTGCTATTACTCAATCCACAGAAAATGCAATCCCATAAATCTCTTCTTCAGTGAAAATCTGACAGCACATCAACAACACCAAGCCGGCTTTGTTTCTTACAGAAACCCATTCCTGTAGAATGCAACAATCATCATGCTTCAAAGCCCTCGCTCTTGCAGATCTCACTCACATACTCAGCTCCCTTAAAGCCATTTCTTATGAAGACTTTGGGGCATATTCCCAAGAACGTGTGATAACTACCGCAAGTGTAGCTTAACGCAACCCCTCACATCGCAGTCCATCGCGGGAAAACAACTCCGTGTTAACGTGGTATTCACAACATGGCGGGACCATGCGATAGTCACAAGATAATGCGTCAAATGACCGCGTTAAAATCAACGCGACGCCGCAAATATGCGAAACACGAACACAAATAAAGTTGCGATGAGGCCAACAGCGATACAAAAATCAGCGAAAACCAGCGACAGGCCTGCAATCCACACGCGTCATGCGGGAAAATGCACTATAAAAGCTGAACAAGAAAAACACACCATAAACAAAATAAACTGCGTAGCAACATGGAGGCACCCGTAACGAGTGCCCAGGTCAACGCGAACCCCACAAGCCCCACAGACCACAAGCAAGGAACTTCGGGGTCGGGGAAGGCCAAGGAGAAGAGGAAGAGGAAGACGGGGTACAGTCCGCATGACAACCGGATCGTCGTCACGGAGGTGACAGAGCACCAACAACAACTGTCCGTCACCTCCACCGTGTCATTGGCAACACAGACGGAAAAATGGCATTCCATCGTGAATGCAGCCGGAGTGTCGAGGAGGCCAAGATGCGCTGGCACGATGTGAAAAGCCAAACCAAGCAGAAACCCGCTGCCAACAGGAAGGCAGCAACGGCGAATGGAGGTGGGTGTCCTGCGCCACAGGAGGAGCTGGAGCAAATGGCGGCCACAGTCATCAGTGTAGAGACGGTGCAAGGAGTCGGGAGTCCGGACACTGCTCGACATGACATGACACAACAGCAACAGGGTGAGTAACGAACAGGGACTGTGGGGACGGGGTGGGATGGGCACAATGGCACACATGCACAACGACGTGTAGCACACCGCACACCCACAATGACCCTGGGTCATGTCCCTGATCCCCGTGGCACACTGCAGCACACATACAAACATCAAGTAGGCCCCCGTTCACCATGTGCCCAAAGGGGTCCCACCCCACACATCACCAATCACACAACACACACATGCACCCGTGCGAAACACAGCAAAGATGCGTATGTGAGAGCCACACTAACACTGCAAGTGACACCACATGACCAGCAGCATGGCTGGAGTACTATCACCATGACACTGTGCACGCCACGAGACTGAGGTGGCTGAGTGTGGACCACATCCGGAAAGGAGCAGGTCACACTATGACACATCCACCTGCTCAAACAACCCCTGACGCCAACAACACATCTGCGGACAAACCATGCACAAGAGTAAAAAAAACGTCCAAGAGCACAAATGACCCAAGTGGCCAACATCACAGCACCTCAAAAGCACAAAAGCCAAAGGCACACCGCCTCCAAGGGATAAGGGGCAGCAAAATCACAGCTGCAGGTGCGACTCCCACACAATGCAGCACACACACATAGCAATGACAGCACAACCACATGGACGACAATGTGGTACACAGTCCAACACCTACACTGCAGAACAGAGGACACAACTGGGTCCGCCTGTGCGTAGAAAATGGCCAATAACATCTGACATAGCAGGAAACTGTGAGATGTAAATGTACATGTACAACCTCACCTACGTCATGTAGTCCAAATGTCCACTGTCCCGCATCAAATAGTCCGCCCCTCCCAAACAGTCACAATGTACATTGTCATGAAGTCTGTATGTAAACTTGAACAATGCGGCAACATACATGCCAACACAATGTCAACAAGCATCTTCCCTTCACATTGCAGAGGGACATACAACACCTCCAGCAGAGCAGACCAGACAACTCTACAGTGATGCTGAAGAGGACCACCACACTTCTGACACCTACGCCCCACAACAGTCCATGGACATCTTAGGCAATCGACCTCCAGGAGCAGGGCAGCACCGCTGCATCGAGGATACCCCACCCCCTGCACAGACAACACAGCTGGACGCACCCACCACCCGGCTGGCTCCCAGCAGCCCACCCAAGCACACATTGGATTCCAAGGCCAGGTGTCAGACTGCCAGAAGGGGGTGGACGAACATGTGTGGGTGGGGTACTACCTCATGGAAGCTGAACTAGATCACATACGTGGGTGTCTAAGTCCCATCAGGGCCCACCTACACTCCCCAACGGAGACCCACACTGCGACAGAGACACATGCCTTTGCACATTTCCAGTACTGAACCACACCCAGAGCCACGGGATGATCATCCACACCCCCACGCTGGACTGGCATACGCCGGCCCAGTACACTCCTCTTACGTATTGAGTGGGGGACGACAAAGCTACATGTGCAATGTCCCACCCGCTGCCTGCGGTGACCTGGCTGCGTCCTCTGTACACGGCACAATGTAATGTTGTAGTGCCCGGGGCACAAATGCATACATCATGAGCACACGGACACACTCAGATAGTTAGTTGAACTGGCTACGGGCACGTGCGCTCGACACCTTTATTGGCATGGTCACATGTACAGTGACGCATGTGCTGGATGTGTGTGGGGTGAGTGTAAGCCAGCCCTCATGGAGTTGTTGTTGCTGGCAACAATTTGAACAGTGATCACAATTAAAGCGGAAACAGAAAACACCAGCATAACAGACACAACTGTGAAGCATCATGGTGGTCGCCGGAGAAAGTACAGTGTCCACCCAACATGTAAGCAGAATGGTCCATGATTTGTGGTGCACTGAGTTAGTGGCACCTGAAGAGCTGAGCAGGGAACAAGCTGATGATGGCACCCACGACTGGTGTGAGCAACTCTGATAGTCTGGCAGTAAGACACTTACGACTCTGGCACCTGTTGTTTGGAGTTGGTCCTGGCGGTGGTGGCGTGTGCATCCTGCGGTGATGTGACGTCCGGGCAGGCCAGGACTCGATTTGATGTGTGAGCCCAGGTGGGCCGCAGTTGAGGCCGGAGGCAGCGGACAGCGCAGGGCCACAGACACATGGCCTTGATGACCCCCAGTCCATCGACCCAGAGGCCATCCAATATGCTATCAGACAGGGGCCATGACTTGAGCTGCACAGAGTTAGTGGCCCTGGATGCACTGCGGTCGGCACAGGCACACCGCCACGGGACGGTGACTTGCGGTGCAGTGAGATAAGGCCACGCGAGGTGAGCGGGTCCTCGTCGATGTCGAAGGTGAATGTAACAGAGGTTTGCGGGGGACAGTGGAAGGTGTCCTCCAGGGCATGATGCAGAGGGCAGACGCCGGCCGGAAGCGGCAAATGGAGGAGTGGAATGCTACAACCTCGTTTTTGCCACAAGAGTCAGTATCACCGACATGATGATGAAAACAAGCCCCAGGCCATGGACTCAGTCGCCACCAAAGTTCAACCAGAAAGTGTCCATGGATGTCGGGGAACAGACTTAGTGGCAGTGGAGCTGAGAGGGGATGCAGTCTGCGATGATGCCAGTACAATGATGTCAAGTCTGCCATAAATGATTCATGACTGAATCCCCAATGTGTGACCAACTCGACCGCAGTGTAGGCCGAATGCGTAGTCATCAAGGGCCCACAGACACGTGTGGTTGGGATGCCATGCACATACTTTGTGTCACCACATCGAAGGGAGTTTAGTGATATAAACTCAGCCGTAAAGTGTGTACTCGGCCATTGTGTAATCAAGACTCAGTTCCAAATGTGTGACCTACTTGACTGCAGTGTAGGCCCGAGGCAGCAGTCAGCAGGGGCCCACAGCCACGTGTCGTTGGCCCGCGATGCACAGAGTTAGTGACACCAGAGCAGTTGTCGGCAGTGTTCGATCACCTCCGTAACGATGATCCTTTTCTCCTCCGGACTGAACCGCGTCTTCCTCTTACTCGTCCCCTTGCGTACAATGATATGAACTCCGCCATTGTGTAATCAAGACTCAGTTCCACATGTGTGACCTACTCGACCGTAGTGTAGGCCCGAGGCAGCGGTGGAGTACGTCAACGAAAAAGGAGTAAAGCGGGCCCGTGTCGCGGAGGCCGTGATGGTCTGAAGAGGCTGCCAATGTCGCAGGCTTCGGGCTTGGAGCTTGCGCCGGCACGTGGTGGGCCCTCTTTGACACACGCCGGTGTCGGCAGGTGAGCAGTGAGGTCTGGCTGCGCAGGGTTCGGGGACCAGCGGCCCGGGGTGCAGCAGGCGCACAGGATCGCAGGCCACACCGCTCAAGGCGACGGCGTCGGCCTCGTGGTGGGGTGGGAGGCGCCGGCCTGGCAGTCACGCTGGGCATTCCGGAAGAGAACCACGCCCAGAGCTACGTGCTTTTTATTCACACCCCTACGCTGGCCTGGCGTACGCCGGGCCAGCCCACTCTGCACACGCTTACAGAGGGGGACGTCACAAGCTACATTTCCTTGGGCTTCCCCACTGGCTGTGGTGACATGGTTGCATCCACTGTCCACTACACTCCAGACACCAGCAGTGCATGTAGACATGGATATGTCTGTGGTCTGCATACTGCAGTCTGTCCAGCACATCTCCGCCACACTTGGCATTGTGTACGTTATCATTCATGGGTGACTTGCCTCCTTCGCACATGCCTGGGTCCCACCTCTCCCCACATTCCGGTATTGTGTGGCTGGGGTGCCATGCCGTTGATGGCTCATGTACATGGCTAACCAAGGTTGCCACAGTAAGTTGTGCTGTCGTGTCTGGTGGGTGGGCATGTTTTTTGGCATGTTGTATGTGATTTTGTGAAGTGTGCAGTGCCAGAGTTGTGAGTTGCATGATTGTGGAGTTGAGGGGTGTGGTGTGTTCATTTGGTACTTGCCAACGTGCAGTGCATTTCCATAGGTGCCATCCTGGAAGCGCTGGTTGATGTTGGACTGTCGGAAGATGAAGGGATCATGCACACGGCCTGGGTAGTTGGCTACGACATTGGTGAGGAGTCCCCTGTGGTCCACTATTGCCTGCACGTTGATGGGATGCGTGTGCTTTCTGTTACGGGACTTGTGTGCGGTGTCGGCAGGGGGCACAAGTGGGACATGTGTGCAGTCGATTGCCCCCAACACGTGCGGGAATCCAGCTATGGCGTATGGTCCTTGCTTGGTCTCCAGCTGTTCCTGCGCATTGTGGGGGACGTATAGGTACTGGGGTACCTAGCTGATGATGGCATCCAGGACAGGTGTGGGGAACTTGGTTGGGGCTGGCTGTGCGACTCCTCCGACTCTGGCGGTTGTTGGTTGGGAGGTACCAGAGGCCAACAGGTGCGGCACAGCCAGCAGCTTTGGCTGCGGAGGGATGTTGGTTGTCCGCTGTGTTGGTACCGTCAGCCTGTGGGCAATGATGTTCAGGATGCGGAGGATGGTTGTCCTTTTGAGCCTGTAGTGGGCATTGACGTTGTCTGGTGTCAGGTCTGTGAGGCTGGTGCATTTCCTGAAGGTCCGCTGTCTTTGTCTGCGCTGCCTCTGTGGTGGTCCGGGGGGGGAAGGTGGGGGGGGTTGGCGGTCCTGGGGGTGGTGGCGGTAGGTGTTGTTGCCCTCTCGGGGCTCCGGGATGCATGGTGAGTGGCTCCATGGCATCTGTTGTTCTTCATGTGTGGCTCTGGGCTGGGCTCCCTTTGATGGTGCAGGTTGTCGTCCAACTTTACACCAGGTCTGAGCAGGTGTTAATTTCCTGCTGCTAACGCGCCTTATCGCCTGTTTTGTGGTCTTACCGCCGATGTGGCTGGTCGTTGAAAATGTTGAGGTGTGGTGTTGTCGCTGCTTTTTGCTAGGGAACTCCTACTCTGCATCTCATTAGCGATAGTTGCCGGGGTCATCTGTGGCGATGTCTTTTTGCGGATGCTTTTGCAAGTAAACTGGTGGTATCGGCTGTTAGCACCAGCTTGTGAATGGGGCGATAATTTTATCGCGGATTTGGCTGCGATGAAGTGCCGATAACTCGGTGATAGCTCCTTGAGAATATGCCCCTTTGTCTTACCCTTGTACATCATCAAACCTCACTCTGAGAGTGCCCTTTTACCCCTTCTCATCATTGTCAATATCTCCCTCACTCAACACATCTTCCCAGAAACTCTACAGACAGGCCAGATTTTCCCACTTCCAAAGAAACCTACACTAAACCATGATGACCTCGCCAACTACCGGCCCACCACTCACCTACCATTCATTGGCAAGAACATTGGAAAAACAGTCTATGTTAAACTCCAAGATCACATTAATGCTAAATTATTTCCTGTACGACTACCAATCTGGCTTCGGAACTCGCTTCAGCACAGAGACCACTATGTTACACATTGCAGGCAACAGCCTCCTGGCCACAGCTGAACATGACTCTGCCTCCTTATGTTGCTGGACCACTCAGCTGCCTTCAACACAGTTGACCATCACCCCCTCATCTGCACTCATACGATGAATGGGATTCATCAGAGATGTCTTTCAATGGTTCTATCCCTACCTTTCGAACAGACATGCTTGTTTCTCCTGGGGCCTTTATTTTAGAATAAGGGGAGGTGAGGCCGCGTGCCAAGCCAGGAAGAGCCCGGCGGACCCCTTCCCCTAAGGCCAATGGTGCCAAAGATGGGTGCACTAGTACCCACCCAAGGCACCCACAAAATATTACCTTGGGGGCAGTGAGGGGGAGCCCCAGGGCCTCTGCTGCCCCAGCCAGCTTCCCAGCCAGCCCTAAACCAAGTGCTGGTGGGAGCCGGCACCTTTTCTTCGCTCCCACCCATTGGGAAAAGCTGTTTTTAACTGCTCCCAGCAGGTGGGAGCAAAGTGTAGTTTGCGGTCCAGGAAAGTGCGGGCACAGTATACCCGCAAACTCACGGACAGTGAACCACAGAGTCCCTGGGGTGGGCTCCCCAGGACACTGTGCATTATTGTGCCCCAGGGATGGGCTCCCTGGGGCTGATAGTGGCATAGGGAGAGGGAAGGGGTGGCCCCCCTCCCCTTCTTGTTGTTCTTAGCCCGGGGATAGGGTCACCAGTGCCCAACAGAGGCTCGGGGAGGTGTTCCTCGTGCCACCCTTCCTTTAATCATCATTTGGCCCCTGGGATGGAGTACCTGGGACCCATTTGTGACTCGGGGAGGGAGGCCAAATGACCCGCTCCCCTTAAATTATCATTTGGCCCTAGGGATGGGGTCCTTGGGCCCTCACTGGCTCTGGAGGTAGGCCCCACTAGAGCTCCCTCTCAAAAATATATTTGTTAAGACCCGCAGGCCCTGGCACACCCTGGGAGTCACATTTTATTTTTAATATAAACACCAACAGGCGTTTCCCATAATTAAAAAAGAAAGCAGTGATCCTGTGAGAAGTCCAGTGGGAGTCCAACAGGATTCCAGCACAATTTTAAAAAAAATCTATTTTAGCTACAGAGGACTCCCTTTACCCTTTAGAACCCCCCACCCCCTCAATATCTAGGGGGGCCAGGGTATCCCTACCCTGCCCCCTTACAATTCAAAAATCAATGAAACGCAGGACAGTGGACCAAGTCCCTGAGTTCTGTAATGGCTGCCTGCAACATTTTTCTTCATGTTGCAGGCAGCCAATCAGAGAGCTCGTTCCCACAGGAGTTTGTCCGTCATGGGAGCAAAATGGTCCAATGGAAAAAAGTCCCCTAGGCCAATCTGAATATTCTATTTTTTTATTGGGTTTGAGGGACTCTCGCGTTGCTGGCCTCTAGATTGCCTCTTTCTGCTCATTGCTGACCTTTATTTTGCTTCTTTCTGCTCGTTGCTGACCTTTATTCTGCCGCTTGCTGCTCGTTTCTGACCTTTATTTTGCCTCTTTCTGCTCGTTTCTGATCTCTATTTTGCCTCTTTCTGTTCATTGCTGGCCTTTATTTTGCCTCTTTCTGCTAATTTCTGACCTTTATTTTGCCTCTTTCTGCTTGTTGCTGATCTCTATTTTGCTTCTTTCTGCTCATTTCTGACCTTTATTTTACCTCTTTCTGCTAATTTCTAACCTTTATTTTGCCTCTTTCTGCTCGTTGCTCATCTCTATTTTGCCTCTTTCTGCTTGTTGCTGGCCTCTACTTTGCCTCTTTCTGCTCGTTGCTGACTTTTATTTTCCCTCTTTTTGCTTGTTGCTGGCCTTTATTTTGACTCCCTCTGCTCATTTCTGACCTTAATTCTGCCTCTTTCTGCTCGTTTCTGACCTTTATTTTGCCTCTTTCTGCTCGTTGCTGACCTTTATTCTGCCTCTTGCTGCAAGTTTCTGACCTTTATTTTCCCTCTTTCTGCTCGTTGCTGATCTCTATTTTGCCTCTTTCTACTCATTGCTGGCCTCTAGTTTGCCTCTTTCTACTCGTTGCTGGCCTCTATTTTGCCTCTTTCTGAGTGTTACTGACCTTTATTTTCGCTCTTTCTGCTCATTTCTGACCTTTATTTTGCCTCTTTCTGCTCGTTTCTGACCTTTATCTTGCCTCTTGCTGTTAGTTTCTGACCTTTATTTTCCCTCTTTCTGCTCATTGCTGATCTCTATTTTGCCTCTTTCTATTTGTTGCTGGCCTCTAGTTTGCCTCTTTCAACTCGTTGCTGGACCCTATTTTGCCTCTTTCTGAGCATTACTGACCTTTATCTTTGCTCTTTCTACTCATTTCTGACCTTTATTCTGCCTCTTTCTGCTCGTTTCTGACCTTTATCTTGCCTCTTTCTGGTCGTTGCTGACCTTTATTCTGCCTCATTCTGCTAGTTTCTCACCTTTATCTTGACTCTTTCTGATTGTTGCTGACCTTTATTCTACCTCTTTCTGCTAGTTTCTGACCTTTATTCTGCTTCTTTCTGCTCGTGTCTGACCTTTATTTTGCCTCTTTCTCCTCTACCCCCGGCACCGAGGGGGGAGCCTCAAGGCCCGAGCGGTGCCAGCTGGCTCCTGACTACTGTGGGAGCCGCATTGCGCCAGCAAGCAGGGAGCTGCTTGAAATAGCAGCTCCCTGCTTGCGGGAGCAATGTTTTCATCTGTTTTCCTGCATGCATATTCTCTCTGCAGGCAAACAGATGAAAACTCCGCTTTCTGCAAGCTCTGGCTTGCAGAAAGTGGAGTAATGTTTGCTTTTGCATGTTGGGAGCTGTCAGCTCCCACCAAGCACAAGCAAACAGCTACCGCCCTTGGGTGGGCACCTTGGGAGGTAGCAGGAGTTGGCCATGGGAGGTGGCGGTCCCTAGGGCCATAATGGCTCCATCGTAACACTTTGCCCCTGGAAAGTGGTGGTTCCAAGGACAGGGGTCCACCACGGACCGCCTACATTAATTTATTTCAGCCCCGGTGAGGTGGCAGTCCCCGGGGCTGTGGGGGATCTGCGCGGCCCCCCCATTAAATTCAATGAATTGCCCCGGAGAGGAGGCGGTCCCGGGGCTGTGGGGGGGCGTGCGGGTCCCTGCATTAATTTTATATGTTTTGCCCAGGGCGGTGGCAGTCACCGGCCTGCTGGGCCCTCCTGCATATAACTTTTTAGGTGCCCCACGGGTCCCTGGGGCTCCGGGTGGGTCCACAAACTTGATTTGCCCCAGAGAGGTGGCGATCCCCGGGGTACAGGCGGGCCCAGCTGCCCACCCACATCCATATTTTAAAGTGCCCCAGGGAGGTGGCGGTCCCCAGGGGCTTTCATAAGCATTAGGAGGGGCACTCTATGCGCCCCTCCGTTATATAATTGCTCATGCCCCGAGGACCTGGCCCACCCAGGGGCTAAAGATTACAGAAGCGCGGGAGCCCACACTTTTTTTTTCGGCGGGAGCCGCGGATCCGGTGCGTCTCCCACCGAAATTGTAAACAAATTTTTTTTTGCCCTGCGGAGTCCATGCGGCACCCCCCAAGAGGCCTAGGGACTCAGGGAATTCCTGCACTGACCCCTTCTCTTTTTTTTAATGTTTTTTTGTGGAACTCAAGTTAAGCCGAGTCGCAAGAAAGCTGCCAACACTTCCTGGTTGAAGTGTTGGCAGCCAATCACATTTCAGCTTACGGACTGTCGGATCCTCAGATTGGAGGGAGCAAGCAGCTTCACTCTGCGCTCCACAGCGCTCTGGAGGACTGCACTGACTCTCAACCCAGCTGTCTTAAGACATCTGGGTTGAGCAGTTTAAAGTGTGCATGTATGGCTGGCCGTCGCAAGATGGCTGGCCAAAAAGACATATGCACTTTAATCAGTGCATTAGACAGCCCACCCTCCTCCCAGCTGCTCTCAGTCAGCACGGCTGACGCACGGCTCGGGACGGGGGATGAAAATAAAATGGTAATAAACTACCATTTTATTTTTCTCATCTCTGGGGCTTTGGGGGGGATTTTAAGCGGGGCGAAGCTTCTCCGCTCCAACAGAGGAGCCTCCCCTGGGTGGTAGTGGGAGCTCTTAGTAGCACGCTAATCCATGGCCAACCAAAATACCCACTGAAAAGCATTACCATATGCCATTTCAACATGGTGTCCATGCTCCTCCGGGTCAGTGGAGGAAGAGCCATATTGGAGATCACTAAATTAGGCGAGTAAATGATGCAGGCAGTTTGTCACCACACTCCGTGAGCCCACTTTGCTCCATTCCTTTGTTTCTTGCAGGTTCTGCCTTAGCCATGCTTTCTGTGGTTTTTGCTTGTTTTTTGATTATGTATAACTTGCATTTCTTTCTTAAGAGGTTTTTTTCAGACATTGTCTTTTCCATCTTATTAGGCGCCCTCTTCCTTTTGCTTCTGTGGTTGATCCTGTTTTCCTTTTGGGCTCCTAACTCTTTGTCACCTTATCACTACTCTCTTCTAAAACTGCCGCTGTTGCCTCTCAGGAACGGCGACTGTATGTTCATCTGGAGCTAAGAAAGCTAAAAAGCCAAGACAAGAGCTGCTGTGAAGCCGCTCCATCATGTGAAAATTCCCATCAGGATCACGATAGGCCCCAAGGGCAAAAAAAGCAATGCAACCCATGTAGTAAGGCCCGTCCCCTTTGCAGCAAACTCGAAATCCTTTGTCTTCTACGTCACGGATCTGCTGTGCTGACTAAAGTCCAAGCCTGCCAGCGCGTGGCCAGAAAGTGTGATGAATCCTTCATATGGACTCATATAGGTTTATCTATGTCCAGCACTACCTCGGCTTTCAACATCTTTAAGGAAAGAACATATCCTAAAACCCCATTCCCTGAGTCACGCTCTTGTCCCATCACCATGACTCCATGTAATACCTGCAAAGGGTCTCTCTCGTCTCAGGAGGCTCCTGACGTCACGGCTTCATGTCTCATTTAGCATGCAGAGACGCTCGTTAATAATTCACAGAATGAGTCAAGGTTGTTTCAAGTGACTGCTTTCATGGAAACACGAGCAACCTGATTCCTCCCCGGCTACTCAGTGGGATCTCGCTTTCCTCAGACTCCCCAGACATGCAAATTGGAGCGGCTTCCTGGAGCTACACTTAGCGCTTTCCTTTCATGTCGGCAAGCTGCTTGTGATCTTCACGCGACGCGCACACACTGTCCAAGTTAATGTCACGGCGTTTACCCAACGCCTGCAGTCCCTATTACACCTCTTCTACGGCCGCCAATGGAACATTAGTAGAACTTGGAGGGCTGCCAGAAATAATTGCTGAAGTTTACTCTGTGATGAATCCTTTTCTGCAATCCAGGTAAACCCACCCAGCTGGCGTGCACACAACGCATGCGCAGAACAAAATACTTTTCTGTCGTTATTTTAGGGGTATGAGAAGTTCCAAACGTTGTTTTCACGGATATCCTGTAATTTATTCTCGCGATTACGATTACCATACATCATAAGAGATGTTTGTGCAATTGAGTTTTCATGTAAAAATCTGAATTTTGGCACCTCTTTTAAGTTGTTGCGAGTAAAAACCACCGACATCCAACCACAGTTTCAATGTTGCAAGCAAAAGAGGTTAAAGTTAACTTGCGAGTAAATGGCACATCCGTGTTTAGGGATAAATAAAACTTGCAAGGGTGGTGGTGGTAAGGATGGTGGTGGTGGTGATTAGGGTGGTAGTAATGGTTAGTGTGGTGATGGTTAGGGTGGTGGTGAATAGCGATGGTGGCGGTTGTTAGGATAATGTGGTGGTGGTTGTAGGTGGTGGTTAGAGTAGTAGTGGTGGTTAGGGTGTTGGTGGTGGTTCGGGTGGTGTCGGTGGTGTTAGGGTGTTGATGGTTGTGGTGGTGGTGGTGATGGTGGTGGGTAGGGTGGTGGTGACAGGGTGGTAGTGGTAGGGATAGGGTGGTGGGAGAGTGGTTAGGATGGTGGTAGCTATGGTGGTGGTGGTGAGGGTGGTGAGGGAGGTAGTGGGGTTAGAGTGGTGAAGGTTAGGGTGGTGGGGGAGTTAGGATGGTGGTGGTGGTTAGGGCAGTAGGTAGGTTGGTGGTGGCTAGGGTAGTGGTGGGTAGGATAGAGTGGTGGTGCTGGTCAGGGTGCTGGTGGTTAGGTTAGGGTGGTGCTAGTTAGAGTAGGGTGGTGGTGGTAAAGGTAGGGTGATGTGGTTCGGATACAGTGATTTTGGTGGTTAGGGTGGTAGCGATTATTGTGGTGGTGGTTGGGGTGGTGGTGAGATTGTTGGTGGTGGTTAAGATGGTGGTTAGGGTGGTGGTGGTGTTTATGTTGATGGTTAAGGTGGTGGTGGTTAGGGTGATGATAGGGTGGTGGTAGGGTGGTGGCAGTAGGGTGGTGATTGGGTGATGGTGGTAGTAGGGTGCTGGTTAGGTTGATTGTAGGCTGGTTATGGTGGTGGTAGGTAAGGTGGTGGTCTGGTGGTAGGGTGGTGATACGGTGTTGGGTTGGTAGGGTAGTGGTGGGAGGGTGGTGTTAGGGTAGTGGTGGTGCTGGTAGGGTGGTGGTAGTGTTGGTAGGGTGGTCATAGGGGGTGAGATATTGGTGGGCATAGGGTGGTGGTAAGGTGGAGGGGTGGTGGTATTAGGGTGGTGATGGTAGGGTAGAGTTGTGGTGGTGGTAGGGTGGTGGTGGTATGTGGTAGGTGTAGGGTGGTGGGTGTCGGTGGTGTTTGCATTTGGTGTGTGTGTGGATGAGAGAGGTCGTTTAAATGTTTATAATTCTTTATTCCCCAAACAAATATGATCACAGCAATATTTTTTCCAAAAACCTACATTAAATATTATTTTAAACAGGCAAAAGTAAATATTGGTAAAAGGCAGTCTAAGAGACGGGATAATTCGTAGACAGCGTAATTCCTTCATAAAAAGTGAATGATGAGCAATGAAGGGCCACAAGGCCCTTTTAATGACAGATGTGCAATATAGAAGAATAAATAATATAAAAACTAGTTATATTGAGATAAATATTTATAACTGCTCTTCTTCCTAAACATATTGTGCCACTAGAAACAGGGTCCTTCTCTTTATCCACCTCAGTGACGCCACGGAATATTTGCCACATACCACATTTGACTCATCAGCCCAACCCTGAGCATGCATCAGCCTGTTTGCAACATGCATCAACAGCGCATTGAATCCTTGTAATCTCCCTTGTAATTTTTCAATGAACAACTCTACAACTGTGGAGACAAAATGCTGCTTATTAAAAAGGCAGTTCTGTGTCAAGAGTCCACACGTTATATCCACACTTGCCTTCTACAGGAAGAGGTACATGAATGTCTTGGGGCTTGTGAAATGGTACCTATGGGTTAGTAGGTTGTGAGCCAGTGGGCTGCTTTAGGGTTGTCACGGGTGCCTCAGAGGCACACAGTCACCATAAATGTTCTTTTTCTGTCCGGACCTAACAATGGCAAAATTATATTAAGTGCAGCTTGGTTGCCACAAATCTTGCATGATGTGCTTGCTTTATGTAATATGGGATTAGCCTTGATAAGGACAACTCCGTGACTTTTTCCCACACCACTTTTTGTACCACATGGAGCGGGACGGGAGGTTCGAAGGGGCAAGCCACAACACGGGGAAGGACAGTGGGCATGCGGGGGGAAACAGCCTGCTAACACATGCACTCTTATGAAGTGCTGCATCTAAAATTTTATAAAAGTACCTCCAAAAGCGCGCAAGCAGTGAAAGGACACTGGGTGCTGCAAGAAGCAGTACTTGAGCCAGGATCCAGGGGGGGGACAAACACATGAACAGGAAGCCCTGAACAAACAGAAGCAAAGAAATTAGACTGACGATGAACTCAACCAACGGTAACAAATGGGTGGGCTCTTAGCCCCTTATAAGTAAGCAAAATTTCTTGCAAGTGATAGCACATGCACTGTCTCTGGAGAGGCCTAAAAAGCATGGACGGCTATTGCTAACATCTAGTAAATAATTTTGTTAGTATCTATGCAAACAAATCTACAATTTAATACCAGCACATGTGCATATCTTACATGTATGCAGTAAAGTTCTCTTCAGTATTATTGTCAACCAATATAAAGCATCCTTCCATTATGCATGCGCAAATAAAAAATAAATGGGGACATTTTATGTTTTGTCTGCGTGTATGTTTTTGGATATGCTGTGTGTGCACTGAGGATGTGGATGCATGTGCACAATAGATACTTTAGACATTACCTCATTTGATGGAGACAAACAGCATTGCCTGCAGCAGGTAACTTGATTGCAGCAGGTCACTTGATTCCCAGACTGTATGCTTTGCAGTAAGCAACTACTAACTGCTAGAAGGAACATTAGGGCCATATGGGGTATTATTGCACGTCTTTAAAGGCTTTTACTGGTATGTTGTGGCCAACAAGGCATAGGAGAAGTCACCGGAAGTGCATGAATGACCTTTGCAGGTTCATTGCTGTGCTGGCACGAGGTTGAATAAAAACTACAGTAAGGTGACAGAGCTCAACACATCACCGCATGTGTCTGCAAATGGACTCCAGTGGTAGACACAGAGTGGGTCTTCCTGACGCGGTCAAAGTTAGGTGGAAACCTTCTGTGCGAATTATTTTCAAATACCCAGCTTGGCTTCAGTAGGAGACAGGGCAAGACAGTAGTGGCACCACAACACTGGTAGATATAGAACGTGATTACTGATTGTGAGTGTTTCCCAAAAACATAACCCAATTTTTGCAGAAGAGTGTTGTGCAGAACATGTAAAGAAGGTGAGACCAAGCCCTGGGACAGGCCACAAAAGCATGATGGATCACATTCAGATAGCATTGCTCTGCGTGAGGTCTACCACCCCTCAACAAACAGCTTTTTTGGGGGGATCAGATCGGGAGTTGCACTTACCTCTCGATGTTACTCTGGATTAATCAATAATTCTTGGTGACAAGAGGTAGCAAAATATCAAGATCCATTGAGAAGGTAGAGTCTGTTTAGCACCTAGAGAGTTGGATGTGTTCTTACACAGAGCAAGGTTCCAAGCTCAGAATCCCTTCCCGCCATGTCTTTTCAGAGACGCTCTGTTGACAAAGTAAATGAAAGAAAACATCTGTCATAGCGAACATATTCCAGGCCTAGCACCACTGTCATGGGCAGGAGAAGTGGATTAGAAGGTAGACTGCAGAGTGTCCCTACACAGCTGTGCATTGTTTTGACATCATGGATTCTCATGGCACACATTCATTACCAAGAAAAACACTTCCATGGGTTGGACTGTGATTTAGAGAATCCTCCTATGTCAGGACAAGTAAAGCATCACCACAAGAGAGGCTAGTACAACCCTCACTGGCAGAGGTCAGGAAGACTTGAATCTGCTCCTCCTGCAATCAGAGTATCATAACCGCCACATCTTCTGCTCTAGGGATTTCTGTCAGCACATCTGAAAAACTTAAAGAACAAATTCTTACTCACCATCTGTGGATAATCTTAAATCAGCTTTTCTCTTCGGAGGCAACTATTAAAAGGTAACTGGGAATTTTCATTTTAGGATCTCCATGGCATTTGTTCCTGCAAAAATGAATACTATGTGTGAGTCCCAGGGTACTAGATCCTTTGAATGTTCTGTCCAATATCTGTTGTGATCTGTATTGAGCTTGTTTTTACTAAATTACCAAAAGGGGATTCAACATAAAGTGTGTATTGTACAAGTTCAAATAAAATAAAAATTAATAAATGTAAATAATATGTAAAGCCATCCATGTAATCTACAGTATCGTTGCCTCCTGGGCTTATTAACAGATTCAGATCAAACTATGGCAAAAATGGAGGAAAGGTGGTCTCGTGACTAGTGTACTGGTCCAGGAACCAGATGATCTGGATTCTAATCCCACCTGTAGCACTCAATCGAACAAAACTGTTAGATTATGGGAAAACCTGCACATTTGTGCTCTGGAGATGGCAATTGGGAGAAGAAACTTCTTCAGAATAGTGAAGATGAGACACCTTTGACACAACACCTTATTAGGGGCGGGGAACTCCCCAGCGAAGCACCATGATTGATGTGTCAGGTGGCATTGGCTTGGGTGATGATGACCAAGAGAGATTTTAAAATGGCCGCCCTTCTCCAGGTATATTCAGCTGAGGTAGCTTGAACTATTTACCTCCATTGAACAGGTGATATCTCTGGCCCAATGGAGGCAGGGGGGTTTCCTTACCTTTGGTGATTTATAGCCTACAGACAGGTTCCTTACATTTGAGGCAGCATGTGAAAGATTTGAGTTAGAAAATGGATAATTTTTGCAATGTGTTAAAATTAGAAGTACAGCAAAAGAAATAGGGAGAGATTTCCAAGCTGCACCTCAGCTACGGTGGAAGTGATGATGTAGGCTGGTCAAGGCTGCTTGCTGGTGTCACATTTGTACAAGGCTCTAAAAAGACAGACAAAATACCTCCTCTAGGAGCTAGACAAACATGGGAGGGCAGCATACGGAATCTCTTTTGAATCAGGAATGGGATAAACTTGGTACCTTAGTTCAGGGTGTTGCCAGTAAAGCCAGGTTCAGGCTAATTCAATGTAACTTTCTTCATTAAACCTATTTTACACCAGTAAGGCTACAATAAATGTACGCGGGTAGGTCCTCCGCTTGCCCTAATTGTAGAGGAGGAAATACCACATTTTTGCACATGGTATGTGTAGTGTTGTGTGAGTTGCAATGACGGAGCCCTTGTGGCTCATGATAGATTTCGTAGAACTGTCACATAAGTATTAGAGTGTAGCGAAGTGAATGCAGGTTTAGAATGTTGAGTTTGCGGTTACATGCAGACGAATAAAGACGTGTCATACTAAGCTCTGTGTGTGGTGTAGTCATTGCCGAGTACCTAGGTTGGGGAGGACTCTACAACTGGTGATAAGATAGGGGATAAGTAACCCGAAGATCGACAGTGCTCTCCCAGAGAGTTTACTGTGGTACAGCAAACTGCTTGTGCATGCCACGTGTGCCTCCGTCGAAGTGCAGAATTGATGTTTGGTGTATGTGGAGTCAAAGCGTAGCCCCAGTCCGTGTGAAGCATTTGAAGACAACAAAAACTAAACTGAGAAGTCTACACATTGTTGGCCAAGAACCTACTGGTAAGGCCGTAAAGAGAGGTACCACGCTACTACGCAACATAAAGTTATCCAACATATGGAGTGATAACGCTAAAGGCGGATGCAACAAGATATTGAAAGAGCAGCAAATAGCAAGATAATGCTTTGAACAGAAGTGCTATGAGGCAGAGCTAAACCAGGTATCAGACAGTACAAAGAGCCACCTAAAGGCAGAGCGATACAGATACAAGAAACGGTCAACTGCTTACCAGAACTGATTGATGAGAGTCATCAGACAACAGCGGTGAGTGAAGAAGTGCCCGGGGTTGTGTATACGGAGCCGTTTATACCCGAAGCAGCAGACCACCAAAGCTGCCGGGTGGCGGCTCAGAACAATTCCAAAGGTCTCCATAAAAGGGAAGGGCTCCAATGGAGACCGAGAGGGAGGTCAAGGTTCCACAGACAGTCCAGGATGACACAGAGGCCAGCACAGCACAGGGCCTTAGACATGGTATGGATGAAGCAGATCCTACTGGACAGCAGACAGTGTCGGAGAGAACTCCACCCTCAGTTTCAGCCAATCTTATAAATGGTTACAATCCTGCTACCTTCCTGAAACCACCACCACCATTTAAGACCACCAAAAAGCAAACTATTGACAACATATGGACTGTCTAGATGGAGACATTTGATGATTTCATTAATGCGATAGAAGAAGCAGATAACAAGAAGATCATCACATACCTTAAGAATCTTGCTGGTGAAGGGGTAAAACAAGTCATTAAGAAAATGCAGTGAGCTGACGAAATGACAGACTGTCAAATTAAAGCACGTTCAATCTACATTTTCAGTCAAGAACGATAGAAGTTGCTGAAACCGTCAACAAGTTTGTTGAGAGACTGGATACGCTCATCAAACATTGTAAGTTCAATGAATTTAATGATGAGGAAGCTATACGACTCAGAGTTATTGATGGACAACAAATGCTGAGAGAAACTCTGAGTTTGGAGCGAGTTCTCATGGCTGCTAGAGCCGAAGAGCATGCTGATCATCTAGCTGCTGACATGGAGGCCGGAGGTGCCCAGAGTGAGTCAGTCATGAACATGAAAAGTAAGCCAAAGCACAAGGCGGAACACGAGTGATGTTGCCATGGAAAAAGAAGTTGTGCTTCAGGTGTGGATTTTCGTTTCCACACGAAGGCAAATGTACCGCCATTGGACAGATCTACAAAGGCTGTAGGAAGCAGAACCATTTTGTAATGGTCTGCAAGGCGAAGGAAAAAGTGAGTGTGTCACGGCGCGAAGACAAAATGGCCGACCGAACATTCCAGAAGCGGCGTTCGACACATGCCCACAAAGCCAAGCGACAACACCAACTGAGGCAAGGCAACACCAAAAAAAGTCGATCGCCATCTAAATCATCATCAAACAGTTCTTCAGCATCAATGTCAAGTGAAAGTGAAGAAGATGGTTGTGCAATGTCGATGGTTACCTCAGAGAAATGTGCACATGTTGGACTGGCTGCATTTGAGGAAAAATACAGGTCAAAGAAAAACTGGCATGACAAAGCACGAAAGTCATTCAAGCATTGTCTGAAGGTTACACTAAAGGTCAATGGTTGCTCAATAACTTTTATTATCGACAGTGGTGCATCGATAAACATTATGCCTGAGAGAAATACAATTAACTATCTCTCCCCGACTTACGCCATTGAAAACTAAAGTGTATACATGGGCTGTATCGGCGCCATTAAAAAGTCAAGGTTCATTTGTAGCAATGATGAAACACAAGAAAACAAATGTACAAGCAGCAATTCATGTACTTCAAGCTATGGCATCAAGCTCCTGTTTGCTCAGCGTCAACACAGCTTCTGATATGGGACTGATATCAGTGAACTATAACATGAATGCTCATCCGAAATAGTAAGTGAATTCCCTTTGTTGTTTCATGGTTTGGGAAAACTCAAGACTATGAAAGTACAATTACACATTAATGACGACTTCCTTCCTATTGCTCAAAGACAGACAAATTGCATTTCATTTACAGGAAGCTGTTGAAAAAGAACTTGAATCCTTACACAAACATGATATAATTGAGCGTTCCTCTGGTCCAACGCCACGGGTTTCTCCCACAGTGGTAGTACCTAAAAAGGACAGTGAAGGAGCTGTACGCATCTGTGTGAATATGCATCAAGCGAACAAGGCAATTGAAAGAGAACGACATCCAGGTCTGCACATTGCTGGCATGATAACACAATTGAATGGTGCGAAGGTATTCTCTCACCTTGATTTGAGTAAAGAATATCATCAGTTGAAACTCGAGGAGAATTGCAAGTGCATTACAACCTTTTCTACACAAATTGGTCTGTTCCGTTATAAAAGACTAAGTTTCGGTGTGTCATCAGCTGCAGAGCTTTTTCACGATGTCTTTTGACGCATCATACTGCCTGTCATGAATGCTTTCAATTAAAGTGATGACATTGGTTTTTAGAGCTACACAGAAGAAACACGATAAAGCTCTCATGCAAGTGTGTTGTTTGCTCGTTGATGCTGGTTTAACTTTGAATGCTGAGAAATGTGAGTTCCATTAGACAAAGCTAAAATTCTTTGGCCATATTTTTTCTGATGGGGGTATGACACCAGATTCTGCTAAAGTGCAAGCGTTGTCAACTGCCAGTCCCCCACAAGATGTTTCCATGTTACGTTCATTCCTTGGCATGGCCAGCTACTGTTAAAGATATATACAAGACTTTGCCACTGTGAGTGCTCCGTTAAGATACTTGACGAAAAAGAATGTTTCATTTCATTGGTCACATGAATGCGAGCAAAGCTTCAAGAAAATCAAACAAGCTATTGAGAACGCTACTGAAATGGCATACTTTGATCCAAAGCTTCACACCGAGGTTGATGTTGACAATAGTCCCGTTGGGTTAGGCGCAATCCTTGCGCAGCACAGCGGACACCCAAATGCTCAAAGACATATTGTATATCAAGGAACAATGGTTCCTGCGGACAGTGTATGGGATACTTAATAATATTTAAGCACAAAGACAATAGTCATGGGTAAAGGTATGTCGAAAGAGAATAAGAATTATATACAACATAAATTAGAGTACAATGCTGTTTATGCAAGTATTGCAACCGTATTATGAAGTGAATAAAGAAAGTGCTCAGTGTCCATAGTGAACTTAGAACCTACATATCAGAACTGACAATTTGTGACATACAGTAAGTTTTCATATTGTACAGAAACAACCATTTAGTAAGTATACAGTAATTATTAGCAGCCTTCTAAAACATTAGTAGGGGCTGAAAAACAGTTAGTTTTGAGTGCGTGTCAACAGTGTTTCGACCCCACATTCAGTAGGGGGTCTCATCAAGACCTAACAATGAGGGATACCTGAAGGAATAACAATAAACTGCCAGAGTGGTAATGTGCACACCAATAATGGGAGTGATTCAGAACAGGGTAATGGGAAAAAAGAAGTTACTCACACGGGGCCCAGCCGGGCACCCTGTGAGGGGAAGGGGACTGACAGTTCTTATGGTGTTTTGCAGCTACACACGTCCGTGTTCAATGAAGAATTAAAACACGTCAATCTGTGTTGTAGATTAACTTCCAAGGTGAGGAAGCGAGAGAGGGGAATGACTCATCTTATTTTCCAAAGCAGTGGGCTGCCGTAATCAGCCTCACAGAGCGATAAGTGTCAATAAATTAACATGCCTATCTAGGGAGGACAGCCAAAGTCAGCCTCCTTCTGTCAAAGACATATTGTGGCATACGCAAGCAGAAGTTTGTCCCAAACTGAACATGCTTATTCACAACCTGAGAAAAAAAGCTTAGCAGTGGTGTGGGCTTGTGAACATTTCCACGTATCCTTCTATGGAAAGCCTTTCACGCTGGTGACAGATCATCAAGCATTGTTGACCATCTTTGGCAATGCAAAGGCAAAGATGCCCCCTCGCATTGAACGTTAGGGTCTACAACTACAAGAACACAACTACACAATCATGCACCGTCCAGGGAAGGATCAAAACCCTGCAAATTACTTCTCATGAGTGCCTTTCACTGCCCTGGCACCCCTTCCAAGAAGCCTGAAGTATACATAAACTTCATTGTGAAATCAAGCACATCAGCTACCATTTCGTTGGAACAAATCACGAGTCAAGATAGTGACATGTTATAACTAAAAGACATAACCAGTCTTGGCACCAGCACCCTCGACCTCTTACCAGTGACAGTGAATACCAGAAGTTTAAAAATGTCAAAGATGAACTGTCTGTTACTCAGGAAGGCATTATCCTAAGAGGTTCGAGAATTGGTATTCCGGAGAGTCTGCAACAACAGATTATTTGAAGTTGCCCATGAAGGACATCGTGGCCACAAAACGAGCTCTCCGACATCGAATCTAATTTCCACGTCTCGATGAGAGAGTTAAAAGAGAATTGAAGGCCTGTCATCTATTCAAATGTTTTTCATCGAAAACGACTCAACACACCTTAAACATGTCAGACTTGCCAACAGTGGCGGCTTCTCCGCTATGGCGGAGAAGCGTTGCCCCACTGCTTTCAAGCAGTTCGAGAAGCAGAAACATAAAATTATAATAACTTTTAGTTATTATCATTTTATGTTTGTGCTGCTTTGCGGGCAGGCGGGTGGGCGGGGCTGCTCTGCTCCCGGAGCAGGGCAGGGGAGGAGTGGTTTGCCCACTCCTAAGTGCGCAATGACTGTTTGGCCGGCCCTCTTGGGCCCCCCAAACCAGTCATGCGCACTTTCCCCGTTCTCCATGCAGGCTGCATTATAGCCTGCGTGGAGAAAATGCCCAGGCCCCTAATGCCCTCAGCGTCGAACCAGGAAGCTCAAAACCAATCACAACACTGCATTGCAGCGTTGTGATTGGTCACGGGGGCCGGGCTCTGCTTCCTGTTCCTCGAGGAGAGCAGGAGCAGAGACGCGGGACCCGGCGGCAAGGTAAGTTTATTTAAAAAAAATGTTTTTTAGAATGTGCACTCCCTCCCGCAATCGTGACCCCACCCCCTGCACGACCCTCCCCCGCAACGCCCCACACGCGAGCCATGCCGGCCACCACTGCTTGCCATAGCATATATGGGAAAAAATTGCTGTTGGCTTCTTCTGTCCTCTTGACAATGGTCATCACCTGATGGTGATTGTTGATGAATACTCCTGTTTTCCATTGATAGAAGATCTCTCATCTATCCCTCAAGAAAGAGTAATTGAGAGATTAGATGGCATCTTCGCTACATGGGATGTTCCTGCAAACTTAAAATCTGACAACGACCCACCTTTTAACAGTCGAGAATTCAGAGAGTTTCTCAGTCATCTTAATGTGAAGCTTCAGAAGAGCACACCTCTTTGGCCACAGGCCAATGACCTTGTCGAACGTTTCATGAATACTCTTAAGAAAGCTGTTCAGCATGCTGTACTGGAAAAGCTCGACCTTAAAACTGATATTCTACTCTTCGAGCTTACAGTTCGACCCCTCACTTGACCACAGGTGAAGGCCCTGCAACCTTGATGTTCAGGAGAGCCATGATGACCAAGTTACCTCAATGGACAACCAGAAAATCAAGTTCTGAGGAAGAAATCTGTGTAAAAGACTTGAATCTTAAAAGGAAAATGAAGGCCTATTCAGACAAGCGCCGACATGCAAAAGATGCTATTTTCACTAGAGGAGATCGAGTGCTTCTCCGTCAATATAGAAAACAAAAAATTGATGCTCCCTTTGATGCTGAGCCCTTTCATGTTGTGACCAGCAAAGGGTACATGGTGACTGCCCAACATCGGAGCTATATACGAACATCCCTCAAACAGGGGTGTTATCAGCAGTCAAAAGCGCCTTAGAGAAAAGCAATAGTCAAGATGATCATTTGTTCATTCTAGAATGTCTGGCCATAGTGCTCAAGGAGAATTATTTTGAATTCAATAAATCGATTTACAAACAAATTCAGGGCGTAAGTATGGGCGCTGCCTGCGCCCCTAACGTTGCCAATATTTTCATGGGTGCGTTTGAGGAGCGATTTATCTTTAACAAGATCGCTCCATTTTTTTGAAAACATCCAACATTGGCATCGATTTATTGATGACATTTTTTTTATATGGAGTGGCCCAGAAGAACAACTCATTGAGTTTACTTTATGGATCAACCTCTGTGATCCTCATCTAAAATTTAGTCCCAATATGAGTAAAGAGAGGATTCAATTCCTCGATATTTGGATCCAAGCGGTGGATCGAACTATTGAGGTTTCTCTCTACACCAAACCTACAGCCAGAAACACTCTTCTTCAATATGAGAGCTTCCATCCGCGTTGTCAGAAAGACAGCATACTGTTCAGTCAGTTTCTGCGTTTACGCAGAAACTGCACCAATATCAGGAATTTTGATCTGCATGCGGAACAACTTAAGTGTAAACTTCTTAACAGAGGATATCCCCATAGACTGATTAGGGATGCCTATAAGAGAGCTAAGTACTACAATCGGGAGGCCCTTCTTCAAAATAAACCTAATACTGACGACTCGAAGTTGGTGTGTGTCACCCGACACTCCAACTTTAACAATAAACTTCGCCAGATTATCAATTCTCAGTGGCATATTTTGAACTCAGGCCACCAAACCAACCCGCTACCTAGACCTATATTCGCATTTCGGCGGAATAAGAACCTGCGGAACTCATTAGTTAAATCTGTTTACAATAGAGAGAGAGAATATACACAGAGATCTATCATAGGAGACAATCCCATCAGTGGCACGCACAAATGTGGCAATTGCCATGCGTGTAATTTTGCCATTGTATCAGCAGAACTAGAATGGGGAAAGAGGAAATTTTATTTCAAAGAAATGACGAACTATAGGACCACCAAACAAGGTTACGTAGGCGAAACGAGCAGACAATTTAGGGTGAGGTTCAGTGAACATAAATCCGCCATAAAAAACAAACGAATAGGGGCACCATTGGTCGAACATTGGTATGAGCATCAGCATTTGGAAAAAGACCTCAAATGGATGATTTTAGAGAGAATACATAGTCCCAAGGATGGCAATATCGATGGGCTTAGACGTAAGAGAGAAGTGTTCTGGATTTATACCCTTCGGACGGCTGTCAAAGGGCTTAATGAACACTTACCATGGGAAAATGCCATGTTGTGATCTTATGTACTGGCCCTGCATAGTCATATCTTATCTAGTCACCTTGGAATTACTTGTGGACTACGCATGCCCTCTATCCATCTTTATGTTCTTATTGTATTGGTTTTCACTCCATTGTTTTGTTTCACATTCTACCTTTTAGGTTCCCATTTTCTTATATGTTGGTTAGTGCGATGTAGTTCTCTATATAATATTCAATGAATGGTTGGACTGCACGCTTTGTAGGTGTATTGTGTGCAGTCTGGTTAGTCTTTGCAATTTTTTGGCAGGCTACATCTCAGCTATTCCCCTTTACATATGGCGGCCGATCGAGCTTGAGCGTCTCAGAGTTCAATTTCGATCTTATTAGCATATCCATTTTTTATATTTACTTATGCATATTCTGTGGACCCTGTATTTGGAGGGACAGTTCTTTATAGTTCACAGCTTATATTTCAGCTATTCCCCTTTAGTTAGGGCGGCCATTCCAGCTTGAGCGTTGCATAGTTCCATCTTGATCTTATTAGTATATTCATTTTTATACTAACCCATGCGTATTCTGTGGATCCTGTATTTGGAGGGTTAGTCATTTACAGTTTACGGGTATGTTTAATCTTCATTAAGAATAGGGCAGTGAATTAAGGCGGATTGGCTTACTTCCTTCATCTATACTTATGGTAGTATACGGCATTAGTGCTAATCCCAAGATGGCGATCAGATTAACACCCGCAGCGTTCTTTGTGCCGGTCTAGGCGTTGCTCGGGACCCAGTTGTAGCGCGTTTCCTCTGCCGAGCAGCTTGGCAGTTATCTTTCCCCTCTATAAATGCCAGAAGTTAGTCCGGCGTTTTCTGATCCACACGGATTTGCGGACCGTCCACTTTTTGAATTAACGCGGAGGGCATTCCTTGTAATTATACACTTGGGACAGGGATCAGAGTTAGCTCTTCTTACTGTATTTACCCGTAACCATCTATACAGAATGTATACTCATACATAGCGGGTCTTTCTCTTTTTTGACATCCAGATTTACCCACACCCCCCTAGTGGAAGCTGATTACCACAATTTTTAAGCCCGTGGTCATATCCACGTGAGTTGGAGTCCCGGCTGGGACGTCCATGTAAGTGTGTTATCGTTGTAGTAATTTTTTTGAGGACAGAGTGCAGTCTTTATTATTTACCCTCGTCTTTTTCGGTTCCCCAGAATTATTTGGACTACGGGATCGAGATATCTCTTTTTAAACGTATGAGCGGGTCCAATTCTATCTTTAGGTGAGTTTTTTCCTGATATTTCCCTAATGGTGACATAGTCTCTCCCTAGTTTCATTACCATCTCTCGCCATAGTTTCATTATTTAGTTCTTGGCGACCTAGTTTATTACTGTTTGGTCCTCCGACTATCCCTAGGGGACTTAACCTGCGCATTAATCTCATTATGGCGTCTCCACATCATACCTGTGGGGTTCCCATTTTCGTAGGTGGTTGAGCTTTCCCTACCTAAACATAAGGGGTGGCCTGTATTTGCTTAGAACCGTGGCTGCACCACTTTTTGATGATACCCATGACCACTGCTGGGGTTTTGAATAAAGATGTTATTGTCAGTAACTTCAGTGACTAGATGTTGTCTTATATTTGTTTTCTCTATTCTGTAGTACTTTTACCATACCATGCCTTGTGACCTGGATTTTAATGCATCCTTCAACATATCCGGATGCTTCGGCAGCCTGAATCCGCTTCTTAAATCCGCTTCTTATTTCATTCAAAGAGTATGTAGATTTGCATCATGGCTTGGATTTCCTTTTTATTAACTTTTTTATTCTTTTTTCTCTGTATTCTGTTATTCTCCTCTTTGGTGACCCCGTATCGGAGTCGCTTTACACGGTGTTCACATGTCATACGAATATTTTCACATAGTAGCATGGATCTTTACTATCTGACACTTTTCTGGTGCACTTTTTCTTGGGCTATTTCTTCCATGCTCCAGTAGTAACAATAAGTGAATATTTACATAAAACGAAAAATTATTGTATATTATGTTTTATTGTCCCTACAGACCTGTCTATAACATATATCGACACAGAGCACCTTGCACTATATATCCAGAGACAGTGCATGGTATACAGATGGCCTGCGGCCACTGAATCATAAGTTTTCTCAGCGCCCTGATGAAGGAATTTTCTGTGTATTTCTCATTTCCGAAACGCATGTCGGCGCATCTCTCTCTGTTCTTAATTATTTGTGTATGTATTTCAGTGAACACTGTATTGTAACCTTATGTATGTATGTAGTTGTGTATTATAATGGCTGTTGTTTTTTGTTCACCGGTGTTGATATATTTGTGCTGTCTGTTGTTATGTATTTTCTTTTTGATGCATTTATAACATGTATTGTTCCTCATCATGTTAATGGGGCTCCTTAACAATTGATGTGCTATATTGATGTTTTTTAAGAATGGTTGATGTACACATGTGACATCAAAATACTAAACTATAAAAATGATTTATATTTTTGATAATAAATGTTGAAAAACACTGGTCTGTGGGACAATTGAATTTGTGGGATGTGTGACCGTATTCTAAAGTATTGATTGGGGAGAAGTGTTTTGTTGCTATACATTGATTTCCCTGTTTGCTTCTCCTTAATTATTTGGATTACCAGGGACCCTCTTGTGTTTTTTCATGTGACCAGCAAAGGGTACATGGTGACTGCCCAACATTCCTGGAAGTCCATTACGCGAGATTCCTCGCATTTCCGACATGTGGCTTATCGCTAGTCAGGCACTCTAAAGAACTGTTGAAATTAAATGAAATGTAGAGAATGGGTCTGAAAGGACAAGTGAAAACCCTCTGACTGCTGTTGTTCCTACATCGCCAATGCAGATCATCAACACTTCTACAGCCTGTCCCCAGTTTCCGAAGACACGGTCGGGACATGTGATCAAAACGCCATGACGACTCATTGAAGAATTATGAATGTGTATATAGTTGTAAAAAAAAAAAAAATGTTTATTTAACAGTGGGAGAGATGTAGTGTCATGTGAGTTAGCAATGAAGGAACCCTTGTGGCACCTGAAGGACTCCGTAGAACTGTGTCGTAAGCGTTAGAGCGTAGGTTTAGAATGTTGAGTTCGCAATTACATGCAGACGAATAAAAACGTGTTATACTAAACTCTGTCTGTGGCATAGTCATTGGCAAATACCCAGGCTGGGGATGACGCTACAGTACGGACATGTAGACTTGTTTTCGAATACTGACGGGAGGTGATAGTGACAGTGTAAAGCATAACATCCATCAGACTGTAGGTAACAGTAAAGCACTGCCTGCTTACAGTCATTTACAAACCTAAGAATAAGAAGATCCAGTATAGATCTGTGACATTGGCTCTCTGGTGTTGGGTAAGTGCAGAATAGCCATTCACTGGGTGTCTCCTAGGTCCCTCAAGGCGTCCTCCTGGCAACTGGATTTTATAGAATGGTCAGGAGCAGAAGAGAGACGAATAAAGGAGGTCAGGATGGATGAGGGCGCAGCAGAAGACTTAGAAATATGGGTAGAAATTAGACATTTGTTAATTAGTTCCCCAAAAATTGAAGATTGACCAGTATACTGTATCTTTGATTCAAACCATAGATAATTATTGTAATTAATTGCACTTGCATTTATATAGTGCTTACTACCCCAGTCGCGGTATTGAAGTGCTGTACGGTGAGTAGCAACCTACTCCGGGGGACCCAAGGTTAATCCAGTGGTTATTGTTAATTATTGTCAATCAATCAATCAGGGGTTTGTAAAGCGCACTACTCACCCGTTACGGTCTCAAGGTGCTGGGGTTGGGGGGGTGCAGCTCCGTTGGGGTCATTCGAAGAGCCAGGTCTTTGAGGTCTTTTCTGAATTGGTGCAGTGTCGGGCTTCGCCGGAGGTGAAGGGGGAGATCGTTCCAGGTCTTGGCTGCTAGGTAGGAGAAGGACCTTCCACCCGCTCTGTTCCTGTAGAAGCGTGGGGCGGTGGCTAGGGAGAGGTCGGCTGAGTGGAGGTTTCTCTTGGGGGCATGAAAGGAGAGGTGGTTGTTGAGGTATTGTGGTCCGATGTTGTGGAGGGCCTTGTAGGCGTGTGTGAGCAGCTTGAAAGTTATTCTTCTTTCGACGGGGAGCCAGTGGAGGTTGCAGAGTTTTTGGGTGATGTGGTTGTGCCGTGGGATATTGAGGATTAGTCTGGCTGTGGCGTTCTGGATGGTCTGGAGTTTGCGGAGGAGTTTTGGTTGATTCCGGTGTAGAGGGCATTGCCGTAGTCCAGTCTGCTGGTGATGAGGGCGTGAGTGACCGTTTTCCTGGAGTCGGAGGGTATCCACTTGAATGTTTTACATAGTATGCGGAGGGTGTTGAAGCACGCGGAGGAGACGGCGTTGATCTGGTGATTCATAGTGAGCGATGAGTCCAGTATAATGCCGAGGTTACATGCATGGTCCGTCGGGGTGGGTGGGTTTCCGAGGGCAGGTGGCCACCAGATGTTGTCCCATGTGGAGAGGGTGGAGCCAAGGATGAGGACTTATTTTTTCTCTGAGTTGCGTTTCAGGCAGCTGTTCTTCATCCAGGTTGCGACGGCTTTCATCCCTTCTTGGAAATTGTGCCTGGTGATGTCAGGTTCCTTGGTGAGGGAGAGGATGAGCTGAGTGTCAACGGCGTAGGAGACGATGTTAAGCCCATGGTTTCTGACGATGGTTGTGAGGGGGGCCATGTAGACGTTGAAGAGGGTGGGGCTGAGGTAGGATCCTTGGGGTACTCCATATCTGGTCTCTGTCAGTTCTGAGAGGAAGGGCAGGAGTCTTATTCTCTGTGTTCTGCCCATGAGGAATGAGCATATCCAGTCTAGGGCCTTTCCTTGGATGCCGGCGTCGTGGAGTCCGGTGACTTGTGTGCGGTGGGAGATGGTGTCGAAGGCTGCTGATAGGTCCAGGAGGATGAGGGCTGCCATTTGGCCTTGGTCGAGGAGGGCGCGGATGTCGTCTGTGGCTCGAGGATGGCGGTCTCGGTGCTGTGGTTGCTGCAGAATCTAGATTGGGAGGTGTCTCGGATGTTGTTGGCTTCGATGAAGTATGCTAGCTGGGTGTTGATGGCCTTTTCGATGACCTTGGCTGCAAAACAAAGCAGCAAGATGGGCCTGAAGTTCTTGAGGTTCGTCGGGTCTGTGGAGGGTTTCTTTAGGAGGGGGTTGACTTTGGCGCACTTCCAGTTGTCAGGGAATGTGGCGGTCTCGAGGGAGCAGTTGATGATTCACCGTAGTTCGGGTGCGATGGCTGTGGCGGGCCTGTGGAAGATGTGTGGTGGGCAGGGGTCTGAAAGTGCTCCGGAGTGGATGCTCTTCATGGTCTTTAGGGTGTCTTCTGTCATGAGTGGGGTCCAAGTAAGTAGGGGCTGTTGGGTGGCATCGCTGGGGGTTGAGGCGGTGCAGAGATCTTGGTCATCGAAGTTGTCGTAGAGCGTTTTGATCTTGAGGTGAAAGAAGGAGCTGAGTCTGTTGAAGACGTCCTGGGAGGGAGGGACGTCTGTTGTTTTGCTGTTGGGTGTGGAAAATTCCTGATGGAGAAGAGTTCCTTGGAGTTGTGGGCGTTGGAGAGCATTCTGTCTTGGAGGAAGTTCTTCTTTGTGGATTTGATGAGTTGGTGGTGTGCCTTGGTGGCTGTTTTGTAGGCGGTGCACGTTTCTGGAGTTTTGCTGTTTCTCCACGTCTTTTCCAGTCGTCGGCAGGAGCGCTTGGTTTCTTGGAGTGCAGTGGTGAACCAGTTTGCTTTCTTGTTGTGTCATCTTGTAGTCTTCTGGAGGGGGGCAAGTGTGTTGGCGCAGTTGGCGATCCGTTGCTGGAGGCTGCTTGCCGTGGTGTTGGCGTCTGTCGTAGTTGGGTGTGGAGTGCAGGTGAGGGCGGAGGTGAGGTGTTCTTCGGAGACTTTGGTCCAGATTTTGCATAGGAGGCGGCGCGTGTGCTTGTGTGCGGTGGGTTATCTTAAGGAGAAATGGATGCAGTGGTGGTCAGTCCAGAGCAGTTCCGTGGTGTGCCTGAAGAAGATGCTGTTTCCTCCTGTGAAGGCAGGGTCGAATGTGTGTCCTGCTGTGTGAGTGGGGGTGGAGACAAGTTGCTGCAGTCCTGTGTTGGTGAGTTTCTCTAGAAGGGCGGTGGTGTTGGGGTTGCCGTGGTTGTCCAGGTGGAAGTTTAGGTCTCCGAGTAGTATGTAGTCTGTGGAGGTGAGGGCGTGGGGTACGATGAGGTCAGCGTTGACATTAGTGAACAGAGCGCGGGGGCCAGGTGGTCTGTAGACGAGGGTTCCGCAGAGCGTCATTCTGGGGTTGGTCTGGATCTGGAAGTGGATGTGTTCCATGGGGGATGAGGCGTCGTCCGAGTCGGTGGTTATCATGCGGAGGGAGCTTTTGTGGATGATGGTGAGGCCTCCTCCTGAGCCGGAGGAGCGGTCATTTCTCAGGATCTTGTATCCGTCGGGGATGGCGGTTGCAATGTCGGGTGCGTAGCTGGCGTTGGTCCAGGTCTCTGTGAGGAAGGTGACGTCGGGCATGTGAGTGTTGAGGAGGTCCCAGATCTCTATGGTTTGTCTGTGAAGGGAGCGCACACGGTGGGGGGGGGGGGCCCACGGGGGCAGCAGCGACGGGAGCGCGGGAAGAGGGAGCGAAAAAGAAGCAAAAGAGAAAAGCCAAAACCAGAAAGGGAAAGAGCAAGGCAGAAAGGGTAGAAAGAGAAAGAGACAAATAGAAAGAGCAAAAAGAGAAAAACGGGCACAGAGGACACAGAAGAGAGCGGAATAGCAGAAGAGCAGGGTGCTCTTCCACTAGACCACCAGGGATGAGGCTCAGGCAGGAGCCTGCGGGTGGAGGAGGGCCTCGAACACCTATTAATCATGTGCTCTCAACAAAAAATGGCATGCATATACTCCAGGTACTTTGTGATAGATTATATAAACTCCACCTAGATGTGATCATTAATGGGGCCTAGCTGGTTTCAGGTGAATAGTTGGTGAGATAGATAAACTGGCATAGATTAGATACTGTTAGGTTGTGGGCAGTGGCGGCTCGCACAGGTAACGCATGAGACTGAGAGGTGGCTATACTTAGAAATAGAGGGCATGTGGAGCATGGAAGATAAGAAGAGGGCCACTCTGAAGACAGAAAAGAGTGGAATCAAGTGGAAGGAAGTCAAGGTAAATTTTATATGCACAGTTTTAGGAGTATTGTGGGAGGCTTTCTTAGATAGCCAGCAATCTGAGGATGTAAGCTATAGAAATAAACAATATTACATACAATGCTCCATGTCTGGGGCAGGCAGCTTAAAAATGCAAGTCCAAGTGTGCACATCCTTTAAACATTAAGAGCCCAAGCCTGCTGAGTGCCAAGCGTAAAGCATCCCTTTAAAATATAGTCAGGAATATCCCAAGCTTGGTGCAGGGTCTGTACATTGCCCAAGGGAAGGTGGTGCAGATACCTTCTTTAAGAAGATTCCAGCAAAATATGTTATATGTCGAATGACAACACATTCTCCAGTTGCACAGACTAACTTTCAAAGGAGCCCCCCAAAACGCTCAGCAATTCTATGCAACCCTCTCAAGTCCACCCACACGATTGCTCCCATCTGCAATCAAATCTGCAATCTCATCATTCCTGCCAGTCAAGATAACACTCCAACCACCAAACACTCCCAACTACCCACCACCGGCATCCAACCCTACCGCCCCCATACAAACCCCAAATCTCCATCCCAAAGTGCCCACAAAATACCCAACACATTTATGACATCCACCTCCCCTTTCCCAGGGGTGAATAAATCATTCCGAAACATAATATGACACAAAAAAATACATCTCCCGAACCAACACACCAGTGAGGCGACCAGTCTGCAGCCCATCCACCACGCAACACCACCACAAAGATCGTCATGCTTGCACTCGCGCTCCTGCACCAAAAACCAAAACACCGAATGCGAAATCAACTCCAGACGCCCTGTGACTCTGGGCAACGACACCCCCCCCCCCCCTCCACATATACATTCCATGTTCTTATATGCAGTCTTATGTGCAATGAATGAAACCTTTTTCCGCTAGGCTTCTGTACATTCAGGTGATAACACAAGTCTAATGAACTTCCTTGTGTTGCACTTGCTTTCACCTATCAAAATACCACCCTTTTCCTCCATTACGTTTTATACAGACACGGGCACAGCATAGGCAACCAAGATCACACAGCGTGCCAATGGAAAGCCAGGACTTGCAAGTGAAGTACACAGATCTCCATTTTTGTCCTGGTAAATCTGGATGATATTTTGATATTTTCCCAAATCCTTGGTGGAACATAAGAGTCATGTGGCAGAGGTTCTTAAATGTCTCCGAATTAATCATCTCATCTGTAAACCTGATAAATGTTCCTTTGAGGTGAAAGCAGTAGAATGTTTGGGATTCGTTTTGACCCTCGTGTATGTCAATAAATAAGAAGAAGATAGCTGCAGTATTACCTTCGCAATTTCCATCATCTGTAACGGAAACTCAGAGATTCCTAGGCTTTGCCAATTATTATCATCAAATTGTCACACATATTTCAGAAAATATGAATGATATTTCGAGAGTCCCCAGGAAGGAGCAACTAAAAGATCATTTTAGTTGGGGCACACGGGCAAAAAAACAAAACTTTCCAAGCTCTGAATTCTGCGTTCACAAGCGCACCAGTGCTCTGCCATCCTGACCCCACACAGAAATCTCAGTGAAGACATATGCTTCCGCTGTAGCAATGTGAGCCGTTATGTTACAGTTTCTAGAGAACGATATGAAGGAGCCTCCTATTATTTTGTATTCCCATTCTCTAACCCCTGCGAAACAAAATTACTCAGTACTTGAAAGAGAACTCTTGGCAATGAAAGAAGCATGTTCCGAATGGAGACATCTATTATTAGAGGCTAAGCATGCATTTGAAATAAGAACAGACCACCGTAACTTGCAAGCCCTTAAGCCATGGGTACTCACAAACATTTTACCAGGGGCCGTAAAGTTTGGTCTATGGTGTGACCGAGGGCCACACTGATGCCAGCGGGGAGTGTGAAGTGGATGTAGGGGAAGTAAAGCATGTATATCTAGTGGCTGTCTTTACAAATGAAGGCTAGTTATGGCCTAGTTACTTCCTTTCCCTAACTGCAATTAACCTTTAAATAAGTGTTTGCTGTATATTGAACTTTTTTTTTCATGTTAGTGCTGAGTCGAGTAAATGGCAGCCCAGTGCTGCTGCTGCCCAGGGGGCCGCATGTAAAGGTCAGGAGGGCCTCATGCGGCCTCCGGGCCGTACTTTGAGTATCACTGCCTTAAGCCATCCAGTGTAGGAATGGTTGGCAAGGCTGTTGTGCATATTTTTTTTCCCAGTACGATTTTGTAATCAATTAAATTCCTGGATCCCAGAATAGTGTTCCTGATGCCTTGTCCCAAAGATATTCAGTAGATGAGGAAATGGAAGAGTCTAGTATCATATCTCCTAACCAAATCCTCTCCTCTGCAGTGGTGACTGGCACAGGTATGAGCGGTGGGGCTGTGGGGGCAGGGTGGGGGTCGGGCAAGTCGACAGACGACGGGATAAGTTAAATTAAATGAAAAAAATAATAAAACCACTTACCTTGCGCTCTCCGCATCGCCAACTCAGAGATGCGGAGAGCACAAGGTAAGTGGTTTTATTAATTTGTTTTTTTAATTTAACTTATCCCGTCGACTTCTCCGACCCCCACCCCGCTCCGCCCCTGCCCCGCCTCACCGTTCTTACCTGTTCCGGCCGCTACTGCTCCACTGTGACATCCTTTATGAGCGGGTACATGTGGCTCAACCACAATATTTTTGCAAAAGAGAGGCAATGAACCCAAGGAAGCTCAAGCCTTGGTTTCTAAGACTGTGCTATATTTTTTTCCAAAAGCTCTTTTTGTTCCCAACCCTGCCTTTACAGAAGGATGTTTTACACCTTTACCATGATTCTATTCAGAGTACATCGAGGGATAAGGAACACTTTGGAGCTAACCATGCAACATTTCTGGTGGCCTACTGTCAAGGTGGATGTTGAAAGTTATGTTAAAGCTTGCCCTGTATGTGCTCAAATGAAGACTCAATGTCAAAGACCTGTTGGATTGTTAGAACCTATTCCACCAGCCTTGGTCCGTGGATAACTATTACCAAAGACTTCCATTCTGATTTGCTTCCTTCTAAAGGAAAGACCGCTATCACGGTAGCCATTGATACCTTTTCTAAGATGTCCCATTGTTCAACATTTGCTAAATTACCCAGTGCAAAGAAAATGGCTCAACGTTTTGTTCAAGACATTTTTCTACTAGAAGGGGAACCCAAGACTGTCATTTCTGATCTGGGCCCGCAATTTTTTTCTCAATTTTGGAAGACTTTCTGTTTTTTGTTAGGAATTTCACAAGCCTTGTCCTCTGGATTCCATCCTCATACCAACAAGATTACTGAGAGAACTAACCAAACATTGGAGCAGTACTTAATATGCTTTTGTAATGCTACTAACCATAATTGGGTCTCGTTACCATATTCAATTTGTTTGTATTAATAGCGTACATAGTGCCGTTAAGGTAATATGCTTTTTTTGCAACCAAGGTTTTTATCCCAAGATATTTTCGAACACCACTGAATACCCTACTTCTGCTCCAGCAGTAACAGAATTACTTCAACATACTGAAGTTACGAAATGATTTTCTTAGAAGTTAAAGAATTGTATCAAACAGATAAAGCTGCAAGCAGATTATCTAAGACAGCAAAGAGCAGGATTATCAAATTGGGGATAAGGTCTGGTTGTCTTCTCGTTATCTTCCTTTCAATGCAGGATCGTCCAAGTTTAGATCTCGTTTCCTGGGTCTCTCATCTGTGGTCCGTAAGATCAATCTAGTACCTGTTACATTAGGATTACTTTCTACCTGGAGGGTGCATCCTGCATTTCATGTATCTCAGATCAAACCTTATGTCAAGGAAGGTTTCTCTTGAAATTCCGTCCACCGCCTCCGGTGATGATTGATGGGCAGCCAGAATATGAAGTTTTGGAAATAGTTGATTCTAGTTTCTTGCTTGGCAAGCTTCAATTCCAAGTCAGGTAGAAAGGGTATCCTGTTTCCAAACAATCTTGGGAACCAGCTACTGCTGTTCATGCTCCTATCTAAGTTTTTCTTGAAACATCCTGAGAAACCCAGAGCTTTTAAAGAGAAGTATACTGTTAGGGGGCCGCGTTTCTGGTAATTGTGTCCCAAATGCCGACCTGACTGCAGACTTCCAACATGCATTAACTCTGCGTGACATCCTCAGCGGGAAACTTAATTTTTTCCAGCTGTGCCCCTACAACCTCCGTGTGTTCTTTCCCATTCTTGCATCGGGGTCGGTGCTTTGGCATTTCTGTGCATATGGGCACTATTTTGAATATCTTATATGGTTCCAATCCAAGATGATGCCACAAAGTTCCAATTACAGTCCCTTCCAAGCTAAAGATGGATATTAATGGTTCCTGGGGTCACCTTCTACTTCCAGGTTAAAGGTGCATATTTAAGCAGGACTAGCCCAGGTGACAGCACACTGCAACGCTCTTGTATGTGTATTTTTGCTTTGTTTGTTCTTTAGCTAATTCCTGTTTTTTTCCTTGTAGTTCGCGTTGCTTCAGTGTTGTAGTGTCATCTCTGCCTTGCTGAATTATTGGAGTTTTTTTGCTTTTACTTTTCCCTCCTTTCCAGTGGTTTCTTTCTAGAGATACTTGCCCACTGCAGGTATCCTTCCTACAGTTGATACAGTGGCTCCGGAAAAGAATCACCCCTTCCTCGGGGTCAAGGCCTCACGTCTACGGAGAAGTTCTCCACAACCTCCGCATCATGGTTGGAGCATGGTTGTACATTGAGGAGTGACCGCTGTAGTTTGTCATGAACAATACTGGCGAACAATCATCTAATGTTCTCCAGTGAAGGCAAATCAGGGGCATAACTGCTTTAGAGTACGTTGTTCTCCACAACACATGTACTGTACATTTCATATGTTTAGGACTGAATAAACTAATACACAGGCTACATTTTCATGTTTCAGCTTGAAACCTTCATATGCGACTAAACTCATAATAAACAAGGGTAGAAACTCAAGTATTGACAGATAGAAGGTATATGTCTTTAAGCACAGTTTTTAGCAGTCCATTGCTCCACCTCTACTCGACTGGCAGCAGTGGAAGGATGATATAGATACTTATTTGGAGGCAATAGAGTGTGACATATTCACAGCTAAGAGAAAGGTATCACTTCTAAAACATAGTTTATAGCCAAAAGAGTAAAATATCCTCTTGCATCTGCCAAGGCTCGGAGTGATTATAAGAGGAGGCAATGACGACATTGTCACTGGATGAATATGATAAAAAATGTTGCACAAACAATACAGTCCCAAAAAGAATGTTTTAGAAAGACATAAGTTCTTCCTAAGAATACACTTGCCTGGCTAACCAATTCAAGAATGTGTCAATACTCCCAGGTCTGTGTCAGAAACTTGTAAATATGGAATATTTGTGGGAAAAGGTATTCAAGACCAGTTAACAGAAAAAAACAAATAGCAAAGTACCTACAGATGACTCTACCCCTATAGAAGTTGTAGCAATAGCTTGTGGAATTGTAAATGGTGGAATATATACAAATGAAATGTCTTTAACTCAAAAAGCACTAATCAAGAGACTGTAGCGAGTGTCAACATGAACAAGTTAAAAGCTGAACCCTCCTAAATAAAAGTTACTGGGTGTCACAAAGATCCGATGTTTTTATTATTGTGTTAGCAAAGGGCATGTGAGTACCTCAAAGAATTGCACTGAGTGGACTATAACTTGTTTTAAATGTTCTAAGAAAGGACATTTTGCCTCGATGTTTTGAGCAAATGCAATGGCGAAAAAGCTAGAGAACATGGTAGGAGTCAACAGGGAATGGGAGAAATCACAACTGAGGGGAAGAGTGTGATGAAGAAGAAGGTTCTGTTTTATCAATTAAAATGAAAAAGAACAATCTCTTGGGGAAACAGCCTTTACAACGACGTATTAACCCCGCATACCATTACCACACAAGCTTTCCAATGCACGCGTCTTTACCATACATCCCTTTGCCACGCAGTATTCTACAACAAATATGCCTTTACCATACATGCCAACTGGTCCCCGTTTAAGTACGAGTTCATTCGTGCACATAGAAAGAGGACTCCTTTCAAAATGGCAGGTTTTTTGATCGCCATTGCAGTGTGTTGCCAAACATATGTGCCCTGGACAGTTTCCAAAAGTTGGTGGAAGATTTACACGTGAGTACCACAAACTCACGAAGGAGGCACCCGTTCAAGTGTTCGGCAGGAGGTTTGTGGAATTGGTGGCAATATATATATATATATATGTTGTTACATATAACTTGCCGTATGGACAAATCAAAGCATTCCTCGGCAAATAAATACACAGCTAACTTTTGCCAGCTATCATTATTTACTTTTTCACTTTTTGAATACAATTCAACAGTCTGTGTTTGAATCTTCTAGTGAGTGTGTCGACAACATATACAAACATACTCTGGTTTTTGAGACCACACTTTGTTAAATTTTTTAATCTCTTTTTTCAAAACTATAAACTGTAATATCTGTGTCCTGTCTGCAGCTCCTCCTCTTAACAACTCTTCATTATCCCTAGAATCCTGCTCAGGACCAAAGAAACGAAACTGCACATCATCACAAACCTTTTCTACGTCTGTACACAGTATCATGCAAAAGTATATTTTTAAGAAACGACTTTGTCCTCTTACCAATAGCTCTTTTTTCGTTCACTACTTTTTCTTCATTTTGCCCCTTTTGAGTCTCAGTTCTGCATAGATACTGTAGTTGCTTCTGTTCCTTTTTCCTCCAAGTTTTTGTAGGCATTCTGTCTGTAATGATGCTGATATTGTTCTGTAAAAAAACAAACTATATTTCATTTTTTTCTAGCCAATGTACCAACTACTTTACTACTGGCTTACACATTATACAGTTTTCATGTTATGCTGCAGTTTTAAATCTACAAATGGATCTACCTAAATAACTACAAGCACTTACTTCAATGTACCAAACCCAAACCAAAAACAAAACTTAATTTATTAGTTACCTTTTAATATTATAGCACCCTCTCCTACAACACACCTGCACCATATCTCAGTTCTCACTTATACGCACTAAAAGACTACTTTATCCCTTATGTACTCACTTTTAAAATAAACATCAACCAAAGTGTAAAAGTACATACAGTGTCTCAATACTGTAAATCCAAAAACACAACATAAGAGCTATTTCTGTGCCTCTCTACCACTGTGTCACTGGTACATTTAGTGTTTCAATACTCTTCTACTTAGATGTGTCAGATTAAAATTTTGAGAAACACTGCATATAAAAATCTGCACATTAATCTGTATCACAGCATATAGCTCAGTAATACTTCTGAGTACATGCAAACAGTGTGTGACAGGTTACATATATAATTCACCAGATGGTTCTAAAGAGTACATATTCCTCACTAAAACTTGTAAATACATGTGTTTCTGGTTGAGTACAACAATACTCCCTGAATTATTGGATGAGTGCATAGATAGTGCCTAGGTGATTCTCTCAGAATATTGATAGTGCATGCATTATTCCCTGGGTATATAGGAACTACATTGGTGGTTCCATATCTGCATAATTAGTGCCTGTTTATTCACATGACTATATTGCTACTATCTGGGTGATTGGATGAACACATGAGTGTTGCCTGCGTAGTTCAATGAGTACATAATTAGTGCCTGCGTGATTGCAAGAGTGCATGTGTAGTGCCTGGGTGATGGAATAAGTCTAGATATCACACTTGATACGTAATTGCATACATGGCTCTCTAAGAGCATACATTGCTCTATTACTCAACGTGCACATGCATCAGTAATTTTCTAAAACTGAAAACAACAATTCTCACTTTTTCAAAGCACAAAACCTTTTCTTAATGGCATACCTACATCATTTCGCAAATATTTCTTGTGTTTTTAAAACATATATTCAGTATTTCTCAAAGAAAAGTTACACGCCAAGTGAAGCTAGCACAAGAACTCTCAAGAGACATTCTGCACTATTAACCGTCCTCAATTTTAAACATAGCATGTTTAAAGAAATACATCACCCTCACCATATACATGAAATTTTCAACAGCCTTAAAGAACATAGATAACCATGTAAACATATATTTGATTTCATAATAGATATACAACATCCGGCCATCTTTCCAAAAAATATATATTTGTCTGCATCTTTAAATAAACTCCAGAGTCTCATCGTACATATAACTATCTGCAACCAGAAAAAACAAATCTCACCATCTAAACATATGCAAAACGGTCATATAAGTTAAAATCCACATTGACAAATACTTCCTAATACATACATAACAAGTATTACTACTTTATAATTCATATACAGACGCAGCACACTTTCATATCTTTTATTTCTGACTACACTAGTCCTGCTTAATAATGTGACTAAAACTCCCACAACTCCCAGAATGCAAATAATATAGATGTATCTATTCTGCGCATAATGCTTAGAAATTTAAAACATTGTCATTTTTAAAGGCATTGCTCATGCAAATTTTCAACAGTACTAACATCTTAAACACATAACTGCTGCCAGATACAGTTCATCTAACATATTACTTTTCACATCACTATGATATTCTTTTTAATCAAACTCACATATCCATCTTCATTTCTAATGTACATTTTCTAAATAATTAAAAAGTTATATACATACCAGTGAATTGAATTCATAGTTTATATTGTTGTTTTAGCTCTTTCTGTATAGTTTTGACACTGTTAAGATTTGTAAAAACTAAGCACAAGAATGGTACACCACTCTCATAGAAAGCAACTATAAAATGGCAACCTCTTTAACTTTCCACTCTATGATCATGAGAAAGGCAGCAAATGAAATTATGTCTTTCATTTTAGACTACTGCAGCTCCACTTGTGAATGGTTAGCATCTGTTAATCCTTTCCCTCTGTTTCAAAAGAAGTTCCTGTCTCCGCGTGTTTGCGATGTTTTCGCAATCATTGAGGAGTAATCGCAGAAAAAAAACAGGAGTCCACACCGATATTTAGCTTCAGTTTTTTTTAATTTACATACTGAACAACAGTTTATTACATAGGGCCCGATTATGATGCCGTAGGAAACAGCTCCGACCCTCGGTCAGAGCCGTTTCTACGGCATCGTAATCTCCTGTTTGGATTAATTTCCGACCGACCCATTTTGATGGAGTCGGTTGGAATTAATCCAAACAGGATTTCCGAATGGCTTACGACGGGCTCAGAGAGCCTGTCTGCCATTCGGAAAGGGGCCTGTAATCCCAAGGGTGGCTCTTTCCGCCCAAGATATTACGATGGCAGATTCCCACAGCCTTTCTGTGCGGGCCTTTCCGACACAGAAAGGCTGTGGGAATCCGACTTTGGGGGTCCCAGCAGGGCCCCCAAGGGTGCAAGGCCTCTGGATGGCAGCCTAGGGGGCACCTATGGTGCCCCCCTGTTGATCCCTGCACCCGATGGCAGGCACCTTGAGGTGCCTGCCACCGGGGGCAGGGGTGAACTGCACCTCAGCTCTTTACAATGAGAGCATGCATTCCGTTCGGAATACATGCTCCCATTGTAAAGAATAGGATTGCGACCAAACCGTGTTCGGTGGCATCATAATTGCTGGGTTGGGACCTACGACAGGAGGTCCGTCGGTCCCAGTTCCCAAACGACGTCGGACGGACCTAAGTGATAATCGGGCCCTTAGTCCTGAGTTGGAATTTAAAGTTTGCCATTACTTAAATTGTGTCATAACTCCTCAACTTTAAAAAAAAATGTCTGTCTCTTTAACACCCTTCCCCCCAATACACTCTTAGCTCAGTGTACCTAGCAACCCAGTGGAACCAGAAGGTCACAAGTTCACAGCACTTTCTAGAAGGAACATGCTACTTCCAAATGAGATACAGCAGGTGTGGTTTACTCCACAGATTCAAAACCATATCCATGTCTGTATTACATTTCTTTTTTTAAACAACAGCCAATAATAGGACATCTTGCTAAGACTTCCCACACACTACCTAATTTTATTCACTTTCATGCTGACAGCAACCAATGAAATATATATAACTATATTATTTTTTTAAAACACCTCCATTTTGACTGCTTTTCATTTGGAAAACTACCTCATTCAGCTCCAGTCTTCTACTGACTGCTATTGCTCCTTCACTTCAAAATGCTTAGAGGGTGGATTGTGGATCACAGCTATGTCTATTGGGCTAAAGAGGCTGCAAAAAAGAGAGGTATTGACATGGACTTGGGTTTGCCAAATGTGGTGATTACTTGGTTTGGCCAGAGAGGGTTAAAGTTTCATCAGTTGCTGGCTTTGGTTAAATCCATTGTGGATTCCCGAGCTCCTCACCTCATGATTGTGCACTTATTTATTTATTTTTATTTAAAAAGTTTTGTATAGCGTGAACATGACCCAAGCGGGTATCAGAGTGATTTACAAAAGCGATGCGACAGACAAACGGGGAGACAATAGTGGCAAAGCAAGAGTAATATACAGTAACAGTAGTATACAACAGTAGTAACAGGAACGCAAGGACAAAATAATGGAGGATACCGGAGCCATGACATTGCAAAATACCATAGGTAGGCAGCTGTGCCAACAAGGACGGCCGAGACTGAGCTTTTAGCACAGAGAAGTACTCATAAGTAAAGCTTTCACTTCCCTTTTGAAGGACTCTGTTGATGGAATCAGTCTAATGTCCGTAGGTAGGAAGTTCCAGATTCTTGGGACGACACCCGAGAAGGCTCAGTTATAGGTTTTCATTTTTTTTTATTTTTTTTTGGTTTCAACAACAAGGTACTGCAACTCCTGGAGGAGCGGGTACCTCCAGAAAGTACTAGCTTATTTGCAAGGTACAGAGGAGTCTTGAAATGAAGTGCTTTGTGGGTCATACAGGCAAGTTTTAGTTGTATCCTTGCCTTGAATGGTAGCCAATTTAGAGATTTCAAAATCGGGGAAATGTGGCTGGATTTCTTGGAGCCCGTGATGATCCTTGCAGCCGCATTCAGTGAAACCCTGAGAGGGGCCAGCCTGTACCTTGGTAGCCCACAGAGGGTTGCACTGCCATAATCCAGTTGAGAGATAACTAGTGCTTGCACAGCAGATTTGAAGTCATAAGGGGGAAGGAAGGGTTTTAGTTTCCTAAGGATGCTCAATTGAAAGTTCACTCCTTTGGTAGATGCACTGACGTGCGCTTGCATGTTTAGGTTCTTATCCAGCTCTATTCCCAGAGATCTCGTAGAATCTATGATATGTGGTGTGCAGTTGAGAGCAGAGAGATTTTTCATAAATTTCTCCATGATGAGCGCTTGCTTGGGAGGTGAGATAAGGAGGAATTCCGTTTTGAGGGTGTTCAGTTTGAGATGGTTGAAGGTTAACCAATTTTGGATTTTGTGCAGGGTTCCGTTGAGTGTCTTGATATCGTCTGGTGAGGAGATTTTCATGTTTAACTGAGTGTCATCCGCATACATGTGATAATGTATGTTAGATGCTTTGAGGATTTCAGTAAGAGGTTCAATAAGTAGGTTGAAAAGAGTGGGGGAGAGAGATGATCCTTGGGGGACCCCCAGAGTGCAAGGACTGGAATTGGAGAGGGCTTGATTGGTTTTAACTTTGAGTTCTGTTATGGAAAAAGGAGGCAAAGCATTTTAGAACTGAGCTATGTTCCAAAAGGTTCAGGAGGTTGTCATGTTTGACGGTGTCAAAGGCTGATGAGAGGTCGAGTAAGATTAAAAGGCAGGATTCGTTCTGGTCAAGCATTGTAAGAGCGTCGTCAACTATTTGTGTTATGGAAGTTTCGGTGCTGTGTCCCTGACGAAAGCCCAATTGGAATTGATCCAGAAGTTGGAATTCCTTAATGTGGTTACATAGTTGTACCTGAACACATTTCTCAAGGAATTTTGCCAGAGTGGGGATGTTTGTGATTGGTCGGAAGTTGTTCAGATCCTCAGGGTCGGCAGAAGGTTTTTTAAGTATAGACAGCACCAGACCAGACTTTAAGCTGTCGGGGATCTCGCCTTGAAGAAGGGAAGCATTAATAATCTTGGTCCAGAGAGGGACTAGTGACCTTATCAGATCTTTGAAGAAAAAAGAGGGAAGGGGATCATTGAAGTGATTAGAGGGTTTCAGGGTAGAAAGAATGCTGAGAATGAATTTGTCGTTGAAGGGAGCGAATTGACTCCAAAATGTATTTTTTTTAGGGGAGTGACTTACAACCAGCTGGGGCTGTGAGGGGATGGGGTAGTCTGGTAAGAGTGGTATATCGAGCAGGGCCGATCTTAGATCAGATTCGATCTTGTTAGATTTTTCAAGGAAGAAGGCGGCAAAGTTCTCGCAATTTGGTTGTGCACTGTGGTGGCAATGACCTAGGCACATTGACTAGGGTAGATCTTGAAATCCTAATGAAAGAACCCTTTGCAGAACTCATGTCGCTTTTCCCTCCACTTTCTTGGTGTACTCTAATATATGCCAAAGACAGAAATGTAAGTGGTCAATCAATTCTGTCCACAGATTGACAACGCCAGGAAACATGTTCATAAAACAGTTTCTGCATTCCTCAGAGACCATCACATGGGCTGTATCTATATCAACAATCTGCGTTTTGACATGCATGGAATTTATAGAAATGATGGAGTGCACATTACAGACAAAAGCAACAGGGTGTTTCTAAGTCACCTGAAACTCTGCATCCGGTCTTTATGTGTAGCTGTCGTATACATACAAACACAAACGGCTCTTGTCAGAGCCACCCTAGTACCTGAAATATTGTTAATTTTTTTTAGTTTTTAGGAATCTTCGCTGCGACGTCGCAATGGTCATGAATAAGTCACGAAATCGCAAAACAAAAGCAGGCATTCAACGGCCACCAGCACATCCAAAAATATTCACTAAAAAAATCCATTCTTAACATTGCGCTACACATATTACTATATACATGCTTCTTTAAAAACATTTTTAAACACATGGTTTTGTATTAAGTTTCTTTAAAATCCATCTTTAAAACCTATTGTCTGTTTTCGCGGTTATTCAGGGAGTCGCTATGATGCCGTTAACCGCGATGATCGCGCCTTTTCCATAAAGTGAAAAACACATATATGCACACAACAGTATTTTACACACTAGGGGTTTATTACTGTACACTTCAAACTCATGTTTTTCTAGTGTATTTCTAGAACAACCATCTCTAAAACATATTTTCTGTTTTTGCGGTGAGGCCAGAGATCGGGATGACGTTGGTAATCGTAAACCCTGCGAGTACAGCACGAAAGCGGAAAGCAAAAGCAGGAATTCAATAGCCATCACAACATTCAAAAATTATAGCTATATAAAAAATTCTAATCATCACACTAGATAACTCACCATCTAAATAACTCTACAAAACCATTTATCAGAATCTCAATATCTCTATAACAATGCGTATTAATAATTCAGGTATTATTTTTGTATATTTCCACCAATATTTGGGATGACGTCACGATAGCCGCCACGCCCCCGTGACGGTACACGGGGGCCGTGCTGGCGGTCGCGGCGTCGTTGCAATTATCGCACACGTTAAAAAAAATATTTTTTACGACACATAACTTGTGTCACTAACACACCCATTTCTCAAACATGGGTTCAGAGTAGCTCCACCCTGACCCCTTATGTTAGCTGTCATATACATTTTAAGCCCCAGGGACCATTCCCGGACAATAAGATGGCAGCCGCAACTTTTTGTTCAGGTTGCGTCCAGCCAATCAGTGCATTCGACGTTGGTACATACATTCGCGATTCATCGCGAAACCTTCGTGAAATATCCGCAGCCAGAGATATATCTTTATTTTTTGGCTTAAATTTCTCAAAAACTACTGAACAGATTTACACCAAATAACTTAAAGCACAATCTGCGTAACAACATCTACCTTTCTGCCAAATTTGGTATAATTCCATCCTTTTTCCCGCCCCCATTTCTCGGTTTCCACTGCACGGATCACCCCCAAACTTTCCATGACACTCAGAACTTACTTTGACACTTCTTTTGGAAAATTTCATGAAGATTAGTCAAACGATGCCAAAGTTATAGGCAAGTCAAAAAATGCTTTTCCTATGGAAACTAGTTCCTAACTATAACTACCTACTGGCGACTGCCAGAAGGTTATATATTATCTACTGGCGGTCGCCAGTAGATAGTTATAGTTACAACCTATTATCCATAGGAAATCCGCGACATTCTATTTGAAATAACTCTCTTGCCGGTTGACGTATCTTCGCGAAATTTTCAAACTTCGTGGGGCGCTCCGGTCCGCTCCTACCCTGAAAGTCTCGGGGTGATACGTCAAGCGGGGGCCAAGAAAAAGGGGGTCCCAAAACGCGTTTTCCCCATGCATTTTCCCATAGGAAACTTTAGACACGGCTACAGCCCGAACTGCTGAACGGAATTACACCAAATTTGGCAAAGAGGTAGTTCTTGGTTCAGAAAGAACCCTTTTGTTAAATGGTGTAAATCCGTTCAGTAGTTGCTGAGAAAATGAAAAGTAAAAAGTTAGTGATATCTAGGGACGAGTAGGGTCCGCGTACCCTCCCGATCACGAGCTGCATGTTAATTGGCTGTCAGCTGGCTGTCAACATTCCGATTCAGGAAATGTTGGCAGCCATTTTGTCCCTCGGTAGAACCGAGGGACAGAAACAAGTGCGCAAAGCGCACAAAGGGAGCAGGGTGAAACACCCTGACCCCTAGGTTTGCTCAGGGGGTCCCACAAGGACCCCCTGGGCAAAAAAAAAAAATTTTGAAAAATCGGCAGGATGCGCTCAGGGTGCGCGAATCCTGCCGAGAAAAAATCGAAGCGCGGTCTCCCGCGCTCGATGTTAGTGGCCCCCGGGTGGCCCAAGTCCCGGGGGCATGGTGGGGGATAATTTAATGTGTGGGGGCCTCAAGGGCCCCCAAGCCCGGGGACCGCCACCCCCCGGGGCTTTTTAAAAAATGGTGCGGGAGGGCTCTGAGCCCTCCCGCAGCCCCGAGGACCACCACCTCCCCGGGGCTTTTTTACATACATTATTAAACCTGTGTGGGGGGCTCCAGCCCCCACACGCCCGAGACCACCACCTCCCCGGGGCACTAAACATTTTAATATGGGGGTCCGTTACGGACCCCAGAGCCCCGGGGACCACCACCTCCCGGGGCTGTGTACTGAATGGGAGGGGGCCGCGCGGCCCCCCTCCTGGAGCCCTTGATGGCCCTGGGGACCACCACCCCCAGGGCCGGCTCCTGCAGTGTCCCGGGGTGCCTACCCCGGGACACTGTAGTTTGCTATGGCAGGACGGGAGCCTCGCGGCTCCCGTCCTGCCATAGCAAACTGCTTTGGATATTGGAAGAGAGAGCAGGGAAACCTGCTCTCTCTTCCAATATCCAAAGCGATTGCTTTCCACATGGGGAGCAGCATGTCAGCTGCTCCCCATGTGGAACAGCAATGCCGGCTCCCAAGGGACGTGGGGAGCCGGCGGGACTGTGGGGGATTGGGGACCCCCACAGTCCCCAACGGAGAGGGCCAGCCCCGGGGGATGGGGTCCCCGGGGCAAGTAGTGGCTCGGGAGGGGGGCCACGCGGCCCCCCTCCCCAAAAAAGAGGAAAATTAAAAAAAAAAAAAAAATGGAAAGGCCGGCCCCGGGAGATGGGGTCCCCGGGGCCTTAAAATGCCCAGAGGAGGGGGGCCACGCTGCCCCCCTCAAAAAAATAAATATAGAGGCCATGCCCCGGGGGATGGGGTCCCCGGGGCCAATACAGGCCCAGGGAAGGGGGCCACGCGGCCCCCTTCCCGTTTTTTTTTTAAAGGTAATTTAAAAAAAGGTGTAAGGCCCTGGGGGATGGGGTCCCCAGGGCCCAAAAGAAAAAAAGGAAGGGGGGCCACACAGCCCCCCTTCAGGGAGAAAAAAAAAAACGATCGGGCCCGCAGGCCCCGCCCCTTCCTTCACCACTCTGCAAACGCGCCCCTGGCGCGTTTGCAGAGAGCAATTCCCCTTGAATACTGGGGGTCCCTGGAGGCCAACTAGCCCACCAGGTACCTCCAGTATGCGCCAGGGGGCTGCCTTGCAGAGAGGTGTACAGAGGCCACGCCCCTTTACACCTCTCTGCAACGCAGCTCTGTGGCGCTTTTGGAGGTATATGGTGGGCTAGTTGGACTCCGGGGACCCTCAGGATTCAAGGGGACTTAATCCCCCAACTTAAAACGCGCCACGGGGCGCGTTTGCACAGTGGTGAAGGGAGGGGGCGGGGCTTCAGGTGACATGTGTGCAAACAGGCCCCGTGGCGCGTTTTAAGATGGGGAATTAAATCCCCTTCAATCCTGAGGGTCCCTGGGGGCCAACTAGCCCAACAGGTACATCCAGAATGCGCCACAGAGCTGCGTTGCAGAGAGGTGTAAAAGGGGTGTGGCCTCTCTACACGTCTCTGCAACGCAGCCCCTAGCGCATATTGGAGGTTCCTGGTGGTCTAGTTGGCCCCTAGGGACCCTCAGGATTCAAGGGGACTTAATCCCCCAACTTAAAACGCGCCACGGGCGCGTTTGCAAAGATGTCACCTCAGGCCCCGCCCCCTCCCTTCACCATTGTGCAAATATTCCTCTAAAATCAGCCGAAATAGGAATTCCGATTTACTCACCTGTTATCAGGAGAGACCTCAGTGCTGCATCTTTCAGCCCAGTACTGATCCTGAAAAGTAATTTTAACCGTACTTACCGGTAACTTGAATTTCCTTCATAGGCTAACATTGACTGGTTTCACTTGGAAATTCTTCTAAGTGTGGAGTTTTGGAACTTTAAAATATTCCTCTAAAATCAGCCGAAATACGAATTCCGATTTACTCACCTGTTATCAGGAGAGACCTCAGTGCTGCATCTTTCAGCCCAGTACTGATCCTGAAAAGTAATTTTAACCGTACTTACCGGTAACTTGAATTTCCTTCATAGGCTAACATTGACTGGTTTCACTTGGAAATTCTTCTAAGTGTTGATTTTTGAAACATACAAATATTCCTCTAAAATCAGCCGAAATCCGAATTCTGATTTACTCACCTGTTATCAGGAGAGACCTCAGTGCTGCATCTTTCAGCCCAGTACTGGTCCTGAAAAGTAATTTTAACCGTACTTACCAGTAACTTATATTTTCTTCCATAGGAATCCATTGTCTGGTTTTCAGCAGAAAACTTTCAAAGTGTCGATTTTCACAAACTACAAATATTCCTTAAAAATCGCCAGTATGACTTAAACGCATTCATTCAACTGTTTACAGGAGATGCACCAGTGCTGGATCCAGGATCCAACACTGAGTAAGAAAAAGTAACGATAACAGTTTTTACCTGCTAAGTGAATTTCCTTCCATAGGATAACATTGGTGATTCTATGAGAAAAAGTTTCCAAGTGTCAACTTTTAAAATACAATAATATTCCTTAAAAATCACGACTGTAACCAAAACGCTTTTACTCAACTGTTTACAGGAGATGTACCAGGACTGAATCTAGGATCCAGTCCTGTGGTTAGAAAAAGTAATCCATAAAGTAACTAATTGCATTTAACTAGAAATTCACATTGAGCTGAATGTTGCATTGTGTTTGAAAATGTGTTGCCCATTGCAACAACTGTAACTACTGTACTTAAAAGTCTATTGCCTATCTGCAAAGTATTTAAACTAAAGTAATTCATTAAGAGAAAGTATTTTTTGTAATGTAATGTATAATGTAATTACAATGTAATTTAAAAAATAAAATATGTAAAAAAAAATTGTTTCTAAAAATGTACTAAATCAGTATGAAAAAAATTAATATAACAATTAATACATTTAAAAATTGTCATTTACAAAACCTTTGAAATTCACTAAAAAAAACGTAGGTTTCAGGCACGTTATAGTTAGAAATTAGCATTTAAAAAACCTTTGAAATTCACTGAAAAAACCATAGGTTTCAGACACGTTATAGTTACAAATTAGCATTTAAAAAACCTTTGAAATTCACTGAAAAAACCATAGGTTTCAGACACGTTATAGTTACAAATTAGCATTTAAAAAACCTTTGAAATTCACTGAAAAAACCATAGGTTTTAGGGACAGTTATAGTTACTTGGACATTGCACTCGTACAAAACCCGTGAAATTCCCCCGTTATAGTTAGTTCAGCTAACTATAACTCGCGCCCCGCAATGCACTGCTGATGACGTCACATATTACATCACTCATGACATGGTCAGTGACATCACTGATGACATCACTGATGACATCTCAAATGACATCACTGATGACATCATCCACGTGATAATCTGATGCACCTCCTCACACCCTAATATAACCTTTGATACACCCACTCTAAATTACAGACTGCCATTCGCAAAACCATAGACACTCCAACACCAATAACTACATACCCACTCACTGATTCTTAGGTCTACACACACACATCCACTCACTCACCCGTACAGTCACTCATACTTACGGTCACTCAGTACAGGACTATCATATGCACTCTTACTCCTATATAGACACTCAAACAACGCCACTCATCCATAGAGATACTCACACACCTAGTCAGTCATGCAAATAATTAAACACACTGCCATTTACTCACCTATACAGTTATACACACACCAGCTCACTTACTCATACAAATAGTAGCACATTGTTACGCTCTTATACAATCACTGATACAAGCACACAATCATCCATACAGCCACTATCACAATCACTCACTCTTGCTTATAGCTATTTATATACTCCAACACACATATATACTGCCTTTCACATATGTAGTTACTCACACATGTACCACTGGGACATACATTCACTCACTAACACACTCTTACACACACTTACCCACCCATACAGTCTATCACAGATGCACTCTTGAAACCATCCACCCAGTGAATCACCCACTCACACATCTATGCACAGAGTTGCACACACCCCTCCCACACAAACACTCAGGCACCCATACAGATACTCAGACAAGCATTCAATAACTCATATAGACACTCATTTAGCTATTCACAAACACATGCAGCCACTTACACAGCAACAGACAGACGGATACAGACATACACCCAGTTTAGTCACTAACCCATGCATTCAGTAAGATACGTTAAATCACTCACTTATAGAGTCAGTCACGCACCTACTAAATCATCCATACAGACACTTACACACCCACTCATTCTTCAATACGTCTTTTCCTATATATTTTAAAAATATTTAAACTTTCCCGAAACACACAGTCACTGGATGATGTCATCAGTGATGTCATTTGAGATGTCATCAGTGATGTCATCAGTGATGTCACTGACCATGTCATGAGTGATGTAATATGTGACGTCATCAGCAGTGCATTGCGGGGCGCGAGTTATAGTTAGCTGAACTAACTATAACGGGGGAATTTCACGGGTTTTGTACGAGTGCAATGTCCAAGTAACTATAACTGTCCCTAAAACCTATGGTTTTTTCAGTGAATATATATATATATATATATATATTCACTGGAAAAACAAAGGTTACAGGGACGTTATAGTTAGGCTGAGATTTCCCATGCACAAAACCATAGAAATTCAGCAGTTATAGTTACCTCTGCTAACTATACCTTAAACCCCCACAATGCACTGCTTATGACCTCACATATTACATCCCTGAGCCTAACTATAATGTCCCTGTAACCTTTGGTTTTTCGGAGAATTTCTAAGTTTTATTTAATTCTATTTCCTAACTATAACACCCCTGTAGCCTTTGTTTTTTTTAGTGCATTTCTAAGTTTTTAAAAAATGTATTTCCTAACTGTAACCTTTGAGAGTTGGTTTGTGAGTGGCTGTGTAGGTTTGTGAGTAGGTGTGTGAATGGCTACTCACACACGCATACAACCACTCACACCAATACAGCCACTCACACACCCACTCACACCCCCATGCAACCACTCACACATTCATTCACACACGCATACAACCACTCACAAAGCCACTCACACCCAGAAAACCATTCACAAACCTATTCACAGACCCATACAGCCACTCACATACCCACTGACAGCCCTATACAGCCACTCACACACCCACTGACAGATCCATGCAGCCACTAACACACCCATTCCACCATTCAGACACCCACTCACACACTGATACAGACAGTCACACAGCTACTAAGATGACATATGTTAGAAATACTATCACTCATTAGTAGTAGAGAAAGAAAAGCAATTTAACTTATGCAGTAGCTTAGTATATATCTTTAAGTCTCAGAAACAAAGTTGGTCTGTGAGTATCTGTGTGGGTGTGTGAGTAGGTCTGTCAGTGCCTACATGGACTTCTGAGTGGGTGTATAAGTGCCTGCGTAGCTCTGTCAGTGGGTCTGTGAATGCCTGTGTAGTTCTGTCAGTGGGTATGAGAGTACATGTATAGGTCTGTGACTAAGAGCATGAGTGGTTGTGTGGGTGTGTGAGTGCCTAAGTGGGTGTGTGAGTTGGTCTCTGAGTGCCTGTGTTGGTATGTGAATAGGTCTGTCAGTGCCTGCATCAGTCTGTGAGTGGGTGTGTAAGTGGCTGTGTGGGTCTGTGAGTGGGTGTGAGACTGCCTGTGTGGGACTCTGAGTGGGTGTGTGTCTGTGAGTAGGTGGGTGTAAGAGTGCCTGTGTGGGTAGAATTTTAAAAAACCTTAGAAATTCACTGAAAAAAAAACAAAGGTTACAGGGACATTATAGTTAGGCTCAGATTTCACTCATACAAAATAAGTGAAATTCTGCAGTTATAGTTACCTGAGCTAACTATAGCTTATGCCCCCGCAATGCACTGCTTAGGACCTCACATATTACATCACTCACAACATGGTCAGTGACATCACTCATGACATCTCAAATGCCATCACTGATGACATCATCCAGTGAGTGTGAGTGTTTTTTAAAGGTTTATGAGTAGTAAACATATATACCAAGCTACTACAAAAGTTAAAATAGTATACTTTGTGTACTACTAATGAGTGATACTATTTCTAACGTACATTATGTGTGTGGCTGTATGACTGTGTGAGTGGGTGATTGAGTGCCTGTATGGGTGGGTGAGTGGGTGTGTGAGTGGCTGTATGGGTGTATAAGTAGGTGTGTGAGTAGCCGTGTGGGTGAGTGAGTGGCTGTGTGTGTTTGGCTGTATTAGAGAGTGAGTGGGTATGTCAGTGACTATATGGGTGAGTGAGTGGGTTACTGAATGGCCATATGAGTGAGTGACTGGCTGTGTAAGTGGCTATATTGGTGAGTGAGTGGCTGTTTGAGTGGGTGTTTGGTTACGTTAGTTGGTGTGTGAGTGGCTGTATTGTAGAGTAAGTTTCTCCGTGAATGGATGTATGTGAGCGGATATGTGAGTGCTTATATGGATGTGTGAATGGGTACGTAAGTGGTTGAATGGGTATGTGAGTGAGTGTGTCAGTGCTTGTATGGATGAGTGAGTGGCTGTGTTGAGAGGATGTATGAGAGAGCTAGTGGGTGTGTGAGTGTCTGTAAGGTGAATAAGTAGGTGTATAAGTAGCTGTATAGGTGAGTGTGGCTTTGTGATTGGCTGTTGGGTAAGTGACTGGTTGTGTGAGCGGCAGTACCAGTGAGTGAGTGGGTGTGTGAGTGGCTCTATGGAAGAGTGAGTAGTTGTGTGAGTACTTGTATGGGTCTGTGAATGGGTATGTTAGTGGTTGAGTGGGTGAGTGAGTGGGTATATGAGAGGTTGTATAGGGGTGTGAGTGGGTTTGTGAGTGCTTCTGTGGATGATGTCATGAGTGATGTCATCAGTGATGTCATTTGAGATGTCATCAGTGATGTCCCTGACCATGTCATGAGTGATGTAATATGTGAGGTCATAAGCAGTGCATTACGGGGGCTTAAGTTATACTTAGCTCAGCTAACTATAACTACTGAATTTCACTGGTTGTGTACGAGTGAAATGTGAGCCTAACTATAATGTCCCTATAACCTTTGTTTTTTCAGTGAATTCCTAAGGTTTTTTTATGTTGTTTCCTAACTATAACGTCTCAGTAACCTTTGTTTTTGTAAGCGAATTCTAAGGTTTTTAAATTTGATTTCCTAACTGTAACCTTTGAGAGTGAGTGTCTGAGTGTATATATGAATGTCTCAGTGGGTGAGTGAGTGGGTGTGGGTGGGTGTGAGAGTGCATGTGTGGATTTGCAAGTGACCCCATGAGTGTATGAGTCAGTCTGTGAGTGAGTGCATGAGTGTCTGGGTGGGTCTGTGAGTGGGTGCATTAGTGTCTGAGTGGGTCTGTGAGTGGGTGTGTGAGTCTCTGAGTGGGTCTGTGAGTGGCTGTTTGAGTGGCTGTAAGGGTCTGTGAGTGGGTGCATGTGTCTGAGTGGGTCTATGAGTGGGTGCATGAGTGTCTGAAGTGGTCTGTGAGTGGCTGTGTGAGTGGCTGAATGGGTCTGTGAGTGGGTGCCTGAGTGTCTGAGTGAGTGTCTGAGTGCATCTGTGAGTGTGTGTGTGTGTGAGTGGGTCTGTGAGTGGATGTATCAGTGTCTGAGAGGGTCTGTGAGTGGGTGTGTGAGTGCCAGTGTGTCAATGGGTGTCTAAATGTCTGTATGGGTGTTTCAGTAGCTGTGTGAGTGACTCAGCCACAAAGGAACTGCACCTACCCTTTTATCCAACAAGAGTCCACAGTTTCACATAAAATATCTACCCAAGTCGAGTACTTTCTACTGATTAATTACTAAGTTACTTAATGGGGGAGGGGACTTCACAGCCCCTCTCCCAGGCCAATTTCAGCCCCAGGAACCCCATCCCCTGGGGCCGGGACAAAATACAATGCGGAGGGGGGCCACGTGGCCACCTTTCCCGGACCACTTTTGGCCTCAGGGACCGCATCCCCCAGGGCCCGGCCTTAATTGAATAGGGAAGGTGGCTGAAAGGCCCCCATCCCGCGGTTGATTTCAGCCTAGTGGACCCCATCCCCCAGGGCCCAGCTATGTCTCATGGGTGCCCTGGAGCTCACCCAGGGCAACCAGTGTGCAGGATCAGGAACGCAGGTGGAGCCTCAAGTCCCCCACGGTCCCAGCCGGCTCCCCGCCTCCTGTGGGAGCCAGCATTGCTATTGTACACAGGAAGCTGCTGGAAATGCAGCTCCCTGTGTGCAAGAGCAAACGTTTCATCTCCTTCCCTGCCCGCATGTCTGGGAGCAGGGAAAGAGATGAAACCCCCGCTTCCAGCAAGCAGGAGCACTTTGACACTTCCCGCCCACTGGAACCGGAGTGTTTCCTTTTGCTTGGCGGAAGTTGTCACAGCTCCTGTGAAGCAAAAGTACAGAGCTATTTCCTGGGGGTGGGCGCCAAGGACATAGCAGGAGCTGGCCCTGGTGGGTGGCGGACCACAGGGCCATGTATGGCTCCAGGAGGAGGCTGTGTGGACCCCTCCTTTACTTTTCAGAGAGGACCCTGGAAGGTGGTGGTCCCCAGGGCCCTATGTGGCCCAGGAGTGGGCCATGCGGCCCCTCTCCCATTATTACAAATATTTGGCCCCAGGGAGGTGGTATTCCCCGGAGCCCACCCATCAAAGTTTCTTTACCCCCAGGGAGGTGGTGGTCCCCGAGGCTTATAGAGCCTCGGGGGCCTGTGCGCCTCCCCCTTTTTTATAAATAACGCCCCGGGGAGGTGGTGGTCCCTGGGACTCCAAGAGCCTCAGGAGCCTCCTTTTTTATACAATGCCCCCAGGACTTGGCACACCCAAAACAAGCGAGAGAGCCCGCACTCGTTTTTTTCTTTTTTTGCTGGAGTCGCCTTTGCTTCCGGGGCACTAAAAGGGACTGCAAAATAGTAGTTAAAAAAAAGAGGCATTAACCTGTTGGCATGGAGCATACCATTTTAAAATATGTTTGTTCTCCACAAGGATCATAAGCTCATAGTGTAATTCTTCAGCACCAAGGTAGCAATATGCCACATATAGCTGCATGGCATTATTGATTATAAGATTTCAATTATATATTGCAGTGTGTGTCAGGTAGGAAGATATCAATGCAGATTTTTATCACACTTGCCTTTGTGTAGTGTTGAGGGTGTAGCCCTGGAGATTTTGTCAAAAAGAGTGGGCGGCAAAGGTGGGAAAGGATATTTGCCAGTGTAGTGTTCACAAATAAATTTGTGAAAGGTGGCTACAGAAGGTTGCATTAAGCATGGAGGAAGGAGCCAATAGACATGTGCCAAATGATTTGACAATTGACAAAGGAAGGTATTGTCAGTAGAGGAGGGTTGTTGGTTGCACCAATAGGAATCCAAAACAAGTTTTTAGAACTCATGCATGATGGCATAATTTCATGAGAACCATGAAGAGAAAGGTATTTGATCATTTTTAGTGGGTAACTCAACAGAAATATTGAGCAGAAAAGACTGTGTGCTTTGTGCCATGAGCAATTAGTGATAAGTCACAGGATACGGTGCCCTTGTCTACTAAACTAGTAGAAAGTCCTGATCTGTAGAGTAAGTTGGACTTGGACATCTCTAGTATATGGGGGAATGTGCCTGAATATGCTGATCCTGATGGATTTCCATTGGAGATGGCCTGTGGTAAAATTTGTAAAGAATATCACTACTAGAAGTGGAATTTTTTAAACAAATGTTTAATAGAGACGGATATCTGGAAGAGATTGTCACAGATATTTGTCAACAATTAGTGGCAAACGAATTACAGAATTTCTTATTTGATGTTAACCAAAAACCTCCCTGTATCATCCCAGGATTTACAGGATTGTAAAGTATTTCAAGCGGGTGATAAAGAGCTTTTCCACTTGGCTCTGGCAAGTGGAATAATTTGTAAGGAAGAGATGAGGAACATGATTTATACTCTGAGTACCATGTCAAATGTTAGTAGAGGGTTCCTCACTTTTTGCAGCTGAGAGGCTAAGAGGTGGAATTGGTAGGAAGGATGTGCAGTCAGAGAAATTGCGGAAGGAATGTGATGTCAAGAAGTCTGTTTAGAAGAAGTATGGGGAGCACAAAAAGATAGTGTATGTGAAAGAAGGGGACTAGCTGACAATCAAAAATGATCAGTGTATGAGGCAGAATGAGAGGATGTAGCTAATGGCCAGAGCTGCTGACTTTGGAACTGGGGAACCAGGTTTGAGTCTCGGGGTCAGCCCAACATCCTGTGATTTTGGGCAAATCACTTAATCTCCCTGTGCCTACAAAAAAATGAATGTATCCTTGTGTCATGTAACTGATGTTCATGTAAAGCACTCCAATACCTTCAGGTTGAGTTCGCAATATACAAACTGCAAAAAAAGAAAAAATATCAGAGTAGCTTTTTGAAACAGGTAACAGTGATAGTGGGAAAGAATGATGTTGTCGTATTGGGCAATTGAAATCTGGGGAGTAAGAGGAGTATTTCCGTGGTGTCCAATGGAGCAAAAGTACATATTTTGGGTAATTGGCTTTGACAAAAATGTAGAGGGCTCCACAAATAAATGACACACTTGTCATAAGAAGTATGTGAGGTCAAAGAAAACACCTTTGAACTTGAAGGACTATGTTACGGATTAGCAGCAATCCTTTGTATGTTGATTCCAGCCTTTCTCTTGTTTTAGTATATGTGATTATGTTCTATTTATTTCTTTAAGTATGTTTGTATTAGAGTTTACATATGTGTTTAAGAAAGTGTCTCTTTTTGTATGATCACCACACACCCCAAACTTTTGGGCTGATGCTGCTGGTTTCTTTTACTCTGAAGTGCACTGGGCCCTGCTGACCAGGCTCTAGTGCATGTGCTCTGACCCATCAATTTATCTGTGATGCAGCGTTGTGATTGGCCAGAGCGCCATGGTTCAGTGCTCAGCCAGGGAATGGGAGCCTGGGCATGTTCTCCACCCAGGCTGTAATGCAGCATGGGTGGATTACATGCAAAGTACGCATGACTGTTTGAGTGGTCCGAGAGGGACGGCCAATCAGTCACTGCGCACTTACAGTGTGCCAACCACTCCTCCCCCTGCTCGCAGAGCAGCCCCGCCCCGCAAAGACGTCGCAGCAGGATCAAATAGAATGATAATAACAATGAGTTATTATCATTTTACTTTTTCTGCAAAGTGTACCGAGGGCTAGTACAGTAAATGTCACCAATGGACTGTAGCACTTATTGTGCCACCACTGCTGTGACAAAGTGAAAACATGGCTCTAGGTCTGCCATAGAAGCCTAGTCAGGCATTTTTAAAATTGCAAACCCGACATGGCAAAATAAACCCTTTTGCCAGGTCAAAACTTTCCTTTTTAATAATTCATAGGTCCTCCCTAGCAAAGACCTTAGTAGCCCACAAGAGAGGGTGCTAAATATTAAGGAGAAGGGCGTGTTTCTTTTATACTTTACATGCCCTGACAGTGAAAATTTGAAATTGCCTTTTTCACTGTAGTAAGGGCAGTGGCCCTATTGGTTAACATGGAGTTTCATTGGCCCACGTGCTAAGTGCTAACTTCCATTTGGGACCACCAACCCTAGTACTCCAAGGTCAAATTAATTAATTGTTATTAAATTAATTGTTAAATGTAACCCAACTTAATGTTGAAGTTGGATTTAAGGTAACTTTTAATATCAAGGTGATTTTAAAATGTTACCACTTTCTTGCCCCAAACGTCAATAGCTGCTTCTATTAGCTGCAGCAGTTGTAACAAAGTCAGCCTCCTGCTCCTCTGCTATAATGTGTGAAGAACTCCCAGGAAGGGGAACGAAGGGTCTGCTGGAGGAAGGAGGTATGACCTCCTCCTGCCATGATGGCCCAAGGGTGGTGGCCACAGGTGCCCCAGCTTCAAAGAGGCTACTACCTCTGAGAGGCAAAGGTGAGTAACACCTTTGCCTGCCTGCCTGCTCCTTTGTGTAGATAGACAGGCTGGCATTTCCTACAGAGGGGAAACTGGTTTTCTAGGAGAGGTGGCTCATTATGCTGGACATACATCAGGGCAGTGCCCATGTCTCTGTTCCAGGGAAGAAGGGTCCCAGCATCTTGGATTTAGGTAGAGATACACTGTGGGATTGTTCTGTGCCAACCCCCACAGGACATGATGCAAAAGTGGGTAGGGTTTCTCCCTTTGGAATTGTATTCCCATTGACTAGTGAGTCCTCCCCACCCACAAACTTGAAATTGGCATAAAAGTGGTACTCTGGCCCCCAGCCTCAGAACACTACTGGACTCAGAAAGACTAGAAAAAGGAGTGCACCTGCTGAACCTGTGAACACCAGAATGAAAGGCTGCATCAGGAAGACTCCACCTGCTGCACCTATTGGATCAAGACAGGACCTTAGAAAGAGACGGGTTGTTCCTGCTGTTGAACACCTAGAGAGAACGGACGGGCTGGGCTTGCTCCCACTCATGCCAAGGACCAGTGACTGGACTCCAAGCGCTAGTTGGCTAGCTTCCTGTTAAACTTCAGTGACACAAAAGCTAAAGAAGCCCTGCACCTGCCAAGTGTCCAGCTGACCAGTAGCCACTGGACTCCACTGGTGTAGCCGAGCAATCGAGTCCTACTCCCCAAGAGTGTACTCTTCTCAGCACAGGACTGCAACTTGTGAGACACAGCCAAAGGTAATGCTTTTTTAACACAGAGTCCAATGCTCATAGACTACCGTCGCTTGCCGGTTTGGGGGTAGCCTCGAACATCGTCGAAAACCAAGGCTTTCACAGGACACTTGGATTTGCCGATCCGTCGACCCCAAGGCCGAACACCAGCTGAAGAGGACCCCACTAACCTCCCTGTTGACAAGAAAAAGAATCAGAAAAGTTTCCAACTGCAGATGTAAAATCTTCACAAACCAGCACTTGCATCTGGCCCCGACCTCCATCGCGGTCAGCCTAAAACGTTGATTTTGCCCTGGACCAACATGTTCGATGCTCATAGACTACCGCTAATAGCGGAAAGCAGTGATTTACAAACTTTTTAAACTTTTCAAAACTTTTTGGAGTGAAAAGCAGTGTTTTATGAAAAGCTTACAAAAATCATAACTCGGATTTATCTCATTTCAGTTTCTATTTGAACGTAAAAAAATATACTATATTCTTATAAATTAGATTGTGTTTTTTATTGTCTCTTACTCTTACTTATTGACTGTTTTTGGTACTGATAAATGCTTTATGCTTGGTTTTCTTTGAATAAACCTGACTGCTCTATGCCACAGCTACCCAGGACTATGCTAAGATTTGATTTAAAGAAACCTAACTGCACCTGATACGGATTAGTGCCATTATTACTTGGTGAGGTCTGACAACAAATAAATCCACTTTCTCACAGTGTGGAAAGGAGGAGAAGTGTAGGATTGTGCTTTAAGGGTGGAATTATGGAACTGTAGTATGAAAAGGTGTTAGAATGGCTGCTAAGTTGTGGTATTAGAAACCTGTTGGTAACACTTGCTGCTTTCTGGCTAATGCTCTCAGGCCCTTTGAGACACTGTTCTTGGAGTCCTCAATTCAGTGTAAACACCATTTTAGTCACCGTGGCTCACAACTTCTTTATAATCCACAGATCAAACAATCACTGTGTATTCCACCTGTTCTGACAAGCACTCAATTTGAGAATTGATGTTCAGGTATAAACTTATTTACAATCTGTCCAACAGAGCACTGCCTACTATATGATCCTCTCAAAGTATAACATATAAAAGTATGAAAATTATATTTTGTTATGTAGTAAAAGTGATTAAACTTTAAGTATTAAATTAATTAAATTATTTTTTAAGGCAAAAGTACACTCATTTTTACATTTATAAAAGATTATTAACATATTTTATAATAAGCTAATGACTATGTTTATTCATAGATATATATATATATATGTATATATATACATATATATATAAATATATACTTTTCAAAACTAAGTTAAATGTATTTGTATTTAGAAAGTTAAAATATCTTAACATTAGTTCCCATGGGCTTTTATTTTAAGTTCCTGCCTTCATTGTTTTCTATGGGAGGGTGCTGCAGTACCAGTGGTTGGCCATGTGTGGTGCTGGACTTACTCTAGCTCTGAGCTGGAGTACATTACTACTAATTTGGATCTGTTTTTATTGTAATAAAGTGTAGTTTGTGAATAGCAATGTGTTTACTCTTTTATGGGGGAGCGAATATATCTCCATAAGCCAATCCTTAACCCTCCCCAAACCCTTCTATACTTCTCCCTTAATCCCTCCCACTCAATAGTAAGCATTCTTCATTTTCCAGCCCCTCCCTAATCCATCCCTTCCATATTTATTACTAAAATATATATCTGCTTGTGCGAAGGTCTCTGGAGCCAGGGCGAAGATCTCTGCTCATAAAAGATAGGAGAGGCGCAAGATTAGGTTAGTGAATAGCCTTTTCAGCTGTGGTCATCCCTAATATGGCCGCCAAGATGTCCTACTGGTCTGGCTCTAATTCTTGTCCATTTTCTATACTGCTGTAATTTAGGGCCAGATGTACGACGGGATTTAGCATGCGCAAACGGGTAATAAATTGCGACTCACAAAATAGTGTTTTGCGAGTCGCTATTAGGAAGGGGCGTTCCCTTCCTAATAGCGACCCCAAAGCCATGTATAAATGTTTTGCGACCGCAATTGCAGTCGCAAAACACTCGCAAATTACCACTCGCAAAAGGAAAGGGGTCCTCAGAGGACCCCTTCCCCTTTGCAAATGCAGGGGGAAATATTTTTTAGGGGCAGGCAGTGGTCCCAAGGACCACTGCCTGCCCTTAAAAAATTAAACGAAAACGTTAAAACATTTCTTTTTTAAATGCAGCCCGTTTTCCTTTAAGGAAAACGGGCTGCATTTTTAAAAAAAACCTGCTTTATTGAAAAGCAGTCCCAGACATGGTGGTCTGCTGAGCCCAGCAGGCCACCATCCCTGGGAGGGCCAGCCATTCCAAATGGGGTCGCAAAATGCGAGTGGCTCATTAATTTTCATGAGCCTCGCATTTTGCGATCCCATTGGGAATCGCAATCAGTGTCTCTGACACTGTAGTACATTCTAAATTGCGACTCGCAATTTGCGACTCGCAATCGAGCGCAAATTGCGAGTCACAATTTAGAATGGTCGTACATCTGGCCCTAGGCCACACGTACTCCTTTTTTACATTCACAAATCATCACTGCAAGTGAAACAAGGCGAGAAGTGTGGGATTCCAGAGCAGGCCGGACATGACAAGGACGAGGAACTGGAAGAGGAATAACAATGTCATCTTCGGTCATTCATATCGGCTTCTGCGTGTTGTTTATGAATAATGGATAACGGGGTGCCGCCAGTCGCAAAGGCATGTTATTTTCTAAGTTTATCTCTCACTGAAATGAAATATCTCTGGAATCCGAAAATCCTGGCTGGCAGACACAATAAGACTGTCTGCCATTCCCGGCTCCCGAAGGGTTTCAGAACAGCTCTGTGCACCTGCGCCACAGAAGGACTGATGGACAGACAGGGTGTACAAACAGGAAAGGGAGTGCGTTCAATTAAAGACAACAGAAAACAATATACTGTAATTTGGAAATATAATATTCCCAGTGGGCAGGGCGCCTGCAAATGGCACTCTGGCTCCAGGCTGACTCTGTGGTCTGAGAGCAAATTATTAAAGTAGCGACAGCTGCAATAATGACTTGATCAGCAGGCTGTAAAGAATCTTGTACGGCATTCCGCTGTGGTACCTGGGCCTAGTTTTACCCAGTTAGCTTTGGTAGTTGTGAATATAATGAGGGTTAGACAAAATCTTTGCTTTGGCGATAGAGTGCTTGGGGTTGAATTACCAGTGCCCTTCTGTCCTAAAAGAGGCCATGAAAAAGCTGTTTTCCGTCATACTGACAGATTAAATATTGGATCTATTTGGGCCATATCAGTCTTATTGGGAGAGAAATCAACTCACCCCTCCCCGGTTTTAGGTCGAGATCTACTTGGCAACGCATGCTGTGTCTGTGGAGGCATTTTGTGGCCTACCATGGACACAAACTGCCTGGGAAGCCGCCCATTGCTTTCCAATGGTTGACTTTCCTTGTCACTCTCATTTGCCTGGTTCTTATTAGTGTACCAGCTTGTCAATCATGAGTTTGTCCTTCCCACGGAGCATTGCCTCTTTACCATGTGTTTGTTTGCTTGGTGTCTGTACTGGTGGTCAGGGAACTATTTTTTTAATTTTTGTGTAAGCACTTACAGAGTGCATGCTTTTTCGAATTGTCTCCCTCGTGTACTTTTCTCAACCCTCGTGCTGCTGCCGTCCCAATCTATTTCTCCCTACCCCCTCCCTGTTGCACTCACCCGTATGCTTCTCTGTGTTTCATCCTCCCTTGCCCTCCGCTGTGTTCTCTCCCTGTTCCCTGTCCTCCCTATGTTGCTTCTGCTCTCCCACCCGCCCCTTGTTGCTTTTGTGTACCCTGACCTCTCTGTGTTGCTTCCATGACCCCACCCTCCTCATGTTGCATACAACTTTCCCTATTACTTCACCCCCCCTTGCTTCCAAACCCCCGCCCACCCGCTTTAAAAAAAATGTAAATACTTTTGTGCGTTTTGTTTTTGACTTGGATCAGTAACTTTAAAAAAAGGCTGTGCCATTTTTTAGATGTGTATATGCATTGCGCATGCGCCTACAAAATGACGTGGATTCCACGTAAAAGCTTTGTCTTTGTTTTACTTTAGCTATTTCACATAGCACGGGTGATGCTGTGCTGCGCGGCTAAAACCATTGGCAAAGCAGAAGGTCACAAAGGCGAGAACCTTTGGTTTTGCCAAAGCTAGGTTTTAACTATTTGTCTTGCTTACAAGGTTGTGTGTCATGGCTGCACAAGATATCATGCACAGAATGTCTTTGTAGTGGGTAGTAGTTCACAAAGTTTGGCTACTTTTCACCTGAAGGCCTCAAGATTCCTAAAGTCACATGTGGGGCCAATCCACAAAAGCGTTTATGAGGATGGGAATAGGTACTCCTTGAGTACTTTTTCATATACTCTGACATGCTTTTGTGAACCTGCACCTAAACATCTAACTCCCTATAAGTAAAAGTGCAAAGAAGGCACTGTCCTTTCTATTTGTACTACTTGTATATGAATGTTTCCTGAATATTCCCATTTTTTGTCTCATGTTACATGTTTTGAGGCCAATTCACAAAGGCATTTATGAGTATGTAAAATAGTAATACAGGAGTACTACATTAGGTACTCCGAAATACTTTTGTGCAGGAGCGGCCCGTGCAGTTAAGAGTGATGGGACGGTGGGGTGGTGGGTGACTCAACAGACGACGAGGGAAAATTAAATTAAAAAAATTCCCTTGTCGTTTTCTATTGAGTTTCTCCACCCCACCCCGCCTCACCGCTCTTACTTGCACAGGCAGCTCTTGCGACCAGTTCTTAAAGACTATAAAGCAATATTTTTCGATGGTTCTTCGGAAGATCTGAAGTCTTGTTTCTGTGACACTTTGGCTTCAAACCAGTGTGCTAAATTTTAAGAAAAGGTTTAAAAAGTTTTTTTACAAGTAATAACTGTAACAAATTTGCCCGGGGAGGGCTTCAAAATTTTATTTACGGAGAGGGCAAACAAATTGCTTTGGCCCTGCCTTTTGTTGGAAGATTTATGAAATTGTTCCGCTCAGGAGCATATTATTTAATTAAGTTAGCTATGTATTTTGTGTATGCTTTGATATCTAAAGCATGTTGTATTTGTATTGTGTGCTATGTTAAAGCATTCTTGCTGTACAGTCCCTGATAAACCAGAGTTATTTTTGCATCACATAAAACTAGAAAATAAACAAGTAATTAAAATATGTTTACAGAATGGGGAGTTCCATGCCTCACCTACATACATGTCTTAGGGCACAGTTTAGGAGCTATGTGTCTAATGCACAAAGTAATCTTATGTTTTACAGCTATGATTTCCATAATATTATTTATTTTTTGGCATTCTGAAAACTGAGTTGCATGACTGAGAAAGTACCTACTTTTGGTAGATTCCAGTCATACACCTGCTAACACTAAACCTGTGGAATGTCAGCAGAGCAGAAAATCTGCAGTCCAAGTGTCAACATGCAATTAAAGATTGTTGCCACTTTTTCTTTCCATGTGTAAAACGTTTCCGATGTAAAGAAACCGCGCCCCCCCCAACACTCCCCAAAAACATAGGGTGTTCAATGTCCTTTTTAACTCTACCTAAACTAATTACACAAAACCCTGCTCATTGTAAATTTACGTGTACTGTTAGAGTGGGAAATGACCTGCAAAAGTCTGGCCTGGGCCTGTGTCCCTATTCTCTAGTTCTGGCAAGACGTTTTCCGAGTCTTATCAGAAATGATTGCCTGAAGATTACTGGCGAGCCCGGAAGGGTCAACCTCATAGCCAGTAGGGGGCGCTACTAATGTCCAAAAGAAATATCGCTGTGAGTTGGTGAAGAACAACGGTTCTGAGTAGGGAAGACTGGCTACATCACCTAGCTGCCTGTAATGTCCGATCTGAGTTCTATACCTCCATTCACCCCATAAATAGATGTAAGGACATATGGTGGCCCACTCAATCAATCAATCAATCAGGAATTTGTAGAGCGCACTACTCACCCGTGAGGGTCTCAAGGCGCTAGGGGGGGAGGGTGCTGCTACTGCTCGAATAGCCAGGTCTTGAGTAGCCTCCTGAAGGTTAGTAGGTCTTGGGTCTGCCGTAGGAGGATGGGGAGGGTGTTCCAGGTCTTGGCGCGAGGTAGGAGAACGATCTGCCGCCGGAGGTTGTTTTTTGGATGCGGGGGATGGTAGCGAGGGCGCGGTCGGCGGAGCGGAGCTGGCGGTTCGGGGTGTAGAAGGTGAGTCGTCTGTTGAAGTATGCTGGTCCGGTGTCGTGGAGTGCCTTGTGTGCGTGGGTGAGGAGCTTGAAGGTGATCCTCTTGTTGACGGGCAGCTAGTGCAGGTCTCTCAGGTGGGGAGTGATGTGGCTGTGTCGGGGGATGTCGAGGATCAGGCGGGCAGAGGCGTTCTGTATGCGTTGCAGTCGTTTCAGCAGTTTGGCCGGGGCTCCCGCATAGAGGGCGTTTCCGTAGTCCAGCCTGCTACTGACGAGGGCCTGGGTGACCGTTCTTCTTGTGTGAGTGGGGATCCACCTGTAGATCTTGCGGAGCATGCGGAGGGTGTTGAAGCAGGAGGATGAGACGGCGATGACTTGCTTGGTCATGGAGAGCGTTGAGTCGAGGATGAACCCCAGGTTGCGTGCGTGGTCGGTGGGCATTGGTGCTGCTCCCAGGGCGGTCGGCCACCAGGAGTTGTCCCAGGCTGAGGGGGTGGAGCCGAGGATGAGGACCTCCGTCTTGTCCGAGTTCAGCTTCAGACGGCTGTTCTTCATCCATTCTGCGACGGCTTTCATTCCTTCGTGGAGGTTGGTTTTGGCAGTGAGGGGGTCCTTGGTGAGGGAGAGGATCAGCTGTGTGTCGTCGGCGTAGGAGATGATGTTGAGGTTGTGAAGTCTGGCGACGTGGGCGAGTGGGGCCATGTAGATGTTGAACAGTGTCGGGCTGAGGGATGATCCTTGAGGTACGCCGCAGATGATCTTGGAGGCTTCGGAACGGAAAGGGGGGAGGCGGACGCTCTGGGTTCTGCCGGAGAGGAAGGAGGTGGTCCATTCCAGAGCCTTGTCTTGGATCCCTGCGTTTTGGAGGCGTGTGCGTAGGGTGCGGTGGCAGACCGTGTCGAAGGCGGCTGATAGGTCCAGGAGGATGAGGGCCGCGGTTTCTCCGTTGTCCAGCAGGGCCCTGATGTCATCGCTGGCGGCGATGAGGGCAGTTTCGGTGCTGTGGTTGCTGCGGAACCCGGACTGGGTCGGGTCCAGGATGTTGTTCTCCTCGAGGTAGCGGGTTAGCTGTTTGTTGACTGTTTTCTCGATGACCTTCGCCGGGAAAGGGAGCAGTGTGTACCTTGCATGATTAGACTCGACTAACTTAGAGGACCATAATATTTTATGCCAAGTCGTACAGGCTCCAAGAGTAGAATCCAATGAAAGGAAGAGGGTACTGGTATACCCCAAACGATACTGGATCCATATCGCAGCGCTCCGTCAGGGTCCTCCTTCCTTTCATTGGATTCTACTCTTGGAACCTGCATTACTTGGCATAAAATATTATGAATAATTGATGAATGGAAAGCCACACATGATTTGATATACAGTATTAATACCAAATTAAGGAGTGAATATCAATACAGAACAAGAACAATAAAACCCTGATGAAGTTCAATGTATACTGAACGAAACGCGCTGGCTGTATGTTTTGGTTTCTGGACCATATATATTTTAAAAGTAGAATTAAATAAAAGAAGAATATTTCTAACAACATACTTGAAGAGTCACTGACTTTCTTTGTGGGTGCACCACTCCATCTTTATTTTTTTTTTTATTTTATTCATTTATTTACTTAGGTGTTTTTAAAAGTGCAAGATGTTAAATGGCACTTCCCCAAACTACCCTGACCAAAAACCTGGTCAATCGGTCAGTCAAAACCTCCTAGTCACAACGAAACCTCCATGTGCAACACTAAGTTTCCAATTCTTCTATCAACAGGGTCCTTATCACTGGAGCTTTCATACCTCTGTCCTGCACTTACATAACAGAAACTTAAATGTCTTTATTAAAATTTAGGGTACTGTGCTGTATCTTTTTATCTAAAGCAATCCACAAATGAAGAATACACAAAATTAGCTGCCTAAATGACTAACAAAAAGAATGAAACAGTAGAATGAAGATTTTTTTAAGAGTTCGGGATATTGTTACTAACTAACCAATATCACTAGAACAACTGTTACGCAATGTCTTTCTACATAAGAAACACTTGATATTTGCAATCTATATTAGTACTTTGTATTTTATTCCTACTGAATATTTAGATCTTTTTTAAATTGTATCACTGTATTTTATAGCCTCTTCGTAAAATTCTTGTTCTTAATTTCTGTTATAGCTGTACTTTCCTTTTCCATTTTGCTTAAATTAAGCATTGCTAAACATGAAGAAACACTTCACTTCATGACTGGAAGGACCCAGTCAGTCAACCTGCCACCATACACCTCGGGTGTCCACGACCTCATCTGTGGAGTTCTGCAAGGATCCGCCCTGAGCCTGGCCCTTTTCAACACATACATGGTCCCTCTAAGCATCATAAGCTCTCACAACAGCAATCGCCCACTGGGATGAAGACCAACTGTCTAAAGCTGAACATCAAAAAGACCAAAATTGTGATCTTTGGGCATAACACATCACTGCGGGACTCCACCTGGTGGCCAACAGAGCTAGGACAGACACCCAGCCCCACCATCCACGCCAAGACCCTTGGGATCATCATCAACTGCAAACTCAACATGGACGCCCAAGTCATTTCCATCACCGCCTCATGCTTCCATATCCTCAGGATGCTGATTTCCAATGGCTCGTTAGCAAAAGAAGGGACTACTAGGGCTGATTAACGAGGTCCAGCATACATGCCCAGTCAAACTCTACTCACAAAGGGTATGCAGTTCCTCAAGGCGGTCAAGGTGATAAAGAGGTAGGAGGAAGGGGATCCTCCTTGTCGGAACTAGAGTCCTCACACACCCAGCAAGCTAGGTGTCATGCTTCATCATTTAGACTTGCTCCTCGTCGGGTCGGCGCTGCAATACCCGACGGGCACCCTTAAAGGGGCTCTTTGGCGGAGATCTTTTGTTCCTTGCCGTTTGGTGCTGTGGGTGTGAGGGGTCTAGATGGTGTAGATGTGGTGAAAGTGAGTGATATTAAAAAAGGTTGGGTAGTTCAAATAAACTTTTATTCAGGCTGGCTAACCACCTTCTTAAAAACTATTGGAGTGGCCGCTCTCTGACATTATGGTCCAGTGGAGCTAGGCTCAACTCTCATAGTCGACATGTTTCATGCACAGTGGTCTGGTGTGATCCGTGGCATTTCATCAGGACCTAGTGTGTGCACTATCTACACGTGGTGGTTGGTAAAACAGTTCCTACCTACCAAGCATCATGAATACGAACACAGTGTCCCGCCAATTAAAATGGTGACCTAACTGTAGGGAGAGTGTCACTCCATTCGGTGTTCGGCTCTAGACACCAGTATCGCGGTGTCCTATCCTCGTTGGGATGTATGCTGATACACCTACCCCGTCTCGCCGGTTGCCACGGATCACACCAGACCACTGTGCATGAAACATGTCGACCATGAGAGTTGAGCCTAGCTCCACTGGACCATAATATCAGAGAACGGCCACTCCAATAGTTTTTAAGAAGGTGGTTAGCCAGCCTGAATAAAAGTTTATTTGGACTACCCAACCTTTTTTAATATCACTCACTTTCACCACATCTACACCATCTAGAACCCTCACACCCACAGCACCAAACGGCAAGGAACAAAAGATCTCCGCCAAAGAGCCCCTGTAAGGGTGCCCTTCCGGTATTGCAGCGCCGACCCGACGAGGAGCAAGTCCAAATGATGAAGCATGACACCTAGCTTGCTGGGTGTGTGAGGACTCTAGTTCCGACAAGGAGGATCCCCTTCCTCCTACCTCTTTATCACCTTGACCGCCTTGAGGAACTGCATACCCTTTGTGAATAGATTTCCAATGGCTCCCAATCAGCACCTGGAAAACTGTCACGCATGCCGTGGTCAGAAGCAAGCTGGACTACAGGAACACCCTCTAACCCGCGATCAACAAAAGACTCAGCAGAAGGCTACAGACCATTCAGAACTCAGCGGTCAGAATCACTCTTAACTTCCCATGCTGCACTTACATCACAGCACACCTGAAGGAGCTCCACTGGATCCCCATTCACAAACAAGCACAATTCACATGCCTCCCCCACAATTTCAATGCACTGCATAACAGACCAACATACCTCAACAATTGCATCTGCCTCCACAAACCTTTGAGACAACTTCACTCATCCGGACTCCTACATGCACAAACCCCACTGTGAGAAGTTGGCCTGGTATATGCTGTTCACTAATTAAAGTGGACACCTTGCACCAGGGCAAATCGACTCTTATGGTAGATAGGTTTAAGACAACCTTTTAAAGAAAGCTATCCTAGTGGTAGCTGTGGAGAGCAGCCTTCAGGCTAAGTCTCGGAGGAATGTAAAGCAGCTTGTTTTACCATATAATCTCTTGAATCACCAAATGAAAAGACACCACACAGGTATATATATCAAATATATATGTATTTATTTCTAAATAACTCTCTACTAATCTCTTTATGAGATTAGAAGACAAACATATGCACAAATCAACGTTTCACAATAAGTTAAGCACAAAATATGGCTGGGGCCCTAGGGGCGTACCAGACCATATACTAAGTAAGAGACTTAGAAACAACGACTTGCAGGGAGACAAGGCCTAGGGCCTTCAGAAGTGCTGGGGCCTCACAAAACCACCCAAGGCAGGTAAGTAAAGGACCCACGGGGGACGCGTGCAGTGTGGATACACAGGCGCGAATCGCCGTTAACTTCAATGGGGCAAGTCGCGGTTGGAAATAAAGAGTTTTAGGATACTTCGGGAGAACCTACAAGCAAGTCACTTACAGGGTAAGTAGTTCTAGGGCCCACACCCACAGGAGCACCGTAGTGCTGGAGTTACCTCACCCAGGGAAGCCGGGTGCACAGGTGTCCTTTGGTGTCGGGTCGCGGCGTCGTTTTCAATGGCGAACAAAGAAGACTTGCTGCTTGCGGGAGCTGAAGAAGTGTCCGGTGGAATCCAAGCCTGGATTCTGAAGAAGGATGACCTGAAAGCAGAGGGGACAGTGTTCAAAGTCACTTGGCAGTGACCCGGGGCAAGGAAGATGGATGCCCACCGTCGTCGGTCGCTTCCAGGTCGGTTGCAGGTGCCTTGACTCTTCAGCCACGTGGTCCAGGAGGCGTCGACGACGACCAGGAGCTGGATTCGGTGTGTCCCTCGACGTCTGCAGCTGACTGCGGTGTCGGCAACTCGATCGGAGCCAACAAGCCTTGGCAGCCGCAAGTCTCGGGGAGATGAAGAAAAGTCGATGGCGCAGACCAGCAAGGTCTGTGGAACTCACCCAGCGAGGGTAAGTCAGGGCAGGCCTGGAGCAACCAGGGGAGCCCTTCGGTTTCTTTAAGAAGTCTTCTGGGGACCCACAAGCCAGCGGGCAAGGGATCGCGAAGACACCTCGGGCGGAATCACTCAACAGGGGCCCACGGTCACTCGGGACGGTGTAGGCCTCTGATCTTCGGAGGGATTCCTGCTGGAGGTCGGGACCACACGTGGTCCAAAGCACAAGTTCGTAGAACGTTGTGAAGGGGTTGCACTCGACAATAGTGCACGGTACCCAGGGGTCGCGGTTCCTCGTTACTCGGGGGGTCCACTTGCCTCAGCTTCGCTGGGGACTCACGATGGCCTGGGAGAGGTCAGGAAATCCACTTCTTGGGCTGCAGGGACTTCGGACTCCGGCGGGAGCGGCGTAGTTTGCGACCGTCGTTGTCGTTTTTGGTGCCTGCCAAGCAGGGGAGTCACTCCTTGACTCCAAGGGAGATTCTTCTGTCTTCCAAAGGTAGTGGAACGTCGAAGGGCCAGGATTCTTCTGTAGAGCGTCGTCCAGGGGTTATCTGCTTTGCAATGGCAAGGTTCCCCCTCTTAAACTAAAAAGAGGGGATGGACTAGCTCTATGACCCCACCTATGGGAGGGTCAAGGGAGGGGTGGCTACACCCACTTCCCTTTGTCCAGTTTCGTGCCAGAGCAGGGGCAGGTAGCCCCTGAGCTGGTTTGAACTGGCATATGCACAGAGGAGCCTTCTGCTCCCCCAGTGCAGGACTTCAAAGCACTCTAAGAGTGCACCCACCCAGCCCCAATACACTAAACCCTGTCTGGAAGGTGGTTACACCTCCCTGTGACAGGATGCCTATTGTTGGGCTTCCTCCACTGCGAGTTTCGGTCATCAGCAGGAGGGCAGCCCAGTGTCTGTGACTGGTGGCATCCATTTTGTGATGCCAGGGCTCTTTAGGATTCTACCGCGTTTCCACAGCAGGTACATGTCTTATCCCTCTAGAAGGGTGGAATGCTACCCCCGCCGCCAAGATTGGCGGGGGGTAGTATTCCAAGATGTTTGACACCAAACACGACATGTTTTGATGCAGCCATTCCAAAGTTAGCATTTACCGCGAGGATATAATGCACTTAAGAGTATATGGTTTAACCGCATCCACAAACAGCACCAGAGAATGGACTCTGAGAACTGCAGAGGGGCCCTGCTCATGCAGAGGCACCCCCTCACATAGAAGCCAAGCACCCTGCCCTCAGGATTGATAGGGCCTGCCTTAGGGGTGACTGATAGGTTTATATGTGTGTGCAGGAGAGATATAGGAAACCTATATCTCAGTGAGGGGTGCTAGCACCACCTCACCCAGGCTGCAGTAGCAGGCCTGTGGTGTCAGATTTAGACTGCTTCCCAGGGGTGGCATAACATATGCTGCAGCCCCTGGGAGGCCTGTGAAGTACCTATGCCCTTGGCACCTAAGGTACCATATACTAGGGACTCATAAGGCACCACAGTATCCAATCACTAGTGCACCTAGAGTGCACTCCATGTCATTTAGAGAGAGAGCAGATAGACTGGGGCCCTGAATAGCAGGGTCCCAGTCCAACTAAGTCATAAACCAGCAAAACACCATAAAAAAGTGGGGGCAACCATATAGTCAGATTCCACCTTCCTACATAACCCCCCAAACGAAAGGAGATAAGGCTAACCTTGACCAGTTGAGCCTATATTGACTAAGTGGCCATATAAGGAAGCACCTGCACTAGCATGGTTGCCCCCTATGTTATGGTCCACTAAGCAATCCCTCGCCCTAAGGGTATGAGAGGGTCTCCACCATGGGGAATCACTACCTCTGGTGTGCTTAGGTAAAGTACAAGGCCGGTGAGGTGTCTGAGTAGGGAAGTGAGGCCCTAGGAATGTTGGCCTCAGCTTCCTCAGATCACTGGTCACCATGTATGCCTGTCTTTCCATGACTGAGTTGCACTTTGCTCTAAGGGTCAACCTTTGGCTGCCTACAGCTGGGGGTTGGGTCCCTTTGGATGGAACACTGGAGGGACATGGCAGGTTTGGAACCTTCTGGTCCCAGGTTTGCCCTTGCCTACCAGAGTCCTTCTGGGGGAGGTCCCTACATAAAGGTATGGGGGATCCCTCAGTGTGTAGAGGAATTTTCACCTGGCTAGGGCTACTAGACTGGGTGCCCCTAATCTGCTGATGGGGGGCTTCCTCTGGACAGGGGGCCCGGGGGGTCCACTGACCTCCCTGACCTCTGCAGCCCTGGGCTGACTGAGGCAGGGTAGAGAGGGGCAGGTTACCTGCTCCAGACTGGGTACCACCTTGGAAGGGTCCTCTGCCATCAGGGGTGTGGCCAGGCCAGGCCTGACTACCTCTGTGGCAGTTCCTTCACTAGGGGTAGGGTCAGTTCCCTGAGGAGGCTGACCCTTACCTACTGTCTGGGGGAAGAAGACTTTTCTTCAACCCTTGTGCTCTCTTTCGGGGAGAGTGGGCCATTCTTTCAGGCTCCATCTCTCCAAATTCTTGGGCTGGGGCTGTGGCCATCACAGCCCCACTAACCTTGCAGGGACGCCCAACATCCTAAGATGGGTTTGGTGTTCAACTTCAGCCCAGGCTGAAATTTCCAAATCATTGCCCATCAGGCAATCTACAGGTAGGGTTGGGGACACTGCCACTCTTTTTGGGCCTGTGACCCCCTCCCAGCTGAGATTGACTATGGCCATGGGGTGATCTGTTCTGACACCATCAATGTTGGTCACCTGGTATTTAAACTCAGGTAAAAGCTGGTGAGGGGGGACTAGTTTCCCTGCCACCATGGTGACACTAGCCCCTGTGTCCCTAAATGCCACAGCTTTCTGACCATTAATCATTGGCTCCAGTCTGTACCTGCCCAATGCTATGGGACCCATGGTAAAGGTGGCATATCCTACACCACCATCAGAATCTGAGGAGTCTGTTGAGGGGTCCTGTCTAAACTAGGGCCCACCTCTGTTCCTCTTGCAAAAGCACCTAACTTTTTGGGTGCACTACTCCCAACTGGAGGATTACTACTGGTAGTACCAGGAGGGGTGGTAGTAGTTGTTGGAGGAACATTTTCTTTATTGCCATTCCTGGGACAACTGGGATCAGATTTCCAGTGCCCAGGCTTTTTACAGACATGGCAATAGGGTTTCTTTTCAGGAGAGGAAGGAGTTTGGGACCCACCCCCAGAAGAGGAATTTTGGGGCCCTGTAGTGGACTTATCCTTGGATTTATCCCCACCTTTCTCTTGGGACTTGGTAGAATCTTTCTTGTGGTCACCACCCTGATTCTTAGGCCTTACTCTGGTTCTGACCCATTTGTCTGCCTTCTTTCCCAATTCTTGGGGAGAGGTCAGATCAGAGTCCACCAGGTACTGGTGTAAAAGCTGGTTTTGACAATTATTAAGGATCTGTTCTCTCATCATTAGATTATAAAATCCTTTGAAATCAGTAACCCTACTGCCAACCAGCCAACCCTCCAGAGCCTTGGATGCACAATCTACAAAGTCTGTCCAGTCCTGAGTCTGTGCCTTCTGGGTATCTCTGAACTTCAACCTGTACTCTTCAGTGGTTAAGCCAAACCCATCTATCAGTGCACTCTTCAGGACCTCATAATTATCAGCATCCTCTTCTCTAACAGTGAGGAGCTTGTCTCTACCTTTATCTGAAAAGGAGAGCCACAAGATTGCTGCCCACTGCTTTTGGGGGACCTGCTGTACTCTACAGGCCCTCTCCATAGCAGTTATCCACTTGTGGATATCATCCCCACTCTGGTAGGGAGGAACAACCTTGCTCAGGTTCCTATGGTCAGGGACATATTCTCTGCCTCTAGGGACACTGTTGCTGCCACCAGGGGTTCTAAACCCTCCCTTCTGGAAGCTCTCTGGATCTCCAGGGCTTCTCTATCCAGTGCCAACTGCTTGGTTCTGAGGGCCACTTTGGCTTCCTCATACTGGAGCAGTTTGCACCTTCTCTCAGAGGAGGTCTCTCTTAAGTTAAAGTATGAGCTCCTCTCTTGGACAAATTCTCTGCCAGAGTGATAAGAGTGCTCAGATTCCCTGGAAGGGGATCTGTGCCTCTCATCCACTCTGCCAGTTCTCTTAGGGAGAACTCCTCTGTCCTGTTCAGGCTCCTTGAAGCCTGGCCCTTCAACCACAGAGTCTTGGTCATTCGGATTGTCCTCATCTGACCCAGATACTATGATTGACCCACCCACTGATTCAGACCCCTTAGCTCCTAGAGCCAATCTAAGGTCATCTGCTGTCAGCAGATCTATCAGGTGTAGTGTTGAGGGACTCTGTCCTAGTCTCAGGTGTCTGTCAACACACATGGCTCTCAAGTCAGAGAAAGCCATGTCCTTATACTGAGGCTGAGTGGATCCACTGGGTCCACCCTTTAAGGACATTCTAGTGTTGTGCAGTGTTGTACTACCTACACTAGTTTGTGGCCTACTGATCCTAGCTTGAGCTGTGGAAAGGGTGTGCTATCCCTTGGCACACAGCTCTAAGTTCAGTAGAACTTATTGATACTAAGCTTGACTTTATATGTACCTTGAGTACCTATAATGGTTTTCAGTTAGTAATTCAAATAGAGATTTTCTGGTAAAACAATGGCAAGCTGGAATCCCACACGCTGCCCACCAATGTGAGAAGTTGGCCTGGTATATGCTGTTCACTAATTAAAGTGGACACCTTGCACCAGGGCAAATCGACTCTTATGGTAGATAGGTTTAAGACAACCTTTTAAAGAAAGCTATCCTAGTGGTAGCTGTGGAGAGCAGCCTTCAGGCTAAGTCTCGGAGGAATGTAAAGCAGCTTGTTTTACCATATAATCTCTTGAATCACCAAATGAAAAGACACCACACAGGTATATATATCAAATATATATGTATTTATTTCTAAATAACTCTCTACTAATCTCTTTATGAGATTAGAAGACAAACATATGCACAAATCAACGTTTCACAATAAGTTAAGCACAAAATATGGCTGGGGCCCTAGGGGCGTACCAGACCATATACTAAGTAAGAGACTTAGAAACAACGACTTGCAGGGAGACAAGGCCTAGGGCCTTCAGAAGTGCTGGGGCCTCACAAAACCACCCAAGGCAGGTAAGTAAAGGACCCACGGGGGACGCGTGCAGTGTGGATACACAGGCGCGAATCGCCGTTAACTTCAATGGGGCAAGTCGCGGTTGGAAATAAAGAGTTTTAGGATACTTCGGGAGAACCTACAAGCAAGTCACTTACAGGGTAAGTAGTTCTAGGGCCCACACCCACAGGAGCACCGTAGTGCTGGAGTTACCTCACCCAGGGAAGCCGGGTGCACAGGTGTCCTTTGGTGTCGGGTCGCGGCGTCGTTTTCAATGGCGAACAAAGAAGACTTGCTGCTTGCGGGAGCTGAAGAAGTGTCCGGTGGAATCCAAGCCTGGATTCTGAAGAAGGATGACCTGAAAGCAGAGGGGACAGTGTTCAAAGTCACTTGGCAGTGACCCGGGGCAAGGAAGATGGATGCCCACCGTCGTCGGTCGCTTCAGGTCGGTTGCAGGTGCCTTGACTCTTCAGCCACGTGGTCCAGGAGGCGTCGACGACGACCAGGAGCTGGATTCGGTGTGTCCCTCGACGTCTGCAGCTGACTGCGGTGTCGGCAACTCGATCGGAGCCAACAAGCCTTGGCAGCCGCAAGTCTCGGGGAGATGAAGAAAAGTCGATGGCGCAGACCAGCAAGGTCTGTGGAACTCACCCAGCGAGGGTAAGTCAGGGCAGGCCTGGAGCAACCAGGGGAGCCCTTCGGTTTCTTTAAGAAGTCTTCTGGGGACCCACAAGCCAGCGGGCAAGGGATCGCGAAGACACCTCGGGCGGAATCACTCAACAGGGGCCCACGGTCACTCGGGACGGTGTAGGCCTCTGATCTTCGGAGGGATTCCTGCTGGAGGTCGGGACCACACGTGGTCCAAAGCACAAGTTCGTAGAACGTTGTGAAGGGGTTGCACTCGACAATAGTGCACGGTACCCAGGGGTCGCGGTTCCTCGTTACTCGGGGGTCCACTTGCCTCAGCTTCGCTGGGGACTCACGATGGCCTGGGAGAGGTCAGGAAATCCACTTCTTGGGCTGCAGGGACTTCGGACTCCGGCGGGAGCGGCGTAGTTTGCGACCGTCGTTGTCGTTTTTGGTGCCTGCCAAGCAGGGGAGTCACTCCTTGACTCCAAGGGAGATTCTTCTGTCTTCCAAAGGTAGTGGAACGTCGAAGGGCCAGGATTCTTCTGTAGAGCGTCGTCCAGGGGTTATCTGCTTTGCAATGGCAAGGTTCCCCCTCTTAAACTAAAAAGAGGGGATGGACTAGCTCTATGACCCCACCTATGGGAGGGTCAAGGGAGGGGGTGGCTACACCCACTTCCCTTTGTCCAGTTTCGTGCCAGAGCAGGGGCAGGTAGCCCCTGAGCTGGTTTGAACTGGCATATGCACAGAGGAGCCTTCTGCTCCCCCAGTGCAGGACTTCAAAGCACTCTAAGAGTGCACCCACCCAGCCCCAATACACTAAACCCTGTCTGGAAGGTGGTTACACCTCCCTGTGACAGGATGCCTATTGTTGGGCTTCCTCCACTGCGAGTTTCGGTCATCAGCAGGAGGGCAGCCCAGTGTCTGTGACTGGTGGCATCCATTTTGTGATGCCAGGGCTCTTTAGGATTCTACCGCGTTTCCACAGCAGGTACATGTCTTATCCCTCTAGAAGGGTGGAATGCTACCCCCGCCGCCAAGATTGGCGGGGGGTAGTATTCCAAGATGTTTGACACCAAACACGACATGTTTTGATGCAGCCATTCCAAAGTTAGCATTTACCGCGAGGATATAATGCACTTAAGAGTATATGGTTTAACCGCATCCACAAACAGCACCAGAGAATGGACTCTGAGAACTGCAGAGGGGCCCTGCTCATGCAGAGGCACCCCCTCACATAGAAGCCAAGCACCCTGCCCTCAGGATTGATAGGGCCTGCCTTAGGGGTGACTGATAGGTTTATATGTGTGTGCAGGAGAGATATAGGAAACCTATATCTCAGTGAGGGGTGCTAGCACCACCTCACCCAGGCTGCAGTAGCAGGCCTGTGGTGTCAGATTTAGACTGCTTCCCAGGGGTGGCATAACATATGCTGCAGCCCCTGGGAGGCCTGTGAAGTACCTATGCCCTTGGCACCTAAGGTACCATATACTAGGGACTCATAAGGCACCACAGTATCCAATCACTAGTGCACCTAGAGTGCACTCCATGTCATTTAGAGAGAGAGCAGATAGACTGGGGCCCTGAATAGCAGGGTCCCAGTCCAACTAAGTCATAAACCAGCAAAACACCATAAAAAAAGTGGGGGCAACCATATAGTCAGATTCCACCTTCCTACACCCACTCATATGTAAAACCAGATCTGGTGGTCGAGTCTTCTCCTATATTGCTCCTAAAGCATGGAATGGCCTGCCACCTCACGTAAGAGCCTACACCTCTCTTCTTGAATTTGCAAGAAACTGAAGACCTGGCTATTTGAGTAGTCCCAGTAGGTGCTACGTGTGGCTAGGCACCCACCTGCTCAGCACCAGGATGCCCTCCCTGGTGAAAGTGCACTCTACAAATCTGCATAACAATATAACATAAGTTGAAATATGAACAAGCAAAACAGCATTAATCACCATATAATTCCAAAAGTGAGCCTTCCCAAAATGCTCTTGAAGGATAGCTTATCATCACAAATCTTATAGATAGTCCTTTCAATAAAAGCCAGTTCTGATTTTTTTTATAAATGTGGTTTCAATTTGAAATATATGACATGACTTTCAGTGTGTAAGGTCTGTTCTCTTTACAAACCAGCACACCCCTAATTATCCACATTGTTTGATGTTTCCCACACTTTTTCCAATCACATACTTAAACAGAATTACATATTTGGACAAACAAAACTCCATTTAGGTTATTCCATGCATTCTCTCAATTGTGGCACAGTCAGCAAACATATGCACTGGAGACATCCTGAGCAGTCACCGCTTTGTAAGAATCTCAACTTCCACATTCCACATGTCCTTACCAGACAGGTATTTCTTCCAGGTATCAGGGTAAATGGCACAGTTATGATCATTTTCCCTACCTACTCAGAATTTGTCTAGTCATTGGACCTAATCTTCCATGATATATTAAAAACAAAAGAGGCAAAATTAGCCAGATGTTTCAGGTTTGTAACCAAACTGAGATGATGTATAATGTTCTGGAAAGCACTTAGATTGCTGGTGGAGATTTGTTTCCAAGAAAGATAATTAGTGTTGTCGTTTGGTGAAAGATAATAGTGCACTGGTCATTGTCCTGAATTTGATTGAAGGTAAATAGCATATTGCTCAATCCAGACCTTCCATTTTGGAATTTTCCAATTGATCTTGAGATATGCTATGCGATAGAGACTGGTACAATTAACATACGGTTGTTTTACGTACCTGTCAAAAACATATTTCTAAAAACAATTGTTTCAAACTTCAGAACATGGGGTCTGAGATAATTGAATATTAGTATCAAGGATAAGCATTTTCCCTTTGCTCCCAATATGTCTATGTGACGAGGGGGGGTCGGAACAGGGCGAGGAAGGGACTGCTGTGGACTGGTGGACCCCGACACCCCTCTCCTCACCTCTTGTTTTCCCACAGCCGGAGGAATGGACATCGTCATCCTACGCGGCGGACATACGCCAATCGGAAGGATGCGGCGGTCCCTTTAACTGGGGAAGCCTAGATGGGAGAAACTCTCCCCCTTTCAGTGACGTCGCTTTGCCTGGGCCAATAAGAGCTTGGGAGTTCCCCTCGCCGGAGTGTGACGACATCGGGGAAGAGACCGCTGGAGCCGGAGAAGACGTCGGAGCTGTGGCGAGAGAACGCGAGAGACGGGAGAAGCGGTGCCGTGCTGTGGGACTACCGGACGCCGGAGGAGAGCCAGGAGGCCAATGACAACACGTTCCGCCCAGCCACGCTCCAGGAGGAGCGTGGCTTACCCAGGTACATGAACGTTTCGCGGGCTGGGTCGGGTCGGGAGGAGGGAGAGCCCCGCCAAATAAGTTCGGCACCCCCCTGCCGCGTATAACGTGTGTGTGTGTCCCTCCCTTTACACTATCACTTCACTCCGACAGGCCTAGCACCCCACACGTGTATTTAGAAGTGGTTCACGAGTGTATCCCTCACTCCCATTCCCTCAACGTGAATCACGGTAACCTGATATTGACACCTGCTCTCTCCTTCTTTACCTGCGACGAGGTCAGAGCTGTTCCCCAACAACCGAGGCATCTGAGAGGACGTTCCACGAGCAAAGGGAGAAGACCCAACCCCTTCCCAGAGGACGGAAGACCAGATCGGATTGGACAGTTAGATCCCAAACCTGGCTATCCATAGAAAGCGTGTCTTGGGAAAAATAAAACCCTCACTACACCATACCGGCTCAAGTGTCCCTTATTCGATCCCGCAACAGTCTATCTCCATCCACGTTGATGTGTTTGGCAATGGTTAAGACATCAACAGACAGCAAGAGCATAGTAATACTTTCTGAGAGAATCCAAACACTCTTTGACTAAAAGGAATTATCATTCCTCTATAACTAAAAGTGTCCTTCATCTTGGAAAACCAAATAACATCCTTCAGTAAGTGCCAGATACTACAAGGCAAACAAATATATTGGAACATAGAAAGAAGATTCTGAAGTATGTTCATTTTACAGATATATTTTTGCCCACTCCCTTAAACCTAGTTCTTGACACTTTAATGATCTAATGTTATACTGGTGAGAGTTTTCTCTAGCTAGGTTCCAACTGTAGAATTTGCATCTATTGTGATAATTATTCCATTAATAAACAGTCATTCTTTCTTTAAGTTTGAAAATGACATATGAATTCATTTAGACCAGCTTATTTTGTAACTTGAGAAGGCATTGATGTTTTTCACACTGTTCAATAGTTTGTGAAAGCAATGCATTTCTAAAGGAAAGGGAGAATAGAATGTCATGAGGGAAGAGAATACATTTGTTAGACACCACTTTCTATTTTTGTTTCATGCATGTCCCCATGTGCCATAATAATCACAAATTCTTGCAGCTGTAGACAAGGTTGAACCCTATGGGATATAATGGACGACTTTGTTTTGTGCCCCGTTCATCATCTGTATTCACAGACAGAAAAACATTTGTATTTATTTTAGTGACTAAGCCTTGAAAGAGAGCACTTAAATTGGTACAGAAATTCTGGATAAAATACATTCTCTTGAGAAGTTCCAGTAAGCATTCCCACTTCACAATAACAAATGCTTTCTCTGTGTGTAGACGCAAGAGGATATTCTCAATTTTTTGACTCTTAAAGTGCTGTAGGACATCAATTATCTGTTTGATGTTGTCTGAACCTTTGCTGTCTTTTACAAAGCTAGATAGGTCTCGGAACTAATTCTGTTCAATCTTTAAATCCATATTTACAACAAGAATTTTGAGTCTCTGTTCAGTACTGCTATGAGACTATACCAAAGAAAGAGGATGTTGAGCTTGAAAATTTGATTTTCATAATTGTCTTGTTATATGTTTTCTCCAGGAGAATTGAGATTCATTCTTTGAAGACTTTGTATAATTCTACCTATAGGCCAACCAGCAAAGGTGATTTTCCAGATGGTGTTGTAATAATTTTTAAACTGACTTCTTTACTTGTTATTGCAGAGTCTAGTGACTTCCAGGGATAGGCAGAATCTGTGTTTTATTTCACTGTTGTTCAACCTAAACCTTCCCTCAGCATGTTTCCTGTAACATTTATTCAACTGGAATATAATTACTTTACTTTATGGGCAGAAAGCCTGCTACTATGTCTGCTTCTTCCCATTATTTCATCTTAGTTCTTAGAAGAGCAAATTCATTTTGTTTAGAAAACCTTGTATTCATTTAATTTTCAAATGCATTAATTTCATGTCGATAGTTACACCCTCATTTATACATTTTAGTTTCTACGACTTTAACCTGCATTTCAATTAACCCACTTTCACTTCATCCTGCTTTATTTTTGGATGGTTTGTGTATGACCTACTTTTGCTCTCAACACTCAAAAGAGCTCTCAAAGACCATACTATAGTCTACAATTCACAATACTGAAGAACCACAGTTTCTTCCTTTCTCTATACAATATATGCCACTGTGAATGTGCACAAATTATTATTTTTTTATAATGTCTTTTTAGTGTTATTGCATGCCATCACTTACCCCCATTAGTTTTTGTTTCTCTGTGTAACCCACTGAACCTCATTATCATGATATTGTTGCCATGTACAATATTTCTTGTGAAAATGTTCTTGTCAGTGAATAAATAAACAAATGTAATAATAATAATAATAATAATAGGACATTAGCATGCCTCTTGCTATAAATCACTATAACGACATGCGCTAATCACACACATTCCAGTACTGACAACTTCACAGCGTTTGACTTGCACCATGCTATGTTGCCCCAGGACTGAGACATCCACAGAGTTTTCACAAAACACTCCTATTCTTACCTACATCATGATTTGATATTCAAATAATCAAACATCCACCAAGATCGCATAATGGTCATGTGTATGCAGTAGTAATTTTGCACTGCGACGTCCAAGGAGTCCTACAAAATCCCACTGATTTGACTTGCACCCACCAGGGATACATCCACAGAGCTCTGATGATAGTTCTACATACTGATTGACACCAGGCACCTGAATTTCAGTGCTGAGACAGTCACAAGTCTCTCATGATGCACCTCTTTATTTGCCAGCACCATGTGCCTCTATCTCAAAAGTGGGATGTCCACGGAGCCCTCAAAGTGCCCTTCCATTTGACTTCTTTCTAGCTTCTGCAGAACTTTTACAGCTCACATATATCCTGACCTACCAAATGCACCACATTCTCTCTAGTGAGAAATTAAGAGTTCACACAATGCACTTCTCTTCTGACATGTGCCATAGGCTAATATTCCAGTATTAAGACAATCAAAGGGTTTCATCAGCACCCTACACCGGTATCCCCGTATCCATCAGGACAGCACCAACATTACTGAAGTTTAGGGAAGAGTTGAAGTCTCTCATCTTTAAAGAACACTACATCACAAAGCAATAACTGTCCACGAACCAGCTTCCTCTCCTATCACTTGTTGATTTTGTGCTTGTCGTTGACCCGGTACAGCACTCACTGCCTTTTGGCTAGGTTTGGACTATAGAAGTACCATATACATACATACGTGCATACATACCAGTGCAAGCCATTTACGGGCCTCTTACATTACACCTTTATATTGACCTGCACCATGCACCACTAGGAATGGCTGCCACTCATTTTAAAAAGTAAATAAAATGCAGATTTGTCCCTCCTTTGGCTCATATTCTAATTCTCTGATACTCTATTTTCTAGTCACTCTTTAGTCCTTTCTCTTTCTTCTATGTCATTTATTGGTTCGCTCAGACACTCCCTCCCAATAGCACTCTCTTTACATCTGTTTATCTCCATCAACCTCTTGAAAACCACTCTGGCACTCTCGATTGTTTTTCCGTCAATGTTACACTCATTCTGCAGTACTCTCTTCACCTATGTTTGAAAACTTTAATATCACTAACAAGAGCTCACTTAACAATGGCAGCATCAAAAAGCGGTGTGCACCACAATTTTCTGGCATGGAATCCTTACTCTGAGGCATGATAACCATAAGCATTTTGAGCTACCTATTTTGATTCATACCTTCCAACTGACACAGTGCTACCGCGTGACACACGATATCGTGTCCCATCACACGATCTCCCAGTGAGGAGTCAATATCACACGGTGGCAGGGAAAACAAGCTGAAAACCACTGTACATAGTGGTTTTCCAGCTCGTTTTCCAAGGATTTGAACTGCCAATGCCCATTAAGGGGTGTGAAAACACCCCAGGACATCGGCACCAGCAAGCTTTTTTTTTGGGAGCAGGGGGTTTGGGGGCACGTTGGGGTTCAAAAGTGCCTTGTAGGTACATCTCGGCACGAGGCCCCACCCCCTTCAAGGCCTCACCACATCCTCACACGATGAGATTGTTCTTCAAGTTGGCAAGTATGTTGATTGTGTAAGTCTCCGTCACATTCATCAGTCAAATACTGTTTCACTGTTTGCAGCCAAATACTGTTTATTTCATCAAGACAACTACTGACACCAGCATTGTGTGTGTTGAACGAGCCACTCACACTGTTATAGTCCTTTGAAAATTTCCTTCACAAATGTATATAGACAGCACTGGCATCTGAAAACCCTGTATTCATCGTTAAAGAGGGTTGTGCAAGGGGTGGTAAATAGAGAGCCCAGAACTGGCTCCATAAGCTTGTGAATCTATTGTAACCTTTTCATCTCTTAGCAGAAGTGACCATTCAAAGCATTCACAAAACGATTGCCTGTCTGCTGGCAGACGGAGTCACCTGGAAATACACTGTGTTCAAGTAGGGGAATAAGAAGCCTTCACTGACCACCCTGAGAGTCCATCTTGCTACATCAGGACCATTGCTAACCCTGAGGCAAGAGGAACGCCTCTTCAGTTCCTCCTCTAGGCTGTTTTGCTTCAGCTGCAATAACAGTCACTTAGCAGAAACTGCTATGTCGCCAGATGAACAAATGTAACTTTCAGTTTTCCATTATGGATTACTTGGTGGTTTTACAGCAAGTGACCACACTTGAGAGTGACTTGATTTCTGGATTTGTCATCAACTATTCTGGTTTTGGCTAAACAGTGAGCACAAAATATGAGGGAAACAAGGTAAAGCCTGAACCAAAGTGGAGCACATGTCGAAACAGTGTTACAATGTGACATGCGCAAAAACGAGGCGCTCCTATGCCGACTTTACTCCCACAGACTAGGAAGTGTTCTCTTCCATCAGGCCCACATGCACCATGCTGGAATGGGAGAGGCTTTCATTGTTCTGGCGTGCAAACTTCTACAATAGGTTGGAAGCCAGTGATTTCAGCTTTCACTTGACCATTCCCAATAATCGTGTCTGCTAAGGCTACTAAAAATGCTTCATTCCCCAAAGTCCAAACAATTGGTAACACACAGATCTGTCGAGGAAGGCCAGACCCGAATTGTCCTGCATAGTCCAAAAGATGCAATACGAGTAACTACTGACATCCAAGCTGATTTTAATATTTTGATCCTGGCAGATCAAAGGCAGTGAAGGATTATTTCGAATAGGGAAACAATGAACAAAACTGATATTATATACTGTATACTGTATGTAAACATCGTGTCAAGTTCATGTAATTATTGATATTATTGATATTAACTTAAATGTTTTTTCTTTTATGCTCTATGCAAGAGTTTACAGGTATAACTTCAGAAGGTTAAGCGATCCATGTATCTAAATGTAAAATACAACCGAAAGTAATTCATACTCATCAATGTTGGCAAATTAACTAAATGAGAGTGTTATTTCCACATTCCAGAAAACGAAATGTGATGCAAATAAGTTGGAACTACATGGGCTAGGGAAAAGATAATTTAAAGCAACTGGAGATTTTAATGTAAGGTGACAGTGGCATTTGGAGAGATTGGGGTGGGAATTATTTGCATTATGAGACTCTGTCACAATGAGGCTGTCATTGACATATCGTGGACGCTCAGGTATCATGGTGGCCATCACCGGCATAATACTGGCCTTGACCTTAGGTGGACATCGTTGGTGTATTGTCACCATTCTGAGGCACAGTGGCAGCCATCTCTGGCATATTGTCACTACTCACACGTTCTGATAGGCATATTGACAAAAGGTGGGTGATCCAGCGCAACCCCTAATTCATGAACCAGGGACCAAGAAACTTATCACACATAAACCATTTACCAAACAACGGGGCCCATCACACATTACCCATAAATGATCCCTGAAGTCGGGAGCTGGATTTAAGGGGGTTTAATTTGTCAGTTTATATATGTACAGTACTATACTTCACATTAATAACACATTTTATTTTCATAGCTATTCTTAATTTCAACTATCTTCTTCTGGTCGATGGACCATTAGTTGACGAGTTGATGGTGACTATGAATAACTAAACAGTTAATACTTTAACTAAATAACCACAGAGTCGTTATTCGGTTAATAATTTTATCTCCTTAAAATTAAATGCTCATAATTCAGATTGTCAGTGCACAAACAAGACCACATATAAGAGAACAATTTATTAAGCAATGTAACCAAAATGAATCATTTGCCTCGACATCAAAGCGTGCGTAGGAATGGGGGAAAGAGAAGGTACAGCAGAAATACTTTGCAGAAATATATTGCGAAATTAAAGCATTTAAGGAGGGTAATACCCACCAAAGATCAGAAAACCCACTTCCTTGGCCGAGGTTGTGGCAAGGGGTCCCCAGAGATAGGCTCAGAGGACAAAGTTAACAGAATATATGCAGCTAAATCTTGCAATAAACTGGCAGACAAATGATAATCTCCCAATCTATCTACCTTTGATTTAGTTCTCCTCGGACGCAGTCTCCTCCTAAGCACTCCCGCAACGTTCTCGTACCTAAGGTGCTTTCTGACTCGGTGCTGGTCTGCTCTCTCTGTCTTGGTGCTCTCTCTCTCGATCTCTGTGTCTTGATATCTCGCTCTCAACGCTCACTCTCTCGATGTTCTCTATGTTCTCTAAAACACCCCAAATTGGGATATCAATTATACCCTAATTCTTAGCTCACTATCTTACAATGTTGCAGTGTCAGTAGAAACTCGGCCTGTGATTGGTTGACACAGGTCATGTTAGGGTCTCCTCATCAGGTTCTCATCGAAAATCCATCCCATACCGGTTTTAACAAAGGAAGTATTAAGGATAAATACAATCGTATACTACTAATATCAATAGTTATACATTTTGCAACATTCTCGTATTATGACATCCGTTTCACATTCAAATTGCACGTAGCAATGGCAGTTCCCACAGTCGCTGTTGCATCTTGGCACGTAAACAATAGGACACAGGTCAACATGGCCTTCACACGGATTACATCAGCTGGTGCACTCTGTAGTTCGTAAGCAGGCAGAGCATTCGGCGCATGCGTCTTTCGTACAGACCAAGACAACCACATGCTGGTTCGGACAAGAGGCCATTTTCATGCAGGCCTAATCTCGTACTAAAGTAAATAAACACAAAAGAATATTAATTCATAAAATAAAACCCATTATGTTCATCTCCCACCATACTAATACCCTGTATCAATTATTTCCTAGCGGAAGCTATTAATTTAAAGCAACTTTCTTGTTATTCGTGCACAACATGCAAAATGTGCAATGTACAACATAGCATAGTTATGCATTAATACGATTTTTCAAAGCGCAAACAGTTAATACATGGTCATGCCATCATGGTTTAGTATATTAGGTAAAATGCGTTTGCCCCATGTGTGTGTGTGTATTCAGGGTTGGTTAGTTCATGCAGTCAATGCATTATTATGGGGTTACTTAATTTCATGAGGATGTATTTTTGCAAACCTCACTCCATCAATCCCCCCTTTGATGGTTTACCATCATAAAATACCTAAACATACGGTTTGCCAAGTTATATAGCTGTTATTGTGTCTTCTGGCCCTTGCTCTTTACATTTTACATATAATTTCTCATTAAAATCCTCCAGTTCTATCTCATCTATTTCTCTTTTCCTTTCTTTACGTTCCTTACTTAATTTTCTTTCTTTCTTTTCTTTGTGTCTTTTCTTCACACAAACATATGTCATTCTTATTGTTAGTATCATAACAGCTACAGAAACTATTGGTACTATTATTTTTCCTACTAAGGAACTACCTATAGAAGAAAACCAATTGCTTATAGCAGAAAAACTCTTACTTTGTCTCTCCCAGACACCGTCAACCTCTAGTTGTGTTACTTCCTTATGCAAATTTGTGATATTCTGAATGTATCCTTCCAGATTCTTACTTTTATCTGGAATGTAAGTGCAACAATGTTGAACCTTCAGCATTCCACAGACTCCACCCTCTTTTGCCAATAATATATCAAGAGCAAGTCGATTTTGCATAACCATAGATCTCATGGCAATCATCTCAGTGTCAATCATCATGAATTGTCAGCATTCCGTCCATCATTTGTTTGCTGTAACACTTTTCGCCCTAAGTGGGATGGGTATGCCCAGACGTGGGTCCCTTGCTCACTGTGCCACTGGATTCAAGCTAGCCTGGCTGAAGAAGGGTGACATACCCTGAAACCGGTCCCAGGATGCTTGTTTCCGGTCCAGGGAGGACCTGGCCTGGCAGTTCGGTCTGGACTGTTCCCATGGGCACAGGGTCAAGGCTGATTTGCATATGGCTGGGTCCAAACTGGGGTGGCGTAGTGGGCAAAAGAACGATGGATTTAACCCAGATCTTTTGACTGGGGGAGAATGTTTGCATTGTCAGCATTCCGTCCATCATTTGTTTGCTGTAACACTTTTCGCCCTAAGTGGGATGGGTATGCCCAGACGTGGGTCCCTTGCTCACTGCGCCACTGGTTTCAAGCTAGCCTGGCTGAAGAAGGGTGACATACCCTGAAACCGGTCCCAGGATGCTTGTATCCGGTCCAGGGAGGACCTGGCCTGGCAGTTCGGTCTGGACTGTTCCCATGGGGCACAGGGTCAAGACTGATTTGCATATGGCTGGGTCCAAACTGGGGTGGCGTAGTGGGCAAAAGAACGATGGATTTAACCCAGATCTTTTGACTGGGGGAGAATGTTTGCATTGTCAGCATTCCGTCCATCATTTGTTTGCTGTAACACTTTTCGCCCTAAGTGGGATGGGTATGCCCAGACGTGGGTCCCTTGCTCACTGCGCCACTGGTTTCAAGCTAGCCTGGCTGAAGAAGGGTGACATACCCTGAAACCGGTCCCAGGATGCTTGTATCCGGTCCAGGGAGGACCTGGCCTGGCAGTTCGGTCTGGACTGTTCCCATGGGGCACAGGGTCAAGACTGATTTGCATATGGCTGGGTCCAAACTGGGGTGGCGTAGTGGGCAAAAGAACGATGGATTTAACCCAGATCTTTTGACTGGGGGAGAATGTTTGCATTGTCAGCATTCCGTCCATCATTTGTTTGCTGTAACACTTTTCGCCCTAAGTGGGATGGGTATGCCCAGACGTGGGTCCCTTGCTCACTGTGCCACTGGATTCAAGCTAGGCTGGCTGAAGAAGGGTGACATACCCTGAAACCGGTCCCAGGAGGCTTGTTTCTGGTCCAGGGAGGACCTGGCCTGGCAGTTCGGTCTGGACTGTTCCCATGGGGCACAGGGTCAAGACTGATTTGCTTATGGCTGGGTCCAAACTGGGGTGGCGTAGTGGGCAAAAGAACGATGGATTTAACCCAGATCTTTTGACTGGGGGAGAATGTTTGCATTGTCAGCATTCCGTCCATCACTTGTTTGCTGTAACAATCATCATGAATCCTCCAGCAGTATCCGTTGATAAACGATCAACCACTGTGGACAGTTGTCGAATTTTATATGCATTCAGTGTAACTCCAACTCCAGGTATCAATGCTCCAAATATATCACCTACAATCTCTGAAAAGCTTTCTCTTTTTACACATTTTAGTCCTTGTTTTACTTCATGGATTCCATTTATGCTTTTGGAAAGACAATCCCAAGATAACAAGTTCCATACCAGTGATCTGGTAGCCGATAATAGGCTTTCCTTCCACAGACATAATATATGCCTGGAAAAACAGGGTCAGTTCCTCCCTTTAATCCCCAACCACCAATAATTTTGTAGGTATCTTCACATTCACTGGAACCAATGAAGTAATTGTTGTAGTTAGTCTTCTCCCTACGTAAGCATAATTTTCCCTTCTGAGACCAGTCTAGGGCCATTGCAGCATAAGTCTCGCCTTTGTCATAGTTGCCTTCTCTGGAAACCCAAGGTGGTGTCTGTAATTTCTCTTCAACAGCTTTTCTCTGAAACTTAGCCCTTCTCTCTTCCACCATCTCTAAAAAGATCTTCTCCTCCTTCTTCAATTTACAGGTTAAATTATTCTTATAAGCATACTCTATATCTAAGGGCTTTATTGTCAGGAAAAAATCTCCCATGACATGTGCAGGTGCTATCTTATTTAACTCAGCTATTACAGGGACTTTAGAAAAGATTGTATTTACATTAGAATAATAGTAATTCAGTTTACTTGTTCTATACAACAAACTCGATAAGACACTACAAGTCACACCATATGTCAAAGGAAGGTGATGGTAGGTTACACCTTGTGAGACAGACAATGGTAACTGTATACACACATAACAGTCACTCACATCCATTGTTTCCACATACTCGTAGAGTAATTTGGTGAAAACATTCAGGGAAAAGTTAATAACGGATCTATCGTGATGCAAACTACTAGCATCTATTTGATCCAGGTGAGTAATAGGAGTTTACTTAATGTCGGTGTCTACTTGTGGACTTGTCAAATTGTTAGGATGAGGTATATCTTCTTTTATCAGATGTAAAGGTATTACAAGTGTTAATATCACCCAAAACACTATTAGTATACAAGTAAGACACAAACAAGCTTTATAACACCTACACATAAAACTACATCTAGGTCTTGTTACTTGTATATCTGCCATAGCAAAATTAATCCTAATAAAGTTCCAATGGATTTTTCTAAAGATCTATTTCAAATATATTTTACAAAAAATCAAAAATGTAGTGTGATCCCACATTTCAAAGGCTTTCTTCTTTACCCCTTCTTTTATTTTAACGAATCCAATTTTCCCAGGACGTCTTCTGGACCTTCAGAAATTTTCTTCAATCGACAACGTTGCACCTTAATTTGTTTACAGTCTCTTAAGGTGGATTTAAATCACTCTTTTCTACCTGCTCATTGTCAGTGCTGTCTCTTTCTTTGCTTAGATCTTCTTCTTCAATCTCCTCCAACACTATGTAGGTCCAGTCAGGTGATTTGAACTTTTTGTTTGGTTTTCTCACTCTCTTTGGTTGCAGCACTGATTCGTCATCTGACTCTCCCTGTTCTATCTGACTTGAAACTTCATTTATCTGTTCTGGCCTATTCTCCGGTCTTCCTTTCATTACCCTGTATTTCAATCTTTTAACTCCGCTTGGCCAATAGTCGTCTTTCCTTGCCCTCTTTGGTTGAACTACTTCTTCTTCTTTATTCAATTTGTATGTTTGTTTCTTTGCACCTACTCTGAATTTGCTTTCTTCTTCCTTCTCTTTTTCTTCTTCTGCATTTCTTTCACCTATCTCCTTTCTACACTTTCCCTCTTCATCTAAAATGTGTCTTTCTTCTTGTTCAACAGCAGTTTCCTCAGTCCTAGTAGCTGGTGCCCACCTTACTTGACTTGTGCTAGGCCATTCCTCATCAAACCGTTCTTCAGAGTCCTTTTGTTTAGATTCACCAGTTTCAGAGTCTATTGCTCTAGCCTCACCAGTCTCTTGTACTTCGGCTTCTGATTACGAGCTCGGACTTGAGATCTCCAGATGCTGCTCTACTGGGTTTTCAAGTAGACTTGGGACTCGCTGAGTATGACTGGCGTGGATCCAATTTGGTAAGCCAGCACACTTTACTGCTGTAGTTGTCACCAATATGACCTGATAGGGTCCTTCCCAGCGGGGCTCTAGGCAAGTTTTCCTTCTATGCCTTTTCACGTGAACCCACTCACCAGGGCTCAGGTCATGAGCTTGAGTCTGCTGGGTTGTGGTCGCGTCTGCTCCAACCTGATGAAACACAGAACGTACCACATCAGTCAACCCTATGCAATAGTCAAGGATGAGATCATCAGATATATTTATCAATTTGTTGGCAGGTATAAATGCTTGTCTCATTGCTCTTCCCATCAAGATCTCATGAGGACTCAATCCTGTCTTTCTGTCAGGAATGCTTCTGAGACTCATCAAAACTAGGGGTAAAGCGTCAGGCCAATTCAGTGCTGTGGATTTACACACTTTTCCTAACCTGTTCTTGATTGTGCCATTTATCTGCTCTACTATTCCAGAAGCCTCTGGACGATAGGCACAATGAAGCTTTGGTTGAATGCTCAATGCCTCACAAATCAGTTTGATTGTTTCACTAGTGAAATGTGTTCCTCTATCTGTTTCCATAGTGACTGGAAAACCATATCTAGGAATGTATTCCCTCAACAGAATTTTTGCCACTGTCAAACTATCATTCCTCCTTGTGGGATAGGCTTCCACCCAACAGGAAAACAAACACAAATGACTAACACATACTTGAGCTTGTTACACGGGGGCAATTCAATAAAATCGAGTTGTAGTCTGGTAAAAGGACCTCCTGCTCTCCCTATTGTTCCCAGACTAACTACTGTTTTTCATCCTGGGTTTTGCTGTTGACACGTCAGGCATCTTTGGCAGAGACTCTCTGCAATGGTCCTAAACTTGGCATTAAAACACGTTTGTTTGAATGATCTGACCATAGCGTCTCGGCCGATGTGTGTCATTCCATGATACATCCTTGCCATGTGAGAAAGTAAACTATCTGGCATGACTGGTCTCCCATCAATGTACACCCATACATCATCATCTGCTCATCTCCTACACCCTGCCTTTTCCCATTCCTGTTTCTCTTCTTCACCTGCTTCTTCCTGCAATTGTCTCACTTCATCCCATGTTTCAATGGTGTTATTTTCTTTTGTTTTTCCCCGATTTATGGAAGTCTGATTCTTTGCACAATATTGTGCTACTTGGTCAGCAAATCTGTTGCCTTGAGTCACATAATCATCTCCTGACTTATGTGCGGCACATTTGACCACTGCAATTCGTTTTGGAAATTGTAATGCTTCAAGCAATTCTTTTACAAATTGGCTATTCCTGATGGGGGACCCCGAAGAGGTCAGGAATCCCCTCTGCATCCATAGTTCTCCAAAATCATGCACTATGCCAAAGCCATATTGGCTATCTGTAAATATAGTCACTTTCTGACTTTTTTCCAATTTGCAGGCTCGAATTAGAGCCACCAATTCGGCAACTTGTGCAGATTTGACCCCTTTTAGACAGGATGCTTCCAGGATTGCCGCTACAGTACAGACGGCATAGGCAGAACTCAACACACCTGTTTCAGTTCGTAAATATGAACCATCAACAAACATCACACAATCAGATTCTTCAAGAGGAACGTCCTTAATATCAGAACGGGGCTTGGTGCAAAATTCAGTCACATTCAAACAATCATGTTCTGCTTCATCCCTCACTTCTTCATCCCAAGCATCTGGCAATAAAGTGGAAGGATTCACATTTGTACATCTCACTAGTGTCACATTTTCTGCACGCAGAATCACTCTCTCATACCTAGTCAGCCGACTATAGGTGAGGTGTTGAGTCCGTGTTCTGGTTAAAAGGATCTCAACTGAATGTGGCACATACACTCTCACAGGATGACCCATTATGATTCCTTGACTCTGTTCCAGACTCACACATGTAGCAGCTACTGCTTTCAAACATCCAGGTAATGCAGCAGCTACTGAATCTAAAGTAGCAGAAAAATAAGCCATAGAACGTCTCGCCATTCCATGTCTCTGAGTTAAAACTGCAAGCGCACACCCATCTCTCTCACTGCAATACAATGCAAAATCTTTTGAATAATCAGGCATACCTAATGCAGGTGCTTGACACAGACTGTCTTTCAATTTAACAAAAGCTTCCATGCTCTCTTCATCCAATTTAATTGGGTCTTTCACATCATTCCTTGTCAGCCTTTGTAGAGGTTTTGCAATCAGTGAAAAGCCACTGATCCACTGTCTACAATATCCAACCACTCCCAAGAACATTCGCACTTCTCTCTGAGTTGTGGGGTGTTTCATATCTTTGATCACACGGATACGCTCTGATGTTACCTTTCTGACTCCCTTCTCAATCTTGTGACCTAAGTATTGGACTTCTCGCTGACAGAATTGTAATTTTGCAGGGGACACTTTATGTCCACCTTCTGCCAAATGGTTCAGTAAGGCAATAGTATCTGCAATACAGGCCTCTCGAGTCTTTGATGCCACCAGTTGGTCATCAATATACTGAACCAGAACCAACCCTTCAGACATTCTCAAATCTTCCAGACACTTTTTCAAGATCTGGTTAAAGATTGAAGGACTCTCAGTGTACCCTTGAGGAACTCGGCACCATGCCAAAACACGGTCTCCGAACCGGAAAGCAAATAAATACTGGCTATCCGGATGCAAGGTAATCGAAAAGAATGCATGACATAGATCAATCACTGTATACCATTCCGCATCATGTGGGTTTTGATAAAGAATCACTGCTGAATTTGGCACAACTGGGCAACAAGGCACAACAATTTTGTTCACCTACCTTAAATCTTGCACTATTCTATAGGTTCCATTTGGCTTTCTCAGTCCCATAATAGGTGAATTACAAGGACTGCTCATTATTTCTTTCAAAATTCCTTGCTCAATCATTTGATCAATTACAGGAGCTATTCCCTCAATTACTTCTGGCTTCATTTTATACTGCGGTGTATTTGGATATTTAGCATCGTCTTTCACTGTAATTTTAATTGGGTCTACTTTTTTCATTAACCCAATCTCTTGTCCTGTGAAATCCCACACCTCTGACTTCACTACCTTCATCAATTCTTCAGGCACACTTTTATCTGTAAGAAGTGAAAATAACTCGTTCACTTCTGTCCCTTGCTTTGCTAGCACCATTTTAAAAGCGACATCCTCATCAGGTGTCTGAAATGCAATACCATCCGGTGTGCAGTAAATAGTGCAATTCATTTTGCATAGCAAGTCTCTCCCTAACAAATTTACCGGACTCGAGTCACATACTACGAACCGATGCATGTCTTTAAATGGACCAATATGCACTTCGATCGGTTTAGTAACTGGAGTACTAATCTGTTTATCTGAGACTCCTACTACTTAGATAGTTTCTCCCGAGAGGGGTAGGTTTGGAATTTCTGCTGCTCTCACAGTAGAACGGGTAGCACCATTGTCCACCAGAAAGGTGATATCATTACCTTCCACCTTTCCGTCAACAAATGGACCTGACTGATCTACCTCTACAGTAGCGCAAAGCACGCACTCCTCCTCCCCCCTCAAGCAGCGTCATTGATTCAACTCAACATCACTTTCATCACATTTCATCCAAAATTGGGGAATCACATTCGTGTTAGTATTTTTACCAACCTGGTCTCCTCCGTGGAACCCTGTATCCGCACTGTATCTTTGAGCATTTACATTGTGTGGCAAAGGTGGTTGCAGGACCTGATACTGGGTAGTAACTACCTGCTGCTGCGGTGGCTGTTGCACACCTACCTCACTCTGCACCTGTGGGGTTAAAATTTGATTTCCTCCATTAGTTCTCTGCACTGATCTACACTCATTCTTCCAATGTCCATACTTTCCGCACGCATGACAAGGAGATTTCTTTTTCGCGTCTTCTTTACTTATTTGTCCCCTACCTCTACCGCCACTGGGTCTTTGAGCATTCTGACTAACTCCTCCCATCTGATTTATGGGCTGAGAATTCAACTTGGCTTCCTGCTGCTCTGCTACCTTTACTTGCACCCACATCATTTTTTCTTTTAATTTGCGATGGCGCCTCAATATCATCACTACAATACTTCGCATACCTTAAGATCTCGTCAATTGTCTTAGCTTGCCATCACAGCATGTGTTGCTGAATCATCTTACTAATCTCAGGTCTCAATCCATACACAAATCTATACACAAAATGACCCATATCTTTGTCTCCAATGATCTCAAAACCACTATACTGCTTAAAAACCTGTAATAATCTCTCATAATATGCATGCACAGAATCTTTTGGCTCTTGGGTGGTTCTATCTATTTTTACCCAATCAGTTTTCTCAGGGGAAATCTTACTTTTCAAGAAAGTAATCACCAGATTGTACTTTTTCATCACCTCATCAGAAGGTGCTCCTGTTTTAGGATCTCTGGGATATTCTTCTTTTGGCCAATCAACTGTAATCTTACATTCTGTCCATAAATCTGCAGGAACAACAATTTCAAACAATCCATCTAGATCTTTCACAAGACTTTCGAGACTTTCACAAACCTCTCAACTTGTTTGTACCATTCCACTGGCTTTTCTCTCAACCTGGGGAACTCATTTGTAAAAGACAATATATCCTGTCTAGACTACGGAACATGTACGTAACCTCCTCCTGGAACTTCTCTCATGGGACATTCAAGAGCTATATTTTCTGCTTCTCTTACTGGATGTAAATGTATTGCTTTAGCAGCTGTTTCTTCTTTCTTCCTCATCCATCTACCCTTCCATCTCTCCACGTCTCCCCATTTTCTCAAAACAACCATTAACTCTTTTATCTGCAATCGTCTACCAGATGTGTTCATATTTTCTATATCCTTTTCAGTAAAATCCACTCTATATGTCTTCTGCAACACTTTTGATCTCCCTATGTCTACTCCTAATTCATCAGCAGCTTCTGCTAACCTCTCATGCAGATTTTTAGCTTTCCAAGTAATACTCTTACACAGATACATCAGTTCATCATCCTGATAAGTCTTTAGCCTGTCTGGACTTATGGTCCCAAGGATCATCTCTTCTAGATCTACTCTCAACTTACTCACATCTATAGGTTGTGGCTGTGTTTTTCTCCTTTGTAACCCTTTCACCCAATCATCTAACTCTTCAGGTGTCAGACCTTTTGAAACTTCACTTCTTGGATTTTCCTCCAGCTCTATTCTTTTTGGATGTAACTGTATTACTCCTCTAGGTGTTTCATTTACTGTTAAATTAGTCAGAGATGTTGACCTAGTGGCGGTAGTGGGCTGTTCACTTTGAACACTTACGGTGTTAATTCTACTGCTAGCTGATGTTACGGCAGAATTTAGTGCGATAGTCAAAGAAGGTTCATGGATAAGTCCATTTTCAAATACAGGTATTGCCGGACCTATAGTTACTGGCACAGTTATTGCATCTATCTTCATATTCATCTGATTTAATTTTTCAACTAATTCTTTGGTCTTTATTGCCAATTCTGCTTCTTTTTCCTGCACTACATTGCTTACGGTTGGAGCTAGTGTCGTTTGAGGGGTCATTGGGGTTTCCATTGATGGTGCATTTGGTGTCACCATCGCCGGATTTTCCTGATAAGGGGGTGGTCGTTTAACTAACATATCATCCAGTAGCTCGTCATCAGATTCATTCAGATTATATCCATAACCTAATGGCTCTAAATGTTTCCTTTTTTCCTTGCATTTGCTTCCTACAGTCTCTCCTACAGTTAAAACTGGATACAATCCTTCAGTTATATCTCCATTTCTCCATCTCTTCATTCTGTCTTCATGCCTTTCATTATGAAATCTCCCAAACATAAATCTATTACTTCTGCCACCTCTATGTCTTTCCCTTTCATACATTTCATCTTCCCACTCTACTAATGCTTCAAACTGTGTTGGTCTAGGTCTTGGATCTAATGTCATCATCTTGTCTCTCAAATTGCGCAAAACTGCCAAATTAAAAGAACCATGCTCTGGAAAAGCTAGCACACCATCATTCTTCGTATATTCTACCCAATTTTTTAACCAAATGCATGTGTGATAACCATATTTCAACATCATATAGGACGCTGGTGACTTCGGTGGAGGGATAGGAACTCCTTCGGATTTGTCTTTTTTGAAGAATCTTTTAATTTTACCAAACAAAGTCAATTTCTCCTGTCTTGGTTGTTCGAAATACATATTTGCTAATTATCAACAATTTTACTCAAATCCAAATCTTCGTCAACACAATCCGCTATGATTCACCAATCAAATTCCTTTGCTTCCCTAGGCACCTGACCAATGTCAGCGCGACACACGCTAACTCTCCAATCGGAGCTTTCTGCTTCTCTGCTATTCTGTCCAATACCAGCGCGGCTCACACCAACCAGCCAATCTGAGCTTACCTTGCCTCCGCAGTCTGACCAATGCCAGCGCGGCTTTTTGTGACGTCAGCCTCTCCTCTTACTGCTGACCCTCCCTTTACAAAAATTATCAGCACTTTTCTAAGTTCTTTTTCTTTACAATAACTTATTAGTCACAACATAAAACAATACCACATTGTCTGTTTACTAAATAAAGAGATAGTTTTTCAATTTAAAGAATTTTCCTTTCAATACGGGCAAGTATAACAATTCCGCTATCCTTCCCTTCATTCAAGCTAGGGGAGGACCTGTTACTTCTTTAGGGATAAGGCCAAAGTTTCACAAGAGGACCTTTGGTTAGAAAGGAGGTCTCGCTACTCTTCTGGGGCTAAGGCCAAAGTTTTACAGGTGGACCCTTCGCTATCTCACTCTTTTTCTACATACATACTAAATAGTCCCTAATATACCACATAGGTATTACCACTGATTAAACAGACAATGCACCTATTTCCGTGTGATTTCACTTCTCACACTTTTCTTCTGCCTTATTTCAGGCTAACTTTCATTGCCGGCTTCCCAGATACCTTTCTGTACCTGTGTTCCAAAAAACTATGTAGAAACACGACACTAACTCACTTTACATAGAATGTTAAACATATAATCAATTATCAATAAATCACCACACTAATCAATAATAACCATCATTCTGCTACCATAAAAACTGATCCAGTGCAACCCCTAATTCATGAACCAGGGACCAAGAAACTCATCACACATAAACCATTTACCAAACAACGGGGCCCATCACACATTACCCATAAATGATCCCTGAAGACGGGCGCTGGATTTAAGGGGGTTTAATTTGTCAGTTTATATATGTACAGTACTATACTTCACATTAATAACACATTTTATTTTCATAGCTATTCTTAATTTCAACAATCTTCTTCTGGTCGATGGACCATTAGTTGACGAGTTGATGGTGACTATGACTAACTAAACAGTTAATACTTTAACTAAATGACCACAGAGTCGTTATTCGGTTAATAATTTTATCTCATTAAAATTAAATGCTCATAATTCAGATTGTCAGTGCACAAACAAGACCACATATAAGAGAACAATTTATTAAGCAATGTAACCAAAATGAATCATTTGCCTCGACATCAAAGCTTGCGTAGGAATGGGGGAAAGAGAAGGTACAGCAGAAATACTTTGCAGAAATATATTGGAAAATTAAAGCATTTAAGGAGGGTGATACCCACCAAAGAATCAGAAAACCCACTTCCTTGGCCGAGGTTGTGGCAAGGTGTCCCCAGAGATAGGCTCAGAGGACAAAGTTAACAGAACAGATGCAGCTAAGTCTTGCAATAAACTGGCAGACAAAAGATAATCTCCCAATCTATCTACCTTTGATTTAGTTCTCCTCGGACGCAGTCTCCTCCCAAGCACTCCTGCAACGTTCTCGTACCTAAGGTGCTTTCTGACTCGGTGCTGGTCCGCTCTCTCTGTCTTGGTGCTCTCTCTCTCGATCTCTGTGTCTTGATATCTCGCTCTCAATGATCACTCTCTCGATGCTCTCTATGTTCTCTAACACACCCCAAATTGGGATATCAATTATACCCTAATTCTTAGCTCACTATCTTACAATTTTGCAGTGTCAGTAGAAACTCGGCTTGTGATTGGTTGACACAGGTCATGTTAGGGTCTCCTCATCAGGTTCTCATCGAAAATCCATCCATACCGGTTTTAACAAAAGAAGTATTAAGGATAAATACAATCGTATACTACTAATATCAATAGATATACATTTTGCAACATTCTTGTATTATGACATCTGTTTCACATTCAAATTGCACATAGCTATGGCAGTTCCCACAGTCGCTGTCGCATCTTGGCACGTAAACAATAGGACACAGGTCAACATGGCCTTCACACGGATTACATCAGCTGGTGCACTCTGTAGTTCGTAAGTAGGCAGAGCATTCGGCGCATGCGTCTTTCGTACAGACCAAGACAACCACATGCTGGTTCGGACAAGAGGCCATTTTCATGCAGGCCTAATCTCGTACTAAAGTAAATAAACACAAAAGAATATTAATTCATGAAATAAAACCCATTATGTTCACCTCCCACCATACTAATACCCTGTATCAATTATTTCCTAGCGGAAGCTATTAATTTAAAGCAACTTTCTTGTTATTCGTGCACAACATGCAAAATGTGCAATGTACAACATAGCATAATTATGCATTATTACGATTTTTCAAAGCGCAAACAGTTAATACATGCTCATGCCATCATGGTTTAGTATATTAGGTAAAATGCGATTGCCCCATGTGTGTGTGTATTCAGGGTTGGTTAGTTCATGCAGTCAATGCATTATTATGGGGTTACTTAATTTCATGAGGATGTATTTTTGCAAACCTCACTCCATCATGGGCATTCCTGAAATTGGTGGCTTCCACATGTCTATGATGGCCAATCATTGGATGTGATTGTGATACATGTACATGTGATGTGTATTCTGTCCATGTGGGGCAGTAGTATGTGTAATCGCTGGATGATAATTAGAATTGATATTTGGGGACAAATAGCAAATGAAAAACTAGTATGTGAGTCGCACATTAAAACAAAACGCTTTGGTTTAAAGGAGTTGGGTTTATTTACCCAGCACTAAAATTAGGCATTCATCAGTATAAATAAGGACTTCCAGCCACAAACCACAGCTTCCCTAAACCATAGACGTCAAGAACACCAATCAGAATACAATGTTCTAATGGAATTGTCTCAGGCGCACATTGAAACAAAACATGGATAACTAGGGAAGATGTAGAACCACTCAAAGATTAACACTCCAATCTTGGAAAATGGGGGCATTGGTTATATTCAATGTATATATAATAGTAGGGGCGTGGCTTGGCTGGCGGGCAAGATGGCTGCTTGCTAGGGCAGCTCTGCCGATCGAGCACTATATCCGACAATATCCTGGGGTGAGCTGTGATCCCGGGCACACAAAAAAGACAGCTTCGGGCACCGGAACAACTGCGGAGTCCTCTGGCTGCTCGCGGGAGCCTGCAGACGCTGGTTTATTCGCGATCTCGCACCCGTGGGTTGCGATCGCGGCAGCTACTTAAAATGGCGGGCGGCGGCGGTGACAACTGGTAATGGCTGCGAGGGACATCTGGACCGCTGCTGAGGTAATCGCTTGCTGGGTCCTCAGAAATATAGTGGCGGCGTGCCTCTGGGTCTGGGAGGAACTGCGGTACTGGAGTATCCTGACCGGGAAGGCATCGGCGGCCGGGAGCGGGGACACGTCTGAGGCCTGCTTTGCCAAGCTACGGAGGGCGGGCATTGTGCATCCGCTTGTCTGTTCCCGCTGGGCGGAGGGCTGCCTGCTGAGAGGTGTACGGCTGGGCCCGACTTGGCAGCTGGTTTCGCGGGGGCACCCAGCTATTACAAGAACGCAGACGGCGGTGAGTGAGGTGCCACTTGCGGGACTTCTAGTTAGGCGGTGCTTGAAGAGTCTGGCCATGGGACAGTGCGGTGAGTGAAGGCCTGGTGCAGCTGGGTGCGAGTAGTAATCGAGACGGAGCGCCGGATAGCTGGAACGAGGCGTGGGCTGAGGAGGACCTGGGTTTGAGGAGGCAGCATTTGGCGGCAAGTTGCGGGGTGTGCCCACCAGTCCACTTGGGTCAAACACTCCAGAGAGCAGGTGTGGAGGTGGCTGGGTCGCAGACGGTGGTACAGACCTCCCAGTGACAGTGGACCGCTACTCGGCGCTCAGCAGTAAGTGCGTGTGGAGTGACCTCAGCTATTGACACGCAGTGGTCGTGACCGATCCCCTGTGCTGCAGTGATAGGAGTACACATACTCTGGCACAATATCATACGGTGGTGTTTCCTACTGACTGCTGAGCAGGCACCGTCTTCTGCACGATGGGGAAGAAGGACAAATAACAGTCACGCCTAACTTTCGAGTCTAAAAAGCTAACTAAATCCCAACAACAGGCGGCGTCAGATTCGGAGCAGGAACTCCTGGAAAAATCGTCTTCTGCTCTGGAAGCCACTTTACTGGCAATGCAATCCAGTTTGCAGTCAACCGATGGGAAGATTGATGCCCTTAATATGCTTATGGATCACTTCGCTGCAAGGCTCGATAAGCAGGGAGCACGACTGGGCGAGGCGGAGCAAAGGATTTCAACAACGGAGGATGCCGTACAGGCAGTGACATCCAAATGCCTGGACATGGAAAAAGTTTTAGGGGTGATACAGGTGAAGAATGAGGACCTTGAGGCGAGGTCACGCCGCAATAATCTTCTTATTCTTGGATTGCCCGAATCCACCAACATGGGCAAGATGGAACTCTATATTGAAAAACTGATTCGTGAAATATTTGGACCTGAAAATCTTTCCAACGTGATGCTGGTGGAGCGCGCCCATAGATCGTTAGCGGCGCGGCCAGTCCCAGGGGCTCCACCGCGACCAGTGATCGCTCGGCTCCTGAACTATCGGGATAGAGAAGCGATCCTCCGCATGTCCAGGGAGAAACAGAAAATCACGCACAAAGGAAATGTTATAGAGTTCTATCCTGACTTCACAGCCACTGTTCAAGCCGCCAGACAGGAATTCATCCCTGTGAAGAAGAAACTGCAGGCCGAAAAGATTCCCTATGCGATGCTGTATCCGGTCCGCTTGCGGGTAGAAGTGAATGGAAAACAGAAGCTGTTCACGAGCCCGAAGAGTGCTATGGACTTCTTTAAAAACTGGCAGAAACAGCGGAGAACTCCGGAAGCTCCAATGTTGGATGTTGAATGAGATGAGATGGAGGTCGGGGACTGGTGAGCATACTGATCGGACAATGTCATGAACTGATACTCCTATTCTGAACTTGGCTAATGGTATAAACGTGGGACTGACTAAGCATATGCTTAAGGGCATGTTCCAATGGCATCGAATGTGTAGGGATTGTGGGTGGGGGTGCAGGCCGGTGGCTCTGTTGCACCACCGGTAATGATGCACTAAAGTACAGGGTGTTGTGGTTCTGGTGTGGACACATCATAATTACATGTGTGTGGGTGCGGATCACGGCGCCGAATGTGTGCTCGGTCACCTCCCTACATCATCGGGAGGAAGTGCTTCGAGCCTGCGACGCCCCCTAATCGGGTGCACCCCTAATGCTTTGTGGGGATTGTTGTTTAAGGGATGGCTTTAGCCAGTTGAGGAGGCTGAAGTGGGTGGGAGGAGGCAAGGGGGGGTTTGTTTATGTTGCAACCACGGTATTGGATAGTCCTCAAAATGATCGCTGGGTAGCTAATGTGAGGGTGGAGCGTCCGCTGTTTAGGTATGCGGGAGGGTCGCATGCATGGCATCAAAGTGTGGGGTGATTAAGATGATAACATAGAATGTGAGAGGCCTCAACAATCCGAAAAAGATAAGGCAGGTCTTTGCATATTTAGATAGGCACGACATCACTGTGGCCTTATTACAAGAGACACATCTCACCAAGCATAATGAAACTATTGTGGGTAAAAAGTGGGCGGCGACGGTGGTGGCATCGTCTTACTCGGCGTACTCCAGAGGAGTAATGATTCTCATTAAAAAGGGCACCCCGTTTCGGATGCTTCATAGTGAGGGTGATGAACAGGGCAGGCTGGTCCTGCTGCACGGCCTCCTGGGTGGGTCCCTGGCCACTCTGGTCAATAGCTATGGGATGAATGTGGATGACCCCGCTTACTATAGTGACGTGTGGAGGAGGTTGCGAGTGCTGGAACCGTCACAGATCATCTGGGGGGGGGACTTGAATGTATATCTCGACCCGGAGATGGATAGATCGGCGGCCACGGATTGGCATGGCAAACTGGCTGCTAGCACGGTCAAGGAAATTATGCATGAGGAAGGGCTGATCGATATCTGGAGAGTCAGACACCCGGGGATAAAGGAGGGTACTTTTACATCTGCGGTACATAACTCTTGGTCTCGCCTAGATTATTGGTTAATCTCGCGTGCTGCAGGCTCTTGGGTGGAGACTGTGGCAGCCTTGCCGAAAACGCTGTCCGACCATGCACCGGTGACGCTAACCCTGGCCATTCCAACTTACGATAGGCCCCCCCTTCCAATGGCCATTGCAACCGAGTGCTCTCAATGATCAGGTATTCCGCACTACTATAGGGGCTGCTATTACTAACTTTTTAAAAGAAAATGCTGGGTCAGTCGATAACAAGGGGATTGAGTGGGAGGCCTTCAAGGTTACGATAAGGGGGGAATGCATGGGGGTTCAGGCTGGCGTCCTACGATCGCTGCGTAACAGAATGCAGGATATAGAGGCTCGCCTGCTGCCACTGGGGCGGCAGTACGATAGTGCTCCAGCACCTGAGGTCTTGGCGGCTATTTGAGAATGTAATACTGAATACGCCGAATTGGCTGAACAAGAAGTATGCTTTAAATCCCACCGCTGGAAGGCCAGAGCTTTTGGGGAGGGGGGTAGAGCGGGGTGCGCACTGGCGGCTAAGCTAGCTGGCCTCCGAGAGCAGGGCCATATCATTGAAATCCTAGATAAAAACTCAGTACCACGCTATGCCACACCAGAAATAGTGTCGGTTTTTGCGGACGTCTATGCAGCTCTGTATAGGCGGCAGCCTGAGGTTGTGCCAACCGAATTTGTGCAGTATATGGAGGATATTGCATTGGGGTGGCTCTCGTCGGGACAGAGGGAGTATCTGCTCCAGTCATTAACGGTAGATGATATAAAAGAAGCTATTCAGAAGTTGCCGGCGGGCAAAGCAGCGGGCACGGATGGCTTGCCTGGTGAGTTTTATAAAACCTATGCGGATCAACTGGCCCCAGTGTTATTAGAAGTGTATGCGGAGGCATATGAAAGTGGCGATCTGCCCCCGACTTTGCGAGAGGCGTTAATTGTAATGTTGTTGAAACCCGACAAGGTCCCAAATCAATGCGAATCCTATAGACCCTTATCCCTAATGAATAATGATGTTAAAATTCTGGCAAAAATCATAGCGACAAGATTTCAGCCATTGGTACCAGCGCTGGTGCTGCCAGATCAGTCTGGGTTTGTCCAGGAGCGCTCGACGACGCATAATCTTAGGACATTGTTCGCCGTATTGCACTATGTAGATACGGAGCTGAAGGCAGCTGCGTTATTTTTGGATGCCGCCAAGGCCTTTGATTCCATAAATTGGGGATATATGTTCCTGGTGCTGGGTAGGATGGGGCTCCCTCCCGAGTTTGTGCGCTGGATTAGGCTTCTGTACTACGAGCCGACGGCCAGGGTCAAGGCAAATGGCTGGGTGTCTGACAGTTTCCGGGTGGAACGAGGGACTAGGCAGGGGTGCCCACTTTCGCCAATGTTGTTCTCCCTGGTTCTTGAGCCTCTGGCGTGTAAGATCAGGCAGCAGCATCGGTATGCGGCGCTTGGCTTCAGGCAGAGGCCGCTGGCCATATCGTTGTATGCTGATGACATGCTGTTGTTTGTGCGGGACCCGGAGGTTCGTCTAGGGTCATTGCTCAGGGAATATGTCAGGTTCGGGGGTTACTCGGGCTTGCTGATAAACTGGAGCAAATCTGTTGTGATGCCCCTTACTCAGAGCACAGTGGAATATGAGATGGAATTTCCATTGCGGTGGGAGCAAGACACTGTTAAATATCTGGGGGTGTGGGTACACAGGGACCCCGGGGTGGTACTCCAGAGGAACTATGGTCAGGCACTGTCCGGACTATCTGATAGAGTGTCTGGCTGGCTAAGGCTACCGCTCTCCCTGGCCGATAGGGTTGCTGTGATCAAGATGAATATTCTGCCGAAATTTTTGTATTTTTTTGTCAACATCCCTATCATACTGACCAAGGCTTTCTTTAAAACACTACAGTCGTGCTTATTGACTCTGACATGGGCTGGCAAGCAGCCCCGATGCAGCTGGGATGTTTTGGCACAACCATATGAGAGGGGTGGGTTTGAGGCGCCAGACATGCGCCTATATTATTTGTGTGCGCAAGCCCAGTTTGCGCATTACTGGCAGTTCCCGCAGAATTTTCTTCCCCACTTAGCGGTGGAGGCGGATGACGCTCATCCGGTGCCACTATCGGCCATGCTGCTACATAATAGACCATTGAACTCCAAGGTGGAGATCAATACGGTCACTTGCACTGTCCGCGCATGGAGGGAGCTGCAGGCTAGAGCGGGAAGGGAGCATTTATATGCGCCAGCGATGCCTCTGAAAGCGCACCCGGGTATATCTGTCACTCAGGAGCGGAAGGCAATAGAGCTATTGGGCGAGGCTGGGGTAATCACGTTAGGGGATATGTACCGGAGTGGCACCTTTGTCGCTTTGGAGGATCTCACGGCTATGACAGCCTACTCGACCATGCTGGGGTTTACTTACGTCAGGCTGCAGGCGGCTGTGCGGGCTGAATATCCTGAATATCCGGCGGCGCCGCGGATGTTGAGGGCACTTCAGACATTGCTGACTGGGAGTAGCAGAAGGGGCCTGATAACTAGGCTATACAGCGCTTCATTGGTGGAGAATCAGCCGGTCACCTCTGGGGCGTATGAAAAGTGGGTGGCGCAATTGGATGAACCATTTTCCTGGGAGGACTGGATGATATGCTGCGCGCTAACTGGGCGGCTCACGGCGAACTGTAATTTGCGAATGATTCATTTCAAGTTTCTCCATCAAATGTATTATACCCCAGCAAGACTGCATAGATATGGGTTGCGGGAAGACTCACGCTGTGTGAGGTGTGGGGCGCCGGATGCGGACTTCAAGCATCTGGCTTGGGAGTGTCCTCACGTATTACGATTTTGGGGAAGTGTCACAACCCATCTGGCTAAAATATTGATGGAAGATTTTCCCTGCACTCCGCTGTTGTGTCTGCTGGGCTGTTGTAAGACATTAAAGGTGTGCAATTGCAGACTGTGTGTCGCTGCTGCTGGCCAAAAGGGTAGTGGCTAAATGCTGGGGGTGTAGAGCCGCACCCACTGTTGTCGCTTGGTTTAAGGACATTGCATATTGTAGGGAACAACTTGCCATCTATGCCGAGGAACTGCCAATAGCCTCAAGGCCTAGGGACATTTGGAGTCCAGTCGAGGGGTATCTTCGCGAACACCCTGAGGTATTACAACACAAAGTGTAAAGTGGGTTCATGTATGTTGTCGGGCCTGCAATGCCTGGTGCCTTGATATGTGGCGTCTCTTGTTTACTCTCTATGTATCTAGCGAAAACAAAGCGTAATGTATAAGTTGTACTGTGGTGCGGTTGCTTAGTTGTACTGTTGGTTTTGCGATGTTCTGTAAAAGTGTTCTTTATACCTATGCACTGTGGAACTGCTAAAATGCTTCTGTATGTATTATGCTGAAGTATGGGAAAACTTCAATAAATAAATTATAATAGTAAAACCTCCCCCCAAATTTTTTTTTTAATGTATATATAATAGTATTGCTGGCCCTAGAGAAGATTGGTTTAGTGAGAGTGTTCATAAATCTACAGAGGGACCAAAGGCGAGAGATCTTACACAGCGCATGTACAACAGAGGGAGACTGAAAGAAGATGTGAGGAGAAAAAAACAAAGATGCAGCGAAGGAGAAGGCCCGATGCGAATTAATATGAGAGTCGAAGAACCCAACAAGACTCAAGTTTTCCAGCTAAAGAGTGTTTGTTTTTTACTGCATATTGTAGTATCTCTTCCTAGAAAGACCCAGAAAACCAAGTGAAGTTGTGACCTGAAATGACGGGTGCCATCGTGGATTGGGTACGATTGTGGTGATAGTCAGTGTATCTATTAGTATGCACTGTCATCTTGGAATAAGAACCTAACTGCCCATGAGTCGTCAATCTCCAACTAAGTCCTGGTTTCCATAGACTCACGTTACCATGGTGTTTTACTCTTACTGGAACCTGCCCACTTCTATCTAAGGGCTGTCATTATGTGTGCGGACTCCTAGTCTGTTAGTAACTCCAAACCGCATTTGGGAAAAATATGTTATTTTCAAAAGAAAATACCATGCTGATGTTTGCAACTAAATGAGAGTGTTTACATACTATATTCAAAGCTGTTATTTGAATGATAATGAATGCTGAGTTCCAGAAATATATGGGGGCAGATTTACAAGCCCCTTGCGCCACTTTTGCGTCACTTTTCCCATGTTAAAAATGACGCAAAAGTGGCGCAAGGGGCTTGTAAATAAGCCCCATGGTACATACTGTTTGATTATTGTCAGAAGGCACCTGCTCCTATGACTGTTATTTCATGATTTATGTGGAAAAATGTGCATCATCTATACTGATAAAGGTTTGTAAAATATAGGTAGTGCTGTCTGAGTCCACAGCCTCTAAAACTGGTATAGCTGTATGTCTACTGCATGATCCGGAAAGGTATCTATAACATGTATTGAAACTCTAGTGTCTGGTGAGAGCTGCCTTTTCTGATGGTTCGCTCTGCCTGACATCATGAGGTGTGTGTAGCTGTTCATTTCCCATCCTGTTCCCTCCAATTAGATTCTCAGGCTTAACATAAAACAGACACTACTTGAAAGAAGCAGGATGGGAAACTGAAAGAAGGTGGAAGGTAGAGACAAAGTAAGATGTTATATATATCTTTTATTTTTTTGCAAATGTTTTTGTTGAAAATTTTATTTTTGTAAACAACCAGAACCAACAGAGGAGCGCACCGCTCCAGTGGATACTACATGTACAGTAATGTTCCATCAAATATTTTCCACAGCGCACTGAACATTGTATATGTAGATCATTTGTATTCAGAGTCCCATCCCCTCCCAACCTCCTCGCTCTCCCTCTCCCCCATCATCTCACAGAGGTCTATCATATGGGGACTCTGGTATCAGGCCCGGTTCTAGCGGGTGGGCATGGGCCAGGCCCACCCAAACATGAGCCTGGCCCACCCAAACATGAGCCTTGGGCGTCGGATTGGCAAGGCGGGCATTCGGCTGGTACCTGAGGCCCAGTGCCCGAGGCTTGATGTGAGCCGTTTTTCCCCCCCCCATCAGTGTTCGGGCTGGCTCTCCTGATCCGAATTCAAGAGGCTGCTGCAGCCTCAGCCCAGCACAGATTATCGCTGCCCATTGTCACATATAGAATGACAATGGGCCAAACCCAGCAGTCACAGCATGTGGCGGGAGCTCCCGCCCTGGCCTTAGGGTATGACAGTGAGGCCTCACCACGGGAGATGCTGCTACTGCGGTCCAGAGTTTTCACTCCCCTTGGAACAGGAAGTGATGGGGGCAATAAACAGGGTTCTGCTCCCTCCCTCCTCGCAGTGGATGGCTGGCCCGACTCCAATTCATGCTGGCCAGGCAAGGCATCCTCACTGCTCTACCAACCTCCCATCTCAAACTCAGAATCTAACCAGAAACCAACCCCCGCCATACCTGTCTCTTTGAGATGTGGCAGATGCCCTTGGCAGCGAGTTTCATGGGCCCTAGTGCCACAGCAGTGCAGCTTTTAAATTACCTCAGTCAAAGGAGGGCCACCACAGAAACTGTTATGGTTTTTCTGAGAGACCAAATGTTTGATCATGTACTCCTTCTTTGGAAAAAAAATAAAGCCCTTTCAATCAAAACCAGCGAAACTGAAAATGTTTACGCCTGTAGTTTATTTGTTCAGACAGCACAGTCATTAACTGCTGCCTGCTGGGGTGTATTGATATAACCAGGCCTGGGCCACTGGAATTATGCAGCATTGGAGGGCCAAGTTATGTAGCAGGGTTGCGTAAATTATACTGCAGGAAAAGGAAAATTATGCAGTGTAATGCTGCAAATTTAATGATAGTATTACTTCAATATTTTCTCAATTTTACACTTGTTAATGGTGTCTGGGCATTGGTTGCACATCATTAGTACCAGTTTAACACTCAAATATAGAAATAAGCAACAGAAAGGTGACCAGTCCAGCTTTGCAAAGGGCCTTCTACTGCGCAGTCACACGTGCAGTTGCGGTTTAGATAACTTTTGAACCGTTTGAGCTGCGAACAAACTTTTTTTGTTAAAACTGCGGATTATGTGGCAAATGCGACAAATCTATATGCAAAAAATGCTGCAGATTCACAATCACATAATTCCAGTAGGCATTTATATAACGTGCTGCTTTCATTCTGGATAGTTCCAACCCAACTATTCCTCTTTCTGAGAAAAATGGATCATTGTATTAAAAACACCTGTTAAATAGAGTGCTACAGAATGGCAGAAAATTCAGTGGAATGCACTATGTAACAACTCGAATTGTATGCACCTTTCCTTTTCTGCCTCTTTCAGCAACGCTCTGCCTTTTGTCTCTGTTCCACCAATGTCTGTAGCTCACTTTATTTGTCCTCACTGAACACATCACTGTTCTTTTATCACAACATCAACACACAGTGCTTAATTTGTGCAGATCGTTGGTAGCGGTTGGCACAAGCACTCATTTTAACATGAGATTTTGACCAGCGTAAGAGAGAGAAAGGCAGAAAATGAGGGGAACACAGTCATAGGAAACTACTGACAAAAGAAGAAAGGAGAGGAAAATGAACCTGCAAGAGTGAAATAAAGAGACAGGAAGAGTAGGATGGTGGAAGAAAGCGGAATAAGGTGAAACCAAATTTTGGTCGGTTGCCTTGGTACTGAGCAGCCCTGCATTCAAGAACTCCGACCAAGAGCTCCTTAAAGAAAATCTGAGCCCCTACACACATATAAAGTGTGTGTGTGTGTGTGTGTGTATAAAACAACACATTTTGTTTGTGTTAGAGGTTTGCCTCTTCTACTACAGAGCTAATGGTGAGGGCCTACTTCCAGCCTTTTGTCCATGATGTCTCTTCCACAGAGCACTCACAATGAGAATCTCTCTCTTGCATTCCAAAGGCCATGAGTAGAGTTTGTCTTTTCTATCTTTTTGTCCATGGTAAGAGTCTTTGCTCTTTTTACATTAAAATTGGGCAAGTCTTTGCATCTAGAGAGTATCTAGTCACTCTTCTTCAAATCATATTTCAATATTGATAACACTCTCATCATTACTTCTCAACTGATGATTTCATGCCCACAATTTCAGCTATATAAATATCTACCTTTCCCCCATTATTAAATGGAAGAGAATCATTGATATCACTGCATCTTTATTGCCCTATAAGAACAAATACATTCCATACAAATTTTAAATAGTCCCTGGCTATTTACATTTTCATCATCTTATTCTATCAAATACCATTTAGTACACAGCATATCTATGAAAATATTTAAATAAGTAAAATACTATTCCAGGCACCTCTTCTCATTCACACATATCTACTGAATAAGTCCTGATAAGGGGACACCAAGCAATATGAATTTCATCCAGTAGTTCCCTCTCCTTTCCAGACACTTTTTCAACAATTATCAACTTGTACACAACGTTTTGGCTCATCATCTGTTGCCTTCATCAGGGTGTATAGGGATAATGGCCTAATAGACAGGAGGTGGCTCAGAGATATAAAGGGGAGCATGGGATACGGGTGATTCATGGACCTCAAGATGAGCGTCAGGAGAAGAGTGAGTGAGTTTCAGTGGAATAATGGACTTTTCAGTCCTGACCAATGTCACTGGCCACATAAGCAATAGAAGGCTTTCTTTACCATAACATTCTCATAAAATTACCCCCCTCATACTAAAAAGTCAATGCTTCTCAAAAGGTTGCAATTCGCAAATGTGGGCCACTTTTTTATTGGGTGCCCGGGCCTATATCTGGTCCCAATCCGACTCTTGGCCGTCGCAGTGACGGCTTGAAGGCCAATAGAAAATGGCCACGTTAATTTCTTCCTGTTCTGGAAGTTGCGTGATTGGGCCTGGCTCTTTCTCACAGGCACCCCCAATCGCGCATCTCCTTTTAGTAAGGTGGGCTGTGTCGTGCAGGTACAATAGGGGCATGGCGAAGGGGACAAATTCTTTCTTTGACACTGGCTGACTGGGTATTTCCTTTTCTATTCTGTGCTGGAGAAAAGAAGTTTGTTGATCCAAATTCACTTTTCATGACCCCTGCAGCTGCTTATCAGATCAGACTGTGAGGCAGAGTTCTATGTACAAAGTAGGAAAGAAAATGTGTGACTATTTGTTCCAATTTTTAAAATCTGCAAAGGCCCAGCAAGGCACATACTTTGTGTATGCTTCATTTAAATCGTTTTTATCATTATCATGACCATGGATGCAAGGCAACAATAAAAATATCCAGATAACTGGTGATTAATGATCCTGCTGGAGAGCAATCCTTTGTTGGTAGTTTTGAAATGCAGATAAACTGTATTTTATGTGGATAGCTCAGTGGGTTACTGTCTTTGTCACAGTGATTCTTGTGTTGCTTGCAGTTCAGAAGTTACAATCCTAACATAGGACAGTGACCTATGAACTGTCATCAAAGAGCTGCCTACAAACATGAATGGTATATTTAAAACTTCACTTTTTTTTTGTGTTGCGATATAGTTAGAACTTCTTCAGTCTTTCATTATTCTAATGTTGCTAAAAAGAGTTAGCTTGGGCAGATATACATTTTTATTAGTAAAGCCAACCCACCAACCATTGGGGTATGCTTTAAATCCTGAGTTTGTGCTTCTCCAGACCACACCCTCTTAAAATATACTGCCCACCAGTATGGATGACTTGAGTCCTACACTTTATAATCCTCATTGGCTTATGTGACATTCCCTATAGACTGATTTACCTACTTGTATGATTCATTATCTCTGTATAATGTGTGCGTGATGTAAAATTCTGTGACACCCTACACTGATATGAGTAGCGCTATACAACAAATTAAATGCATATGAGAGAGGGGCTACAGAGAGATGAAGGGCACTGTTGGAGGGTAGTAGTAATGGTATCTACGGAGAAAGAGGTCATTGGTGGGGCGCCAAACAAGACTTTCGCACTCGTGCTAAAGCCGGCCCTGTCATGCCCTTTCTGTTTTTTGTTTATTTAATTAGCAGTCAGGTCATGAGTGCACAAAGACTGTTTGCCCACTCTGCCTTTCTCCATGCAGGCTGCATTGGCTGCAATGCAACCTGCATGGAGAACATGGCCTCCACATAAGCCCCTGGCTGGGCGGCGTCCCGACCAATCACAACACTGCTTGCAGCGTTGTGATTGGCTTTGGGGAGGGAGCCTGGCTGCCTGCATCCTGTTCCTGCCGGAGGCAGGAGAGCAGGAGCCAAGAAGACGTGGTAAGCTACATTTTTTTAAAATTAATATTATTAAATTAAACCACCCCGCGTGACCCCGCCCCGCGTGAACCCCCTGCCCCCTCTCCCTCCCCCCGCGAGTCATGTCGGCTGCGACTGCCGCAGTCGCCCACCCGAATGCACCATTGGCCCACCCAAATAAAAATTCCTGGAGCCGGGCCTGTCTGGTATCCTATTAATCATTTCTCTCCATGTTACTAGGTCTTCCTCTGCTGCCTAATCGCGCCTTGTCAGTCTAATGTGCACTTCGTCAGCTATTGTTCATTGCATCAAATCTTCACTGCACTGAGCCACCGCCAGAGGCCGTGTAGCCACCCATTTTATAGCCATCCGTCGCCTCGCTTGCATCACTCCCAACGCAAACATTCTAGCCTCCATTTTCATCTGTTGCCATCTTGGGGAAATGCCCAATAGACACCATTTAACCAGGCCCTCCAGTACCAGCTCGGTAAACCATGACACGTACAGCATTACATCCCTCCAAATGTCACTATAGAGGAACACCCCCTCCACCCCCCAAGTCATGAATAGCAAGTCTGGTGCGATTAGACCACATTGGCCACACGCTGCCGGTGACTCCAGATTGATTTTAGTAAGTTTCTGTGGTGTCATGTAGGTCCTGTGTAGGTAATGGAAATGTATAAGTCTAATCGTGAATTAGGTGACACTTGTTCAACTTGTGCACAGGCCTTTTTCCAATCCGTCGATGTCATATTCTCTGGACAATCCCCGCCGCAGCGCTCCCACAACCATTCTGAGTCTCCCCCCCCCCCTTTCCACCACTAAGGCAGCATACAGGTGGGTGATCAATCGTCTATACCCGGCCAGTTCCAACATTAGAACTCACTGTGACATGCTCCTGTGGCTTGGCAGGAAAAGAGGGCCAAATCCCTTGCACAGTGTATGCAATCCTAGCAAACAGCAGGAGTTGTCCCGGTCCAACACCATACTGCTCTTGTGCCTGAGCAAAGGACACAAAGCGGTTATTAAAGTACAGGTCCCCGACTTTCGTACAGCCCCCCCTGGTGCTATGCTGCATGCAATGGGCCTTAATTTATATTAAAGAATGGCCGTAGCACCCACAGGGGAAGATCCTCCGCAAAAGGGGCCCTGCGGAAGACCTTGGGCACTACCCTGCACCACACCCCCTTCACTTGCCAGATTAAATATGGGAATTCTCTCGGTACACCCTCTTCCATTAAGGGAGCCTCACGGAGCGTGTGGGGGTCGTGTGTACCTGCCAGGAGCATTGTTTTCCAGTTCGGACCTTCATCTAGCCAATGCACTGCATGCTGCAACTGCGAAGCCGCGTAGTAATGAAAGCTATCTGGCAAACCCAACCCACCTTCTAACACTGGGAATTTCAGCATGGATAAGCACCTCCGACTTCTCTTACCCACTCACACCAGATCTGTCAGCAGGCTATCCAATCGGACAAATGTAGTCACCGGCACATCGCATTTTGCAGGACATACAGGCACTGTAGCAAAAACACAATTTTTATCAGGGCAACCCTCCCCATCATAGACAGCGGTAGCTCTTTCCAGAATTGAACAGACCTTTTCAGCCCACCTATGTTCAGATCATATTTTTCCAGTCGGTCTCGAGTCACCCATTTCCCCAAGTACCTAAATGCATCTCACTCCCAGCCTAATGCCACCCGTTCTGGCAACAACACTCCCTCTCGTCACAGTCCACCCAGTGGGAATAGTTTAGATTTGTCTCTGCTTATCCATAACCCTGACACCTCAGCAAAGTGATGCATCACGTCCAGCATCCAGGGCACTAAGTGCTCCGGATCCCGGATATAGAGCATCGTAACATCTGAGTACATTGAGACCACATGGACGGTGTTCACAAAGATGTTATAGTTATATTGAAACACGACAGAAGGCTGTGTCAAATTGCATAATCAGATTATTTTATCTGCCTACTAAACCTATGTCTTTTTATTGACAGTAGTCTAAAATGTGTTTTCTATCACCACAATTTTTTACCAAGTGTTCTTGTGGAGTAGGCGGATAAATCCTCTCCTTTTCAATACCTCTTTATGGGAACTTCATAACCTTTTGAGGGGATGAAGTGCATCTGCCGATGGGCCAGACTCTACTCTGTGGAAGTGCCGTGGATGGAAGAGTGGCTGTTTAGTGGCCAATTGTTAGACTCACAGTTTCAGTGTGGACATGTCTGGACTTCCATGCTACTCTGTCTAGCCCACCTTGTACTCTGAGAAGCCTAAGAAGCCACACTAGAGGGAAAGGGCAATTGGGAAAGACATGCATCACTGATAGTACCTGCTCTTGGACCAGGTATGAATACGTCTCATGCATTTGAGTTCTGTAAATAAAAAAAAAACATTCACTATATAGTCTTCTGAACTGAGCAAACCCAGATGATCCACAATGCTGTGTATTATATACCTTTTAGGGTTGGGTAGAACTCTACAGCTATGAGTGTTTTTAGGTCTCGCCTGTCGTTGCTGCGCGCATGCGCTGCACGCTGTGTGAGGGCTTTTTGGAATCAATACGGTTTCAGAAGGGGGCTTTAAGCCACGCCCTTCTTTTTAATTGGCTTGCGTCAGCGTTTATGTTAAACGCTGGCGCGTGATTGGCAATTGGGCTTTATGGTTACCTCCTTGTCCTCTTTTAGTACGGCCCATTTCGACAGGCCGATGCCATCTTTGTTCCCGTGACGTAAGAGGGCTTTTAATTGGGAATCTCTTTGCTTTCCGTTCAGCGTTTACTGGCTTCTAATTGGGCTGTCAGAAACATTAGCTGGGTTAGGTGGCTGTTTTCCCTTAATAGCGCCGTAGAGCACCTACTTCCGGCCGGCGGGTGAGCTAGGGTGTCTAAGACACCGTAAACACACCCGAAGGCTATACCATTGCTTCTAGATCCCGCGTCGAAGCACAGCGACCCCAGTGTGCCAAAACAGGCTGTACAGCGCCCGGGTCAAAAAATGAGCTTTCAGACGCCTCATAGTCGGCAGATTCGGCGTCTCATCTTCTGTCAGGTACCTACAGGGCAGCGCGCGAATCACTCCAGGGCGGGAGATATTTTGGCTTGGGCTGGGCTCGGGGAACACCAGACCCAGGGTTCTGCGGAACTCTAGCAGTAAGTTGCGTGCAGATAAAGCGGAGCAGTCTGGGATTTTAGAGTAAAGGAGTCCTGATATGTACGTCCGGCAGTAGTCAATTACGCAGGTCACCCAGGAATGGCAACAATTGCTTCAGCTGAAGGTGTTTTTCCGAAGAGGCTCCCAAATTTACTTTTAAGTATCGACTGCAAGCCACGGTCAATGTATGACCTGGAGGGTGCGGGCGGACAACTCACACATTCAGCTGCACCAGTCAGAAATTCAGAAGCGATAGATACCCTTCCCTCAAACCGCCCGTGTTGTGAAGGGAGGCGATTGCCTGGTGAGAGGTAGGAGAAGTGTGGTGGGATGAGAGGTAGGAGAAGTGGGGGTGGGCCTCCCCTTTTCGCGCAGCACATATGGGCTGAATCCTGGCTACAGTGCATGTTATGTTACATGGTACTTGTCTAGCACAGTACCGTTCGCCGATTGCTTGGCATGCATGCTCAGGGGCAGGGTGCATCGGTACTGTGTGCCTGCACCCAGAGGACTTTTGTGGGGAACAGTAAGATCCTTTTTTGAAAGATGGCCCACCTGTCATTCTCTCTCTCACAGAGGTAAATTATTGACTCGTTTAACACTTTTAAGGTAGATATTGGCTTTTTGTCGCCAAGTAATTTGGGATTTTACTTTAAATGTGTTTGAGGGCAATCATGCTCTTATGGATACAGTGAATATTTGGCTGGTGCAGTATATTGACATTTTTAAAAAGACTGGTTACTTAACGCCAAAGACTCTGTTGAGTACGGCCTAAGGCCCCCCTGCCTCAGGAAAGTGCCCCACGCCTGTCATACACTACGTACTTTATTGCCCTAAGCACATTGGCCCCAGCTGATGCCAATTAGGCTGTCCTTTCTTAGCAATATCTTATTAAGAGTGTATGGCTGCCTTTTTTTGTTTAAGCTCTCATATGGGTGTTCTTCTATTTTGTGGTTAAACTCTTGATGATAGAGTTCAGGCCGCGAGGGGAAGTTGCTGCTCTTGGCGCTCTGTCACTTTAGTACCCACCATGCACCTTATCTTGCACCAAGCACTTTGTAAAAACAATGGACAGGTGCTCAAGTTCTAGGAGTCGTATTGTTAGCTCCTACATTGGGGGGTTTCCAAATTCTCCGCTATTACACCAGGTGGGTCACGGAGAGGTCCGTCGGGAGGACTGCGCTGCTTTGCACCTTGCATTTTACCGGTCAATAGCTATGCCGGTTCTTTTCCTGGCTCTTATAGGGAGGTAGGCAAGGAGTGGCTTTATGTTTATGATTTTTATTAGGTAAACCACCATTACAACGCGACTACTACTTCGACATACCTTTACAACGCAGCTTTTTCTTCGCAGGTCTCTTTATTACGCATGCTTTTACATCGCATCCTTTTACAACGCTAATACCGTTACAACGCAAATTGCGTTACAACGGAAAATCAGGTAAATTTGTTTTTAAAAGAGTACCCGAGTATTATTATAGTATGGCTCCCGTTGTTACACACTGGCAAACAGCATGCAACTTTCGTAACTAAAAAAGAGTACAAGAGTCTCAAAATTATTTTCAAATAATTAATACTTATAAGGAGCAAAAACAATCGCTACTTGCCAAATGAGGTGGCGAAGTTGGGGGCCATTTCTGCAGGGGGAAGTCCACTGGATCTTGTATTTAGTTGTGCCATGGGTCTTTCATATGCAAGCAAAGGGCTCTAACATGGCTGTGTTCACACTTCACTGTCCTTGTGTCCGAGTGAGCACTGGATGTTTTTTAGTTGTCTTTTGTGTGAACCTGTGCTTGGATGTTCCTCAGAATTCAAAAGGCTGCATAAGGGATTTGTTTTGTTTGTCTCTTCAGTTACTTCGTATTAGCTGAATGCAGCTTTGGTAAGAGCAGTGTCGATTTGGTCTCGGGTTCACCTATGTAGAGCCTGGCTTGATTCTGAATGTTCCTTTGTTGTGTCAGAGCTCAGCATGTTCGGTAAAAGACAATAATGTCTTTTTTCTGTTTTCATGAAAAATAGAAAGGTGACGCATGAACGTGAAAAAAAAATTAAGGAGACCCATGAACGAAAAAACGTCAGACGGAGGATCGGCGGGCAAAAGGAGAAGAAGGAAATGAAGACAGGTGTACAGGTAAGATAAAAACATATGGAGAAGATTAAAAATAGTACGATGTTTAGATAATTGAAAGGTGAAAGAAGAGAGGAAAGTTGAAAAGAATGCGTAGAAGAGGAGAAAAAGACCCCTATTTCCCATACATCCTGTCCCAGGGGTTTAGGTTACTTTTTAAAAATACTATATAAAGTATCATCTAAAAAAAAATGCGTTGTATTTGTATGCGATGTATTGAAAATCGTTGTAAAAGCATTTTTAATGGATTTATATTGATTTGCGTTGTAAAGGTATGCGAAAAAAAAACAGCGATGTAATGGTATTTCCGAACTAAAAAGTTCGTTGTAAAAGCATGCTAAGTAATGCTTATCGTTGTAACGTCGTATATTCCGTTTATTAACTAATAAACTACATTTTACTACTACTATTACTTATGTGTAAGGTGTGCAGCCATTTAACCATAAAATTAAAAATAACAAGTGACCACCAACAACCAAAGTCAGTAGCCAAGCAGTAAGGATTACTAAATAAATATTTACACACATATATGCATATATATATATATATATATATATATATATATATTCACTGAAAAAACCATAGGTTTTAGGGTCAGTTATAGTTAGTTGGACATTGCACTCGTACAAAACCCGTGAAATTCCCCCGTTATAGTTAGTTCAGCTAACTATAACTCGCGCCCCGCAATGCACTGCTGATGACGTCACATATTACATCACTCATGACATGGTCAGTGACATCACTGATGACATCTCAAATGACATCACTGATGACATCATGCAGTGACTGTGTGTTTCTATAAAGTTTAAATATGTTTAATATATATGCCACGGTGTATTGAATAATGAGTGGGTGTATAAGTGTCTGGATGGATGATTTAGTAGGTGCGTGACTGACTCTATAAGTGAGTGATTAAACGTATCTTACTAAATGCATGGGTTAGTGACTAAACTGTGTGAATGTCTTTATCCGTCTGTCTGTTGGTGTGTAAGTGGCTGCATGGGTTTGTAAATAGCTACATGAGTGTCTATATGAGTTATTGATTGGTTGTCTGAGTATCTGTATGGGTGCCTGAGTGTTTGTGTGGATGGGGTGTGTGTGACTGCACATAGATGTATCAGTGGGTGATTCACTGGGTGCATGGTTTCAAGAGTGCATCTGTGATGGACTGTATGGGTGTGTGAGTGTGTGTATGGGTGTGTTAGTGAGTGAATGTATATCTCAGTGGTACATGTGTGAGTAACTACATATGTGAAATGCAGTATATATGTGTGTTGGAGTATATAAATGGGTATAAGTGAGAGTGTGTGATTGTGAGAGTGGCTGTATGGATGAGTGTGTACTTGTATTAGTGATTGTATAAGAGCGTAAGAATGTGCTAGTATTTGTATGAGTAAGTGAGCTGGTGTGTGTATAACTGTATAGGTGAGTAAATGGCAGTGTGATTAATTATTTGCATGACTGACTAGGTGTGTGAGTACCTCTATGGATGAGTGGCGGTGTGTGAGTGTCTATGTAGGTGTATGAGTGCATATGATAGTCCTGTACTGAGTGACCGTAAGTATGAGTGACTGTACACGTGAGTGAGTGGATGTGTGTGTAGACCTAAGAATCAGTGAGTGGGTATGTAGTTATTGGTGTTGGAGTGTCTATGGTTTTGAGAATGGCAGTCTGTAATTTAGAGTGGGTGTATCAAAAGTTATATTAGGGTGTGAGAAGATGCATGAAATTATCACATGGATGATGTCATCAGTGATGTCATCAGTGATGTCATTTGAGATGTCATCAGTGATGTCATCAGTGATGTCACCGACCATGTCATGAGTGATGTAATATGTGACGTCATCAGCAGGGCATTGCGGGGGCGCGAGTTATAGTTAGCTGAACTAACTATAACGGGGGAATTTCACGGGTTTTGTACGAGTGCAATGTCCAACTAACTATAACTGTCCCTAAAACCTATGGTTTTTTCAGTGAATTTCAAAGGTTTTTAAATGCTAATTTCTAACTATAACGTGCCTGAAACCTATGGTTTTTCAGTGAATTTCAAAGGTTTTTTAAATGCTAATTCCTAACTATAACATGTCTGAAACCTATGGTTTTTTTCAGTGAATTTCAAAGGTTTTGTAAATGACAATTTTTAAATGTATTAATTGTTATCTTTATTTTTTTGATACTGATTTACTACATTTTTTTAAACTATTTATTTTTAGATATTTTATTTTTTAAATTACATTGTAATTACATTATACATTACATTACAAAATATACTTTCTCAGAATGAATTGCTTTAGTTTAAATACTTTGCAAATAGGCAATAGACTTTTAAGTACAGTAGTTACAGTTGTTACAATGGGCTACACAATTTCAAACACAATGCAACATTGAGCTCAATGTGAATTTCTAGTTAAATGCAATTAGTTACTTTATGGATTACTTTTTCTAACCACAGGACTGGATCCTAGATTCAGTCCTGGGACATCTCCTGTAAACAGTTGAGTAAAAGCGTTTTGGTTACAGTAGTGATTTTTAAGGAATATTATTGTATTTTAAAAGTTGACACTTAGAAACTTTTTCACATAGAATCACCAATGTTATCCTATGGGAGGAAATTCACTTAGCAGGTAAGTAGTGTTATCGTTACTTTTTCTTACTCAGTGGTGGATCCTGGATCCAGCACTGGTGCATCTCCTGTAAACAGTTGAAAGAATGCGTTTAAGTCATACAGGCGATTTTTAAGGAATATTTGTAGTTTGTGAAAATCGACACTTTGAAACTTTCCTGCTGAAAACCAGACAATGGATTCCTATGGAAGGAAATACAAGTTACTGGTAAGTACGGTTAGAATTACTTTTCAGGGTCAGTGCTGGGCTAAAAGATGCAGCACTGGGTTCTCTCCTGATAACAGGTGAGTAAATCGGAATTCGTAGTTCGGCTGATTTTAGAGGAATATTTGCACAATGGTGAAGGAAGGGGGTGTGGCCTGAGGTGACATGTCTGCAAACACGCCCTGTGGTGCGTTTTAAGTTGGAGAATTAATTCCTCCTCATTCCAGAGGGTCCCTAGGGGCCAACTATCCCACCAGGTACCTCCAGTATGCGCCAGAGAGCTGCGTTGCAGAGAGGTGTTCAGAGGCCACGCCCCTTTTACAACACTCTGCAACGCAGCTCCGTGGCGTTACTGGAGGTACCTGGTGGCTAGTTGGCCCCAGGGACCCTCAGGATTGAAGAGGAATTAATTCCTGAACTTAAAACACGCCACGGGGCCTGTTTGCACACATGTCACCTGAAGCCCCGCCCCTCCCTTCACCACTGTGCAAACGCGCCCCGTGGCGCGTTTTAAGTTGGGGGATTAAGTCCCCTTGAATCCTGAGGGTCCCTGGAGTCCAACTAGCCCACCAGGTCCTGCCATTGCAAACAGCAGTGTCCCGGGGGTAGGCACCCCGGGACACTTCAGGAGCCGGCCCTGGGGGGTGGCGGTCCCCAGGGCCATCAAGGGCTCCAGGAGGGGGGCCGCGTGGCCCGCCTCCCATCCTGTTCACAGCCCCGGCGAGGTGGTGGTCCCCGGGGCTCGGGGGTCCTAAACGGACCCCCACATTTTATTATTTAGTGCCCCGGGGAGGTGGCGGTCCCGGGGCATGTGGGGGCTCGAGCCCCCCCACAGGTTATTTAAAAAAATAAAAGAAGCCCCGGGGGTGGCGGTCCCGGGGCTGCGGGAGGGCCCAGAGCCCTCCCGCAGCATTTTAATTGAAAGCCCCGGGGGTGCCGGTCCCTGGGGCTTGGGAGGCCTTAGAGGCCCCCACATACATTTTCATTAACCCCGCATGCCCCCGGGACTTGGCCCACCCGGGGGCCAAATCACAAAGAAGCGCGGGAGCCTGCGCTTCGTTTTTTTTTTTATCGCCAGGATCCGCGCACCCAGTGCGTTTTCTGCCAGGCCTAGGGGGTCAGGGTGTTTCTACCCTGCCCCCTTTTTGCGTTTTACACAGTTGTTTTTCTGCTTTCTTGTTCCTCGGTTCTACCGAGGAACAAGATGGCTGCCAACACTTCCTGGTTTGGAGTGTTGACAGCCAATTAGCATGCAGCTTGTGATCGGGAGGGTGCGCGAATCCAACGCGGCCATAAATATCGAAACTTTTATTTTTGATTTTCTCCAAAACTGCTGAACGGATTTACACCATTTTTAAAAAGGGTGTTTTTTATGAACCAAGCACTACCTTTTTGCCAAATTTGGTGTAATTCCGTTCAGCAGTTTTGGCTGTAGCCTTGCATAAAGTTTCCTATGGGAAATTGATTTTTCACTCTTATTTTTTTAATTTCTCCGCAACTACTGAACGGATTTACACCATTTATAAAAAGGTCGCTTTCTGAACCAAGCGCTACCTTTTGCAAAATTTGGTGTAATTCCATTCAGCAGTTCGGGCTGTAGCCGTGGCTAAAATTTCCTATGGGAATTAACATGGAGAAAACGCGTTTTGGGACCCCCTTTTTCTCGGTCGCTGCTTGATTAATCACCCCGAAACTTTCAAGACAGGAGCGGACCGGAGCGCCCCACTAGTTTTGAAAATTTCGCGATGATTCGTCAAACGACACCAAACTTATTGGGACTAGAATGTTGCGGATTTCCTATGGATCAAGGTCCTAACTATAACTATCTACTGGCGACCGCCAGTAGATAATATATACATACATATATGCAGATAGATGTGAGTATATATATCAATGTGTGTATATATATATATGTGTATATATTAATGCATATTTAGATATATGCATACATATATATATGCATACATATATATACTTATGGCAGACACCGGTGATGGTGAAACAAAATAAAAATTGCTGCACTTATCTGGGTCTACGCTCGTTTTTTCCAACGGAAAGGAAACGGAGGCGAGGTGTTTTGATATATATATATATATATATATATATATATATATGCATACATATATGCAGATATATGTGAGTATATATATAAATGTGTATATATATGCATGTATATATTAATGCATATTTATATATATGCATACATATATATATGCATATGTATATATGCATACATATACATATATCAATACATATATATATTTACAAATATATATGCATACATATATATGCATATATAAAAATGTACACACATATATATATATATATGCATACATATATGCAGATATATGTGAGTATATATATAAATGTGTATGTATATGCATGTATATATGAATGCATATTTATATATATGCATACATATATATATATGCATATGTATATATGCATACATATACATATATCAATACATATATATATATTTACAAATATATATGCATACATATATATGCATATATAAATATTTACACACATATATGCATATATATATATATATATGCATACATATATGCAGATATATGTGAGTATATATGTATGTGTATAGATATGTGTGTATATATTAATGCATATTTAGACGTATATATATGTATATATATTTTGCATATACATAGACATATATATCCATGCAAATATATGCATATGCATGTATGTCTGCATAAATATATATATGCATATATATATATTTAGATATATATATATATATGCAAATTAATATATAAATATAAATTGTTATATATATGCATATATACATTTATACATATATATGCATACATATAACTTACATATATATATATGTATAAATATATACATATATACACATATATGCAGATATATATATGCATATATATCAATTTAGATAAATATATATGCACAAGTTTATGCATGTAAACATATATATACAACTACATATATGTGTTTACAGATCAATTTATAAATACATATACATAGATATATGCATATATATATAGATATAGGCATTTATATATAGATGCATTATTTCGTACACATATAGGCATATATATACATTTTTATACATTTTCCCATATATAAAAATGCATATATATGTACATGCATTTCTATAAATGTATACAAATATATATATGCATATATCTATATATATATGCCTAGATATATATATGCATATATATATATATGCAGATATATTTATATAAAAATTTATTTTTACTCCATATATATATATATATATATATACAAATATATACGCATATAATTATATATGCAGTTATATATATGCGAATGTATAACCTTGTTTGTCATTAATGTATACTTGGGTCATATGGTATATAAACCTACACTGTATTACTAACAACTCATATTACACTACCAACAACATCATACAACAACCAATACACTACTTTTAACATCATCACTAACAGTCCTTCTGCATCACACTACTCTTCTCCTACTCCATCTCCTACAAACTCCCTCACAGTGCTCTTCTACACTTCTATACTTCCTTATACCTAATGCTAATAAAAAAATCTTACCTTGCTTCAAACTCACACTATTCTCCTACATGTCACACTCCTTTCATATCACACCTACTGCTCTACTACTAGTCTATCCTTCCTTATGCACTATACTACTGTCCACACTTTTCAACATTCCAAACAACACTAGACTCCTCCACACTTTCTTCCTTCACCCTATTTAGTCTACCCCCAAACCTTTCTTCTGCATCATAATATTCTACTCCTTACTATATTTCATTCACCCTCATGCTATTCTTCTATCATTCGCCTTCCCAAATCTTCAACACTGCTGCTCTCCTATTAAAGTATGCTTTAACTACAACACAGCTAACAAATGCAATTCTAACAACATAAAATCACAACATAAACTAATTAATACAAAGCAAAAAAACAATACCATTCGCAAAACAAATTGCTTTAACTTACACAAAGGCGAGACCTATTGCATTTCCAATGCTTGTTGAATATAAATGGTTCACCTGCCACATATAGTATAAAATGATAGTCTTAAATCTAACTTTTCTGTTGTGTTGTGATATATACATGCAGAACCTTACTCCTTAACTACGTAGAATAATATCAAATACAATTTGTAAAATTTTCACTACCAAATCAAGAATGTGGTTCAAAGTATTTAGAAGAAATGGGAGATTGTCACTCTGCGAATAGGCCACGTATTCACTCATGCGTTTAGAAACCCATACCTTTACAACGCGGGCTATACAACGAACGCGTTGTTACCATGCGTTCCATTGCAACGCAAGTCGTTACAACAACTTGTTTTAGGGAAGTGCTGGAGTTTGGAATAGTATATTTTACTATTCCAACTCCAGTCTGTGCAACAGTAGGGAAAGTGTTGGATTTAAAATCCAACACTGAGTTCCCTAAAGCAAGTCATTGTATTAGCTTGCGTTGTAATTGAACGCATGGTAACAACGCATTCGTTGTAGTGCCTGCGTTGTAATGGCACTGCGTTGTTCTGACAGCGTTGTAAACGCTGTTTCCCTCACTCTGCAGAAGAAAGCATAACTTTAGCCCAATAGAATCAGTCATGAAGCAATATCATCTTTGAATGAATATCCAAGTCCATCAGATGGCGGCACTGCAACAACAATCAATTACACTGAATAAATTCAGTTGATTCAACAAAGAGGATATTCCAGAGATGCTTGCAGCACAATTCAGTCTTCAAACTGAGCATGACTAGAGCAGACAAAAACCAGCCATTTGGGAATTAAGGTTCTTCAGGGTAAGCGCATTGACATACGAGAACTCAAAAGTGCTTCTTGGAAAATATATTTCTGCCAATAGTACTGTGCATGTGCACACTTGTGCATACATATGTGCGTTTCACATTTTCTGCAGCTAGTCACGTTAATCAATGTATTGCCATGAGTTATGAACATACGAAAGGATAATGCCCGTTTACAAAATTAACTCAGAATTTTAAGACATTCCAGCGCTATCAGCAGTCTGATGTACACAGTTTAAGGGATGGAGGCTCAATAGTACTGTTCAGCTGTCGTGTTCCATGCAACTGTGCCTCGAGTGAGATAAGACTGAGTGAATGTGACCTATATGCGGAAGACTGAGTGGCCTTTATTGCGAGCTGAGTCAACATGAGCATTGAACAGAGTCTGGGCTTTACCAGAAGCATGGTGAATGCGATCCACATACCTAAGAGTTGAGTGAATGCCAGCTTTATGCTGAGTGAGTGAGGGACTTAGGTGTGTCGCATGAATGCTGCTCGATCTTTTACTTGTCATTTATAACATAATATAATGAGGATAGGTGCTGTGATGTCATAGCTAGTGTGATTCTATTCTTGTGATGTCACTAAGAGCAGATGTCACGCAGGTCCTTCTGTGATGTCATCACCTGTGACAATAGTAATTGTTGAGACTTAAACAATCCTGCCACCTTCCTCATGGTGGAAAGTGTGCTTTTTCTGCATCCCTAGGCATGGTGTGATATTATCCCAAAAGTCAGACTCTCTGGAGGTGCTGCCCGGCCAACTGAATCCAGTCAGTCTTTGGGAGTTCCCTGTTTCTTCAAGTTTTCTTGGGCATTGCAGTGGTTGGTACTTCATGTGCTTATTGTAAGTTTTGCACCATTTTGGGGGTGATGCTGTCCTTGATTTCTTTACATTTTTAAGTTAGAGAGTTCGTAAATGTGTTTCCCTGGCAAATAAGACTGTGAGAATCGCACAGGCACGTGCAGCATTTATCTACATTTTGGGCTCAGATGGACACTGTTTTCGCCGTGTTTATGGACCCATTGGGGAGATAGTGCTCTGGTGCGGGAAACAGCCTTTACAATGCGGTTTTTACCTCGTTGTGCCTTTACCACGCATTTTTTAGCACGCATATTTGCCTCTGTGGGGCCCCCAGGGTTGCATGTTTGCTTATTTCCCTTTGAATTAAAGGGGCCATATGATGAGTGATGACACTGTACACCCCAAAGCTCAAGCAGGCGTCATTAAATAAAGCAACATTATAGAATGCCAATAGAACGGCCTTTTTTCTCTCCACTGGATGAGCCCTTTAAAACGTACCCTGTTTCACATCTCGAATAAACCTAAACGCCTGCCATTGACAAAGGTTTATGTCAGAAGCAGACGATAATTTCCTAGTGTCAAGGACTTGTGTGGGTGCTTGAATGTCACACGTGTGGAACAATTGGTCCTTGAAGCAGTGGCTGAGAGCCAAGCTGACACTGGGCACATCAGCGCTGTCTGAGCTTATCATGAGGGCCCTTGAGCCCTTTTCCTGCAGCGTGGCCTTACTGTAGCAGCCAGCAGCCATCTGCCTCCTTGAGACCAGGCCCTGCGTGGCTGTCTTACACAGCATCTGCCTAGAGACAAGGGGGCTTATTTACAAGCCCCTTGCGCCACTTTTGGGTCACTTTTCCCATGTTAAAAATGACGCAAAAGTGGCGCAAGGGGCTTGTAAATCTGCCCCAAGGTGCCTTATTGTGACAATCCACTAGACAAAATACAGTTTACTTTAACATAAACTAACAAAACAATATCCAGTTTATAGAGAGAGTACTTTTATTAGGCTTAGATTTTGTTACTAGACTTTAAAACCTGAGATGCTGTGGCCATCAACTACATAGTTATGGATTTGCTACATTTGCCACATATTCCACCATCTGCTGCATAATTTGCTGACTTCACAAAATAAACTGTGTTTCTGGCTCAAACGGTTCAAAAGTTAATACAAAAGGGCTGCACTTGGTTCTGCGCAGTAGCATACGTTTTGCCAAGGTTTGCTGCTCACCTTTCAGCTGCTGATTCCTATATTCAGGTGATAAATTAGTACTAATGAGGTGCAACCTTGCCAACACAGCATAAACAGATGTTACATTCCTAAATAATGATATTATACTGCCAACGACTGGACCGCATTTTGCCACATAATTGCACTTCTTGCCACAAACTTTTATAAATCCTGTCACATGATTTGTTCCTCTATTGCAGTATGATTCCAGTAGGCCTGGTTATAGTACAGAACTTTGAGGAAGGCTGCGGAAGTGAGTTCAATGGCTGCAACGGCTCATGTTTCCCATTTTAAGTAAACAAATAAATAACCCTTCTATATATGTCTATCCGGTGCTTGCAGATTAATTTGGAATAATAATGATTACTTTGGCTGGGTACCACACTGTGTGATACACCTGTGATAATGCCCTTAATGATGATAAATATTACACTGGGAGCCATGGTAACATCTAATTCCATTATACCATGTGCGAATGGTAATTTCGAGCTTCTTAAACCCTCTACAACAGGAAGCATTTATTTCTGTTTAGTGTTTCCCTCTGATGGCATTTTACAGCTCCTGGAAGTGAAGACAAGAAAGGAGGGAATGCTCATTTTGTTTTGATGCACTCACTCTCGGTGTGTTTTACACTGAATGAAAGAGAAATGTAGGGTCTCAGATACTATTTAAAGGAGCCGTCTCCAAAAGAGTAAAAGTGGTATACAAATTCACCTACTGTACTTAGGTCACAAGCTCCTCTTGCCAGGAGTGGGGTATCACACATGTGTAAAGGTCCAAAGGCATCTGTTTTCCCTACAGGCTGTCTGAACAGACTTTCAGTTAGTATGTTACATTGCTACTCTGTGTTTTGAAGTTCCCATTCAGGATTTTCGCACTCATATCTTTACTGTTCCATCCCCCACTGTGAATTTCTGTTTTTTTATTGTGATTAATGCTGTATCGGGGCCATATCTATTCTTTGTCTTCAGGGTTGAGGGACAAAGAGCATGCACAGAAGCAAGGACATTATGTCAGTTATTTTTCAATGTAGATATGGCCATTATTCTTTCTTATTTTGTTTTTTTATTTGTTTCATTTTTGGTGTTTGAGATCCTGCTTATGGGGTACAATTTTGGTTTGCTGGCTTATCAATAGTTATTTACTGCAAGCTGGAATCTTTTGATTGTATTACAGAGGCAGTGACAGCGCGTCTGTAGTTATGGGTAGGTAGAGTTCAATTAAAAGAGCGTTTCTTTGTTCTCTTAAATACCCCCCACCCCCACCCCCCCAATAAAAAGTTCATCCTCTTTGGGCTCGTCTTGGTAAGTTTCGTGATATCTGTCAGGTGAAGGCTGAAAAAAGTGGATCCCAAAAGTGAGATTTCCTATTTGAACTCCCCTACGATTTTTTGCTCCTGAATACAGAAAAAAACACCTGAAATTAATTAGACCAAACTTGGAATGTAACTAGAACTTTGGGTTTGATGTAATTCCTATGATTAGTTTTTGGGAAATAGGCGGTTAAAAAGTGATCAGTTCTTAGCAGGAAGAGGTTAATTGTATAGATATCTTGGCCGTTAATTCACAGCTTTGGATGAAGGATCTTTTAGTCTTGCCGTTCAAGGCAGATTTTTGAATCTGTCAACGGACTATCAAATCCACTGTGCTCTAATAGACTTGCTGTCACAGTAAAAGGTATAGGAGGATGCCATTAACCAGCACGGTGCACTGAGCACCATAATGGGGAAAATAAACATAAAAAGGGCATGAAGGTGCAGAGTGAGCTTGCCCTGACCCCCAGTCCCATTCGAGGGATGGAAAACCAAAAGGACCACCCCTGATGGCATTAAAATTAATATTTAAAAAAATTCTTACATCACTCATGATATGGTCAGTGACATCACTGATGGCATCTCAAATGACATCAGTGATGATCACAGTTTTGCACAAAATATCTGAGCCCTGGTTCTCTGAAGAACTCAGGCTCAAAAAACAGTGCTGCCATTGGCAGGAACGGCATTGGAGGCAGCAGTATGTTACTACAGAGAAATACATTTACAGAAAAATGATGACAAAATATAAAGAGTTGATCTTTAGTGCCCAAATAAGCTATTTCACAGACAATATAACGTCGGCACAAAATGGTCTCAAAAAACTATTTGCCACTGTCCACAAACTAAAATTCCAGAGAAAAAGAACTCTTCAGTTGCTCAAACTTCTGTAACTTTAGCTTATTTCTTCCGAGAAAAGGTTTGTGACATTTACAATGCTTTCTCAATGAATCAAAATATATGGGGTCTGTCTGCTAAACTCACAGGTCTCCCACCAGTGGCAATAGCACTGGGAGCGATCAGCTACCCTGTAAGGGCTTGACCAAAGCTAACTCAGCCACTTAATCCGCTTTTTCGGCCCCACACATGATCAGGTCCTTAAACTTCTTATTACGGCAGAATCCAGCTCACCATCTGACCCATGCCCACTGAGAATACCCCATCTGGCCCCGGCGATCATAGCCCAACATCTTACCAATATGTTTAATCTTATCTTCAAGACTGGAATATTTCCTAAGTAATGGAAAAAGGCATCCATCCTTCCCCTCCTGGAAAAAACCCAATCTGGATACATCGTATGCCAGCAACTATCGCCCTATTTCCCGTCTCCCCCTCCTGGCAAAAATCCTTGAAAAATTGATAAATCAAGAACTTACCACCTTTATTAATAATAACCATCTCTTGGACCCAACTCAGTACGGCTTCAGGAGCAAGCACCGTACAGAGCTGACCCTGATTACCATCACTGAGGAGATCAGATGCGCGGTTGACAAAGGAGAAAAGGCTGAATTAATACTGTAGACCTCTCTGCAGCTTTTGACACTGTCGACCACAGCCTATTGATAAATTGTCTCCAATGGCTAGGCATTAGTGGGTCAGCTCTTTCTCTCCTGAAATCTTTTTTTATCTCAGAGAGAGCAATCTGTTGAACTGGGCAATTATGCCTCACCTCCCTTCAGATTACCCTGTGGTGTTCCGAATTGTTCTTCGCTCAGCCCTTCCCTTTTTAATGTATATGTTACCCCCTGGCAGGTCTTACTGAATCTTTTGGCTTTGCCATGGTGTACTATGCCGACGACACCCAGACCGTCTTCTCAGTGACTCGCAACATTCAGGACACAGCTGCCAGGTTTCATAACTGCATGCAACAGGTTAATAAGTGGATGCTGGAGAACTGCATGAAATTTAACTCAGGCAAGACCGAGGTCCTGCTTTTTGGATCAAACACCTCTTTTTGGTCACCCAACTAGTGGTCTCACAAACTCGGCACGCTCCCAACACCAGTAACCAAAGCAAAACATTTGGGAGTAATTTTTGATACAGCTTTATCTTTTAAACATCATGTTAATGCAACCACCTTCTATACCTTAAAAATGCTCAGAAAGACATTCCCATTTATACCCCACGATCTCCAAAAAACAGTTGTCTCTGCCCTTATCCTTTCTAAACTAGATTATTGTAACACTCTCTTTGTTAGTCTACAGAAAAGTTTTCTTGGCAAGTTACAGGTTCTCCAGAATGCGGCTGCCCGACTCCTGACAGGGATTCCAGGCATCAGTCTGCCAAACAAGCTCTCATCTCCCTTCATTGGCTCCCCATGAAGAAAAGGATGGATTTTAAAGCCTTGTGTATTGCCTTCAGGGCCTTACAGAATTCTGGACTGGAATACTTAAAACACTGGTTCCATTGGTATGTTCCATCAAGAACTCTCTGCTTCTGCACTTCCAATCTTGTTGAGGTTCCTAGATTCCGGCTATCTAACTGGGGAGGCAGAAGTTTTGTCACCACTACTTCCAAACTGTGGAACATCCTTCCCACGCATTTAAAAAAACTCCTCAGAACTGCTCCCATTCAAGAAGGTCCTTAAGACTTGGCTTTTTACTCTTTAGTCACCGATTGCAATGGGTTAAAGTCTATTTTCCTAACAGGCTAGTAGCGCCTAGACGCCTCCGGGCAGTAGTTTGTGCTTTTCTAAATATAAATAGCAGGAGCTGACCCTGTGGGGTGGCAGTCCCCAGGGCCATATATAGCTCCAGGAGTGGGGCTGTGCTGCCCCCCTCCTTTGTTGTGCAAGGGCCGACCCCAGGGAGGTAGTGGTCCCTGAGGCAGTATATGGCCCAGGAGGGTGGCCACATACCCCCCCTCCCTCATTTTTAAAAAGGAATTGCCCCTGGGGACATGGTGATCCCTGGGGTCAGGGGAGTCCACGTGGCTCCCCTATTTTTTTTTTAATAATAGCCTCGGTGAGGTGGCAGTTGCCAGGGTCCAGGGAGGGTCTGCGCAGCCCCCTAGCAAAAGTTTAACAATATCCCCGGGGAGGTGGTGAGCCTCGGGCCCAGGGGGGTCCATGCAGCCCCCTGCTAAATCTAAACAATAGCCCCTGGGAGGTGGTGGTCCCAAGGGCAACAATAAGCCCTTGGAGGGGGGCCCCATGCGCCCTCTCCTTTATTTTTTATTGCCACATGTTCCAGGACCATTTTAACAAACACGGGAGACGGCACATTTTTTCTTCTTCAATTCATATCGATATTGGTGAATATTCCCGCTGGGACCCCAGCACCCTGCCCCTTTTCTTTTTTCTTTTAGGTTTTTTTTGGGACTTGGTTGATGCCGAGTCCCAAGATGACTGCCAACACTCCCTGGTTGAATTGGTGGCAGCCAATCAGATCTCTGCAGATCTCTGCACAAGCTTATTATTATTAGCCAAGTAGTCACGATCGTAGATATACAAACCTGGATTTCCTTTAATATCTCGCAAACTACTGAACGGATTTACACCAAATAATAAAAAGCACAATCTGTGGACCAAAACTTAGCTGTCTGCAAAACTGGTGTAATTCCGTCCAGCTGTTCGGGCTGCAGGCGTGTCTAAAGGGTCCATGGGAATTAACATGGGAAATGCCCTTTTTTTTGACCCACCCTTTATCTTAGCCCCCACTTGACGTATTGCCCCAAAACTTTCCATGCCCAACAAGATTCACCAGGGCACTCTTTTGGGAAAATTTATATATATATATATATATATATATATATACACACACACACACACATATATTCACTGAAAAAAACAAACGTTATTAGTAATGTTATAGTTAGAAAACAGAATATAAAAAACCTTAGAAATTCACTGAAAAGAATAACGTTTACAGGGACGTTAAAGTTAGGTTTAGGTTTTACACACACAAAACCTTAGAAATTCAGCAGTTATAGTTATAGTTGTCTCACGTAACTATAATTCGCGCTCTAAGGTAACTTTAATTCGCACCTTCCTCCCTGAGCTGTCAGTGACTGTGTCCCGGAGAGCCACCACCCCGGACACAGTACTTTGCCTGCCCGCAGTATCACGGGCAGGGAAACTTGTTTGCTCCTGTCTGGCGGGAGCATTTTTAAATCTCCTGCTAAATGGGAGCAAACACTGTTAATGCATTGTGATGTAGTCTTATTTAAAGAGATGCGTTTTCAACTGTTTCCTAAAGAGGAGCATCGCTGGAGCGGTCCTGATGCATACGGGGATGTTGTAACAGATCCTGTGTAAATAGAGGGAAGCGGCGTGCTGCCTTTTTTTTTCTTACTTTTTAGTCTGCTTTCTGATGGTGTCCTGGCTGTGGATGTGCCAAGAACCACCAGAGATGGTGAGTTTGTCTGCCTGATGGGGCATTAGAGATAAAGGAGGCTTGGTGTTGGCGATGTGCTATTGGATATTTTTCCACTGAAGAAGAGGTTGATTGCATTGCCCTTCTCTGTGGATTGAGGAATAGTTGGCTTCAGCAGGCGGTTAATACATTGTTTGATTGTCTTGAAAAGTGTTCTGCTTCTCTTGGTAGGTTGGTATAGTATGCTGCTTCAGCTGATGTGATGGGCTGTTTGTGTTTTGCACAGAGGGGCTTTTGTATCATGAGGTCATCAGGAGTTCTGGTTTTCTTCCGTTTTCTTTCCTGTCTACACATGGATCTTTCATTGTCAGTAAGATCTTTTTATCACCAGAGTACTGAAGGATTTGGCTTGCACTCCTGTGTTATTAATTGGGGCATCGATGTGCACATAGTTATAAAAAAGAGTGTCAAAATTGTTTTGAAGGGTGTTGGTCTCGGACAGTGGAGTTGATCGGGTGAGAAATGATTTCAAGCAATAGTTTGTCTATGCAGATGTCTTTGAAGGATCTGAAGGTTTGGTCTTCTCTCATGGGTTGACCTTGATCCGTTGGTAGGACGTTGAACAAGGAGATAAAAATGGCGAAGTGGTTGGTGCAGTCCATCGCTATGGGTGGTTTGAATTAGATTTTAGGTGATGTTGAGTAGACAAGGTCAAGAATTTGGCATTTGTAGTGTGTTGGTTGTGTGACATGCAGTGCCGTTGTCTTTTTTAAGATACTCGATGCTCGGGTGCTAATCCCATGTGGTTCATGGTGGGGCCCGAAATAAGCCCTCTCTCCCTCCCTCTCTCTGCTCCAGATCTAAGGGTTTGGTCAGTAGCTCAGGTGCAGCAATCCCTCCATTCTCTTAGAATAATCCACTTCATGTGGGCTAAGTAGCCCAGATAGCCTCTCACCCGAACCTTTTTCTTGCTGCTGTAAAATCGCGATGAGCCACCTGCGCGCAGGAGGTTTCTCTCCCAGTGAATTGAACCAAGCACACAGTTTGTGTCAGTCCTCCTCAACTGGGGCAGCTGCTGACCACATGGTCAGTCTTCGGAGGGCAGCAGCAGGAGTGGTGACTTCTGGAGACGTCCCTCTTCTGGGCTGCAGAGGTCTCTCAGCACAGGCCGGCCTCGCGGGCTCGGGGGACCCGAATCCTGGTAAATGCTCTGTTGTTCATGCTAGGGCCTACAGAATGGAGGCTGTTTAGCGTCCATTTCAACAGACATGGGCTTCGGCGATGACAAGGTACTTCTAGGTGCTGATGTGAGTATGTTGGCAGCAGTCCAGTCAGGCGCTGGGGTCTTCAGCATTTCAACTTCCAGACACCAGTTCGGCTATACTGTCTCATGGTGGTGGCCTCAACTTTCAGAGCAGCTTAGTTCACTTGCCACCCTTGGGGGTCAGTGCGAGGCTAGCCACTCATGAGGGTTCTGGGGGGAATCTGGGCAGGCAAAACAGGTTTGCAATCTTCACTTTCACAGCTGCAAGGACCACATGGAACAAAATTGGCAGTGTCACGGTCATGCTGTCTGGGTTTGCAGGCATGCAGCAGATGCAAATGGGCAAATGTCAGTCCCAGCTTTATTCAGACTAACTGATCAGCCACACTTCCTCATGTGCCACAGCGGCAACGACGAAGATGGCACAGAAGGTCACTCGGGCACCCTTCTGTAGCACTGTGGCTCCTCCGAGTAACTTTGAGACTCGTTCACAAACATTGATCATACCAGTCACACTGTCAGTGAACCTTTGGTGAACCGACCCTTGCACCAGTGTCACCTAGCTCCCTTCCAAGGGTCAGCTCCTCCTTCAGGGTGGGCTCATTCCTGCCCCTTTGCTGAAGCAGGTTCTTTGGGTTGCCAGGACAAGTAAGGCAGTTGTTACTCCAGATCAGATTCCAAGTGAGGGCCCCCCATCTGTGGGAATCTGGCTCTGAGGCAGACACAGTCCTGGTTGCACAGTAGTACCTTGCATACACTGTTATGCAGAGTTGACAGATATGAAGCATGGATTATCTGTGTGCCTTTGCAGAACAGGTTTGGATCGGTTCCCTTTTCATGTATCCTTGTCAGGCTGTCCTCCAGCCTCAGCCTTCGTCTTGAGCAATGTTCTTCATAGCAGGGTTGTCTCCAGCTTGGAGCATCCACATCACAGGCACAAGGAGGTGTGAGAAGTCTGCACCTGACTAACAACAGCCACACATAATAGTGATCAGGAAGCAAGACAAAGGCCTGCTCCCCTTCTAAAAGACCCTTCACACCCTGACACAGAAATTGCAGTTCCTCATCTCACCCTTGACTTCCACCAAATGGCACTCTCTGGAAGACTAATCAGCAGCCCTATCTATCCAAAAGGATATCATTGAACTTCTAAGGGGAAGCCTGTCTCCTCTTTCCCACTTCTTCGTCTGGGTTCCCGCACTCCAGACTAAGGCATGTCAGCATTGCACTTCCTGCCTGGAAAAGCAATGCCACCCCCAGCTTGTGTACAGGCAGAGGCCATAGGCTTCCAAAATGGAGCCCATGGGCATGCGTCACTCTGGGTCACTCAGGCACTCATGCAATGTATATCTAATGACACTAGCATACACACATCCAAGCACATGGGATCTCTGTGCTAGGATTTATGGTTCACTGTTAGCAGCAGGACTAGAGGTAAATAGGCAAGTAGCTTACTATTTGCATGACAGAGGTAAAAAAAAAAAAGGCCTTGTCATACGATAATCACTGTAAAACATGATATGCAGATGTCACAGTAGTTGTCTTGTCACTACAGAGGGTCCACTTAGTGGTAGGGCAGGTACGAGTGTATAAGGTTCGGGTATTGCACGCTGGCTCATGGTGTTGCAATGGATTAGTTGGTGACCTGACCATGCCTCAGCTTGCTTCCCTTACTGCACACTGCTCGCAGTTTGACTGGGTGCAAATCTGCTTCACTAAATCTGGGCCAAGTGCTCCAACACCCTGTAATCCAGGGTACAGGAACAGGAGCAACTGGTAGTCTGGCAGAGTGGTGTCCCCACTGCTAAGGATACCATCCTGCCAGGCTTGTAAAGGGGGGCAATGAGTTAAGTGAGTTTGTGACCTGGAGTTTGAAACTCAACACAGTCAAGTTAGTATTTTATCATTATCATTTAATTGTGGTAATAGTAAGATCTGCTGGGTTTCAGTGCTTGGAAGTTAAAAACGGCAGCACTAAACGCTATACACAAATATGTATATTTATGGACTCTATTCAATGTTACCCTTTATTGATTGAGCAGTTATGTTCATATCTGATAACAACACATTTATTTTCATACCGTCATTGTTAACTTTGTGCACACATTTCAGGGGCATCTTTGCATGTTACATTGTTTCTGCCTGCCCTTGGTTGTCACCATCGCATTATCTTCCTGTGACCTTGTTATCCAGAAGCCCTTTTTGTATCACCTTCTCAGTTGTATTGTCTCTATCTGTTATTTTCTGCTCTTATCTCATGTTTTCTGTCCCGCTCTGCATAGACGTGTCTTCCTTACAAATGTGACCATGACAAACCCTTCACCTTCTTTATCAGTCCCTCTCGCTAGGAGTGCCTGCGTCATAATTTGTTGCGTGTTTTGCTCTCAACATGAGTCTGGTAAGCTGCCTTCTCTCCTTTTTGTTGTACAGGGGTGAGAGTTTCCGTGCCCTACTGGACACAAAGGCATTTAACACTGAGTCTGCCCCTGCTGTTCTCTCAAAGGGGTGTCTGCACAGCTAAATGTTTGCAAAAACCTGCTCCTTTCTCAAGTAATTATAGGACTGGTCATTAATCACAATTCTCCTGTTGTCATTATCCTGTTTTTTATTAATTTTAACATCCAAATAAAAATGAAACAAAAAACATTCACTTTACAGATACTCTTTCCAAAGTAGTCATAAAATATTCGTACATACTGTCTTCAATCATAACGTTTTAGTTGAACCCCTATGGAGTTCATTCAGGTCCCAGAGCTCCTTCCTCGGTGGGTAACATCTGTATGTTGAATAAACTGTTAAATAAAATATGAATTTGGGGCATCATTATCATCAGCAATCGGGTTATGAAAAAAAAGCCATCTGTGGATCTAAAGAAATCTAGTCGCCTGTCATGCACCACCACATTTCGCAAGGAAGGTTTCTGTATGTTTGGGGGTCCTACCAGTCCTGTAGAGCATGCTGGTATGAGTGTGGAATCCATTAGGCCAACAAATTTGCAAAGCAAAACGTATGTGCTTGTAAAGAAGCCCATGATAGAAATGTTTTTAAAAACAAACATCAGAAAACTATGTAAGCGCGAACAGTCATCTTGCAAGGTATTCAACCATTTTCAAGAATTCAACCAATTTCAAATGTACATCTATGGTGCACAGCCATAATTCATCCGTGCTCTGTAAGTCCAAGTTTGATGTTTTGTTTTAAAAGTCTGTGGTGTCCTAAGTGTAAGATTTTATGCTTTGAATAACAGGCTTTAAAAATACGTCAAGATATCAGCCACCGGTTCCTATATGGAACAACATTCAGGCACTATTGGATGAAAAGGAGGATCATGTAAAAAGGAGAAGGACAACAAGGGAATTGCAATTAATGTTTAGTACCTATAATTGCTTGAGAAAGAATGAGCAGATTTTCACAAATATTTAGGTGGGCATTAAGGGTCTATGCTCCTTTCAGGGGATAGCATGGACCTAGTTTTTGATGGTGTCCCAGGACAGAGGATACTCCTTTGTGGCACCCTTCAAGGCTAAACACATTTTATATAGAAGGTTTAAGACAAGTCTTTAAAACAATTCTAAGAAAAGGTTGTGTAGTACAGGAGCCACACTTCTTTTGTATTTCCCTTGGACTCCATGCCCGTTCCCCTATACTGAAGCACACACAAGGAGATGATGGACGGAGCTCTGAAACTTTTCAGACACTCGCACCCAGTCACAGATCTGGGTTGAATCCATCATCGTTCTTTAGCTCACTTCACCACCCCAGTTCAGACAAAGCTATATGCAAATCAGTCTTATTTGAAAAGTTTATATAGCGCTGGCTAGACCCGGAGGTATCAGAGCGCTTTACATGAGGAATATCGTTACATTAGAACAGTGTTACATAGTTACATGAGATACTAGAGAAGAAAAAAAAACAGGGGATAGAGAAAAACAGTGTTGCATAAATACATCCGTTAGTAAAGCAAATTTGGTGACATAAAAGACAAGTCATAAGGTGCATGGATGGTAGAGGGGGAGAAAGTCCAGGTGTTTGTATACAGATCAAGTCTGGGGACAGGACATGGAGAAGAGACTTACAGGGGGTATCAAAAAGTCAGATAAGCGAGTCGAACAAACCGGAGAGGGTCCATGGAACAACAACGACCAGTGCTGGACTTCTTCACTGAGGCGAGTAGCAGATAAGAAATGGAAGGGGGTGTAGGGGGGCAAAAGGGTGCATCACAGGGCCAAACAAGAGGTGAGGGGTGAAGCGGACTCAGAGGGGGTCAACATGGGGCAATGGTCGCTTCGGCTGCACATGGTCACTGACCCTCGGCAAGAATCAATCAGGGGGACCGTCGGAAACCTCAAGATGGTGGTTTCCGACGGTCCCCCTGTCAGTCTTGACCCTGGCAGTCTTGACCCTGTGCCTCTTGGGAACAGTCCAGACCGAACTGCCAAGCCATGTCTTCCCTGGACCGGAAACAAGCATCCTGGGACCGGTTTCGGGGTAACATCCCTCATCAGCCAGGCTAGCTTGAGTCCAGTGGCAAAGTGAGCAAGGGACCCACGTCTGGGCAAACCCTGCCAACTTAGCGCGAACAAAGCAAACACAAGTAGATGATGGACGGAGCGCAAAAACTGCAAAAAAACGATGGATTTAACCCAGATCTGTGACTGAGGGTGGATGTTTGATTATTTCAGCATTCCGTCCATCGTCTGTTCTTTTTGCATTTGTCGCCCTAAGCGGGAAGGGTATGCCCAGAAGTGGGTCCCATGCTCGCTACGCCACCAGATTCAAGCTAGCCTGGCTGATGAGGGGGTATTACCCCGAAACCGGTCCCAGGATGCTTGTTTCTGGTCCAAGGAAGACCTGGCCTGGCAGTTCAGGCTGGACTGTTCCCATGGAGAACAGGGTCAATATGGATTTGCATATGGCTAGGTCTAAACTGGAAAGGCGTGGCGTGCAAAAAAAACAATGGATTTAACCCAGATCTGTGACTGGGGGTGGATGTTTGATTAATTTAGTATTCTGTCCATCATCTGTTCTTTTTGCATTTGTCACCCCAAGCGGGAAGGGTATGCTTAGACTTGGGTCTCATGCTCTCTACGCCACCAGATTCAAGCTAGTCTGGCTGATGAGGGGTGTTACCCCGCAACTGGTCCCAGGATGCTTGTTTCTGGTCCAGGGAAAACCTTGCCTGGTAGTTCAGGCTGGACTGTTCCCATGGGGAACAGGGTCAAGACTGATTTGCATATGGCGGGGTCTAAACTGGAATGACATGGTGTGCAAAAAAACGATGGATTTAACCCAGATATGTAACTGGGGGTGGATGTTTGATTAATTCAGTATTCCGTCCATCATCTGTTCTTTTTGCACTTGTTGCCCTACGTGGGAAGGGCATGCCCAGACTTGTGTCCCGTGCTCTCTACGCCACCAGATTCAAGCTAGCCTGGCTGATGAGGGGTGTTACCTTAAAACCGGTCCCAGGATGCTTGTTTCTGGTCCAGGGAAACTGGCCTGGCAGTTCGGGCTGGATTGTTCCCATGGGGAACAGGGTCAAGACTGATTTGCATATGGCTAGGTCTAAACTGGAATGGTGTGGCGTGCAAAAAAACGATGGATTTAGCACAGATCTGTGACTGGGGGTGGATGTTTGATTAATTCAGCATTCCGTCCATCATCTGTTATTTTTGCATTTGTCGCCCTAAGCGGGAAGGGTATGCCCAGATGTGAGTTGCATGCTCGCTATGCCACCAGATTTAAGCTAGCCTGGCTGATGAGGAGTGTTATCCCGAAACCGGTCCCAGGATGCTTGTTTCTGGTCCAGGGAAGACCTGGCCAGGCAGTTCGGGCTGGACTGTTCCCATGGGGAACAGGGTCAAGACTGATTTGCATATGGCTAGATCTAAACTGGAATGGCGTGGCGTGCAAAACAAACGATGGATTTAACCCAGATCTGTGACTGGTGGTGGATGTTTGATTAATTCAGCATTCCGGCCATCATCTGTTCTTTTTGCATCTGTCCCCCTATACTGGCTTGAAGTGTTAACTGCTCATGTCTCAGACCAGTGTAAGTGGCACACAGTTTCCAGTTCTTGCAGGTCAATGGGCATGTTAGCTCTGTGGGGGTCGCACATGCACTTTTTGTAGCATTTTAAGTGGTGTCAGCCCATTGACTTCCACACTTGGTTCTGCTCAAGTCTTGGAGCGCTTTGCTTATTTCTCTTCATGTGAACAGGTATAGTGTCAGGCGGTCTGTTACAGTTGCGCTCTCCTAGATTCTTATACATAAGGTTTTTTTGTTGTATTCTTTATTGCATAGAAAGGGGATTCACTAGTGCTTTTAGCACTCATTTGATCTTTCCTGCTCCTTTTATGTAATTTGTGCCCTAGGGCAAACATTTTATTCAGGGTGTAGAGGATTATTTCTAATGAATATCTGGCAGTTCTTGCAAAAACTACAAAAAAAGTATAACGTTCAATGGAAGTAGGACTTTTGAAAACCTGGACTTTTGTGAATATTTTGAACACAAGTGTAATCTGTGTTGAGACACAAAGGAAGGATGAGCAAGGTATGCACTTGCAATGAAAATGTTCATAAGTTACTAGTTTGTTGTAGCGTCACTGGGCTCTTTTCGGTCAATAACTTTTTTCTTATCACTTGCCTTGGATCTCATTCACTTGGTCCTCTGATGGATCTTGCTTCGTACCAAGAGGGGTCGGACATAGGGGATACAACTCCATTCATCCAATGAGGACCAGGAATTGGATAACTGACCTACAAGGCCGTAATTACATTCATGTATATAACTCTCAGAACTAAGCTATATAAGTAAAGTATTATCACTGCTCGACCAAATCTCCTGAAGAAATTCAGTTGAGCCAAGATCATACAAACCAATAATTCAGTTATAGCTATGCAGAATAATAATATTAGTATCTGCTGTCCAGAGATCACACCATTAGAATTCCTTCTAATCATTAAAAGCCCATTTGGAATGCACAATCAATAATTGGAGATAAATCATGAAGAGACGGAAACAGGATTTACTTAAAGTTAGATTTTTATCAGAATTTGAAAAAGGAATGAAAACATCAATATCAGGCATTTAAGGTCTTAGAGTGCAGGATAATCAAAGCAAATTTTGAGTTTGCTATTAGTTACCAAGGCTCGGGAAAGGTTCAGAAAGGGACATGAACCATGACAAAGGTGTTCTCCCATTACAGGGAAAGAAGTCCAAGAATAGCGCACACAGCGTATGCGTCAGTCGAAAGGAAAGCCAGTTGAGGCCACAAGGAAGTTCCAAAAAGCTCTGCCCAAGAAGTAAAGAGTAAGTCTAAAGAATATTCACCACTCTCCGTCACATCAACGTATAACATAATCCTCATGTTCCGGGGTGACACCTCCTGAGTCACCTCATCTTGTCAGACCACTCAGCCCATTGGTCAGTTCGTATAGGATGATTGTCATGCAGCATAAATAAGACACATATTATAGCAAAAAGGTGGTGATCATCACGTAACCTGACGAACCATTCAGTGTGTATAACTTTTAAACAATAGTCCTATTGCAAAAGCACGAGTGAGTTTAAGAGGACAGTTTCCCATGGCAGATGTTTCCAAAGTAACCAAATTGGTTCAAGCAGTCCTCATATGCGCTTGGGAACTCTCTCAGTGAGACATAGTTTCCCTTCACATTGCAAGTTTATAAAGCCTTTCCATGGGAACAGAATCAAGCAAAGTAAGGGAAATGCAGGCCTAAATTGAATTTGGCTCATAAAATACATAATATAAAATGATAGAAATATATGTTTCACTTATAACTTCTGGTACTTTATATATTTCTTTCAATTTATTTGCATTCATAAAGCATTTTAGTTTTGTTGTGAATAGCACATGTAACTATGACCTATTACTACATTTTCAAAGTACCAACGTATAAAATTATTTCAAAACATAAATTATTAATATCGTTTCTGGTGATTCATATTAGTACATGTATGAAGATTCTTCCCTAAAAGTTTCAGAGTAATTGGGTTTAGTATAAATGTGCAGCACCCTTTTCTCCTTTCCCACTTGGTGCACAATTTCACATATACAAAATATAGAGTTTAGAATGGGACTCCTAAATTCACACATAATGTCATCTAGCTTATATTAGTTTTTATTAATTCTTCCCATATACACACCTAATGTCATCTAGCTTATATTAGTTTTCATTAATTCTTCCCATATACGCACATAATGTAATCTAGTTTATATTAGTTTTCATTAATTCTTCCCATACATTATTATTATATAAGTGTAATTAGGAAAAATTTCTAACCATGTGAACTTATCACTTCACATCTTCTATTACACGTTTAAAAGATACGCCAATACTAGTAAATAGAGTACAATCTATGTTATTCAAATGACTAATTTTCATCTAATCTTACTCTCGTCTGCATGCTTTTATGATGCAGTAACTATGTCTTCTCAAGATTTTTCTCAGGATTCTTTAACATATATTTAGCACAGTTGGTGCACATTTGTCATTTTTCTCTCAAATATGTCATAATCGGTTTTATGTGTCAGTTAAAGGGTTCAGCAGTTTATCTGCTTCATCAAGTTCATCAGGGTTTCAGAGTATGCTTGAGAAAAAGCCAAGTTAGGGATGTACTCTCCTACAAAATGCACACAAGCCACTGGCTCCAATTAACACTTGCAACAAAAAACACTTCATGAATGCATAGGAAAAGGTAGAAATTACATGCTGTATGGGAAGGCCTATAATCAAGAACTCTGCAAGACTACACTTGTATAATAAAAGCTTTGCAAAGCATTATGCTGTGCCTGATCATGTCTCCCAGGAGACTCACCATGTTACAATTGCAGAGGTGCTGAGTGTTGGCCACATATTACAAACCCTTCACGAAAAACATTGTTTGCACTATGTCTAGTATGTTTATATTTGTATCCTTCTATTTCCATTTCTCTGTATGGTGTCATGGCTGTGTTTTTTCTATTGTAGGAGTCTGTGAGCAGCTTGATGAATTTTTCTGCCCATACAGCTGTTTTTTGTGGCTTACCATCCTTTCCATTTAGTTGTTTCAGATAAATCCACCATCACAAATATATGTTTTTGTTTATATAAAGAAGAAACGTATTGGTTCTGGGTATGTCATCACAATGCCTACTTGCCACTGCAAGCCTTACGGTGACCAGTCAAGAATCATCATATAGTCCTCGTGCACCAAGGCTGGTGTCAGGATGTGAACATGTGGCAAAAAAGACAAATTACTAGTTACCTAAAGTGTAAACATATACATAAAATGTTTGATTATATTTGCATAGAAGCCTTTAGTTGAACCCTGATAGCTCAGCACAGCATTAAGCAGATTTGAGTGTCAGTGAGGAATCTCCCTCTCTGGTGCTTCGGCAGGCTGCTACATATTAAATAGCATACGTGGCAAGAAGCATGCCTTTCTCAACCCATGAAGAAAACAAAATGTTGATGGGTCTTATACTTGAATTAATCTTAACCACTGGTAATTACTTGGGGATGCATCACACTCTTTGGTTTCTTTGCCCACCATGCCACCACAGACAGGAGCCAGTCATATGCAAATGAGTCTTGGTCCTGCTCCAATAGGAACAGTCCAGCCTGGTCTCCTCTAAAAGGGAACACAAGTACCCAGTGCTGGTCAGCACCACCATGGCCAAAGTTATGGCAACATGCATGCTCATCTTCTCCTCCAAGTCAGCGCTGATTCCCATGATTGTTATTTGGTCCCTGAATTATGACCAAAACATCAGACGAAAGGTTGACTTGATGTCCATTGAACCTGCCATTAGATGTTTCCTTTCACTGCTGTGTAAAGACTGCCTCTGAAGTCCTGGAAGTATATTGGATAATAGCATTCTGTGTCATGTCTGTCACACTTTTTGTAGATGGAGATGACGTGGCAGCCAGGCCAGGACTAGGAATCCCTGCTGCCTTTTCTGCCACATGCAATGTTGTCATCCTATAACCCCCCCTCTCGCCCCCCCAGATAGAAGATCTGGATGGCATGCTGAGAGTTCATGTTGCAGCCAAATGGCCAGCACAACAAAACACTCACTTCTCCTACACTTTTCAGTGAGCAAATGATGAAAATGTTCCCCACACTGCCTAACAGAGAAGCTGATGACAAATGTTAAGCTGAGGTAGGAGCCCTCTAACCCACTTTCTCCAAAAAGGGGTCAAATGGTGGAAGAAGAAGTTGCAGTCTATCAGATGTGCAAGGTCACTTGATGCCGAAAACAGCCCACCCTCTCATCACCAAAAACCGCAGTGTGAGCTCAATGGAAAACATAAGTGTGAACTTATGCATCTCCCCAGATGGGTACTACATCCTGATGGTTGTTATAAGAGGCCCCAATACTCAGTGGGTGAAATTTCAATTCCACAATGGCAGAAGAGATATAACCCAAGATGAAGACTACCATAGACACCCTCAGATTAGTAAAAGACAAACATGGTCCCATTCCACGACCTAAAGACAGGCAATACTCCAGGGTGACTAGTTTCAAGACTAGCTGGAATACAGAGGAACAAGACACCGCCCTGACAGCCTCGGGGTAATAGAGAAGCCAAATGATTCATGAAGAGCCTGAAAAAGATTCTACAAATAGCCATAGAACTATTGAAGTACCTGGAACAGGCAGTCATCCAGTTCCTCCTGGAGTATCGTGCAAACCCTCATGCCAGAACCCCAAGGAACTTGATCACCACACCGATGAGTAAATACTCAATGAAACAATACCCAATCTGCCATCATAGAGCCCAACGTTGGAAGCCCAGGGACAAAGAGCAAACAGGGGAACCTGCTTTTAAAGTACAATCCCCATTCATGTGAGTGACAATGTCCTGGTACTAGACTACCACCCGGGAGGCCATTTGCAGAATATGTAGGACTCCATATCTCACACTATGACGGAGAAGAAAAGGACTATCATCACAGACATCCACAATAGGCACAGAGGGACCCTGAAAATCTTATTAAGGGTGAGGTTGGTATCCAGGGCCAATCCTAGTGACCTGGCATTCAGTGAATGTTGGGGCTCAAAGACGTCACGGTTCCTGTAATTGAGGTAGGTTTGTACTGTTTCGTCTTTGTTGTTGCCAAATAACAGGAATTCTATCTTGGTTGGGTTGAGCTTCACGTTGGTGCTGGACATCTAGGTCTGGGTGACGTGCAGGCAGTGTCTGAGGTGTTGGACGTCTGAAGGTTTTTATGACCATGAAAGTAGTCTCTAGTACAGACTCTGCCCTCACCGTAAATCATCCACTAGATGGCAAATACTCAAATGACTGTGAGCATCAATACTAATTGAGGACTGCACTTGCCATAATACCTTGGAAGGACTGGTGTAGTCAGGAAGGCAGTGTGCTGTCCTCCCCCACTATCTTATTCATCCAAGTGACTGTAAGACTCTATGGTCTAAAAGTAACCTGTCCCCACTGTGATCTAGACAGAGGCGTTTGACCATTTGTCAGTACCAAAGATCACAGGCCATTGTTATAGCTTGTCTCCTCTTTCATGTTGTGCGCTAAAGAAACAGCAGGTGAGGTGTGGGAAAGATGGTGGAAGAGCAACGCTGAGAGTCGAAGTTTGCATGTCCTTCTGTCAGTGCACTTTGCAACTGCTCGCCCCTGAAGCATCTAACTTTTGTGAAAACCCCCATGACATATCAGTAGTGTGGTAACCAGTGAGGTGTGGTCCAACTCAGAAAATAATAGCAAATTGCTTGCGTCCAACATTACACAACTGCTGCGTCATTGCTCCTTTTGTTACTTTCTTTAATTTAGCCATGCTGCACGGCATAGCGGTGCTTTACAGCAAGTCTAAAAACCACTGACAAACCAGTAGGCCCCAATGGCTTTGCCAATGCTTGTTTGATGTGCGCATCCTTAACCTCGCTCTCAGCAGAGCTTCTACGTTGCGCTATCCGCAGCCCAACCGGCTGAGCAGTAACACGCACTGGCAGGTATTCATTTCCATTGGTCTCAGGGCTTTGCTCATCTTTCTCGCTGCAGTGGGAGAGACAGCCTTAGGGGACAGAGTTAACAGACTCTGTCCCTTTACAGCTGTGCCGTTTACTCGGTGCTGTGAGGGAAATCACATGCTACAATTGCAAACGCTTCAGGACAGATGCTTGCTGGAGAGGATGTGGGTTAGGGGAGAGGATGTGGTCCGTCGGCTAGATTGCCAATTTAGGTGCTAGAAACCAAGGTTCGAGCCTCGGGGTCGCGTCCACATCCTGTGATTCTGGGCAAATTACTTAATCTCAATGTGTCCTTGTGTAACGTAATCGGTGTTTGTGTAAAGCGCTCCAATACCTTCGGGTTGAGTTCGCACTATATAAATCTGCATTAAAAAAAAAGAGCGCGTTGCTCAGTCACGAGAAGCGCAAGGTTGCAAGTCACAAGGCTGTGTGACGTTTTCAGCTGTGAAGGGTACGTACGCACTGTCGTAGATCACCCGCGCCGTGAGGAGAAGGGAGGGCTTCTTTTCACAGGTCACTGCATGTAATGACGTAATTGAAAGATTCCTTCAGAAATTGACCTTATGCTTATGGGGAAGCTTCGGCGATCTGCATCACAAGAGTCTGTAGGATTCTTAATAGGCTTCAGAGACATGATAAGGTTAAAGTTTTGTTTTTATTTATATTCTCAACATTCTGTATGATGTCTGAATAATGATGTTGTTTTTGTTTTTTAAAGAAGTTTAAAACGTCCCTTTTATTCCCATGTTTTGTGTATACGTTCCAAACCCGTCCAATATTGTGAACAGGTTTTTCGATATGTGAAACTTTAAGCAGAGAAATATGCATAGCTGGACAAGGTGGGCACCAGGATTGAGCAGGGTTATGTCGTAGCAGCGGCAAGCAAGCGTTTTTTTCTCACTACTATGACGTAATTGTAGCAAATAACAGCATTTTGAAAAGCTTGTTCAGGACAGTGGATGGGACAATAACCAGAATTTGCATGAACGCATCAATGCTTTAGTAAAAGGAGACAACACAAAATCAGACTCTTAGGAGGAATCAAATCACTTATACCAGTGGATGACTGGAAAACAAGAGTCCAAATACAAATCCTTTTGAGGCTGGTCTATGTCACTTCCCTATTACCAGCATTTCCAGAATCCATCTGGCCTCGTTGAAAGTGGAGTGTGGAGAGAGTACTTGGGGCTGGGTGGTAAGCAACTCAGTAGGGAGAAGGCTACACATGCAATCAAACTGAGTGTTGAAACAAAACTAAAAAAGTAGCTCCCTGAATGTGAGATGTGGAAGGATATATATCATCAATCAATCAAAAGGTGATAAAGAAACTTTGCTCTAGGAAAGCGACAGACACAAGAATAGAAAGGAAATCCACTAAATAGGAAGCAATCAAATGAGAGTGACAGCAAAGCCAACCAATAGTAAGCAGTGGGCTAGCCCTAAACCCCCTATTAGTTTTTGGTATGGTCCACAACAGGTCTTTCGACAATAGTCAGTGAAAAGCTGTTTGTATTTGATATCTAAAACTGCAAATAAAGAGCAAACAATAAATAATAAATACAACATTGCTATCTTACACTTTCTATATCAACCACAAAAGTATGAGTGGCTGACGCTGGAACCCTAAGGTTGTTTGATAGAACTGAACCACTGGACCGTTTGGAGGTAGTATTGGAATAAGATGTCTCAGGGAATGCAATCTGTCACACAATTCTAGTAATCATTTCTTGCTGCAAGATTCCTCAATCAATTCCTGATAGCTATGATAAACCAGAAATCCAGTGACTCCTCTGTGTCCTCATTCACAAATATTTTTGCACACTTCATACAGCTTAGGGGTGGAGATGGTGAATTTCCTGAGTCCACATTCAGAATTTGAAAATCTTCGAGTATGGCAGATTTTCCATGGTCAAAGTTTTAGATGTGGATTTTCCCAACGGAGGGACAGGGTTGGAAATTAAGAAGAAAGTGAACACCCGCAGACTTTTAGTTTTGTGGGCATTCACAAACCTTGCCAATAATTTGTCAATCCCAACCTGAGCAGTCTACATCTACTCCCATGAACGTCTTATGTAAGTGTGCAAGTTGGATCTGAAAAACACCCAAACACCCCAATATTTCATAATGGTTTAGAGGAGGGTCTTCTCCACCTGGAAAATTATTTTCAATGTGGATTAAAAAAAAACATTGTTAAGGTGACAGTAAACCATCATATTTTCCACTGGCATTACATCCGCCAGGTTAAGGTTAAGTCTATGCAAGGAAATCTACACTTTTCATGAATTTTTATGTGGAGGTCTTGTGTCGTTTGTGGAACCAATGAAAATAGTAACCTTTATAAAAAAAAAAATTGGTGTAAACCTACGAAACAAGCAGCTATCTTCAACATCTGTGAAGTGGCTCGCATGCACTATAGTCTACAGAGCAGGTTGTGCTTGCCGTGCCTGTGATTTAACAGTCAACCCTTGCTGGACTGGTTATTAATGGGTAGTATAAAGAGGATATGAAACATCTTGCCTTCTGAGGTGTGGTGTGCTTCAAGTGCTCATTTATATAGGAAGCCTTGTAATACATATTTTTCATTTTATTATACTTCGTTTTGCTTTTTACATTAAGCTGTTTATCTTTTGTGAAAATGTATTATTTCATAGTATGAAACATTCTTTTATTTTTTAGTGCCACAGTGCACCCTTAAATGGGGAAAGGATACTTCACTTAAAATAGGCTGATGATGTTTCTAGCTTTTTGCAAGATAAAGAAAATGTCTTCCTTTCTCATTGGTGGAGAGGTGTGGTGCAGCGGCCAGGGCAGCTAACTTCGGGGCACAGGGCTCACAGTTCAATCCCGGCTCTGGCGGCAGCGCAGCTCAGCACCATGTGACTCTGGGCAATAGCTCACTTAATTTCCACGACGGCCTCCAGCGCCTTGAGACCCGTAAGGGTGAGTAGTTTGCGCTTTACAAATACGGATTTACATTTACATTGGCAAGCATTGGTAAACTACAATAATATCAGGGAAATAGTGTAAAACACTGTTATCTTTGTGACAAAAGTAGGGGAGGATACAACATAAGTAGGAATATATAGGGTATAATTTAACATTGGGAAAAATACTGCATTAATCAGTGAAATTTCTATAAAACTTATTAAACCGTAATATGCTTACAAGTTCGTTCAAATAGTCTAGATATGTGAATTAAGACAGCTTCCTACCTGTTGCAAAACATAGAGAGCATCTTCCTTACACTTCCTTGCATGTTCCTATCCTGCACTTTCCAAGTAGGTGTTCAATCATGTCATATGGTATTATTGAGAATCATTTAAAAGGGAAAGCCTGGGAAAATGGCAGTCATACAGACCTTAAAACTAAAGAAAAAGCCAAGTACCACTGGTTTCTTGGACTAAGAGTGTACTGCCAATGAATTTACCTTACACTATACAACATATTAAACAATTATCTGTTTTCTTGTTCGTTGTTTATTTAAACAATATACAGGATTCATTTTCAATGTCCCTTATCTAATACAGAGACCGATCCTATGTCCTTTTTTTTCTTGTTCACAAGTTATTGTTAGAATCAATTATAATTATGTATAAATGTATTTTCGCTGCTAGAGGTTCGATGCTTAGGGCAAATAATAGTGGCGAGAGGGGGCATCCATGTCTCGTCCCCATCTCTAATATGAATGTATCCGAGCTCACCCCATTGACTAATACCCAAGCACTTGGATGGATATAGTTGGCCTTTACCATAGATATGAACCTGTTGCAGAATCCATACTTCACCAGCGTGCAGAATAACAAGCATTGGCATAGCCAATAGGTCTCGCTTTTGGGACCTTATAAGTATTTAGTTATGCAGCACAATATCCTTGGTGCAACAACATAAACTGTTGCATGGCTAAACACTTATAAGGTCCCAAAGGCGAGACCTAGTGGCTATGCCAATGCTTGTTTTATTAGGGTTTACGCTGCTAAACTAGTCTTTTTGAAACCAATGCAGGGTGCCTGGTGAGTGTTCAGTTTTAGGAGGAAGATTTCTTTCTGCATGCAACCCCTTCGCATTTTGTTATCATGGAAAGGCTGGGTGCTGTGCCAACTCCATGTTGTTTTTAGGTTGATAGGTTAAAGTCAGTAATAAATGAAGCACAAGTAGCTGGAGCCTCACCAGGACAAAGTGAAGGGTATGGATATATCACCAGTGCGTGTATGGTTGGGGAAAGAAGTAATGCATGGGTAATCATGCTATACCATAAAAAATAAATATGTAGAAAAGACAAAGAAATGTGCACCATGTTCAAGAAGATATAGGCCCACTATTACGACACCAAGGCAAAAGAAAAATAAAGACGAAGACCCAAGTGCAATAAAAAGTTACTTGTAATGAGGACACCAATAGTCTTAAGAGAAGACAAAGATCTATATACACACACCCACTGGATGGAAACAGAGATTAAGTCGTGGTGATGATTGTTATGGCTGAGATGAGTCCGGGACTAGAGAGTAGTCCCTAGTCAAGTGTGGATTCTAAGGATAAAGGGCATAACATAAGGCTGATGCGAAAGAGCCTACCATAAGGTACAGAAGGCTCAAATATGGCTATATGTCTGGAGAAGATAGAGAATTATAAATAGGCCACATCGTAGGATACGCACGGCCCTAGGGTTAATAAATAAGTGTGAATGGTTTAAAAGAAGCTGATGTGAGTGATGAGAGATACCGGTGGAACAAATAAGCATGTATTTAATAAAAGAACGCTTACCTTTAAGGTGAAGCAAGATAGAGTACACTATGGAAAGGTACATAAAATCCCAAGTAGCACCGGATTAGGGCTGGACTAACTGGTCTGTAACAATAAAGAACGAAAAATTGAACCGCAAAGATAACAGAAAAATTGCTAAAAGAGTACAAAACAAACAGGGGCAGGGTCTTACCCGGTTGTCTCAGATGAGACGCAGTGACTAAGGGCTATCGAGAGAGAGTGCTACGAGAGAATTGTGCACTCTGCGGATCGGGAGGGTACTGCCCACTAGAAAGAAATTTCCTAAATGAAAAAATGGACACAAACCAAAGGAGAAAAATGAAGAAACATGAACGCAAATCTGAAGGTGGAAATGACTACAAGGTTAGGACAAAACTTACTTGTATTTCTCGACCAAGTCACAAACTCTGGGTCCACAAAGGAAGCCGAACATCCACCATGTAGTCGGTAATCACATGGGCCAAGGAAGCTCTAGAAGTAAGCAGGAATGCGCGGACGGTAAGCGGTAGATAGCACTCACCTGTGAAGCGATTAGCGCATGGAACGTGTAAACAGATGAAGCCGTCACACTATGGACGCCATCTTAAGCGTGCAAATAGGAAAGTGGCCGCCATATGTAAATGTACAACCAAAAAGAATAGGCTAATCGGTAGATGTACTGAGCAAATTGGAAAATAACACATACTAAAGGGGATAGTGAAACCCATAAGTAAAAAGTACCACAGGAGAGAATAAAATATATACGGCCGACTGGATACGGCCGAAACGAATAAACATACTAAAGCAGAGTAAGGAAAATCGTACATACAATGAATCCCAATATAGGGAAAATAACCGGCTGAGTACATACAGAACGAATCAACTGGAAGGCCATGTTAAATATAACCAATAAGGAGGCAGACCCGAAGTGGTGATGTAGGGAAGATAACCGGCTAACTACCAAGGGAACGGGACCACTGGGGAACGTATTGTGCATTGCCGGTTTAAAGTTAAACGCAAAATGGTAAAAGTATATACAAGAGGTCTTGAATGCTCGACCTAAAAATGAATGTTCAATCCAGTTGCTTGACCAAGATAATTTTAAGTACAATTATTTAAAAAATAAAGAACACAAAAGGTTGCACGTCTATGGTTGTTCACTGAATATTTTTTGGGGAACAATTATATGTCTTTAAAAAGTGTCCTGCATCCCACATATTGGTGGAAATGTTCAATGATTTTGAATAATAATGAAGATCCCATGAACGTAAATGCATTGCTGGAATCTCCAGGAAGGCATGGAATTTGTACAGTTTCGGTCATGTTGAAAACCATTAGTCCAGTCTACTGCAAACTCTGAAACGATAATCTACTGATCACACAACCCAAAAATACAACCTCAAAAATTATTGCACTGAGCTGTAAATGACATGGAACCGCACAGTCAAGACAACAATGTACATTATTGAAGAAGTCCAGCGAAAAGCAAGCCCAGCAACCAGCGCAGTGGCCCAGTTTCCATCTTTTGAAAGTGCAGTTTGATACTGTCACACCTTCCATCAGCAATCCCTGTTGGCTCCCTGTACTTTCCTTCACAAGCATCCTTTGTTTGCACCCCCATTAGGTGCTTTGAGCCGCCTTACTTAGGTCATAGCTTCAAGTTGCGCCACAGTTTGCAGTAAGATTTCTCTTCAGTGTTCAGCAATAGTTTGGCAAATCTAGTCTTGTTCGTCCTTCTGCTTGCTTATTCTTCTGGTGCCATCATTGTATTCCTACTTTATGTTCTATTGCATCTAGTAGCAACAATATATGTTTTCCATCTCCAAGTGTTGTTCTTTTGCGTACTTTATACAAATTTTCGACTTGATCTCCAATGGAGCTGTGCAAGTGGTGCAGTATATGGTGCCGAGTACCAGACGTGCAATGCCCATAGAGCTCAAAGGGCTTCAGCCCCAAACCCCCCGCCCCCCTCGTGTGTGTCAGCCCGGGCTGAGACAGCTTCCCGGGCACACACACAGACAGTTTTTGAGCTGCTGTAGGCTGGCTGGTCTGGCGTCCGTCTTATTGCAGTTGCACCCGAGTACTTCACAGGTCTTTAAAAGACCATTTCCTTGTTAACGAGGCTTTGTTGTTTTTTCATCCCTTCTTAGAGCCCCTGCATCTCCACTATGTCTATTGCTGGAAGAAATAGCTCCCCCGAAAGTTTTATTAGCTATCCCCCCACCGAAATTTGAATCTAGTTGCGCCTCTGCTGAGTACTGCCCACACAAAGCAACCTATTCTCACAGCTGTAGTCCTTCTACTTATATCTAGAGGTATCCTAAGTGTGTTTGTTAGTACCTTAGACTAGTGATAAGTATCGGGTAACCTGCACTGTTTTTATTTTATGTTTATCATCTGTAATTAAATGCTTTTTCTTTTATTGGTGTACTTTCACGCATCTTTGAGGAGCGAAAAAAAGTTGATGATGATAAGTATCGGGCCCTCAGAATCACTGTCAAAGGGAGGTGTTTCTAAAACATAATCTATAATGTTGTTTTAGTATTAATTTACAGGACTGCTCAATGTTTAAGACTAGATACGATAGTACTGGCTTATGTACAGGGACCTAATAATGGTATACTTCGTTCTATTGGCCATGGTGATAGCAAGAGGGGCTTCAGCAACTGGAGAGAAAGGTTATAGGAGAAGCACCACCGTGCACAGCTTAGAAAGCATGGTGCACAACTTAAAACTATACAGCGATACTGAAGCACCGTTTTTCTGCCCTTTCTAACACTGTATTCCCTCTATAAGTGTGAATGTGCAATGCAGCAGGATCAAACACTGGGGCACATTTAGCATAACTATTATGGGATAAGCGCAATCACGGAAAAACAACAACGGCATGTACTTGTTTCCAAACATCTCATGCCAACTAAAACCATGATAGAACTGCTTGAGTGATGAGAATGGACGGAAGAAAATCAAAGGACCTGGAGAAATGTCAGGGAAGTAAAAACATCAGGTATTGATGTAGGCAGGAAGTAAACAAACACACACTCTCAACACGCAGTTGAAAAGCAGACACTCATGAAGCTGCGCTTTTGGGGTTTTTTGCCCTCTTGCTTGGCCTATGACAGTCGGTGACCAGTGTGCTTGGTCAGACGCCTCCCTTACCTCCTCTCTCGGCATTCACAGCAGACTCCACAGAATCCACACAAACCTCCATGAGAAAGCCATTATCTGCCATTCCTAAGGATTAAACAAACTAGAACACAAGCTGATCGCAGCAAAAAGACAGAAGTGGATGCCTGCTTGTGCCCCGGGGAACTGTAGGTCAGCAAAAAGACAGAAGTGGATTCCTGCTTGTGCCCGGGGAACTGCAGGGTGCGTGCTGGTTTGGAGCTATGAGCGAAGCGGCATTTTATCGCCGCCAACGAGGGAGCCCGGAGCGGTGCGCGTGAAGGCGATGCCAAGGACAACAATGGAGGAGCGGGGCGAGCGCGGCAGCCTGCTCAGCTGACCAGACGCTCGTGCGTCATGGCCTTTTGCCGGCATGTTTTTCCAATTATCGCGCACGCGTCTGGGCACGATAGTGGAAACACATGTCTGCCGCGCGTACCCATCCCAAAAAGGCCAGCCACGACGCACGAGCGTTTGGACTGCTTCTGAAACTCACTTACTTAAAGTCTTCGCCTAGCAGCGCTTGCGCGCTACTCGAGGCTCGACCTAAAAAGGGCCAGTCCACCCTGTCGAAGGCCTTCTCAGCATCTAACGCGAGCAAGCCCGCCGGTAACAATTTTTTGGATGCCTTCTCCACCAGGTGGAAGACCCTTCATAGGTTATCATGTGTCTTCCAGCGCTTTATAAACCCTGACTGGTCTGAATGTATTAGATCTGGCAACATATTTTCCAGTCTACTAGCTAGTATTTTTGTATAGATCTTTGCATCCAAGTTGAAGAGTGCGATTGGACGGTAAGAGCTACATGATTGTAGGTCCTTTCCTGACTTGGGCAGTACGGAGATGATGGCCTCCCCACTAGTCCGGGTCACTGTCCCCGAATCCGCATACAAGTTATATAGGTTCACTAGTTGCAGTATTATTTCAGTCCCGAATGTTTTATAGAAGTGGGATGTCAGCCCATCGGGCCCTGGGGATTTATGCAGTTTGAGACTGGCTTTAGCCCTGCTGACCTCTTCTGCATCAATTGGTTACCCCAGCAGTGCCTTTTGTCCTGCTGAAAACCTCGGGAGGTCCACCTCCTCCAAGTATTGAATTTGAGCTTCCTCTTCATATCTATCTGCCTGGTATAGGGTGTGGTAGAATTGGCCAGGGCCTTTTCCTGTTCTTTTGACGTTCAGCTCCCCCCTTGCAGCATGATGTCTCCGATATATTCTTACTCTCTTTGAAGTCATAGTTGATTAGCTAGGTGCAAACCCACCTTGTTTCCCTTCTCGTATGTTGTGCGCCTTAGCCTTAAAAGAGTGAGCTCGGCCGGGTGTTATGGATCGCATTTAACTTTCCCCTAAGCGCCGTTACCTTTCTTTGTAAACTTAGGATCGGGTGTCTTTTGTGTGCTTAGTCTTCCTGTAGTTCTGTTTCTAGTGCTAATCGCTCTCAAGCCTTTTGTGTGTTGAGTGCCGAGTTTAGGGAAATGCATCTGCCCCTGAAGACCGCCTTAAATGCATCCCAAGTTGTAGCTGGAGACATGTCTTTGGGATCATTTAAGAGGAAATAGTCTTTAATCGATTTACGCAGTTCGTCACGCAACAGGCAGTCTCGTGTTAGCGCCACAGGGAAGAACCATCGTTTATATTTTGGTGGCGCTGCCTCCCAGGCCAGAGTCTGTATAACTGGGACATGATCGGAAATAGTGACCAGGTGTATAGAAGCAGCCTGCAGCTCTAGCACTAGTTTCTTACCTACAAATATATAGTGGATTCTAGAGTATGACTTGTGCACGTGGGAAAAGAAAGTGTAGTCTCTAGTGGTAGGACAGAGCTTGCGCCATGCATCTATCAAGCCATAGAGGAGAATTCTGTTTTCAGATTGTTAGTGAAGTTGCTAGAGGTCGCCCTCTGTGTTTGTGTGCTGTCTACGTGAGGTTAAAGTCCCCCATTAAAAAGATATCCCTCTCAGCAAATCCCCCTAGCGTTGATAAAACAGATGTCACAGACCCGTCATTTCGGTTTGTGCAGAAATCGGCTACAGAACCCACTTCTGAGGCCTAGGACTGGAGGGGCCACCTCAGGCAAGGGTAGGCCTCACAGAGGGCAGAGTCCGCAGCACCAGTAGAGTTGCAAGAAGTCTTTTGTGTCCCTGAGACTTCTGAAAACAGGAGGCAAGTCAGCAAGCCCATGGAGAATCTTGGGTTCAAGGATGTAGAGAGCAGGTCCAGTCTTTCTCTCACTCCCAGGCAAGAAGCAGCAGGCAGCAGACCAACACATCAGTGCAAATTGCTAAGTGGCAGTCCATCCTGTAGCACAGCAATCAGCAGGCCAACACAGCAGAGCAAGTAGCAAAGTGGCAGTCCCTCCTGCAGCACAACAGCTCTTCTCCCAGGCAGAATGTCCTTGGTTCTAGTAGAATTCTGATTTGGTGGTGTCAGGGGTCCAGTACTTATGCCCAAATGTTCCTTTGAAGTGCGGGAGACATCAAAGAGGGCTTTGAAGATCACAAGGTCCCTGCCTTTCCTGCCCCGGCTCCAGACACACTACAGGGGGGTATGCAGCTCTTTGTGTGGGGACAGGCACATCCTTATTCAGGTGCAAGTGTAAGCTCCTCCCTCCCAATCTACCTCAGGAAGGCCTATCAGCCTGCAAATGTCACACCCCAGTCTCAGAAAGGGAGCTTTCTGAGACTGTCTAGAGGGAATGCACAAAGTCCAGCTGTCCCCCCTCTGTATTCAGAGACAGGCAGAGGCATAGGATGGTTAAAGTAAGAAAATGCCAACTTTCTCAAAGTGGCATTTTTTTTTTTTTAAACAGTTTTTATTAAAACATTATGCAGCAACAGTGACATTACATTGACATCATTGAATAGAATGTGATTAAAATTACATCATATTACTTCCAGTCCTCGACCCAGTAGAAGCCCAGCGCAGTACCTCTTAAACAGTACTTTATAATCTATCGGGGGAGGGGGTCATGTACCCGCCAACGGGTGGGGAAGTGATAGCGGGCTAGTCTAGTCATTAATACTCTCAATGCATGCTCTCAACTCATCATCCGCTCCTTCCACCTCCACCAATCTCTCTCTTCTCAGTTCCACCGTCGGGGAAACGCATATCTCACCCCTGTATTTATTCCATCGCCCCCATTTGTGGTCCCATTTACGTGGGCATCCCCTCCCTTTGTAAACAGTTTTTTCGGCGATCATGGCGTGGTCCATATCTCTAGCCCAATCTTCCAGCAGTGGTATTGTGTCCACACCCCACTTTTGAGCAATGTTCCGTTTCGCTATGCCCCACCCCGTCATGGCCCATGTTTGTTCGGCCTGTGTGAGGTCAGTTGCTTCCCTGATATTAAGAAGGCACAGTGTAGACGTTGGCTGTATGGATTTGTCACAAATCCTAGCTAATTGTCTGGTAACGTCCGCCCAGTACTGCTGTATGCGGGGGCAGTCCCATAAGATATGCATGAAGGTACCTGTCTGATTGCAGTGTCGGAGGCAAAGGGAATCTGGTCTCCTACCCAGCCGGTACAGCAGTGGGGCATCAAAGTATACTCTGTGGAGGACCTTGAGTTGGACCAAACGTAAGCGCATTGGGATGGCTACCTCTCTGGGCGAGGCCAGTGCCTCCATCCAGTCCTCATCGGCCAGGTCCCCCAGGTCAGTCTCCCATGTCGCACGTAGTTTCACCATTGGATCAGTCCAGTTATAAATCAATTTTTTGTGTGTAAGGGAGATAGCCTTGCGATTCATGGGATCCAACAAGAGCCTATCCTCCAGTGGAGAGGAGTCCGGCAAGGGGCGTCTTTAGGGAGGGCGGATTCAATGGCGTGACTGATTTGGAGATACCGGAATTTTTCCCCTGGTGCTAGTTGATACTTAGTTTGAAGCTCCGAGAACGAGGCCCTAGCGCCCTGTAGGAGAGTAGGATCTGCCTCTTATGTTGCCCCCACTTTTTTTCTGATGTTAGCACTGGTTTCTGGCTATAGTCTGGCTGGGTCCCTGACAATCAGGGCCCCAGCCTCTCTGTTCTCTCTAAACGACATGGAGTGCACTCTAGGTGCACTAGTAATTGGATACTGTGGTGCCTTATGAGTCCCTAGTATATGGTACCTTAGGTACCAAGGGCATAGGTACTTCACAGGCCTCCCAGGGGCTGCAGCATAGGTTATGCCACCCCTGGGAAGCAGTCTAAATCTGACACCACAGGCCTGCTACTGCAGCCTGGGTGAGGTGGTGCTAGCACCCCTCACTGAGATATAGGTTTCCTATATCTCTCCTGCACACACATATAAACCTATCAGTCACCCCTAAGGCAGGCCCTATCAACCCTGAGGGCAGGGTGCTTGGCTTCTATGTGAGGGGGTGCCTCTGCATGAGCAGGGCCCCTCTGCAGTTCTCAGAGTCCATTCTCTGGTGCTGTTTGTGGATGCGGTTAAACCATATACTCTTAAGTGCATTATATCCTCGCGGTAAATGCTAACTTTGGAATGGCTGCATCAAAACATGTCGTGTTTGGTGTCAAACATCTTGGAATACTACCCCCCGCCAATCTTGGCGGCGGGGGTAGCATTCCACCCTTCTAGAGGGAGAAGACATGTACCTGCTGTGGAAACACGGTAGAATCCTAAAGAGCCCTGGCATCACAAAATGGATGCCACCAGTCACAGACACTGGGCTGCCCTCCTGCTGATGACCGAAACTCGCAGTGGAGGAAGCCCAACAATAGGCATCCTGTCACAGGGAGGTGTAACCACCTCCCAGACAGGGTTTAGTGTATTGGGGCTGGGTGGGTGCACTCTTAGAGTGCTTTGAAGTCCTGCACTGGGGGAGCAGAAGGCTCCTCTGTGCATATGCCAGTTCAAACCGGCTCAGGGGCTACCTGCCCCTGCTCTGGCGCGAAACTGGACAAAGGGAAGTGGGTGTAGCCACCCCTCCCTTGACCCTCCCATAGGTGGGGTCATAGAGCTAGTCCATCCCCTCTTTTTAGTATAAGAGGGGGAACCTTGCCATTGCAAAGCAGATAACCCCTGGACGACGCTCTACAGAAGAATCCTGGCCCTTCGACGTTCCACTACCTTTGGAAGACAGAAGAATCTCCCTTGGAGTCAAGGAGTGACTCCCCTGCTTGGCAGGCACCAAAAACGACAACGACGGTCGCAAACTACGCCGCTCCCGCCGGAGTCCGAAGTCCCTGCAGCCCAAGAAGTGGATTTCCTGACCTCTCCCAGGCCATCGTGAGTCCCCAGCGAAGCTGAGGCAAGTGGACCCCACGAGTAACGAGGAACCGCGACCCCTGGGTACCGTGCACTATTGTCGAGTGCAACCCCTTCACAACGTTCTACGAACCTGTGCTTTGGACCACGTGTGGTCCCGACCTCCAGCAGGAATCCCTCCGAAGATCAGAGGCCTACACCATCCCGAGTGACCGTGGGCCCCTGTTGAATGATTCCGCCCGAGGTGTCTTCGCGATCCCTTGCCCGCTGGCTTGTGGGTCCCCAGAAGACTTCTTAAAGAAACCAAAGGGCTCCCCTGGTTGCTCCAGGCCTGCCCTGACTTACCCTCGCTGGGTGAGTCCCTCAGACCTTGCTGGTCTGCGCCATCGACTTTTCTTCATCTCCCCGAGACTTGCTGCTGCCAAGGCTTGTTGGCTCCAATCGAGTTGCCGACACCGCAGTCAGCTGCAGACGTCGAGGGACCCACCGAATCCAGCTCCTGGTCGTCGTCGACGCCTCCTGGACCACGTGGCTGAAGAGTCAAGGCACCCGCAACCGACCTGAAGCGACCGACGACGGTGGGCATCCATCTTCCTTGCCCCGGGTCACTGCCAAGTGACTTTGAACACTGTCCCCTCTGCTTTCAGGTCATCCTTCTCCAGAATCCAGGCTTGGATTCCACCGGACACTTCTTCAGCTCCCGCAAGCAGCAAGTCTTCTTTGTTCGCCATTGAAAACGACGCCGCGACCCGACACCAAAGGACACCTATGCACCCGGCTTCCCTGGGTGAGGTAACTCCAGCACTACGGTGCTCCTGTGGGTGTGGGCCCTAGAACTACTTACCCTGTAAGTGACTTGCTTGTAGGTTCTCCCGAAGTATCCTAAAACTCTTTATTTCCAACCGCGACTTGCCCCATTGAAGTTAACGGCGATCCGCGCCTGTGTATCCACACTGCACGCGTCCCCCGTGGGTCCTTTACTTACCTGCCTTGGGTGGTTTCGTGAGGCCCCTGCACTTCTGAAGGCCCTAGGCCTTGTCTCCCAGCAAGTCGTTGTCCCTAAGTCTCTTACTTAGTATATGGTCTGGTACGCCCCTAGGGCCCCAGCCATATTTTGTGCTTAACTTATTGTGAAACGTTGATTTGTGCATATGTTTGTCTTCTAATCTCATAAAGAGATTAGTAGAGAGTTATTTAGAAATAAATACATATATATTTGATATATATACCTGTGTGGTGTCTTTTCATTTGGTGATTCAAGAGATTATATGGTAAAACAAGCTGCTTTACATTCCTCCGAGACTTAGCCTGAAGGCTGCTCTCCACAGCTACCACTAGGATAGCTTTCTTTAAAAGGTTGTCTTAAACCTATCTACCATAAGAGTCGATTTGCCCTGGTGCAAGGTGTCCACTTTAATTAGTGAACAGCATATACCAGGCCAACTTCTCACATTGGTGGGCAGCGTGTGGGATTCCAGCTTGCCATTGTTTTACCAGAAAATCTCTATTTGAATTACTAACTGAAAACCATTATAGGTACTCAAGGTACATATAAAGTCAAGCTTAGTATCAATAAGTTCTACTGAACTTAGAGCTGTGTGCCAAGGGATAGCACACCCTTTCCACAGCTCAAGCTAGGATCAGTAGGCCACAAACTAGTGTAGGTAGTACAACACTGCACAACACTAGAATGTCCTTAAGGGGTGGACCCAGTGGATCCACTCAGCCTCAGTATAAGGACATGGCTTTCTCTGACTTGAGAGCCATGTGTGTTGACAGACACCTGAGACTAGGACAGAGTCCCTCAACACTACACCTGATAGATCTGCTGACAGCAGATGACCTTAGATTGGCTCTAGGAGCTAAAGGGTTTGAATCAGTGGGTGGGTCAGTCATAGTATCTGGGTCAGATGATGAAAATCAGAATGACCAAGACTCTGTGATTGAAGGGCCAGGCTCCAAGGGGCCTGAAAAGGACAGAGGAATTCTCCCTAAGAGAACTGACAGAGAGGAGGAGAGGCACAGATCCCCTTCCAGGGAATCTGACCACTCTTATCACTCTGGCAGAGAATTTGTCCAGCAGAGGAGCTCATACTTTTCCTTAAGAGAGACCTCCTCTGAGAGAAGGTGCAAACTGCTCCAGTATGAGGAAGCCAGAGTGGCCCTCAGAACCAAGCAGTTGGCACTGGATAGGGAAGCCCTGGAGATCCAGAGAGCTTCTAGAAAAGAGGGGTTAGAACCCCCTGGTGGCAGCAACAGTGTCCCTAGAGGCAGAGAATATATTCCTGACCATAGGAACCTGAGCAAGGTTGTTCCTCCCTACCAGAGTGGGGATGATATCCACAAGTGGATAACTGCTATGGAGAGGGCCTGTAGAGTACAGCAGGTCCCCCAAAAGCAGTGGGCAGCAATCTTGTGGCTCTCCTTTTCAGATAAAGGAAGAGACAAGCTCCTCACTGTTAGAGAGGAGGATGCTGATGATTATGAGGTCCTGAAGAGTGCACTGATAGATGGGTTTGGCTTAACCACTGAGCAGTACAGGTTGAAGTTCAGAGATACCCAGAAGGCACAGACTCAGGACTGGACTGACTTTGTTGATTGTGCAACCAAGGGTCTAGAGGGTTGGCTGGTTGGCAGTAGGGTTACTGATTTCAAGGGATTGTATAATCTGATGATGAGAGAACAGATCCTAAATAATTGCCAGAACCAGTTGTTGCATCAGTACCTGGTGGACTCTGATCTGACCTCTCCCCAAGAATTGGGAAAGAAGGCAGACAAATGGGTCAGAACCAGGGTGAGGCAGAAAACCCAGAACCAAGGGGGTGACACTAAGAAGCAAGATCCTAAAGGCTCTGAGAAAGGTGGGGATAAGTCAAAAGACCAGAAGTCTTCACAAGGGCCCCAAAAATCTGCATCTGGTGGGGAGTCACAGTCCAACAAGGGAAAAGGCCAAAAGAAGCCCTGGTGCAAATTCTGTAAACAGAAAGGGCACTGGACTTCTGATTGTACCAAGTCCAAAGACCAAACCACCACCACTCCTGCCCCTAAGGCAACTGTGCCCCCTAGCTCAGCTACTGGTGGAGGTGGTACACAGAATAAGGGTGTAGTAGGGTTGACCCTGGGTTCTGAAGTGGATTCTGACCTAGTCAGAGTGACCACTCAGGCAATGCTGATTTGTGAGGGAAACATTGATATGTCCTTCCTAGTAAGCCCCAGTAATCTGGGCAAGTACAAACAGCAGCCTTTGATAAATGGCAAACAGGCTTTGGCATTTAGGGACACAGGTGCTAGTGTCACCATGGTGGCAGAGGACCTAGTGGACCCTGGACAGATCATCCTGGGTGAAATGTACCAGGTGACCAATGCAAGCAATGTCCAGACCAACCATAGTCTGGCAGTTGTGAATTTCTCCTGGGGAGGGGTAACTGGCCTCAAGAAGGTTGTAGTCAGTGCAGACCTCCCTGTAGAATGTCTATTGGGCAATGATCTAGAGACTTCAGCCTGGTCTGAAGTAGAGTTATGGACTCATGCTGAGATGTTGGGCATCCCTGCAGAGGTATTTGCTGTGACCAGGTCACAAGCAAGAATGCATGACACTGAACCAGCTCTGGATCCTGGAACAATGGACCAGATGCTTCCCAAGAGGAGGAGCAGTAGGGTAAAGGCAGTGCCTTCCCCTCTGTCTCAGATCAAGGATTCACTTCCAGAGGGAGGTGAAGCAGAACCTGAAGAAGGAACTGCCCCAGAGGGACTTGAACCTGACCAGGTTGAGTTCTTGGGGGCAGGGGGCCCTTCCAGGGAAGATCTGAGCAAGGAGCAACAGTGCTGCCCCTCTCTTGAACCCCTCAGACAGCAGGCTGCTGCTGAGGCTGCTGGGAGTGCTAGTGGGTCCCATAAAGTTTATTGGGATGAGGGACTCCTATATTCTGAGGGTAGAGACCCAGCCCCTGGAGCCACCAGGAGGTTGGTAATACCTCAGAAGTTTAGGGGGTTCCTCTTGACCTTAGCACATGATATCCCTTTGGCAGGACACTTGGGCCAAAACAAGACCTGGGACAGGCTTGTTCCACATTTTCATTGGCCACATATGTCAGAGGACACAAAGGAGTTTTGTCGCTCCTGTGTCACTTGCCAATTCAGTGGTAAGGCAGGTGGCACAACAAAGGCCCCCCTGATACCACTACCTGTGGTGGGGGTACCCTTTGAAAGGGTAGGGATTGACATTGTTGGTCCCCTTGACCCTCAGACTGCATCTGGGCACAGATTTATCCTGGTGGTAGTGGATCATGCCACCAGGTACCCAGAGGCAATTCCCCTGAGGACCACCACAGCCCCTGTGGTGGCAAGAGCCCTCATTGGAGTTTTCTCCAGAGTGGGTTTCCCAAAGGAGGTCATTTCTGACAGAGGTACCAACTTCATGTCAGGATATCTGAAAGCAATGTGGAAGGAGTGTGGTGTAACTTATAAGTTCACCACCCCCTATCACCCACAATGCAATGGTTTAGTTGAACGCTTCAACAAGACCTTGAAAGGAATGATTAAGGGACTCCCAGAGAAGCTTAGGCGGAAATGGGACCTTCTTCTTCCTTGCCTTTTGTTTGCATACAGAGAGGTTCCACAGAAGGGGGTTGGCTACAGCCCATTTGAGCTTCTGTTTGGGCATCCTGTGAGAGGTCCACTATGTTTGGTAAAAGAGGGCTGGGAGTTACCTCTCAAGCCCCCAAACAAGATGTGATGGACTATGTACTTGGTCTCCGCTCCCGGATGGCAGAGTACATGAAAAAGGCAACCAAAAACCTGGAGGCCAGCCAAGAATTGCAAAAAGCTTGGCATGACCAAAGGCTGTGCTGACTGTATACCAGCCAGGACAGAAAGTGTGTGTGTTGGAGCCTGTGGCCCCAGCAGCCCTCCAGGACAAATGGAGTGGCCCCCATACAATAGTTGAACAGAAGGGAGAAGTCACCTACCTGGTGAATCTTGGAACTCCCAGGAGCCCCCTAAGGGTGCTTCATGTCAACAGATTAAAGCCATATGTTGACAGGGCTGACATGGGCTTGCTCATGGCAACTGATGAGGACCAGGAGGAGGAGAGTGACCCTCTCCCTGACCTGCTCTCTCAGAACCCTGATGATGGGTCAGTAGATGGTGTTGCTTTGGCAAGCAGCCTCACTGACCATCAGCAAACTGAGTGCAGACAAGTTCTGCAACAGTTTAGACATATGTTTAGCCTGACCCCTAGTCAGACTACCTGGTGCACCCATGAGGTGGACACTGGGGACAGTCTGCCTGTCAAGAATAAAATCTACAGGCAACCTGACCATGTCAGGGACTGTATCAGGACTGAAGTCCAGAAAATGTTGGAGTTAGGCGTGATTGAGCCTTCAGATAGCCCTTGGGCTAGCCCAGTAGTCCTGGTACCCAAGCCTCATACCCAGGGTGGTAAGAAAGAAATGAGGTTTTGTGTAGACTACAGAGGCCTCAATGCAGTCACTAGGACTGATGCCTATCCCATACCAAGGGCAGATGAGCTGATTGATACTTTGGCCTCAGCCAAGTATCTAAGCACATTTGACCTAACAGCTGGCTACTGGCAAATCAGATTAGCTGATGATGCAAAAGCCAAAACAGCATTTTCGACCCCTGGTGGGTACTACCACTTTGTGGTGATGCCCTTTGGATTGAAAAATGCACCTGCCACTTTTCAGAGGTTGGTGAATAAAGTTCTGGCAGGGATGGAAACTTATTGCTCAGCTTATCTAGATGATATTGCTGTCTTTAGTTCCTCCTGGCAGGATCACCTGGTCCACCTCAGAAATGTTTTGGAGGCCCTGCAGAAAGCAGGCCTCACTATCAAGGCCACCAAGTGCCAGATAGGGCAGAGTCAGGTTGTGTACCTGGGCCACCTTGTAGGTGGAGGCCAGGTTCAGCCTTTACAGAGCAAAATCCAAACCATAATGGAATGGGTTGCTCCAACCACCCAGACACAGGTGAGAGCCTTCTTAGGCCTGACTGGGTACTATAGGAGGTTTGTCAAGGGATATGGATCTATAGTGACCCCCTTGAATGATCTTACCTCTAAGAAAATGCCAAAAAAGGTTCAGTGGACAGCTAGCTGTCAAAAGGCATTTGAAGACCTAAAGCAGGCCATGTGCACTGCCCCCATCTTACAGAGTCCAGACTACACCAAAAAGTTCATTGTCCAAACAGATGCTTCTGAGCTGGGTGTGGGAGCTGTACTGTCTCAACTGAATGATGAAGGTCAAGACCAGCCAGTAGCTTTTATTAGCAGAAGGCTGACCCCTAGAGAGAAACGTTGGTCAGCTATAGAGAGGAGGCCTTTGCTGTGGTTTGGGCCCTGAAGAAGCTGAGGTCATACTTGTTTGGCACTCACTTCATAGTTCAGACTGACCACAAGCCCCTCCTATGGCTAAAGCAGATGAAAGGTGAAAACCCAAAACTTTTGAGGTGGTCCATTTCCCTACAGGGGATGGACTATACAGTGGAACATAGGCCTGGGACCCAACATGCCAATGCAGATGGACTCTCAAGGTATTTCCACTTTGAACACGAAGACTCAACTGGTCAAGGTTAGTTTAGTGTCCCTACGTTTGGGGGGGTTGTGTAGGAGAGTAGGATCTGCCTCTTATGTTGCCCCCACTTTTTTCTGATGTTAGCACTGGTTTCTGGCTATAGTCTGGCTGGGTCCCTGCCAATCAGGGCCCCAGCCTCTCTGTTCTCTCTAAACGACATGGAGTGCACTCTAGGTGCACTAGTGATTGGATACTGTGGTGCCTTATGAGTCCCTAGTATATGGTACTTTAGGTACCAAGGGCATAGGTACTTCACAGGCCTCCCAGGGGCTGCAGCATAGGTTATGCCACCCCTGGGAAGCAGTCTAAATCTGACACCACAGGCCTGCTACTGCAGCCTGGGTGAGGTGGTGCTAGCACCCCTCACTGAGATATAGGTTTCCTATATCTCTCCTGCACACACATATAAACCTATCAGTCACCCCTAAGGCAGGCCCTATCAACCCTGAGGGCAGGGTGCTTGGCTTCTATGTGAGGGGGTGCCTCTGCATGAGCAGGGCCCCTCTGCAGTTCTCAGAGTCCATTCTCTGGTGCTGTTTGTGGATGCGGTTAAACCATATACTCTTAAGTGCATTATATCCTCGCGGTAAATGCTAACTTTGGAATGGCTGCATCAAAACATGTCGTGTTTGGTGTCAAACATCTTGGAATACTACCCCCCCCGCCAATCTTGGCAGCGGGGGTAGCATTCCACCCTTCTAGAGGGAGAAGACATGTACCTGCTGTGGAAACACGGTAGAATCCTAAAGAGCCCTGGCATCACAAAATGGATGCCACCAGTCACAGACACTGGGCTGCCCTCCTGCTGATGACCGAAACTCGCAGTGGAGGAAGCCCAACAATAGGCATCCTGTCACAGGGAGGTGTAACCACCTCCCAGACAGGGTTTAGTGTATTGGGGCTGGGTGGGTGCACTCTTAGAGTGCTTTGAAGTCCTGCACTGGGGGAGCAGAAGGCTCCTCTGTGCATATGCCAGTTCAAACCGGCTCAGGGGCTACCTGCCCCTGCTCTGGCGCGAAACTGGACAAAGGGAAGTGGGTGTAGCCACCCCCTCCCTTGACCCTCCCATAGGTGGGGTCATAGAGCTAGTCCATCCCCTCTTTTAGTATAAGAGGGGGAACCTTGCCATTGCAAAGCAGATAACCCCTGGACGACGCTCTACAGAAGAATCCTGGCCCTTCGACGTTCCACTACCTTTGGAAGACAGAAGAATCTCCCTTGGAGTCAAGGAGTGACTCCCCTGCTTGGCAGGCACCAAAAACGACAACGACGGTCGCAAACTACGCCGCTCCCGCCGGAGTCCGAAGTCCCTGCAGCCCAAGAAGTGGATTTCCTGACCTCTCCCAGGCCATCGTGAGTCCCCAGCGAAGCTGAGGCAAGTGGACCCCATGAGTAACGAGGAACCGCGACCCCTGGGTACCGTGCACTATTGTCGAGTGCAACCCCTTCACAACGTTCTATGAACTTGTGATTTGGACCACGTGTGGTCCCGACCTCCAGCAGAAATCCCTCTGAAGATCAGAGGCCAACACCGTCCCGAGTGACCGTGGGCCCCTGTTGAGTGATTCCGCCCGAGGTGTCTTCGCGATCCCTTGCCCGCTGGCTTGTGGGTCCCCAGAAGACTTCTTAAAGAAACCAAAGGGCTCCCCTGGTTGCTCCAGGCCTGCCCTGACTTACCCTCGCTGGGTGAGTCCCTCAGACCTTGCTGGTCTGCGCCATCGACTTTTCTTCATCTCCCCAAGACTTGCTGCTGCCAAGGCTTGTTGGCTCCAATCGAGTTGCCGACACCGCAGTCAGCTGCAGACGTCGAGGGACCCACCGAATCCAGCTCCTGGTCGTCGTCGACGCCTCCTGGGTCACGTGGCTGAAGAGTCAAGGCACCCGCAACCGACCTGAAGCGACCGACGACGGTGGGCATCCATCTTCCTTGCCCCGGGTCACTGCCAAGTGACTTTGAACACTGTCCCCTCTGCTTTCAGGTCATCCTTCTCCAGAATCCAGGCTTGGATTCCACCGGACACTTCTTCAGCTCCCGCAAGCAGCAAGTCTTCTTTGTTCGCCATTGAAAACGACGCCGCGACCCGACACCAAGGACACCTATGCACCCGGCTTCCCTGGGTGAGGTAACTCCAGCACTACGGTGCTCCTGTGGGTGTGGGCCCTAGAACTACTTACCCTGTAAGTGACTTGCTTGTAGGTTCTCCCGAAGTATCCTAAAACTCTTTATTTCCAACCGCGACTTGCCCCATTGAAGTTAACGGCGATCCGCGCCTGTGTATCCACACTGCACGCGTCCCCCGTGGGTCCTTTACTTACCTGCCTTGGGTGGTTTCGTGAGGCCCCTGCACTTCTGAAGGCCCTAGGCCTTATCTCCCAGCAAGTCGTTGTCCCTAAGTCTCTTACTTAGTATATGGTCTGGTACGCCCCTAGGGCCCCAGCCATATTTTGTGCTTAACTTATTGTGAAACGTTGATTTGTGCATATGTTTGTCTTCTAATCTCATAAAGAGATTAGTAGAGAGTTATTTAGAAATAAATACATATATATTTGATATATATACCTGTGTGGTGTCTTTTCATTTGGTGATTCAAGAGATTATATGGTAAAACAAGCTGCTTTACATTCCTCCGAGACTTAGCCTGAAGGCTGCTCTCCACAGCTACCACTAGGATAGCTTTATTTAAAAGGTTGTCTTAAACCTATCTACCATAAGAGTCGATTTGCCCTGGTGCAAGGTGTCCACTTTAATTAGTGAACAGCATATACCAGGCCAACTTCTCACACGCCCTTAATCCACATATCCCCCACTGTTGAAATCCCAATCAGGTCCCACTTGTCAAATCCCGCACATGCGCTAAGTCGCCCCAAAATGTCGGGTTCCCACAGAGGGGTAGCCTTCGTTAGGCGCCCCTGCCAACCCATCCGCCGCTGGACACCATGCCACACCTCCACCGTGCGTGCCGTCGGGCCCGTGAGACGCAATTTCTTATGATTGGTATACAACGCTCTGTTGTAGCCTCCCTTCCCCATCAGCCAGTGGTCAGTCCGAAAACTGGGGTCATCCTGTCGCCCGAACACCCATTGGTTAATGGCCGTAAGTTGCGAAGCCTGATAATAAAGACGCAAGTCTGGTAGGCCTATCCCCCCATCATACCATCCCATGGTGAGCTTGGTCATGGCTATGCGAGGTTGTTTGCCGTCCCACAACAGGTCCCTCACCGCGGCCTCGATTTGCGAGAAATAAGTGGGAGGGATAGGGATAGGAGTGTTTTGGAGGGCATAAAGAAAGCGCGGTAGAGCAAGCATTTTGAACAACGACGCACGCCCCAGCAGTGTAAGGGGGAGCGTCTTCCAATGTGCGACATCCGCACAAAATCTCTGTAACGGTCCCAGCAGATTCTGCTAAAAAAATAGTGCGGCGTCGGTAGTGACAAAGATTCCCAAATATCGGAAGCCTGTGGACGCCACTGGTATGTCATACCCTCGTGGATTGCGTGGGGAAGCCCCCCAAAGAGAATATAGTTGGGATTTAGACCAGTTTATCTGATACCCTGAGTGCGCCCCAAAGATGTGAAAAATATGTAATACGCGGTTGAGGGAGCGCTCTGGTGAGGCAAGGTAAAGCAAAATGTTGTCCACGTATAGTGATATGCGGTCTTCGTGGTCAGCTGACCATTTAAGACCTCTGATACCAGGGTCCCCCCTGATCCAGGTCGCCAGTGGCTCAAGGACCAGGGCAAAGAGCAGCGGCGATAACGGGCACCCGGCAAAGGGGAAAGGACGTAGATCGGTGGTTGTTAACCGATACATGGGCCATGGGCCGGGTATATAGGAGTTTGATTCAACCCATGAGTTTGGGTCCGACCCCGATGCGGGTGAGAACAGCAAACAAATAATCCCAGGCTACAGTGTCGAACGCCATTTTTGCATCCAACGCTAGTAAGACCCCAGCTTCTTCCAGGGTGGCTACTCGGCCCAATGCACCATGCACCCGACGTAGATTGCGCGCGGTGTTCCGCCCCGGCATAAATCCCGACTGATCCGGATGGATCAAGTCCGATAGATAGGGGAGCAGGCGGTTTGCCAGCAGTTTGGCCAAGATTTTAGCTTCTACTGTTATAAGCGAGATAGGCCTGTATGAGGCGCCCTCATCCATTGGTTTACCTGGTTTATGGATGACCACGATAGTAGCCACACGAATATCAGCCGGGAGAACATCATTTTCATAACTTTCCGTGTATAAGTTGAGCAGATGGGGTGCGAGTTTGAAGGCCATAGGCTTAAATAACTCGATAGGGAGCCCATTAGGGCCCATAGCTTTACCCACCCGAATATCTTGAATTGCCTTCTGAATTTCCTCCGTCGATAGGTCCTTATCTAACGTCACTCTATCCTGTTCAGAGAGACCCACCACCCTAATGGTAGCGAGGAGTTCTGTCGCCATGGACGCCTGAGAATCAGGCGGGACACTGTACACTTTTTCATAATATTTCGCAAAGGCCTCAGCAATGTCTTGGGGGTCAGTCATGAGCTCGTTGCTCGGTCCCTTAATGGCCCGCACCCATCGCGCGGCTTGTTCTTTGCGCTCCAGCCATGCCAGCATTTTGCCGGTGCGCTCCCCTTGTTCGTATATCCGTTGTCGAGTGGCTAGAGCGCGTCTATTAGCGTCCTCTAGGAGCAGCTGTCTATAGTCCTGTCTCTTAATACTCAGCAGATGTTGGGTATCCAGATCCGGGCTCCGGTCCCCGGCGCCCTCCAGGCGCAAAATCTCAGATTCCAGCTCCACCACCCTCCGACGACGCTCAGCCCTGTGACCCACCATCGCCGATAGCACCCTACCCTTGATCACAGCCCCATATGCCCCCCACAGTGTAATTGCGGAGCTAACCGAGCCTGTATTCTCTGTAAAATAGTAGTCAGTGTCCTTCCGTAAGGTTTCTCGAATGTGTGGGATTTTTAACGCCCAGGGTTGGATCCTAATTGGACCTGGCTGTGGTGCGTGCTGTGTACCAAGGAGCGCAAAAACAGGGGAGTGATCCGAAATACCCCGCGCCAAACATGTCGAGTCAGAGAATTCGTGTATATGCTGTGCGTGCGTGAACAAATAGTCAATTCGTGAGTGACTGCCATGTACCCCAGAGTGAAACGTAAATCGTGCGTCGTGGGGGTGTGACCATCTCCAGACATCTACCATCCCTAAGGCATCTATAAAGTCCCGTAACTGGGAGCATTGTGTAGCAACGCGTCTGGGCGGGAATCTGTCCAATAGGCCGTCCATCGTCAAGTTAAAATCACCTCCCATGAGCAAGATGCCAACAGGTAAATTTAATAACAGTGGCCCTATGTCTGTCAGGGTCAAATGTTGCAAACCTGGTGGGGCATACACAGATATAGCATTTAGGACCTTGCCCTCCCACATACCAGTGCAAGCTGCGTATCTACCTTGCGGATCCGTCCAGACAGTTTGCAGCACATAAGGGCACCCCTTACGAAGGAGGATTCCTACCCCTCTGGACCCAGTAGTGAAACCCAAATGTGCCACCATTCGATATCCCTTCCGATCCAGGGCCCTGCAGGAATTGCCACTCAAGTGGGTCTCTTGTAACAACACTAGGTCAAGCCCCTGGCGGTGGATATATTGCAGCACGATCCCTCTCTTAATCTTATCACCCAACCCATTGACATTCCACATTATGGTTTTAAGTCCCTGACCTCGTGCCATGTGCGATGATTAACAATACAATGGTGACCTCGTGGGGCACACAGCCCCGTGAGCCCTCATCAATTACAATCCGGGCGTCCCCTAGGACCACGTCTCCAAACACAGTGCGCTGGGTCTCTCCTACCACATTTTTGTTATGGATGTCAGCTAAGATGTGTGCATTCAAGCTGCCAACTTGTTCTGCTGCAAAACACTCAACACTACAATCCCCCCAACAAATTAAAATCAAATGTGCCGCTAACAAACCCCCCTCCCTGCCTCCCTGCTTAACGGAACTAAAACCGCCCGCCACCCCCAACATGCAGAGTGCCTGTAGCCCACCCATAAACAACTCCTGGGAACGTGAGCTACCCCACTCCCACCCATCCCCATTCAATCAGAGAACCCTCCGTCCCCTGGCCCGATCCCCACCCCCAAAAAATGTATATATCGAAAAGGCCCAGCATGCATCCCCCCAGTAGTCCAGCAACAGACCCGGTCACGGATCCATACGACAGTAGTCCCAGTGAGAGAGAGAACACACGCCAAACACTCATTACGCGGAAAAAGTCCACCATTCAAGCTCTGAAGCAAGCCATTCAAGCACTGGGTCAATCCCGTTCCCCAAAAGCAGGATGTGGCACATAGCTGTATGGACATCCCTCCCCGCCCCTCAACCAAGTCTATTGTCTGGATTCCCACCCAGAGCAGGTCGGGACACCGTGTCCAGACTTAGAGACATCCCAGTGGGCCTCCAGAGATCTGGCACAGTAGTGCAGAACCTTACCGGACTCCATATCAGCGCCCCCCTGTGTGTCCCTGGGAGTCAGTGTCCGAATGTTCAGGAGAGCGTCTTTGTTGGCGCCAGTCCGCAGCTTCATCTGCAGCCGAGAACCCTTTCTTCGCCTTCTTATCGACTGTGCGCCAACCTTCCAACCAGTCCCAGGCATCCTCTGGATGAGTGAAAAACCATGATTTCCCGTTGGCTTCCACCCTCTGTTTGGCGGGGAACATCATTGCATATTTAATCTCTTGGTCTCGGAGAGCCCGCTTCACCTCCAAGAAGCTACGGCGCAGTTTCTGCACACGCAAAGTAAAGTCCGGAAAGAACATGATCTTACTGTTCTCGTAGGTCAGCGACGGGGCCGCTCTCGTCGTTTGGAGGATGACATTGCGGTCTCGGAAGTTAAACACCCGTGCTAGGAGCGGTCTAGGAGGCGCTCCCGGCTTCGGCCGTCCCCCCGGCACACGGTGAGCTCTTTCGATTGTGAAACTTTTGGAGAGGCCTCGGGTTGTAGATGTTTGAGGATCAGTTCCTCAACAAAAAGGTCTGCTGCCTGCCCCTCCGCTCGTTCCGGAACACCTAGTATGCGGACGTTGTTGCGTCGCATTCTACCTTCATAATCGTCGAGTTGCAGGGCCATCGCCTCATGGGAAGAGCACAATTCCGTGACATGGCGCTTGAGAAGGGTGGTGTCAGCGACCAGGTCCTTTGTGGTGCTCTCCACTGTGCCCACCCTCTCCGACATTTTCTTCATGTCCTCCCGAATCAGTACCACATCAGTGGCCACCGTGTCGATCTTCACCTTGAGGGAGGTCCTTATTGCCGTGATTGCTTCGAGGAGATCCTTGTTCGTGGGTTCTGTCTGGTCACCCGGGTCCGCCGGCTCCACTCGGTCTTCGTTCTGCTGTTTTTGCCAGGCAAATTTCTCCAGTTTCGCGTGGGCCGCAGCACCGTTGTTGCGTCCAGATGCCATGACACTGGTCTCGATGTGCCCTCCCGGCGTTGGTGCACGCCCGCTACTCCCCGCCGCCTGCGGTGAAGACTTCCACCCGGCCTGTCGGTTTTCGCTGGGGGCGAACCTAACCCGGGGGTCAATGGCTGGACGACCAATGTAGCTCACCCACTCCTGACTCGCAGCTGTAGAGGCCCGGGGCGGGGGTGGATCTCTCCTCTCAGGGCAGTACGGGCGTCGATTGCGCCACCACTCCGACCTTCACTGTCGTAGAGCAAGTCAGCTTACTGCGGGGTTAGGGAGCCCGTAGAGCCACCTGGTTGTCACTTCTGCACGGGGTGCTGAAAATATCACGCTGGGCCCGTCCGGCCACCGGGCGCTGAACACACCGGCATCAAAGTCACCCACACTGTGGGGAGCCGCCAGGGTCGCCCCAAGAGGCCCACCGCGACCACAACACGTTAGCAGGGAGCCGCCGGCCCGGGGCCCCACCGCGGGTCCGCGCAGTCGGCCCCGAGACCGTCCGTAGCCGTCAATGGGGCCCACGCGGGTCCAGGGCCGCCAAAAATCACCCACCAGCCTGCAGTTTATCTTCCGCCACCTCCACTGGCACCAATCTGGAGGCTGTAGGGCCGCAGTCAGCCTCACGCTCCCTTGCCGCAGCGCCTTGTGTACAATTCAGCTGCGGGGGCCTCCGCAGCGATCACTCGGTCCCCGTCACTCCTGGGGTCACGTAGAGGGTCCCCGCAGCAATCTACGATGTCCGGGCGGGTCCCCCCGCGCCGGCAGGCGCCCGCCACCCCTCCACTTGGACTCCGTAGGGGTAGGCCGCAGCCGCGGTCTCCCGTAATGCGTGCTGGAGAGCCGCCGCACCGTCTCCGGCGGAGCCGCAGCCGAGGCCCCGGCCCGTGGAGCCCCCACCGGGTCTGCCGTCAATCAGCCTCAAACTCGGCAGACCGCCCGCCGGTCACCACCGCATCTCAGAGAGGGCACTGGGGCGGCAATCGGGCCAGCGGGAATCGAGAATTACAGGATGGTGCGGGAGTGGCACTCCGGAGCAAAGCTACAGAGCGGCCATTCCCATCGGCGGTTAGCCACGCCCCAAAGTGTCATTTTTAAACATGGAATTTAAAAACCAACTTTACTAAAACATGCGTTTTTAAATTGAGTTCAGGGACACTAAACTCCAATTTTCTATCTGCTCACAATGGGAAATTACACTTAAAAGATGTTTCATGGCAATTCCCATGTTAATCTATGGGGGAGAAAGAGGCCTTGCAGTATTTCACTACCAGGACATGAAAAATGTAAAAGTACACTGCACCCTGCCCATGGGGCTACCTAGAGCCTAATTTAGGGGTGCCTTATGTGTAATAAAAGGAAGGTTTGGGCCTGTCAAGTAGTTTAACTTGCCAGGTTGAAATGGCAGTTTAAAATGGCACACACAGGGTCTGCAATGGCAGGCTTGAGCCATGTTTAAAGGGCTTCTGAGTGGATGGCACAATCAGTGCTGCAGGCCCACTAGTAGTATTTAATTTACAGGCCCTGGGCACACATTGTGCACTTTACTAGGGTAACTTATAAGTAAATTAATTATGCCAATTGTGGATAAGCCAATGTTACCATGTTTAGAGTACAGAGAATATGCACTTTAGCACTGGTTAGCAGTGGTACCAGAATACTAAAGCCATCAAACTAAAGTCAGAAAAAGAGGAGGATGAAGGCAAAACATTTGGGGTAACTCTGTAGAAAGGGCCATTTCCAACACACAGAGATGCCCTAAAGGTATGTCCTTTCACTATATAAGTTAGATTCAGGTTGTTTATTGCCGATTACTAAAAGCTTTGTTAGCCTTAAACTATCCATATTGAAATGCAGATGTCTGTGCCCAACAGAGTGACAAGGGACGGACACTACTGTTTGTCTCACATATCACACCATGTGTGGTGAGTAGGTGGAAGAGTGATCGCTCCTGTTGAATTCAGAGTACAATGTTAGTGCTTTCTGACATCCACATACCTAAGTATCTAAAAAAGGTTTTAGCCAATGCAGATTGAATTCCAGTGCATAACCTCTAACTTGTCCTTATTCATTCTATAATGTGGCAGCGGACCAAATCCTTTCGTTAAATGACTCAATTTCAGAACCAAGTTGGCAGTTTCTACTGTAGAGATTACAATGTCATCGGCATAAAGTGCAATCTTCCTAACCCTGACAACGAATTCAGCTGGAATATTTTTTCTCTTCCTGTCCAATGCACTACACAAAATGTTCTATGTACAGTTTAAACAAGACAGGAGAAAGACAGCATCCTTGCCTTGTACGTCATTGGATACAGAGGATATGTACCTGCCACACATACTACATTACAGTACTGAATGGGTGACCAGTTTTGATATTTCTAACTGCTAGTGGTTTTCTTCTTGATTTGTCAAGTCAATCACTTATGTGCCTGGAATGAAACCTTTCTGGTTATCATTAATAAGCAAGGATTTTGGGGCAGTGGCAGCCACAGGATTGCACTTGCCAAGATGTGGCATCCCAATAATGGGGGGAGGTAAGGAGGGGTAGATATGCTGAATTTTAAACAATATTATTTAGCCTCCTAGCTGCTATACTTAGACAACAAGGCTATTCTGTTGGCTCCACTTGGGAGAGTGTCACTGCAACAACTTTTTATCTTCCGTACATGACTCTAGGCTTCCCTAGCCTTGCCTGCTACAGGTTGCCTGTACATGCTTTAAAAGAGCTCTACGACTCACATATCAGACCCTTCTGTATGCTCCAGCTATCCCTCGCCTTAGTTTGGCGAGTGACAGAAGTGCTCTCAATGAGTCTCCACCAGAATGGAACTCCACCGGCCTCTCAACCATGGGCCATCTTTTCCAAAATGGCTTTTTCTTCTCCTTTGAGGAGATAACAGAACAATATGATATCCACAAGGATCACTTTTAGATCATTGGTTCGGGTGCTTCAGTGGGATTGAAGCATTCGCTCAGAGCAATCTACACCGCATGCGGTTCTACAGTGCCGTCACAGGCACTGACAGATGCCTTATTAGCTGGTTAGCAAAGGGTCTGGGTGAGCACACTCCGGTATCCTTGCCCAGGCTGTGGGACAAATAGTAAGCTGTACGTGTAAAGTGCACTATTTGTATGTACCATCTGCTTCATGTCAAATTATTACAATGGGAAAGCATGTTTGTAATGTTCATGTTTAAAACCTCAATAAAAAGATGTTTTAAAAAAAAATTATTAATAGGCATGGATAATACTGTACTTAATCTGGTTACTAACACTTTAGTACAGAGCCTGGTGTCAATGTTGAGAATTCATGTTGGCGATAACGGTGATATAGACAATACAGACAGTGTTCTGCTGTGCTGGTGAACAACACTTAATTTGGCAAGCAGAGGTACCTCCGTCAGCCAAACTCTAAATTCGGCCCTTAGTTTCCTCTTCTTGTAGGATCCCTTAATAATTTATGTTCTCTCACCCTTGCGTGGAGACTTAACCTTGATAGTTTGGACTCAAGGCGCTGTGCCTAAGGAATCCAGTGCAGATCTTCAAAATACCAGCCTGCAGGAGTGTCTCTTCTCTCTACCTCTCCTCGCCCCTTTTTTCGTGTAGTTTGGGTCAACATTACCATCTTTGACCTAATTCAAGGAGGTGACTGGACCCCTACTGGGAGATGGAGGAATTGGCCTTGACATACTCACACGCGCAGTACCAAGTCTGTGACAATAAACATATACTAATCCACTGTACAGATAGCTGCATACGAGCAGTGCAAACAGTGATTGTGAATGATGCTTTTGAATTGAATAGTGAGATTGAGTCCTACAACATGTTGCGGAAGCACAAGCTGAAAGGCACACAAGCTACTTCTTTCTTTAAATCATTACCGTTTGAGCATAAGGAAGTCCTGAAAGATCAGAGGTTTGATGGCCCTGTAAATGAACAAGTTTTAACTATGGGACAGAGAATGCTGATGCGTTTGATGACTTCACTGAACGCCAACCTTGATGCAAAGATCTACGGCACCGAAGTTGCAATCAAGGCAGTTGAGGAGATTATGGAGTATATCACTGGTTCAGTGCAGCCCAATGAACAAATCCTACACGAAAGAGAGGGTTGTGTTGGGGCTCTAGAGAACTCTAACACCCCATTGGAGTCTTTCACCGGCAGATCAAGTCAATTCCGATGCAAAGACAAGGAGCACTGAAGTGGTGATCAAGTCAGTTGAGGAGATGATGGAGAATTTAACAGGAAGAATGCTGCCCATGCAACAAACCATCCACCAACGAGAGCGATGTGTTGGTGCTTTAAAGAGCTCCCACACCAAGATGGAGTCTTTCATTGGGGGAGCAAATGAATTCCAAGACTGCTCAATTCACACTCTGATCAATTTGTAGATGTGCCCTGAAACTTTGGAATGCACCTATTGAGAGTTATAAGTCCAGCAGGTTTTTCACCAGGACAAGACACAGGCAGTGTTCTAGAATTGATGACGGCCTTAAGGTCAATGCTCATGATAAAGCATTTAAGATGCCCATTGAAATTCTCAGTATCTTGAAAATGGCAAAGCACCTTAAAAGGCATGTTAAAAGATTGTTTGCTTTGTACCGATTAGTAGTAGTCAGTCAAATCCACTTTATTCGGTTACTAAAAACCATAAAAGTACACAACAAACAACATATACATCAACATAAAATCCTGTAAAAAGGTTATATTAAGATAATCTTGGGGACCGTAGAAACATTTAATCTCCCACTTCATAAAAATCATTAAAAAACGAAATTCAAGTTTTAGATTTGATCAATAAAAAAATCTATACAAAATGTCTTTGAGAATACTCTGGGACATAAAAGACAATCAGCCGTAAATACCACTTCTTCACATTTTTCATTAGAGGGTACTCATCATTTTAAACAACGTTCATTTAATTCACAGTTCATCGAGATTATAAAAAAGCTGCAGCGTTACTTGGCATGATGAGCCTTCTTTTCCTTTCCCTAACAGCAGCAACTAAAAAACTGGCAATATAAAAATCTCCCATGTGTTGTTCAGCATCTGTAAATACACCAATGATAGCTGTACCTGAGTATAGCCTTTACCCTTTAAAATAGGCACTAAAAACATTCTGCGAATTTCATGAAAATGGTCACAATACTTGATCAAGTGCAAGGTGTCTTGGGTGGAGAAATTATCACATGTACAAGGGCCTAAATCTTTCACCTTACTCCAACCCTGCGGTTTGGCCAATATACAGTGCAAAAGATTAAATCTGAATCTGGTTAAAAGAAAACGGTGATTTGGCTTTGTTACAACTTTCAAATATGGTTCTATCAATGGGGATGTTTTCAACAAAAGATAGGCTCGTACCATGGGTTTCAATATCTCATTTGCCTGTCTCTCCGTGTACATCATGTTTAAATGTTTTTTAACCCACGATAGATCCTCTTTCCTGATATTATCTGGCGACTCAAAGACAGGGCTCGAAAAATCATAAAAATTGAACTAGACCTGCAGGTCTAGTAACCTACAAATTCTCCTTGACCTAACTGCAATGCACTTGACTTCTGACTCTGAAAGCTGAGCAAATGTGACAAGTTAACAAGATTTAAAAGCATTTTTATTGCTCATTTACTTTGTGAGAAATAAAGATGCCTTTAAATCTTGCTATCTTGTCACATTTCCTCTGCTTTCAGAGGCAGAGGTCAAGTGTCAGTTTGTCTTCCTACTCGCCAGAAAGGGCGAGTGGGACCTAAAAATAGCTCGTCCTGAATGAATCTGATTCGCAAATGCGAGCGGTCGAGCAGATTTTTCGTGCCCTGAAAGAGATCGGGGCGACCTAATTTCTTTGTTACGGTCTTTACATACTGTATCCGCAGAATGCAACTGACTCTATCCAAGGATAGACAATCTCGGGCAATCTCTCGGTTTATCATCAGTTCTGGATTAATCCAGATCATTATCCAATTTAAGAGAGGAACCAAACCTATCAGGTCAGAAACAAAGCCAATGCCTAGTTCTTGGTGAATAATATATGATGAAGTAGATTGCGGAACTGAGAGTCAGTTCCTTAAAAACTTGTTTTCCACAGTTTGAAATTCCTCTACCATCTTATAACCCCAGATTTCAGACCCATACTTGGAGATAGCAATACATTTAGATCTATAAATGTTGAGCATAGCTTCAATTGACTTAGCCCCGAGTCTCTGTGCAAAATCAAGAAGGGCTACCGTTGATCTTTCCATAGCATGCTTTTTTGCCTTCTTTGTGGAACCCAAGAACCCCTCTCGTCGAACATTACTCCTAGGTATGTAAATTAAGTCTAAAGAAACAAAAAGTGGAGTGAAGAGGTAATGCTCCTAGGAGCAATGGAGGTGGATGCGCCCTCCTCTAGTCAATATATAGAAAACATAAAGATCCACCCTCAGATAGATGTTGGGCCGTGTCCTCCCAGACTACAAGTGTTTCCTACAGTGGTGGAAAAACACACAGTTTTGTTAAAATACCCCTCACACACCAAAAGGGCCCTTGGTGTCATGCTTCATCATAGGGGTCTTCCCGCTCCGCTGCGGGACGGGGCGTGCTACGACCTACGACTACGTGGGAGCACTATTTTTGAAAAAAACAAGACTTTGTGTCGTGTAGGAGTGTGAGTGGAAGGGTCAGGAGTGAATGGGAGAGTGAATTAAAAATACCTGGCTCTTTGGACTAAAAGACTTTAATACTCCTTTGAGCTGGTATTACTAAAAATGGGGAAGAGGGATTGAAGGTATATTGCCTCAATGAGCAATTCCTCCTATGTCTGTCAACATGTTTGAAGCCCTCCCTGGCTTCTTCTTCAGGACCAAGACGATCCCTTCTACACTCACCATGTAATATGGAGCGATGTCAATAAGGTGTCTAATGTCTAAAAAAGTAGTGTATATACATGTAGCAATTACTACGTGATGAGCATGCCAAATTATCATGCACAGTATACAATACCTTAATAGGTATACTACTTTGTGATCTGGAAGAAAAACAACACAGTATTAAAAAGCAGGACATATCCTCCATCTATCGTAATCGGTGGTGGCCTGTAAGGAAGGTGATATGTGATAATACATTCTTATCCATAATAGTGATGCCAAAATTGGTGCTGTGTCCTGCTGGTGGAAAAAATGACAGTACAAAGACAAACACACATTGAACAGAAAGCACACACTCTATATAAATGGACCGCTGTTGGTGAGTCCAAAAGATGTTTAGTGCATCCTTAGAAACAGAAGGTATCATTTAAATAAACGTTGTGTCAAGAGAAACAGGTATAATTGGTATTGAGGTTGTCTACGTACTTGTTCCCTAAGGGGATAATGCCCCATGAGCCTTAAAACGGGTGGGAAGGGTGCCTATAGTCACACACTGAGAATAAAAAAGAAAGTTGGTTATTACAAAATCCTGGTTGTTTACGAGATTACATCGATCGTTGTCTGATCCTCATTTAAACTGCAGGTGTTATCGCGGCTATGCCGTACTTACTACTCCAAGGACACTGCCTCTCCTATGTCATGCCTCCACGTGGCTCCGTTGAACAATGGGACAGCGTAAGGAGTGCCCTTAAGTAGCGAGGTTGATTGGAATTACTGCCGCCAAACCAGTACTCAATTGCGTGCACCTGTTAAGAGTGCCCCGGAAGTGGTTCAGACTAACTACTTCCTGTTACGGGGCTGCGAAGAGTGGAATGCCAACCTCGCTAGTGCCGGTGAAAAGAGACTGCTCTCTATCGCAACCATCACTCATTCATCTCGAAGGAGCAGGTGAAAAAAGACTGTCCCCGTTGTTTGCGTGCACCTGTTGAAAGTGCCCCGGAAGTGGTTCAGACTAACTACTTCCTGTTATGGGGCTGCGAAGAGTGGAATGCCAACCTCGCTAGTGCCGATGAAAAGAGACTGCTCTCTATCGCAACCATCGCTCATTCATCACGAAGGAGCAGGTGAAAAAAGACTGTCCCCGTTGTTTGGAGAAACGGTGAAACATGGACTCGATTGAAGTCCGAAATGGGCAAAGAGACGATACGTTCCCCAGTACTGAAGTGTGCAAATAATCACATAGACAAGCGGGGGACTATGTACGGGGAGCGACCAGTACAATTTCAAAGACCGATATATTTTATAAAAAACCACCAGTGTGATCAGCCAGAGTGTACCCTACGGGGTCCTAATCAGAAGAGGTTCCTAAGTTAATTGAGGAACCACGTGAAAATTAGTGAGGACCCCTGTCCCTAAAAAAGAGTGAAGTGATCATGTATGATCAGATAATAGTGTGTCACCATTGTTAACTGGTCAGGAAAGAAGAGAGAGAAGAGGAAAACAAAGGATTCATTCCCTTCTCCTTCCTAATGGGGGTTATATGAAAGGTGTGCATGTAGGCAAACAGGTGTAGGTTCCAACCTCAGACGGTCTCCCTTACCTTGTTAATTCATTATGATAGAGGGGCAGATAATAAAATTCGAACCCAAAGGGCACTAAATTGCCCGTCTAAGTTGTTATCAGGCAGTTTTTAGGGACCATTTCTCAGATACACTGTTGTTAGTTCTTTCAGGTGAATTGACCCCAGGGTATGTCATCATTGAGGCCGTCGATGTGTGTCCCCAGACGGAACACCCACCGCTGTTCTTTCTCAAAGAGGCCGTTTTCGCCATTCAGTTGTTCAATTGCGGTCCATTGCAAATCATCCACGGTATGCTGAGTGGTCAAATAATGGGTTGCCATCTTAGTTGTGCTTTTTTTGCAGCGAACGTTGCTTCTATGTTCCCCATGCGAACCTTGACTGGTCTCGTCGTCATGCCTATGTATTCCAGGCCGCATGGGCAGGTGACCATATATACTACATACCTGCTGTTGCAATTGGTGAACCTTCTCTGTTCCCATTCCGTACCATTCCTGCATTTTATGTGCCTGCTCTTCCTTGTGAGGTGGCACGTGCTGCAGTTACCACAGGGATGGTGGCCCTGCACAGGCGGGAGAAGTAGACCCACTGGTGATATTGGTAGTCCTGTTCATGTCCTCGTATGGACAAGCATGTCCTTCAAATTTCTTCCCCTCTTGTGTGCGAACATAGGTTTCGGCAGGTTGAGGTTGCAGCAATTTATGAGTCTCCAATGTTTATTTACAATCTTAGACACCTGGTTAGAGTGGGTGTTAAACGTGGTGACACATATTGGCCTTTCTTCTTGCTCTCTGGGTACCTTGTCTTCCAAAAGGGCATCCCTGTTATTGTTCCGTGCTCTTTTCATTGCCTTGTTGATGATTCCTGTGGGGTAATTGCGTTTCCTTAGTTTGGTTTGTAGGTCGGATGCTTGAATCTTGAAATCCTTCAACTCCGTACAGTTCCTCCGGAGACGGAGGAATTGTCCGTAAGGGAGATTGTCCCGGAGGTGGCGAGGCTGGAAACTATTGTACAGAAGTAAGCAATTCTTAGCTGTGGCCTTGAAATGCGTGGTGATCTTCAGAACACCTTCGTCTGGGTATATATTAAGATCCAGAAAAACCAGGTTGGCCCGTGAGGTTGTATTAGTGAATTTAAGAAAGGCATTCTGTTGGTTGAGCCAGATCATAAAGGCTTCTGTAGATGGAATGTCCCCTTCCCATATCACCAGAACGTCGTCAATGTACCGTTTCCAAGTTCTTATATGGCGAAAGAATGGGTTGCTGGCGTGCAGGATTTTTTTCGTCTCCAGATGGTGCACGTAGAGACCAGCTAAGCTGGGAGCAAAGGTGCTCCCCATGCTGGTCCCGTGCTTCTGTAAGTAGAAAGTGTCCTCATACTTAAAGAAATTCTTTGTGAGTGCCAAAGACACACATTCCATCACCACATTGCGTGGTGTTTGATACTCCCATGTAGTGGAAAAAAGGATCTCCTCAATTATGGTCAATGTCTCATCATGAGGAAGACTCGTATACAGACTCTCCACATCGAGTCCCATGAGGAGATCTTTGTCAGGGTCAAAATTCATGTCTTGGAGTAGTTGCAGAACTGCTTTAGTGTCTTTTAAATAAGTCCCAGTTGCTTGGACCAGGGGGCGAAGGAACGCATCAGCGAACTTCGATAGAGGTTCCAGAATGGAATCTATACCCGAAACGATGGGGCGGCCCGGTGGTTGACCAAGGTCCTTGTGAATCTTGGGTATAGTGTAGACGTACGGGGTTCTCGGAGATTTTTTAATGAGAAACTCAGCTTCCTTCTTAGAGATCCAATCATGAGCCAAAGCTTCCTCTACCATGGAGGCTATCCGAATCCGGATGGCTTCTGTAGGGTCGTCACGAATGATCTCATAATTTCTGCGGTCTTCGAGGAGTTTCCTGCACTCGTTATCGCAGGTGGTGGTGGTCTGAATAACTATAGCCCCGCCTTTGTCGGCTGGCTTGATGACGATATTGCCATTGAGTGATAGTTGACGTATTGCCTCCTTCTCCTCTCTGGATGTATTCTGGAAAATCGTGTTCCCCTGCGTCGAGATGTGACCCATTTCTTCCATAACTGCTTTCTCGAATGCCAATAGTTCTACTGGCAGTGTGGAGTCCGGGGGGACGAAGGTGGACTTAACTCGTAGACCTGTGTCATCGCCGTCTCCTTCTGGTGTTTCCTTGTCTTTGAAGAAAGCTCTTAACTTCAGTTTGCGGATGAACTCCTTCATCTCTGCACACAATTTGAATTTGTCCATTCTGTTTGTCGGTACAAATCCTAGACATCGTTCCAAGACACGTTCCTGTGCCTGTGTCAACTCATAGTCTGTCAGGTTCACTACTAGGTTCCTCTCCTGCTGGTTGACGGCTGGTTGTTCGATGCGCCCGTCATACTCCTCGTGGAGACTCGTGGTGTCTCGTCCTCGGTAGTGGACCAGTGGACATTGTTGCCCCTCCGGTTCCTGCCTCTCTGTGGTCCATGGCGTAACCCTAAAAAAGGCGGTGGGCCATAGTAGTTGTAGTTGTATTCCTGTGGTGGAGGTATCCAGTGTTGATATGGTCCTCCCATTGGTGGTGGTCCATAGGGGTAGGGTGGGTAGGACGGTGGTCCTTGATGATTTCCCCATCCTCTCCGTCTTGGGTTGTATGGTCGTTGATATTGGCCTCCCCCTTGATGGTTATCGAGGGCCGCTTCCTCTGCTGGAGTTTGAGCTATTGGATCCCGTGTCGGATGAATCTCCATCCGAACTCTGATCTGTGTTTGAGTTCTTTGATGTGTAGTCGTCCCGTATATATGGGTACACCTTCTCATGACTAAAGCGTGCAGTATCTTTCTTTAGTTTATTATATTTGCTTTGCTTTAGAGTGATTTCGAACTCATTCATCTGCTGGTTGAGTTCTTCCAGGCGGTTTTTGAGGACGCTCGGAGATTGGTAGGTCTTAAGTTGTACCTCCAGTTGCTGAATCTCAATCTTGAGTTCCTGGGTAAGCCTTGTGGCTGTCTTGATGATCAAGACCAGCCAATCACGGGTACATTGCCACGATATCAGTGACCAGTCTTTCTTGAACGACTTGTCATGTTGGAAAATATGTGGTTCGTTACGAACAATCAAACCCTGAGGAGAAACATTTGCCCTAAGATACTCCGTCATCAGCAACCCATGGAGAGCTGTTTTAATCTGAGTTCTTCTCAGATTGGCCAGTTCATCCCAGTCAGCATTGTTGGGACCGGGGTCAGTAGTGTTCAACCCTTCAAAAGGGTTGATGGCTGCTAGGATCCTATCTACCTCTTCTTCATCGAAGGTGAGGCCTGTTGTTTCTGCCATATTAAGGTTGTGATTGTTACGATGCAAATGATGTAAACTAAGCTAGAAATGTGTGTGTGTGTGTGTGTTCAGTGGTGTTTGGTGGGAAAAGAGTGGTCGACTGACCTCTCAGGGGTATCGGTATTATCACCGATGTATTGTAACCAGGACTACTGGTGTACTCCCACAGCTGCACGCTGTCTATACATCTAAAGAAACAAAAAGGGGAGTGAAGAGGTAATGTTCCTAGGAGCAATGGAGGTGGATGCGCCCTCCTCTAGTCAATATATAGAAAACATAAAGATCCACCCTCAGATAGATGTTGGGCCATGTCCTCCCAGACTACGAGTGTTTCCTACAGTGGTGGAAAAACACACAGTTTTGTTAAAATACCCCTCACACACCAAAAGGGTCCTTGGTGTCATGCTTCATCATAGGGGTCTTCCCGCCCGCTGCGGGACGGGGCGTGCTACGACCTACGACTACGTGGGAGCACTATTTTTGAAAAAACAAGACTTTGTGTCATGTAGGAGTGTGAGTGGAAGGGTCAGGAGTGAATGGGAGAGTGAATTAAAAAATACCTGGCTCTTTGGACTAAAAGACTTTAATACTCCTTTGAGCTGGCATTACTAAAAATGGGGAAGAGGGGTTGGAGGTATATTGCCTCAATGAGCAATTCCTCCTATGTCTGTCAACATGTTTCGAAGCCCTCCCCTGGCTTCTTCTTCAGGACCAAAGTCCTAAAGCCAACATAAAGGTCAGAAAAATAGGAGAAGGAAGGCAAAAATATTGGGGTAACCCTGAAAAAAGGGCCATGTTTAACAGGAACTAACTTCGAGTTCTTCACAGATCACAAACCACTTTTACATCTACTCAATGGCAATGGAACAGGCAAGGCCTCTGCAAGGTTGGTGAGGCTGTTGTCTCATTTACAAGAATGTAACTACTGTCTTTCAAAAATGCCATTACAAATTAGCCCACAAGATGAGATTCAAGATGATGTATTCTGTGTAGTAGCCACCATAGTAGACATGTTGGAGTCTGTGGGTGTTGTACAATATAAAGATTGGTTGGATGCCACACAGAAGGATTACGTTTTGCTCACAGCTATGGATTTGGTAAGAAAAGGATGGCCCAAGGAGCGGTCGCTACCTTCGGCATTCAAACCTTTCTTTCAGGTGGCCACAGAATTTTCTATAGTAAAGGGTATTCTTATGCATGCTGATGTTAGTATTACACCAATATCTCTTCGTGCTGTGCACATTGAAGCTGCACATGAAGGACATAAAGGGGTAGGCGGAACCTGCAGAAATTGAAAACAACATTTTTGGTGGCCTTCAGTGGATAGCCAGGTTACGAGATGGATAGACAAATGTCCTACACACCTGTTGTCTGACAAACACCGGAAAACTAGTTACACACCTTTGCATGTTGTGCCTGTACCAAATGAAGCTTGGTGTAAAGAGGCCCTAGATTTTGCAGGCCCCTTTGATCTTTTCCCTGCAGTCAAGAATATATTTTTGTATTAATTGACTATTACTCCAAATGGGTTTACTTTGATTTCACTTCAGCACCAAATACCATGGAAGTCATAATGTTTTTGAACAGGGTCTTTAATATTGAAAGCACACCCAAAGAGCTGGTGGCTGACAATTGTACACACTTCACATCAGCACAAATGAACAACATTATGTTGCCTCATCTGCCATTGCTCCATTCGTGATCCCCTGAAGATTACTTACACTCTGAAGTGTCCGGCCTGTAATATCACCTCAACCAATCTTAAAATTGGTACAGACAATTTGTTAAAACCATTAAATGCCAACATGCCTGTATCTCAACAAATAATACGCTACACTTTAATTAATGCCAGATCCATCGTGAAAAACAAACTCGAGTATTTTGAGTTTCTTCAGTCCCAAAAACTAGGCTTAGCATTCATCATGGAAACCTGGGCGGATGCCACCTCGGGTCCTAACTGGCCCTTGCAATTCCGATTGGTATACCATCTTTAGGCTCGACTGAACAGCGAATTGAGGTGGTGGACTCACTATAATTTATCACAACCATTTAATAGCCAAATAGCCACTTTCTCAGCTGTTCCCCCTTCATTTGAGTGCGAGGCACTTTAATTTAAAATCGAACTTAATAACAATATCACTTTCAATGTTCTGTTGATCTATCGTCCACCTGGTCCTAGATCATCATTCACTCAAGCTTTTAGCCACCTACTAGATTAAAAAGTCAACTTCACTGACTGTACAGGCCTCTTAGACTTTAACTTTGATTTAGAGAATTCTAAGGACAAGGACACGGAATTACTGATTAACATGATGAGCTGTTTAGGCCTAGTTCAACTGGTCAACGCCTGTGCTCATGTGGCTGGCCATTTGTTAGACGGAATCTTTTCAGATAACTCCTCCCTTTCTCACACTGACCTACTGCCTCTTGCCTGGTCCAACCACATGGCAGTAATGTTTGTGTTAAAAATTCCAGCCAAAACCATGATGGCCATTACCTCTCATTCAGCCAGGAAAAGCCCTCCTTGGCACAACATGGACTCCACCCTACTAGGCGCAGCTCTAGCCTCTTCCATGCCTACAGGCTCCAAAAATCATGACTCAGCTACAACTGACTACCACTTTTGGGCTAGATTCAGCAATAAATCAGCGCCTTAAAGAGTTATCACCAATCGGAGAACCCCTCCATCACACCCTGGTTCTCTGAGAATCTTAGATGCCTTAAACAAGTCTGTCGCAGACAGAAACACAGATGGAGGCAAAGCTACAATCCAATTGAAAAAGATATTTACAAACAAAAATTAATGAATACAAATCCATGATTCAATAAGAAAAATCCTCCTACTTTATCCAGAAGATAGAAACTTCAACAAATTCCACCAGAGTCGTTTACAACAGTAAAAAAAACTTGCCAATACTCCAGAAAAAAACTACACCAACAGCAATCAGTCCTTGTGTAACACTCTAGTCTCTTTTTTTCAGGCAAAGGTAGAGGTTGTCTATAATATCTTTATCACAAATGGTCATCAGGCCACATTCTCTCAACAGAAGTTATCTCCTGAGCTAGATTTCGGGGCCTCAACTCCGGGCTATCATGGAAACTCTTCCTCTACCACTGGCACATCAATACTTTCTTCATTTTCATTGCTCACGGCCAATCAGGTGCTGAGCTTATTTAAATCCACAAAATCTGGATCTCTCTAGAACCCTGTCACTTTAAGATAATTTAATTAGCCCCTGAGATAGCATCAAGACATCTAATTAACATTTTCAACAAAATGCTGAGCTTTGGATACTACCCTAAATCTTGGGAAAAAGCCTCCATTGTGCCTTTACTGGAGAAATCGAATCTCATCCCATTGGATTCCAGCAATTACCGGCCAATATCACGCCTCCCCTTTCCAGTCAAAACTGTGAAAAAGACTATAAATAAAGAACTGTCTTTGTTTATCAATTCTGATCATCTCCTTGACCCCCCTCAATTTGGGTTTAGAAGTAAACACAGCACCGATTCAGCCCTGATTGTTGTGTCCGAAGATTTAAGAGCTATTTTGGACAAAGAAGGTAATGCAAAACTGATCTTGCTAGATCTCTCAGCTGCATTTGAGACAGCCAATCTTAATTTGTTGATTGACCATCTCTACTCCATTGGAATCAGGGGAGCAGCAGGGGATTTCGGACAGAAATTCTTTCTGTCAGAGCGAGAACAATTTGTTGCTGTGGATGTTTTCAAATCCAATCCTTATTCTCTACCATGCGGGGTGCCTCAGGGCTCATCCCCGAGTCCCACCCTTTTGAATCTTTGTGGCACTCCCCAGGCTAGGCTCATTGAAACCTTTGGCTTCTCTGTAGTGTCCTATGCGGACGATACCCAGATTGTGGTCTCATTGTTTGGTAACCAGGAGGAAACTACAATCAGATTTCGCAGCTGCATGACACACATAGTCAAATGGATGTCCAACAACTGCCTTAAACTGAACTCCGGAAAAGCACGAGGTTCTTCTATTGGGTAACAACACCTCCTTTTGTTCCCCAAGTATGTGGCCGCAGGAACTGGGTACCCTGCTAATCCCTGTCACAAAACAGAGAAACTTGGGGATTCTTTCGATGACGAATTGTCATTTGAAAAGCAAATGAATGCTGTGATTTCATCTTCCTTTTTCACCTTGAAAATTCTGAGAAAAGTGCTCCCTTTTATGCCGCAGGACTTGTGCTTTCAAAACTGGATTATTGTAATGCCCTCTATACCAACATGCAGCAAAAAAATGTAAACAAACTGCAAGTTTTGCAGAATGCAGCAGCTCACCTGCTGCTCGGGATTCCTAAGCATCAGTCTGCGTCTCAGGTCCTTATCCAGCTACACTGGCTACCAGTTAGGAAACGCATACACTTTAAGGCTCTGTGTATTGACTTTAAGGCTCTCCATGATTCACGCCCGACTATCCGAAACAGAATTTCTCATGGTACACCCAATCCAGGTCTCTGCGCTCTTCATCAGCCAATAACGTGGTCATTCCCAAATTCAGAAGGTCACATTGGGGTGGTAGAAGTTTTGTAGTCTGCACCACTAAATTGTGGAACTCTCTTCTGCTTCACTTAAAGAAAAGCCCAGGCCTTCTTTTCTTTAGTAAATTGTTAAAAGCCTGGCTTTTAAATCAATAGGTTTGTGTCTTGATTTTCTAGATTCTGAGCTTCTGTAAAATCTTGCTCTTTTACTTTTTCCCTTCTGTTTCTGGCAGCACCAAAATGCCTCAGGGCAAACGTGTGCTTTATAAAATAAATTTTCATTTCACCATATAAAACATCTGAGAGTAGCTCTTTATTCGCCATCATCCACTGGTCTTGTGGAACGGATGAACACGTATTTGAAGGAGGGGATACAAACAGCCCTAGGTACTAACACTCCTGTAGAAGAGTTTTTGAAAAGAAAACTATGGTCTTATTTAATCACCCTGCGCACGACTACAGGAGTGTCTCCTTTTCGTTTATTGCGTAAAAGAAATCTTAGATCCAAAGTGTGTCCTGATTGGCTTAAAGATTTGAACACCAGGTCTGATTGTTGCGAGTGTGCAGACAAACAGAAAATGGAACATACCACGTCACAACAACAGTATTTATAAAAACATTATTTTGATACTAAACACAGAGTGAAAGATCAGGAGTTTAAAATAAGAGTCTAGGTTTCGATCAAAAGCCCAGTCAAGGTTAAAAAATGAGCCTCTATATTCTCCCCACCTGCTCAAGTCTCAAAAGGTTCTTTGATTTTGGATTAAAAAGGGTGGTGGGGAAGAAAGTGTTAAGCCAAACTCTCTTATGAACAGGTAAAAGGGATTATGCAATGCAAAAACTCGCAGTGTAAATTTGCAACCTGCTGTGCAGATGAATCACAAGAAAGTCTTTTAAGTCAAGGTCAAAATACTGGAGGAACATTGCCGGACACAATGAAAGCTGTAATCAGATTGTCACACAATGTTGCTATGCCAGTAAAATAAATATAAAGATTTTTTCTTCATTGGGTATACTATATAAAGTATTTTGTTCTTTCATTAGGGGGAAGAAGATGTAGTGATGTGTACATAATATTGGTCCTTCCTTTCTTCCACTTCACCTTATTGTAGTAAACCTTATGGAATTGTTATGTTTTAACTTCCTTATGATTCATGCTATGGTATTGTTGTGTTTTAAATTACTTGCCCATAGTTGCTCGCCCACTTTGTGAATTCTATATGCTACTGCTGGGCAGTTGCAAATGGAAATCAAAGGACGAGGATGCACCTCTGTGGGCTTCTGCTTTTGAACATTAAACTTCAAGGAAAGGAAATTTCTGGTGTAGTTTACCTCTGTATTTCCTCACCACAGTCATATATTTCATACTCATCTTGATTAAAACAGGCTTTAGCAGAGAGACATGAAAGGCGTGATGTACTTGGTAATGCCAATAATATAACAACATGGTTATCTATCTTTTCAATGAGGTATTGTCTATTAAAGCGCGGTTGCAATTTTAAAAACCCTTTCAAATAGAGGTATTTGGTGGAAAGCCAAGCTCTGTCCGCTATTTTTACCGTGGAGCGGGAGTTCTTTTATATCAACACAAAAAGATAATGGACGGAATGCTGAACATTGTCAAACATTCACCCCCAGTACAGAGATCTGGGCCTAAATTCATCTTTTTTTTGCTCACCATGTCATTCCAGTTTGGATCCAGCCATATGAAAATCAGTCTTGACCCTGCTCTCCATGGGAACAATCCAGCCCGAACTGCCAGGCCAGGTCCTCCCTGGACCGGAAACCAGCATCCTGGGACTGGTTTTGGGATATCACCCCTCATCAGCCAATCTAGCATGAATCCAATGGCCCAGTGAGCCCGGGACCCACGTCTGGGCATACCCTTCCCACTTAGGGTGACTATAGCAACACAAAAAGATGATGGCTGGGTCCAAACTGGGGTGGAATGGTGAGCAACAAAACCATGAATTTAACCCAAATCTGTGACTGGGGGTGAATGTTTGACAATGTTCAGAATTCCGTCCATCATCTTTTTGTGGTTCTTTTTATATCAGCATATTTTTTTTTACATTAACTTGGCCTCAGATAAAGAGTCACAAATGGTGTGTAGGTTTTAATGCAATGTCAAATGAAGTTGGTTCAATTGCTCAAATGAAAATAGTACGAAAAGAGGCAACAATCATGGATGGTATCCATAATTACAAAATAGGGGACACAGAAGAATTATGTCACCCACAGTAAATCAATTCAACTAGCAAGTATGGTGGATAAGAAACAGTGTAATTATAACTCTAGAGTAATGGTCTGGGGTCTCCAACCAGTCGATCGCGAGCTACCGGTAGCTCGCCGAGGCCCTGTGAGTAGCTCTCCCCAGCATTTTGATTTTGTAACCCTTTATTTTCTTTTAATGTTTTTCGGCCTTTTTGTAATAGCTGGTGCCGCCCTCACCCAAACCAGCTGCTCTGATAGGCTTAACTGAGCTTAGCTGGGGGGTAGGGGCGGGCTGAAGAGGACGACGTTGTTCGTCATCTGAGTCATCACTACGCCACCTACCTTTCGCAGTCTGGCACCGTGCTTTCAATCTGCATGACATGTGCCGGTACAGAGAGAGGCCGGAAATCTTGATAGCATGGCAGTGATGTGGCGCAGGCAGTACTGACCTGCTAACCTACCAGTACTTGCGCCACCTGCCTTTTCCAGCCTGGCTCCGAGTCTCTGATCGGCATGGGAAGCAGCAGATCAATCGGTAAGCCCCGTCCTGAAATAGTTGTGGTTGCTTTATTAGTTGTCGGGGCAGCGCGGGGGAAAATAACAAAAGCAGTCTGCCTAGCCTCAAAGGGTATTTTCCCCTGCTTGGTGTCCCCTTGCCCCGTGATTCTTGCACTGATCATATGAACTGTTAAAATTAATTTGCACCAGGTATTGACAGCAATCGAGCAACAGAAATATGTATTTACATATTAGAGAAGACCGTTAATCATGTATTCCCGGCAGCAGGAGACAGAAACTGCGTAATTAGCGCCTTCCACAAATAGTTTGGCAAATAAGCACTTTTACATTCTAGGGGCCCTTTTTATGGCATTTGGGACTTCCCTCGACCAGATGTGCTTTGGTTGTGTATTCTTGGCTAGAGGCTTGTTAAGCGCCTGATCTAGCATCAGTGTCTGCTGGTCAATGTGAAAGTAAAATGAGTTCGATTATTTTAAACATGTGTAGTGTGTCATGTGCACGGATGGGTGTGCCCCTTTGAGTTCAAGGGGTAGTCAGTTGTCCATGGTGCTTCCTGTACTGGTTGTTTTCGATACCACATTCCTAGTCAGGCAGTTAGCACTTATGTATTATGTTTGCCTGCCGGTGTCATATTTAGGTAACTTTATTTGAATGGTTCTCAGATGTATGTCGGTGTGAAGAGAGAAAAGTACTTTTCAGCAGGTCAGCTGGCAGTACTGTGATGAGTATGGGTTCAGTGCTTGGTTGCATGGCGAGGGTGTTAAGGGGTTTGTTTTTGACAGGGGAATTAATTAACACATTGCACAGAATGGTGTCATGATACCTTATCAGACTGAGTCCACCATTAGTCGCCCAGGTAATAGTTTGCTCTCAAAACTAAATTTCAGCTGGGCATATCAACAGTAGTGGGCTCCTGCGCAGTGCACGCTCCGGATTACTCATTGGTGGGCTGAAGTTGTTGAGGAGGAGCGCTGCAGAGAAGAACGGTGGGAGGCGCATGATCCAATGTCACCCCAGTGATATGTGATAAAAAAAATATATTAACAGGTATCATGCTCCTTTAATTGTCCTCAAGGCTTCATCTGGCATGCAAATATGAGGCCCTTCCATTTATTTGTCGGCCGTGGCATCCAGGTCCAGCACGTGACTGGCAGTGGAACAGCTCTTCTCCCTGAGCTCACCCGAATCTCACACGCACAGCAATATGCTGTGTCAGGTAGGCACTTTCATCTGTGGAGCTAAGGGGCTGTTGGGGCGCCAGCAGCAGGATTGGGCAACACGGCAAAACAGACACATGTACAGCCCCAGCCTCACCAACAGCCCCAGTTGCTGTCAGGCCTCTGAGATCATGCACCGCCAAGTCACCAAGCAGCACTCTCAGCTAATGCCGAATCACCAGATCACCATCCCCAGGCACCACTAGCAGCAAGTTTCGATCACATGGAATCTGCTGTGCACCTCACAGTGTGTACAAACTGTTTGGTCCAGCACTGCTTTCATGCAGCCATCATAGGTTAGCTCCAGATTCTGCCACCCTTTATGTTTTTTAAAAGGTCCACATATTTTGTGTACCAACACAGAATTTGTCAGATGTAATGGAAAGAAACAGCCACTTGTTAAAAAAAATATTATTTTCACTGTTCAAGTGACGATCAATAATTGCTGAACTGATTTTTTCATTTTGCTCTCCACGGGGAATCAGTTCACTGCAGTGCATGTTCAAATCACAGTATGGTCTCCGAAGAAATTAGGCTTAAAGTCAATGAAGCTGGGTATGGGGGGGTCTCGTAAAAATGCGCGAGTTGCTTGGCATTTAGTAGCTCACAAGGATTTTCACTGATCAGAAGTAGCCCTCACTACAGAAATGGTTGGAGACCTTACTGCGCACCCTACCCTCGCACGTTAAAAAAGAATAATCGAGCCCCATATAGTGAAAAACATATTGAAAAAGGGCGGGAGCCCGAAACGCGTCGGCCTGAAGCAAAGGCTGTGAGGACTGACCTGTTCACGCTGCAGCCTTCAATAAAATTGGAAAAGCCATACTAACCTGTGCTGGCCTCTTCTGTTGGGGGCAACTCTTTGTGTGATGAAATTTAACGGCTAGTCTCAGCCTTGGAAGGGGCCCCGCTGCGAGTGAGCAGACCCTGACGACGCCAATTGGTGATCGCGAAGATGGGACAGGGGCTGCATTTTGAAAGCTACAAAGTGTCAGCGGAACAGTGCTAGAACTGCACGGCAACCCACTGGGGTTTTTTTAAATATTTTTGAACATTGCTTTTATTCATAACACCTCACATGAGGAACACTACGGTAGCACTCAAGATACCAAGAGGCCATGCGAGCGGCCACACCCACTGGGGGCGGGTATCAAGATGGAAGATAAGTGCACCGCTTGTCATGAACATCAGTTGAATGGGCCTGGGAAAAAGGGCGGGAGCCCGAAACGCGTCGGCCTGAAGCAAAGGCTGTGAGGACTGACCTGTTCACGCTGCAGCCTTCAATAAAATTGGAAAAGCCATACTAACCTGTGCGGGCCTCTTCTGTTGGGGGCAACTCTTTGTGTGATGAAATTTAATGGCTAGTCTCAGCCGTGGAAGGGGCCCCGCTGCGAGTGAGCAGACCCTGACGACGCCAATTGGCGATCGCGAAGATGGGACAGGGGCTGCATTTTGAAAGCTACAAAGTGTCCGCGGAACAGTGCTAGAACTGCACGGCAACCCACTGTTTTAAAAAAAAATATTTTTGAACATTGCTTTTATTCATAACACCTCACATGAGGAACACTACGGTAGCACTCAAGATACCAAGAGGCCGTGCGAGCGGCCACACCCACTGGGGGCGGGTATCAAGATGGAAGATAAGTGCACCGCTTGTCAATAACATCAGTTGAATGGGCCTGGGAAAAGGGCGGGAGCCCGAAACGCGTCGGCCTGAAGCAAAGGCTGTGAGGACTGACCTGTTCACGCTCCAGCCTTCAATAAAATTGGAAAAGCCATACTAACCTGTGCGGGCCTCTTCTGTTGGGGGCAACTCTTTGTGTGATGAAATTTAACGGCTAGTCTCAGCCGTGGAAGGGGCCCCGCTGCGAGTGAGCAGACCCTGACAACGCCAATTGGCGATTGCGAAGATGGGACAGGGGCTGCATTTTGAAAGCTACAAAGTGTCCGCGGAACAGTGCTAGAACTGCACGGCAACCCACTGTTTTTAAAAAAAATATTTTTGAACATTGCTTTTATTCATAACACCTCACATGAGGAACACTACGGTAGCACTCAAGATACCAAGAGGCCGTGCGAGCGGCCACACCCACTGGGGGCGGGTATCAAGATGGAAGATAAGTGCACCGCTTGTCAATAACATCAGTTGAATGGGCCTGGGAAAAAGGGCGGGAGCCCGAAACGCGTCGGCCTGAAGCAAAGGCTGTGAGGACTGACCTGTTCACGCTCCAGCCTTCAATAAAATTGGAAAAGCCATACTAACCTGTGCGGGCCTCTTCTGTTGGGGGCAACTCTTTGTGTGATGAAATTTAACGGCTAGTCTCAGCCGTGGAAGGGGCCCCGCTGCGAGTGAGCAGACCCTGACGACGCCAATTGGCGATCGCGAAGATGGGACAGGGGCTGCATTTTGAAAGCTACAAAGTGTCCGCGGAACAGTGCTAGAACTGCACGGCAACCCACTGTTTTAAAAAAAAATATTTTTGAACATTGCTTTTATTCATAACACCTCACATGAGGAACACTACGGTAGCACTCAAGATACCAAGAGGCCGTGCGAGCGGCCACACCCACTGGGGCGGGTATCAAGATGGAAGATAAGTGCACCGCTTGTCATGAACATCAGTTGAATGGGCCTGGGAAAAAGGGCGGGAGCCCGAAACGCGTCGGCCTGAAGCAAAGGCTGTGAGGACTGACCTGTTCACGCTGCAGCCTTCAATAAAATTGGAAAAGCCATACTAACCTGTGCGGGCCTCTTCTGTTGGGGGCAACTCTTTGTGTGATGATATATATATATATATATATATATATATATATATATATATATATATATATACACGCCACTGTGTATTGAAGAATGAGTGGGTGTATGAGTGTCGGTATGGATGATTTGTTGGGTGCGTGACTGACTGTATAAGTGAGTGATTAAACGTGTCTTAGTGAATGCATGGGTGAATGACTAATCTGTGTGAATGTCTGTATCAGTCTGTCAGTTGGTGTGTAAGTGGCTGCATGGGTTGGTGAGTAGCTACATGAGTGTCTATATGGGTTAATGATTGGTTGTCTGAGTACCTGTATGGGTGCCTGAGTGTCTGTGTGGGTGGGTGGGGGGGCGGTGTGTGACTCCCTGCATGGTTGTGTGAGTGGGTGATTCACTGGGTTCATGAGGGCATCTGCGAGGGGCTGTATGGGTGAGTGAGTGTGCGTATGGCTGTGTTGGTGTGTGAATGGATGTCTCAGTAGTATATGTGTGAGTAACTACATATGTGAAAGGCAGTATATGTGAGTGTTGGAGTATATAAGTGACTATATGTGAGAGTGGCTGTATGGATGAGTGTGTGCTTTTGTCAGTGATTGTAGAAGAGAGTAAGTATATGTTAGTATCTGTATGAATAAGTGAGGTGGTGTGTATATAACTGTATAGGTGAGTAAATGGCAGTGTGATAGAGTCTTTGGGTGACTGATTAGGTGTGTGAGTAACTCTGTGGGTGAGTGGTGGTGTGTGAGTGTCTGTATGGGTGTATGAGTGCATATATAAGTGGCTGTATTGATGAGTGACTGCGTGTATGAGTGACTATAGGTGAGTGAGGGGATGTGTGTATAGACCTATGAATCAGTGAGTGGGTATGTACTAACTGGTATTGGTGTGTCTATGGTTTCGAGAATGGTAGTCTGTATTTTAGAGTGGGTGTATGAAAGCTTATATTAGGGTGTGAGGAGGTGCATCAGATATTAAGTGGGTGATGTCATCAGTGATGTCACTGACCATGTCATGAGTGATGTAATATGTGACGTCATCAGCAGTGCATTGCGTGGGCGGGAGTTATAGTTAGCTCAGCTAACTTTAACGGCTGAATTTCTCTGGTTTTGTACAAGTGAAATGTCAGCCTAACTATACCATCCCTGAAACCTGTCATTTTTTTCAGTGAATTTCTAAGGTTTTTTAAATGCTAATCTCTGACCATAAAGCACTAAAGAGAAGTGCAGAAAGAAGGAAGAGAGGTGCAGAAAGAGGAAGAAAGGTGCAGAAAGAAGCAAGAAAAATGCAGAAAGAGGCAACAGAAGTCCAGAAAGAGGAAGAAAGGTGGAGAAAGAAGCAGGAGAAGTGCAGAAAGAAGCAACAGAGGTGCAGAAAGAGGCTTACTTTGATTGTACCTTTCCACAGACTCAAACAAAGTAGCCTAATCACTAACCCTTCTCCCAAGATGTCTTAAACCTCACTTTTCCCTTGAAGGTGCACTATTCATCGACTGCTCAGAATGTTAGGCGTACCAAATGTAATACAGCAATCCTAACCATATCACTGTTGTAAGTCTCACCAAGCTTGTAAAGGTATGCATGCATGTGTCTGTGCTTTTACCTAGTGACATGTTACAAAAAAATAAACATACAAATACTTGAATACCTGTGTTTCAAACAGCATACTCTGTAGATTTGTGTTCAAAAAGGTGTATGTATTTCTTTCTGCTCATAATACATGGCACATGGGTATTCAATAGTATATTTGAGGGACTCTATAACACCTATAAACAAAAGACACGTCTGCCTGTGCAACTGAATGACACAGCAGAACTGAGAAAATTTGACCATCTATAGGAGAAGCTACCCGCTTTTTAAGCTACCATCTTCAGATGCATAACACGTGGGAATACATGTACAAGAAGACATATACCTCAGTCACGAGAGCACGCTGACCTTTAAACTTGACACAGTGCACTTTCCATTTGAATACAGAAAGAGGCGAGAGAAGTACAGAAAGAAGCAAGAAAAGTGCAGAAAGAAGCAAAAGAGGTGCAGAAAGAGGCAAGAGGGCTGCGGAAAGAAGCAAGAGAGGTGCAGAAAAAAGCAAGTGAAGTGCAGAAAGAAGCAACAGATGTGCAGAAAGATGCAAGAGAACTGTAGAAAGAGGCAAGAGAGGTGCAGAAAGACTGAAGAGGGGTGCAGAACGAGGCAAGAGAGGTGCAGAAAGAGGGAAGATGGCTGAAGAAAGAGGCAGGAGGGGTGCGGAAAGAAGCAAGAAATGGCAGAAAGAAGCAAGTGAAGTGCAGAAAGAAGCAACAGAGGTGCAGAAAGAGGCAAGAGAAGTGCAGAAAGAGGCAAGAGAGGTGCAGAAAGAGGCAAGAGAGGTGCAGAAAGAAGGACGAGGGCTGCAGAAAGAGGCAAGAGGGGTGCAGAAAGAGGCAAGAGAGGTACATAAAGAAGGACGAAGGCTGCAGAAAGAGGCAAGTGAGATGCAGAAAGAGGAAACAGGTGCAGAAAGAGTCAAGTGAGATACAGAAACAGGCAAGAGAAGTGCACAAACAGGCAAGAAAAGTGCAGAAAGAGGCAAGAGAAGTGCTGAAAGAAGCAAAAGAGGTGCAGAAAGAGGCAAGTGAGGTGCAGACAGAGGAAAGAGAGGTGCAGAAAGAGGCAACAGAGGTGCAGAAAGAGTCAAGAGAGGTGCAGAAACAGGCAGGAGAAGTGCAGAAAGAGGCATGAGAAGTGCTGAAAGAAGCAACAGACGTGCAGAAAGAGGCAAGTGAGGTGCAGAAAGAGGAAAGAGAGGTGCAGAAAGAGGCAAGAGAACTGCAGAAAGAGGCAAGAGAGGTGCAGAAAGAGGGAATAGGGATGCAAAAGAGGCAGGAGAAGTGCAGAAAGAAGCAACAGAGGTGCAGAAAGAGGCAAGAGAGGTGCAGAAAGAGGCAAGAGAGGTGTGGAAAAAGAGAAGAAGGGTGCAGAAAGAAGCAAGAGAAGTGCAGAAAGGGACAAGAGAGATGCAGAAAGAGGGAATAGGGGTGCAGAAAGAGGCCAGAGGGATGCAGAAAGAAGAAAGTGAGGTGCAGAAAGAGGCAACAGAGGTGCAGAAAGAGGCAAGTGAGATGCAGAAACAGGCAAGAGAAGTGCACAAACAGGCAAGAGAAGTGCAGAAAGAGGCAAGAGAAGTGCTGAAAGAAGCAAAAGAGGTGCAGAAAGAGGCATGTGAGGTGCAGAAAGAGAAAAGAGGTGCAGAAAGAGGCAACAGAGGTGCAGAAAGAGGCAAGCGAGGTGCTGAAACAGGCAGGAGAAGTGCAGAAAGAGGCAAGAGAAGTGCTGAAAGATCCAACAGAGGTACAGAAAGAGGCAAGTGAGGTGCAGAAAGAGGAAAGAGAGGTGCAGAAAGAGGCAATAGAACTGCAGAAAGGCAAGAGAGGTGCAGAAAGAGGGAAGAGGGATGCAAAAAGAGGCAGGAGAAGTGCAGAAAGAAGCAACAGAGGTGCAGAAAGAGGCAAGAGAGGTGCAGAAAGCGTCAAGAGAGGTGCAGAAAGAGGCGAGAGAAGTACAGAAAGAAGCAAGAGAAGTGCAGAAAGAAGCAAAAGAGGTGCAGAAAGAGGCAAGAGGGCTGTGGAAAGAAGCAAGAGGTGCAGAAAAAAGCAAGTGAAGTGCAGAAAGAAGCAACAGATGTGCAGAAAAATGCAAGAGAACTGTAGAAAGAGGCAAGAGAGGTGCAGAAAGACTGAAGAGGGGTGCAGAAAGAGGCAAGAGAGGTGCAGAAAGAGGAAAGACGGCTGAAGAAAGAGGCAGGAGGGGTGCAGAAAGAAGCAAGAAATGGCAGAAAGAAGCAAGTGAAGTGCAGAAAGAAGCAACAGAGGTGCAGAAAGAGGCAAGAGAAATGCAGAAAGAGGCAAGAGAGGTGCAGAAAGAGGCAAGAGAGGTGCATAAAGAAGGACGAGGGCTGCAGAAAGGCAACAGGGGTGCAGAAAGAGGCAAGAGAGGTACATAAAGAAGGACGAGGGCTGCAGAAAGAGGCAAGAGGGGTGCAGAAAGAAGCAAGTGAGATGCAGAAAGTGGATACAGGTGCAGAAAGAGGCAAGTGAGATGCAGAAACAGGCAAGACAAGTGCACAAACAGGCAAGAGAAGTTCAGAAAGAGGCAAGAGAAGTGCTGAAAGAAGCAAAAGAGGTGCAGAAAGAGGCAAGTGAGGTGCAGAAAGAGGAAAGAGAGGTGCAGAAAGAGGCAACAGAGGTGCAGAAAGAGTCCAGAGAGGTGCAGAAACAGGCAGGAGAAGTGCAGAAAGAGGCAAGAGAAGTGCTGAAAGAAGCAAAAGAGGTGCAGAAAGAGGCAAGTGAGGCGCAGAAAGAGGAAAGAGCGGTGCAGAAAGAGGCAAGAGAACTGCAGAAAGAGGCAAGAGAGGTGCAGAAAGAGGGAAGAGGGATGCAAAAGAGGCAGGAGAAGTGCAGAAAGAAGCAACAGAGGTGCAGAAAGAGGCAAGAGAGGTGCAGAAAGAGGCAAGAGAGGTGCGGAAAAAGGGAAGAAGGGTGCAGAAAGAAGCAAGAGAAGTGCAGAAAGAGGAAAGAGAGGTGCAGAAAGAGGCAAGAGAGGTATAGGAAGAGGGATTCAAAAAGAGGCAGGAGAAGTGCAGAAAGAAGTAACAGAGGTGCAGAAAGAGGCAAGAGAGGTGCAGAAAGCGTCAAGAGAGGTGCAGAAAGAGGCAAGAGAGGTACGGAAAAAGGGAAGAAGGGTGCAGAAAGAAGCAAGATAAGTGCAGAAAGAAGCAAGAGAGGTGCAGAAAGAGGGAAGACAAGTGCATAAAGAGACAACAGGGGTGCAGAAAGAAGCAAGAGAGGTGCAGAAAGAAGCAAGAGAAGTGCAGAAAGAGGCAACAGAGGTGCAGAAAGAGGTAGGAGAAATACAGAAAGGGGCAAGAGAGGTGCAGAAAGAGCTAAGAGAGGTGCAGACAGAGGCAAGAGAGGTGTAGAAAGAGGGAAGGAAATGCAGTAAGAGACAACAGGGGTGCAGAAAGAAGCAAGAGAGGTGCAGAAAGAAGCAAGAGAAGTGCAGAAAGAGGGACGACAAGTGCAGAAAGAGACAACAGGGGTGCAGAAAGAGGCAAGAGAGTTGTAGAAAGAGGGAAGACAAATGCAGAAAGAGACAACGGGTGCAGAAAGAAGCAAGAGAGGTGCAGAAAAAAGCAAGAGAAGTACATAAAGAAGGACGAGGGCTGCAGAAAGAGGCAAGAGGGGTGCAGAAAGAAGCAAGTGAGGTGCAGAAAGAGGCAAGTGAGATGCAGAAACATGCAAGAGAAGTGCACAAAGAGGCAAGAGAAGTGCTGAAAGAAGCAAAAGAGGTGCAGAAAGAGGCAAGTGAGGTGCAGAAAGAGGAAAGAGAGGTGCAGAAAGAGGCAACAGAGGTGCAGAAAGAGTCCAGAGAGGTGCAGAAACAGGCAGGAGAAGTGCAGAAAGAGGCAAGAGAAGTGCTGAAAGAAGCAAAAGAGGTGCAGAAAGAGGCAAGTGAGGCGCAGAAAGAGGAAAGAGGTGCAGAAAGAGGCAAGAGAACTGCAGAAAGAGGCAAGAGAGGTGCAGAAAGAGGGAAGAGGGATGCAAAAGAGGCAGGAGAAGTGCAGAAAGAAGCAACAGAGGTGCAGAAAGAGGCAAGAGAGGTGCAGAAAGAAGCAAGAGAGGTGCAGAAAGAGGCAAGAGAGGTGCGGAAAGAGGGAAGAAGGGTGCAGAAAGAAGCAAGAGAGAGTGCAGAAAGAGGCAAGAGAGTTGCAGAAAGAGGGAAGAGGAGTGCAGAAAAGGCCAGAGGGATGCAGAAAGAAGCAATAGATGTGGAGAAAAAGGCAAGAGAAGTGCACAAACAGGCAAGAGAAGTGCAGAAAGAGGCAAGAGAAGTGCTGAAAGAAGCAAAAGAGGTGCAGAAAGAGGTAAGTGAGGTGCAGAGAGAGGAAAGAGGTGCAGAAAGAGGCAACAGAGGTGCAGAAAGAGGCAAGTGAGATGCAGAAACAGGCAAGAGAAGTGCACAAACAGGCAAGAGAAGTGCAGAAAGAGGCAAGAGAAGTGCTGAAAGAAGCAAAAGAGGTGCAGAAAGAGGCAAGTGAGGTGCAGAAAGAGGAAAGAGAGGTGCAGAAAGAGGCAAGAGAGGTGCAGAAAGAGGCAAGAGAGGTGCAGAAACAGGCAGGAGAAGTGCAGAAAGAGGCAAGAGAAGTGCTGAAAGAAGCAACAGAGGTGCAGAAAGAGGCAAGTGAGGTGCAGAAAGAGGAAAGAGGTGCAGAAAGAGGCAAGAGAGTTGCAGACAGAGGGAAGAGGGATGCAAAAAGAGGCAGGAGAAGTGCAGAAAGAAGCAACAGAGGTGCAGAAAGAGGCAAGAGAGGTGCAGAAAGCGTCAAGAGAGGTGCAGAAAGAGGCAAGAGAGGTACGGAAAAAGGGAAGAAGGGTGCAGAAAGAAGCAAGAGAAGTGCAGAAAGAAGCAAGAGAGGTGCAGAAAGAGGGAAGACAAGTGCATAAAGAGACAACAGGGGTGCAGAAAGAGGCAAGAGGTGCAGAAAGAGGGAAGAGGGATGCAAAAAGAGGCAGGAGAAGTGCAGAAAGAAGCAACAGGTGCAGAAAGAGGCAAGAGAGGTGCAGAAAGCGTCAAGAGAGGTGCAGAAAGAGGCAAGAGAGGTACGGAAAAAGGGAAGAAGGGTGCAGAAAGAAGCAAGAGAGGTGCACAAAGAAGCAAGAGAAGTGCAGAAAGAGGCAACAGAGGTGCAGAAAGAGGTAGGAGAAATGCAGAAAGGGGCAAGAGAGGTGCAGAAAGAGCTAAGAAAGGTGCAGAAAGAGGGAACAAGGGTGCAGACAGAGGCAAGAGAGGTGTAGAAAGAGGGAAGGAAGTGCAGTAAGAGACAACAGGGGTGTAGAAAGAAGCAAGAGAGGTGCAGAAAGAAGCAAGAGAAGTGCAGAAAGAGGGACAGGAAGTGCAGAAAGAGACACCAGGGGTGCAGAAAGAGGCAAGAGAGTTGTAGAAAGAGGGAAGACAAGTGTAGGAAGGTGGAATCTGACTATATGGTTGCCCCCACTTTTTTCCTGGTGTTTTTCTGGTTTATGACTTAGTTGGACTGGGATCCTGCTATTCAGGGTCCCAGTCTATCTGCTTCCTCTCTAAAATGGTTTCCATGTGCCCTAGGCACATCTCTGATTGGAATCTGGAGTGCCCTTATAAGTCCCTAGTATATGGTATACTATGTACCCAGGGCATAGGTACCTCAGAGGCCTACCAGGGGCTGCAGCATGTATTGTGCCACCCCTGGAAGGCCATCCAAAATGACACCACAGGTCTGCTACTGCAGCCTGGGTAAGGTGGTGCATGCACCCCTTACAGTGGTATAGGCTACCTATATCACTACCATTGCACACACATATATAAACCTATAAGTCACTCCTATGGCAGGCCTTACCAATCCTCTCCTCTCACTCTTACAAGGAAGGAATCAGCACTCTGGTTGTAGCTTGGAAGTATTCAATTTGCAAAGGACGCGATCCACGCGTTTCGGCTCTTCCAAACCTTGATCACAATACAAGACGTCATTGTAGCTTCCTTATTTAAATGTACAAATGCCTCCAGTTGCCAACATTAACAAAGGACTACATATTACATAAAACCAAAAAGCTGTCACCCATATTGACCTGGTCATGATGCAGAAAGACGCAAGAGAAGTGCAGGAAGAGGCAACAAAAGTGCAGAAAGAGGCAAGATAGGTGCAGAAAGAAGCAAGAGAAGTGCGGAAAGAGGCAAGAGAGGCACAGAAAGAAGCAAGAGAGTTGAAAAAAGAAGAGAGTGTGGTGCAGAGAGAGGAAGAAAGGTGCAGAAAGAGGCAAGAGAGGTGCAGAAAGAGACGAGAGGTGCAGAAAGAGGCAAGAGAGGTGCAGAAAGAGGAAGAAAGGTGCAGAAAGAAGCAAAAGATGCGCAGAAGAGGAAGAAAGGTGCAGGAAGAGGCAAGAGAGGTACAGAAAGAGGCAAGTGAGGTACAGAAAGAGGCAAGATAAGTGCAAAAAGAGACAAGAGAGGGGCAGAATGAGGTAAAAGAGGTGCAGAAAGATGAAGAAAGGTGCAGGAAGAGGAAAGAGAGGTGCAGAAAGAGGAAAGAGAGGTGCAGAAAGAGGCAAGAGAGGTGCACACAGAAGCAACAGATGTGCACATAGAGGCAAGAGTGGTACAGAAAGAGGAAAGAGAGGTGCAGAAAGAGGAAATAGAGGTGCAGAGATAGGTAAGAGAGGTGTAGAAAGAAGCAAAAGAAGTGCAGAAAGAAGCAAGAGAGGTGAAGAAAGTCAAGAGAGGTGCAGAAACAGGAAGAAAGGTGCAGAAAGAGGCAAGTGAGGTGCAGAATGAGGGAAGAGAAGTACAAAAAGAGGCAAGAGAGGGGCAGAATGAGGCAAAAGAGGTGCAGAAAGAGGAGGAAAGGTACAAGAAGAGGCAAGGGAGGTGCAGAAAGAGGCAAGAGAGGTGTAGAAAGAGGCAAGAGAAGTGCAGAAAGAAGCAAGAGAGATGCAGACAGAGACAAGAGAGGTGCAGAAAGAGGCAAAAGAAGTGCACAAAGAGGCAAGAGTGGTACAGATTGAAGCAAGAGAGGTGAAGAAAGAGGCAAGAGAGGTGCAGAAAGAGGCAAGAGAGGTGCAGAAAGAAGAGAGTGAGCTGCAGAAAGAGGCAAGAGATGTGAAGAAAGAGGCGAGAGCGGTGCAGAAAGAAGCAAAAGAAGTGCGGAAAGAGGCAAGAGAGGCACAGAAAGAAGCAAGAGAGTTCAAAAAAGAAGAGAGTGTGGTGCAGAGAGAGGAAGAAAGGTGCAGAAAGAGGCAAGAGAGGTGCAGAAAGAGACGAGAGGTGAAGAAAGAGGCAAGAGAGGTGCAGAAAGAGGAAGAAAGGTACAGCAAGAAGCAAAAGAGGTGCAGAAAGAGGAAGAAAGATGCAGAAAGAGGCAAGAGAGGTGCAGAAAGAGGCAAGAGAGATGCAGAAAGAAGAGAGTGAGGTGCAGAAAGAGGCAAGAGAGGTACAGAAAGAGGCAAGAGAGGTGTAGAAAGAGGCAAGAGTGGTGCAGAAAGAGGCAAGAGAGGTGCAGAAAGAGACAAGAGAGGTGCAGAAAGAGGCAAGAGAGGTGCAGAAAGAGACAAGAGAGGTTCAGAAAGAGGCAGGAGAGGTGCAGAAAGAGGCAAGAGTGGTACAGAATGAGGCAAGAGAGGTGCAGAAAGAGGCAAGAGAGATACAGAAAGACGCAGGAGAAATGCAGAAAGAAGAGAGTGAGGTGCAGAAAGATGCAAGAGAGGTGCAGAAAGAGGTAAGAGAGGTGCAGAAAGAGGCAAGAGAAGTGCAAAAAGAGAGGGCCAGAATGAGGTAAAAGAGGTACAGAAATATGAAGAAAGGTGCAGGAAGAGGAAAGAGAGGTGCAGAAAGAGGCAAGAGAGGTGCAGAATGAGGTAAAAGAGGGCCAGAAATATGAAGAAAGGTGCAGGAAGAGGAAAGAGAGGTGCAGAAAGAGGCAAGAGAGGTGCAGAAAGAGGCAAGAGAGGTGCACACAGAAGCAACAGATGTGCACATAGAGGCAAGAGTGGTACAGAAAGAGGAAAGAGAGGTGCAGAAAGAGGAAATAGAGGTGCAGAGATAGGTAAGAGAGGTGTAGAAAGAAGCAAAAGAAGTGCAGAAAGAAGCAAGAGAGGTGAAGAAAGTCAAGAGAGGTGC